>OX438743.1:11065770-12315770 GCA_949316235.1 Oegoconia quadripuncta
GGTTAGAATAAATTTACCTCTAAGTGACACTGCAGGCAAACTATTATCTAATCTGTACAGCAGGGCTCAATTGGTAAATTTACGATAAAAAAAGATTTTATTTGTATCCACGGCATTGCCACATATTATAAGACCAGTAAAGGTACACTTTTAATTACCTCTACTTATAATCTTTTTGATGACCTGTTTGGTGTAGTGGTTAGAAACTCTGCTGCTATACCAAAAGGTCGCGGGTTCGAATCCCGCTAGGGGCATATGTTTGTATGATGAATACAGACATGTGTTCCAGAGTTATGGATGTTTTTCATTTATATATGTATTTATTTACAAAAAAATAAAATGTATTTGTGTAGTTTATCAACCATCTGGTATCCATAACACAAGCCTAGATGCTTACTGTGGACCTAGATGGCGCTGTGTGTATGTGCAAAAAAAAAAACAATCTTAAAGGCCGTGATTTTTTGCACATGGATAGAGTACCTGTCAGTGATAGAATCAAAATGATTTCAATATATCGGTAGCTTGCCTTAGATATAGTACTCGTATAGGTAATAAAACATAGACTAATTTGCCACTATGAATTTCATTGCATTGGAGATTATACTTAGAACTCCTGTAACTATTTTCAAAAAAATCAATCAACAACTTCTTTATATTTATGAAGAATTTCACCAAGGGCAAATATCACGACTCGATAAACTATTTTTAGAAAATATAAAGTGGCAATTGATTAACTTAATTTACTGTAAAATTATTTTTTTTTAGCAAGATGTGGTAAGCATATCAATGTAGCGGCATGTACTATGTATGACTCAAGCCTTATATTTCTATTTCTAGTGCCATGAAGTTATCAGTCAAAGTCAGTCAGTATTTATAAGTTTGTAATGAGGTATATACTATTGCAGCACATTTTTATATTTTCCATTCAGTGCTCTACTTTCTCAACTTCCTTTTAAGTTTGTGCTACAATTCTTAGCTCGCAGTTCAGTCGCCAGTCAGAAATCATCAAATTAGCTACATTTTTTGCAATTTTGCAGGATGTGTTGCAGCTCTCTGGTCGTCCGCCTTTTTTGCAAATGGAAGGCATTTTGTTTGTTTTGCCAGCATTTAAATAAACTAATTTGAATTTGTTTTATCTCCATGTATATTTTATATCTTTATATTTTATCACTTGTGACAGATGCGTATAGGTACCCGAAGTTTAACTCCCTTTTTTATTTTTTTATAATTTTTTTTAATCACTGACCGAATTTTCAAAGTTAAATTACATTTGCCATGATCAGGTCTTGAAAACTAGTCATTTTCCAAGCCCTAGGTTGGGTATCGAAAGCCTTTGTTAACCCAAGTCATGATTTCAGTAAAAAAAATGTATGACGCTGCTACAAGAATTCTAGGGAACTTATTTAAATGCTGACCTTTACTTAGAAAATATGATTTAAAGTATACAACAGAAATAATATTCCAGTGACAATAATCCTGTGACATAATTTGTAAGAAGGTATATCGAAAATTATTAAAACTTTAATTAAATAAACGGAAGAAAATAGCACTGAGCAAACGGAGCGTTATGCCATAAGCTTTTGCTCATTAGAGCGTCCGTTACTTGCCCGGACCACAGTCGCCTGCAACTTCAATACCCACCATTCCAAGGACCCAAGTATTTGAAGATAAACAGACCTGCGATGCCGGTACAATAACTTTAGTAAGCTGGAAACCAACTTAAAATATTTTGCCCGCGGTATTGATTCAGTCAATTCAGTCATATAGGTTCTATCAAGCTTGTTCGTTCTGTGATTAGATTAACAAAACTCGGTGACCTCTTGACGAGGTTCGAACGGGCTGCCACGCAAAAGATTCGCTTGGATACTTGGTCAGGACTATTTAAAAAACGATCGGTTCTCATAATAGGTACATACAGGAAAGGGGTAATCGGTGTGTTCATTGAGGCATATTATATAACCACGTTTTAATTCGCAAATATTAAATACATTAGAGTATTTAGCGGGTACTAAATATGTACAATATCAATAACAGCTTCCAGGAGATGACTGCTAGACGTCAAGGATTAAGTCTAATCACCATTTAAGGCAGGCAGGTCATGTCGTAGTTGATTTTTTTATGACCACACTGTACCTAGTCCATTGTAAGGGGGCGATTCACAATAAATATTTCGGACTTAAATATAAATATTTCGCATACTTACACCAATCATCTAGTCTCAAACGAAGGATAATAGATAACGGATAAACATACTTCAATATTATTTATTTAAACATCCATGACTCGGGAATAAATGTTCGTATTCATCATACAAACATTTACCCCTCGCGAGATTCGAACCCGCAACCGTTGGTTTCGCCAACAGGGTCACTATCCACTACACCAATCGGTTGTCAATGCACCTATACAACAGCTGACCAGCTTATAAGACAATTGACAGTGCCCCTATAAACCAGCTTTAATTTCATATTTTTAAGCCCCGAAAAAAATTGTGACACCCAAGAGCTCTTCCCTTGGGTGTCACACTGCTGGTACTATTATTTTAACGTACCCAAAGAATAACTATAATCATTTTAAGATATTCTGTAATGTACTTATTTATAGAATTATTGTTCAACAATGTCGGTTTCATTGAAGTCATTTAAAACTCGGAAAAGACGTTAAAGTTCTGAATTTTTTTAACTTCTTTTTCGAATATTTAGATTAATTTTATTTTACTCTGGTGTTGTAGTTCAGTATTTTTTTTTCATTATTATCAGTATTTTCGCGTAGCACCCCACAGAGGCTGCTGATCTAGGGTTTCATTGAGGTCTTGCTCTAACCCGTTATGCTTAAAAAAAGCGTCTGAAATATTATTGTTAGTTGAAGGTTTTAGGGGTTGAAGCGATAAATCTCGATTTTATACCATCCGACTGCAAGGATATAGCTTCGTCCGGATGTATCTCAGTAACGCATGGTCTGACTTGAGTATGGGTTTTTATATGCGAGAGGCATTACTAGACATGTATCATATTAATCTTTTAACACAGTTGTTTGGTGTATTTGTACGAATCATTCTTTCACAGGTTTTCAAAATTTATAATTTATGGTGAAACTTATGTCCCATTTACCAATGTTGTAGCGTCCAAGTGCTCCAATGTTGCATGGATATAAAGAATTATGAGTATGCTTGTGCTGATACGGAATCCTGTGTTCAATTTACAAAAACACCAGAAGTTTTTCGCCAGAAATCTCACCATATAGTGCCTTTATTTCCATTAATTGCATTTTGTTATATATGTTTTACTCAATTCAGCTGGAAGTTTAATCCATCTCTTCTATAAATCTTCTTAAAAGGCTATATTTAGCCGATAATGAATATTCATTTCCCACGCAGTTCGTCAGCAGTCTACTTAGATAAAATTGCGAGTGGCAAGTCTGTCATCAAAGCGTATTTAAGGCGAAACTTTCCATCTTAGATCCTACCCTACTTACATACTTATACATAGTAGGTATAAGTTATTATTATAACAACGCGTAAACACGCCGTATATAGATAGAGCCTCAAATACATACATAGCGTCACGACTTTTATCCCAAATGAGGTGGTCAGAGATATCCCAAACATTAGTGTTTGGGTGTCCCAAATTTAGTAAAAGTACAGAAATGCACACGACGACAGGGGGCGTGTCCATGGATGGCGTTAATTGTGACAGAGGTCAATAAATTGTAATTAAATATCCCACCAAAAACATTCTGTAAAAAACTAGCCAAGTCTCGATGGAGCTGCTTGATTATAAATAAATAAATAAATAAATAAATAAATAAATAAATATTTCTTTATTATTATAGTTAATGTTGTGTGACTTAGCCGTTGAAGGGTACACAGGGGTACAAAACCAGGTGCTCCATGACACCATTGCACCAATCTGTCGCCAGAACCGCTATTAATGTTATTAATTATGTTATTAAGAATGTTCAACGGCAAACTATTAGCGAATAATCTGTGTGGCGTTTACATAACGTTCTTTATACGTTAGTGGCTTTATCAAGCCTACAATTGACTGGTTATTGAATCAACGTTTTCCAAGTAGCAATTTTCCATCGTCAATGCGTAGCGGTTCTGGCGACAGATTGGTGCAATGGTGTCATGAAGCACCTGGTTTTGTACCCCTGTGTACCCTTCAACGGCCAAGTCACACAACATTAACTATAATAATAAAGAAATCGCAGTAAGGAACCTTACACTTGGCACGACTTTGTATAGATTTCATTACTTTTTAGAGATAATCAAGCAGCTCCATCGAGACTTGGCTAGTTTTTTACAGAATGTTTTTGGTGGGATTTCACTTCTTTTTGTAGAAACGTGGGCATATTATATATATGCCCACGTTTCTACAAATATACTTGATACTGCAAGTTGAGTCAGTTCTACCATACACCAAGAAAGATATTGAATGGAAGAGACAAGACCCGTCTTTGGGCATACCAACTACTTGGTAGCCACTAAGTTCATCGTCGTCTTTTAATACTATCGACATTTTTTACGATTATTATTATTTTGCGAAATCAAACACAATTAAACTCAACGACCTTTAGTATATGGACAACAAATCAGAAATACCGATAATATTTAGACTAAAACCTACTTATATCTTTAAGACTTCTTTTGTCTTAATAAAAAAAACTTAAAGAAAATATTACTCTGCCTACTCAATCTATACAAACTATAAGCAAAACGTTAACTCTTAATTATTAGACAAGTGTCAATATAATTAATTATCAATGAACTTTCTACCAAAGGTACTACCTACCTAGTACTGAAATACAGCTAAATTAATGATATTTTTAAACGAAACGAAGTAATATCTAACTAAATAAACTAAACTAGAATACTAGAAAAGTACTTATAAACACGAACGCGATTCGAAGTACTGCCTAACTGTAAATTAAACCTAGAAAACTAAAAGTAGGTACTAAATAATTAACAATTAAATAAAGTATTCAATTGAAACTCCTTTTAATTCTGATAATTAAGTAATAATCAGTAATCCGTCACTAACCATATAATTCCTAACCTGTTTAAATCTTTGAATTAATATAATAACAACCTGCCAATTAACCTTAGCAAACCTCACGAAATAATCAGCGAAATCAACGAAATGCAAATAATCCCTCCTAATCCCTAGCAAACATTTTCAAGCGCAATAGAAGAATGTCGTAAACGACTGTAATGCGGCCGGTTGCCACTTTGCCATATAAGGTTATCGGGAAAACAAAACGTAAGCGCGTTTTAAAATACAGTCAACGCCATCTAGCGACGCGTGCGGGTATCACCGCCACTCTTAGCCAATGCATTATATTTTGACCAAATTTTCGTTTGTTTATTTAATTTGTGTAATGTTCGAGTAGAATAAAATTAATCGTTTGACTATTTCTTCTTGTAAACTTGTAATAAGTATAAGTAAGTATAAGTATAAAAGCCAGTCTAGTCTTATCCAGAGTTTTCCTTTAATTTTATTTATATTCGTATTAAAAGCAGAAGCGGACGCATTCGCCCAACAGTGGGACGCTATAGGCTAGATTAAATTAGAAGATGTGTCCCACTACGCTGGACAGTCGATTTTTTTATGTACCAATAATAGTAGAAGGGGGCATTACCATATCTCTAATACAGCTGGGACCAACTGAGGGTTCTTCGTCAGATATAAAGTTAATCGTTCGACTATTTCTTCTTGTAAACTTGTAAGTATAAGTATAAAAGCCAGTGTAGTCTTATCCTGAGTTTTCCTTTAATTTTATTTATATGCGCATTATAAGCAGAAGGGGAAGCATGCGCCCAGCAGTGGGATGCTATAGGCTAGATTAAATTAGAAGATGTGTCCCACTACGCTGGATTTTTGCAATGACAGTCGATTTTTCTATGTACCAATAGTAGAAGGGGGCATTACCATATCTCTAATACAGCTGAGACCAGCTGAGGGTTCTTCATCAGATACTTCAGACCTTCGATTTTTGACATCAAATGAAGCGGCCCACCAAGTTGAATATTTTTTGTAAAGGCGGTATATGTCGATCTCTAATAGTTTGGTTGGGCTCTTGTGTTTCCTAATCAGGGTCACCAGCTACTCCAGATCTTCGATTATCCTAGTTTTTATAGTTTTCCCTTTATGTGGCCATTAAACCATAACTCTGTACCAAATTTCAGCTCTCTGAGTTTATGGGAAGTACTAGTTCTATTTTGATGATCATGAGTGAGTGAGTGAGTGAGTGAGTGTCATAAATGCGAAACTTTGCTTTCGCTTAACTTCGGAACTAAATGACCTACAGACTTGAAATTTTGGATTTTAAGTATGTGATTATAGCTTACTGGATGACGAAAATTTCTGCGTTCTAGTCTTATCCAGAGGTTCTAAAATAGGGGCCTGAAAATGCGGCGAAATGGTTCCAGTAAAGGATGGTACGGCAGTGTTTGCTTCGCGCTCGACTTGGCGGGGGCACTGCCGTGCCCCCAGATTTAACTTAAAATTAAGTACAAAGGCGGACTTATTCCTAAAAGGGATCTCAAGGGTAAACAAAGCTAAACAATTTCAATAAAACTATGAATATGTTTTAGAACATGGGACCTATACTACATATATACTTATACTACAATATGTATACACTACAATAGACGGTCTTAGTGGAATTATGAAAAACAAAAAATATTGAAGGGTGGCACTCCATTCATATATTCTCATTATACAGGATATGTAGATTTAATCACCTTCAAAATTTTGAATAGTTGTTGAGACCATTAAATTGATCAACTTTCACTACGAGACCAGCTCTGAAATCGAGAAAAGAAAACAGCTGTTTCATACATTTCAGATGAGTCGGTATTTAACTTTTGTGTGAAATAGTTGATGTTTTCCCTTTCATCTTCGGCCTCATCTTCACTTAACATGTCACTGGGAGGTGTGATTGAGTTCAAGTGCTAACTCGGGGTACATAAAAAAACGCACAGATGGAAATACCACTAGTGGTCGGATCACCACGCCAGATCTTGCTTAACTTCACTAAAACATTCACGCTTCTTACCTTTCGACTCGTCGACTGTCCTCAATTAATATTCCAGGAATTATCTTTGAAATATTCACGCCCGTTTTCATAAAGTTTGCGCATCTGTAGTAGATAATGTAATGAGTCACACAACTTCCATTCCGTCTAGTCTACCTATCCAAATATCCAATTTTCATCCAACTAGTACAGTCGGCAACTCAATTAGGGTTGTAAGCTTAATTACCCGGCTGCCCAAGAAAGGTGGAGAATGTTTTTCGAGTGTATGTATGTATGACTGTTCCTTTAGTTAGCGCATCTTGTAGCCTAATAGGCTTGACCGATTTTAATGTGCATGGTGTCGTTAGATTCGTCTTGATACCTGGAGTGTCATAGGATACATTTTTATAATGTTGTTTGGAGGGTCTTAGTTGGGTTTTATTATATATTCATTTACACCTATCATGTCATCATGTGATGGATAAATTTCAGTGAAACTTGTATAACAATTTTCCTTTAGACTTTATCCTACATATATTTATAAATATAGACCTGCTACCTTAATTGTGTTTCCGACTGTACATCCACATTTCCTCATCGCTGTGCCTGACAAAGTATAGGAATAGATAAGTACTAATATAAATACTAATACATATTAGTACTTATCTATTACATATTGTAACTATGAGGTGGGTAATGCAATAAATATAATTTCATTGAATTCAATCGTATCCAACTTCCATTCAACACAATCGAACTATCCAACTATTCCATTTCCAAATTTCTTACTAACACCAAATTACATATTAACGAATTCCATAGGGATAAAACCGCAAGTAAATACTAGTAGTTGTAATAAATAACTGATCCAAACACAAACTCGCCACTCGGTAAATGCTGAAATAGGTTTTTGTAGTATCCAGCTAAGAAGCAAGTTTGCTATGCCCAAACATACATATACGAGTATACTAACAAATACTAAGTATTAATTTCGATGGCTTATTTTTATTTTGAGATATATTTTCAGTATTTGTAGACTTTAGAAAATGTAAAGTTGTATATACTAAAATGGTATATGTACAGTCAGAAACAGATAAAGCTTTACAGTTCTGCATAATACAAATTAGCAATAATTACCCAACAAATCATAAATATTTTTAGATGTTACTTTTTGTTTATTGTTAAGCTTAGTAATTACTGTAACTAAATAAAAAATTATCGAAAAGCATTCATAATGTCCAGAGAAAATTTAATTTGTAAGATACAGGGTATGCCTGTAAATGTTTATCTGTTTGTGACTGTACATACATATATGTACCTATCATAGGACGAATCAGCATACAAGTACCTGTCGTTTCAACGTACCGCAAAGCAAATAAGAAAGTATGCCGTGGTCGTGATAGGTAACATGATATACACTATCTTAGCTAACATTGATATAATCCTGCTAACTCAATGTCAAAAATGCTTTATTTTGTAGGTACACAGGATACACTTAAAATAGTCAGATTTTGCATTTTTAAAGCTACTGCTTTTTTCCTCTGAGAAGAACAAGCTCGAAACTCGAGAGGTTGCTCTATTTTAAAAACAGGTTTTTATATTACAAAAATGCACAATAATTTTTTACGAGCTGGTTACGGCCATGGTTGATTATCATCCAAATAGTCTGATATCTGTTTTATAGGTATAGATTATCGTATTACGTTCGTAGCCTCTGTCCTTGTTCGAGTTCATGTTCCCTTAAATCTTAACCTAACCTGTAACGGCGTAGTTTGTATTTCACTTTAATAACAGCACTTTATTACCATTATTTAAAAATTTACAAAAAATCACTATTAAATAAGGCTGAAGCTTTAATTTTATGGCTGTAATTTAAAATGATGATTAGAGTATTTTTAGATAGCGATACTTTTAGTTATTTATGTACTTCTGAATAAGGATTCACTTAATCAAACTGCAATATATCAAAATTTCTATCATAACTAGTCACGAAGGATGTGTTTACACGTTGTTTACAAGAACTATCAAAAGTGTTTATTTCCAAAACATCGCTCATATCAATAATATTTTTCGTTGCTACAATAACCGAAATTATTTGAGAAAATGTTATTGGAGGAAAACTTTTACAATCACAACGAATTTTGTCCAAAGTTTAAAAGATCTAACGAGCTGCGAGGAATATTCTCTGCAATACCAATCCTTTACAGTTGAGTACCTATTAAATGATTACCTAACCATATATTTTATTTATTTATGTCATCAAATTTTCTGTGTATAATTTTTATGACTGCGTGGAGGGTGACACGTAAGTGAACCATTGTTATTGTGGCTGACTCTACCTACTATTGTTATTTATTTAATGTTTTTTCTTTTTTTTTCTTAACTTTCCTAATTTACATGTGGGAACTTGTAATTGGCATTTTTACATTCAATGTTCATATGATATCTTACGTATTAACTGTAAGTTCTCCTAAAAGCAAATAAATAAAATAAAGTAAAATAAATAAATAATAACAAAATAACAATAACTCAAATTACTTGTCCAGACTGACTGTCCCAGAGACGATCGCACAGCTCAAATAGTCCAGTTAAAATCCGTAATTTTTGTGGTATAACTTCGTATAATCTTAAAGTTCCTGATTTTTTGTAAAAGGATAGAGTACCCATCAGTAATAGAATAAAAATGTTTTCTAACCATTCTCTAACTTGCTCGAGGTATACTATAGGTATTTAGTTATAAAACAAACAAAATATTCTTTATTGTATAACAATAAGAAGCATAAAAAAAATAAGAAAAAGGGGATAGTACAATTTGGTGGCCCTATCACTAAAAGCGATCTCTTCCAGACAACCTTTTGGTTAGTAACACAACAAATACAACACAAATACAAATAGTTTATTTGCCAGAACACAGTAAAAGAGATGTTAAGTATAGTTCGTCCACAATGAGTAAGCATTATGCACATGATATGTAGGTAGCGTGCACGGTAAACTAACTTTAATAAAATAAAGAAATCACCCATATAAAACCTACAATATTAAATCAAAGTTACCATTGTGAACTTCATTGCATTGTAGAAGTTGCTAAGATTTCCTAAACCAATTTTCTAAAAAATTAGTCAATGGCTACTTTATATTTTCTGAAAATAATTTAATGAGTCGTGATATTTGCCCTCGGTGAAAATTTTGATAAATATAAAGAAGTTATTAATCGATTTTTTTGAAAATAGTTCTTTGAAAACAGGAGTTCGAAGTATACAGGGCGTCCCACGGCTATGCCACATGGAGGGAAAGTACCTTGAATTTTGTAGATGGAACATTTTACTGAAAGAAGACATTATTTTAATTTAAAAAACAATTTAAACTGCATTCATAGATTTTTAAATAAGTACATGGTTGAACCGGGAATCGAACCCTTTATTTATAAAAAAAAAATTACCATGTAACTTTATCATACCAATCGAAAGGCTTCATCATAAGGATAATTTTTTGCTAAATAACATAGTGTCAGAAATAAAAGGAAGACCATGAATTTTAACATTTTTAATACAAAATTAATCAAATTTATCAAATGCTCAAAATGAGTCCCATCCTGTTCAATACAAAGTCGCACTCTTTTGATTATTTCGCTCCCTGTCGATTTTTTGATCATGTTGTGGTGGATATTTAGAATAATACGTCGAAGTTCAGTTTGTAGCTCGTGGACACTTTGACACTGGTTCTTGTAAAGTAAATTTTTTACATAACCCCATAAAAAAAATCTAACGGGGTTAGATCTGGGGATCTCGGCGGCCATTTTTTCGTCCATTTGTCCCGATCCAGGAAAGAAAATGTTCATTGAGATAGTCCTACTTACTAATTACGTATCTCTTTATCATTTTATCATGAACTTAAATTATAATAGGGAAATGATGTATACTTCTCGAGTGGGTAATTAGTATTAGTAATGATAATGTCAGTTGTATGTCCTTACGGCAATGTCAGCTTTTCATTTTTCTGAACAAAATTGAACATCTAATGTTAAAATTCATGGTCTTCCTTTTATTTCTGACAATATGTTATTTAGCAAAAAATAATCCTTATGATGAAGCCTTTCGATCGGTATGATAAAGTTACATGGTAATTTTTTTTTATAAATAAATGGTTCGATTCCCGGTTCAACCATGTACTTATTTAAAAATCTATGAATGCAGTTTAAATTGTTTTTTAAATTAAAATAATGTCTTCTTTCAGTAAAATGTTCCATCTACAAAATTCAAGGTACTTTCCCTCCATGTGGCATAGCCGTGGGACGCCCTGTATACCTACTAAAACTCAATGAAATTCATAGTGGTACATAATTTAAATTTAATAGTCTATATTTAATTACTAAATACCTATACCTACTATATCTAAAGCAAGCTACCGATTTGTCAAAAAACTTTTTACTCTATCACTGATAGATACTCTAACCATGTGCAAAAAATCACGGTCTTTAAGATTATAGATAGTTAAAAGTGTATCCTTACTGGACTAAAACGCGTGAACCGATTTTGATGAATTTTCGCATTCGTAATAATAGTAAGTAAGTATGTATTTATATTTCATTCTCACAAATGTTATTACCAAACGTACTTATAATAATCAATTTATAATAATGAACACGCCTCCTATTAATAACCCAATGATGTTACTTAGAGGTACACTAAGAAAGGAATTTTCGAATTTCCGCTGTTAGGAGTTCAAAAAAAAATACACAAATGGCCGAATTGGAAACCTTCTCCTTTTTGAAGTCTGAAACAAAAGTCAATTTCTCCGGAACCATGCATTATAGAATCTAACTAATATTATAAATGCGAGTGTTTGGAAGTTTGTTTGTTTGTTGCTCAATCACGGCGAAACGGATGAACGGATTTGTATGAAATTTGTTATATACATAGAACATACCCGGATTAAAACATAGGATATTATATCCGGATAAAGTGATAGTTCCCACGGGAAGACAAATTAAATCTAACCGCGATAAAATTATACCACGCAAGCTAGTAGGTATAACTATAAATTGAAAATTTAGAAAACTCCGGAGCCAATAAATAATTATATTAACCAAACCAACTGTGTTGAAAGCTAAATATCTTCGACACGGCTTAAACAATTTCCATCAAACATGGTTAAGAACCCCTCCCCTTCTCTCGTTTAGTATTTAATAAAAAAAAAAGACTCCGTCAAACACAGATGCGCCATCATTTTCGGTCGGGGGTTAAAAATGTTAATTATTACGTTGACTCTATGATATAAATTAACATTTGGTCCAAAATTTTTTATATTTTTTTCCTAACAGCAACGAAGTCTGAACGGCTTTTTGATGGCGATCTTCTATAAATAAAGACAGATGTCACTAGCGATATTTTAAAACGCGTTGTAGTTGTTTACCTTTTGCTATGTTTTTCAGTGATGAAAATTAATTATTATTTCGACAACCAGGAGGTCGAAGTCGCTGTATTAGGTATATCACACTATCATCATTCATCACGCAACACACTAATAATTACTATAAATGCGAAAGTTTGTATATATGTATATTTGTTACCTCTTCACGCCTAAAGCTAGACGAATTTGGATGACAGTTAGTAGACAGATTAGGTTCTATCGATCGAAGTTTTTTGCTGAATCAATTTTCATGAAGTTTTTGAGAATTGTTTTTCCGTTTGATAAGAGTTTATCAGTGTTCGGGCCCATATAAGTTACGTTAAGATCTGATGATTCGTTCTTAGGTAAAACTTACATTTTGAAAATAGTCATTTTTTCATTATCAATAAAATTGTACCTACAGACTGTAATTAATTGTTGAGTGTATTGGCTGCAACAAAAATTGTAACAGCGTACTATTGAATTAAAACACAGCTATAAAAGTAGGTAATCCTAATTATTTCTGTCTAACTCAGGTTTCAAGCAAATGCCTATAACCGGAAACAAAATTTGTCAAAGAGCTTTCTTCCCTTACATTAGATATGCGAACTTTAGGAAGTAAAAAATTAAAGAGTAAATATCATTTAGTGTGCCTTTTAATATACTTATTATTTAATTTTCAAAGGGTCACTTTTTCTTTTGTTCTCTGTAAATTATTCGTGTTATAATTAACGTTTTTTCAACTGAGTTAAAAACGAAACCCAATATTGCTGGGTGACTCCACGACGTCCAAATTGACGAACTCTTTTCAATCAATCAAGCATACCTTATTGCACAGCGAATAAAGATTAAATTTGATTAAAAAAGTTTACGTAATAGAATCTTCTCGCTAACAGTTTCTACCAGACAACCTTTTCCTATGTTAACATTACAATAATTGGTGTTGTATTTTTATAATTTTATTTAATAACGCGATTTATTGTGCCCGCTTTAGAAGTAAAAAAATCTGTAGATAGAATTAAATTTAGTAGGTACAGTCGTCCGCACATCATCCGTCTACGCGTTGTTTCTCGCTACTGTCCAGAAACACAGCTTCGGCAGTGTTACGCTTGACTTGCGGTAGACTGTACCAGTATAAACAATTCTCAGCGGAAGAACTTTAGGGATTCGTGCAAGAACTTTTGTCCGTCGAGATCTATTTTCTCATCTTAACTTTATGACTTCAACTCCTTAGAGATCATTTCGTTAAACCATGTAATTATGTATTACATTAATAGTGATTTGATTAGCAAATAAAAAATCACTAATATAGTATATGCATAATTATGCCCAGTTTAAGCTTTAATATAATAAAATAACATTATTTAGAAAATCCCTGCAAGATTATGACATCCTTCAAATACACCAAAAAACTGTGTAAGCTAATCTTTACGATACTGCTTATTCGATTTCATCAAACATCGCTAGTAACCTGTCCCGTCATTTAGTCTTTAATATAAGAATAACAGCACTCCAATTAGATCCACGCATTACTGAGATACATCCGGATAAAGACTGTCCACAAACACACGCACATACGCACACACGCAACGCCGTAAAATTCATAACACCCATAGGTTTTAGTCGAGGGTTAAAATTAAGCGTGAAGTGAACGTATTGACGACTTCCATCATATAGACAGCGAGGACGGTGACCACTTACTAAGTAAGTAGTCAAGTTACTACTAAGTAAGTATTACTTATTTATCTAGTGGTTTCTTGGAAGAAATCGCTACCAGTGATAAGGACGCCATGGTACGTACCATATTTTTAAGTTCCACGATTATACTGTAATCGTCAATTCTGGAAAATAACCTTTTAGAAAGCTATTTAGGTATTACTTATAATTACCTCTTAGTCTTCTCGAGTTTTTTTTTATTCTGTATTTAAAAATATAATATAATTTGTCCAATGGACGGAATAAACCCTCTTTAACTAAGCAAGACTCATTTTATTAGTATTACTTTATTTATATAGGTAGATAGTGATAGACTTGAAAGATAGAATCAGGAATAGTGTAATTAAGCAATGTGAAAGAAGACGTAGCGACAAAGCTTGAAAATGGTATGCTGAGATGGTTTGAACATGAGGAGTGGATGAATGAAAGAAGACTAACGATAGAAATATGCTAGGCGAATGTGGATGGTAGTGTTGTAGGGGAAGACCACGGCGAACGTACCATGATCAAATCGGGGACGTCTTAAAGAAAGGCCAAGTCGAGAAACCGATGAGCATAAATGATCAACCTTATGAGAGTGAATGAAGCAAAAGAGGTGTGTCAGGATGTAACAAGTGGAATTCTGTGGTCTCTGCCTACCCCTACGGGAAACAGGTGTGACTTTATATATGTACAAGACAAACGTACGCGAATCGTCACCGAACAGTGCAGTGCAGCAGTGCCCCACACCACGTACCGGCATTCGAGCTATAGTTGGCCATTATGGCGATGATGCCTTTGGCGGTGCTTTTGGTGCAGTGTGGCAAAAACTCACTACAGAAAGCAGGGCATCCCTAACACCACCCCTGAGATCATTATTGTATAGACGAAGCTGTGTAATACAATATATAGTTTTATATACAATACCAAGTTATCTTTAATCATTACATACCGTGCCTAGGTAATGTATGAAATACCTAGGAATTGTATAGAATGCCATTAGGAGAGTGAAGTATGAAATGATACAAATAAAACACTTGTACCAGAGCTACAATCATACCGAATTCATCAGAATATGTAAAGGACACTTCGCGACATTCGCTTGTCAGAAAAATCAGACGCGCTGTTGATTAGATTTGTAAAGTCTTTTTTTTTACAATTCATAAAAACTTTGCGTTGTTCTTTCGGTATTCTACAGAATGCCTAGATAAAGTGTGGAATAAATTATATTTTATACTTTGCCTGAACGTTTTAGCCGTTCTATGGAATGTCTAGATATTCTATAGAATGCCGGATTATACAGATTGCTCATAACATATTCACTAAATTTCAGAATATTGTATTGGATTTTTGAATATACCTAACCCACCGGCTGCTCGGGTAGAAAGAAATGCTAGACAGGCTTTGAGCAATGTGCAAACCTGCCACCTAGCAGGTTCGCTTTCACTGATATCGCCCTCCGTTCTCTTTAAATATCAGCATCGTCTTTGAGGTCGAGAGTCAATATATGATAAAGATATAAAATTTATATGCAATGTGTACCTAATGACTGTCCATTTAAAAAAATAGATGAATAGACGGGGCGTTACCTCTCGATCTCGACCATGACTTGACTTTTTTAACATAATCCGTGTGTTTATAACCGACTTCAAAAAGAAGAAGGTTCTCAATTCGGCCATTTGTATGTTGTTCTTTTTGAGGAATGTAGCGAGAGAGTGGAGAGTAGTCTCCTATCGACCAATTTTGTAATAAACTAGGTATGTGATCCGTTTTAAAAGAGTGAATAAACAGAGTTAATATGTGCAGCACAGCCTAGTCATTGACACCCATGTTACAGTAGGTACCTACGTTTCTCAAATGGCCAAGTGGAACGTACTATTTTATTTTACTTTATTGTTTAATTTTATATAAACACTCACCTGTTACATGAACCATTGTATCTGCTCCTCAGTATGACAAATCAGCCAAGATAAATCTTAAAACAAGTAGCAAATACACAAAAAGAAAGGAAAAGCTTCCAATATAGACCGCCGTAATTCACAACCATTTCTTTGTTACGAACGTAGCGAAGACGACACGGAATTATTTTCTTTGCCACGCTATATTGTGTTGTTTAATTAGATAGGTGTGGTGAGTAAGAACTACTTAGCGATTACTGAAAACATAACCGAAATTTGCGTAGTTTGTAGCTGTCATCATCATGACATCCCCCACAGGACATCCACTATTGAATATAGTCCTCCTCCATAGATGTCCATAGTGACCTGTTGGAAGCGGCCTGCATCCAACACCTTCTGGCGACCTTCACTAAGTCATCCGGCCACCTGAACCACCAGAAGGTGCTTAATTGTTACAAGTGCACCTTGTGAATGGACATCTTACGCTGCGCTTGCCATTGCGTGGTCTCCATTGTAGAACATCAATGTCCTACGGCCAGTTCTTTGAGCTGTGTTCTGCCCACTGTCGCTTCTGCTTACTAACTCACTGGGCTATGTCGGTGACTTACACTCTTCTACAGACTGATTCGTGTAGTGAAACGCCGATCACTGCCCTTTCCTCTATTCGTTGAGTGATCTTAACCCATAGTGAGAGACCACGTTTCAGTGCCATAAGTGGTAACACACATTGATTCAAGACCCGTCTGACTGATGTATATTATGGATCACTGCGATTCTATATTCCTCTAGATATCATCAATAGATTTGAATCTTGATTGTAAGTGATGTCACATTGACGAAAGAGATAGGTTTAAAGTGTATAACAATCTAACCTTTTCGTCACAGTACATTTTTGAAAATCTAATGTGTGTCAAAAAAAATATAGCATCATTTAGGAAAAATAGTGATAAACATGATGTCATTACAAGAAATAAAGATAAACTTGCAGGTCACATAAGTCGCCTCCGCAAAGTCAGTAATTCATGTATACGCTTTTTCAATAAGGTTTCAGTTGATATACAAAATCTTCCTCTCAATAAATTTAAAGATACTATAAAACAGAAACTTATTAACAAAGCATATTATAAAATATCAGAACTATTTACACGATAATCATCTCTGGACATAATCAGATCGTTCGCCTGCCGGGCTATTTCACAATTAATAATGAAATATAAAAACCTTATGTAAAGTCAAAGCCTGATATTATAAGAGCAAACTTCGAGTTTCTTGCTTGTTCTTCTCTGGGGAAAATTGCATTTTGAACAAGCAGTAACTTAAAAAATATAAAATTATCTATTTTAAGTTCTGCACCTACAAAATAAAGCATTTTTGACTTTGACTTTGACGTTATTGAGAGTATTGCCTAAAATATTATGCCGTGCAACCGATTTTAAGCCAAGGCGATAGATTTTCTTTATTGAGATATCGATAAACTTACAGGTTCAATACGATTTGATCCACCTATATTGTATATATCGTCTTATCTTTAACGACATAACACCCACGCTTATCTCATACAAATTTAATACAGGGTAAACACTTCTGATTTCACGTTAATAATTATTCATGTTAATATATCTTTTTCAATCTCAAATCTATCATCTTAGCCTTGGGGCTTTGGATTCGTTTGATTTGATAATGGCACCGGAAGGTAGCCACGGGAACGCAACAATAAAAATTTAAACAATAAAACGAAACAAAAGTTTGATCGTATGTTAGTGGACTTTGTGAGTCAAAGTTTGTGTTTAAAATGTATTATAATTAGAACTTATCTTTATCTGACAAATAATTTAGTCAAAGACAATAAATATTATTAATCTGGAGCCAACATCGGAAAATAACAAGAAAATAATGACGTTGAAGTTTGTTATCAATAAATACCTATTTGTTCTTGGTAAGCAAAGATATATGTAGTTGTAACTATTTTATATAGATTTTAGAAATCATGATTTTGGTTTGAGCTGATATATTAAAGTTTGTAAAATTCTACATTTAATCCGTTAGGATCTGATGAAGATCTCAAGTAAAATGCAAAACTCAATCTTATTCCGAAATTATTGACCGAACAAAGGACCAAGAACGATGTGGTACGTTTTGTTATTCGTTCGTATTTTTGGTTTTTTGCTAATAACTTTGCTTGCAAGCATTAAGAATATTGGTTTGAATTCATATGTATTCGACATAATAAAAATGCTACATACACCAAGTTTGGTTTCATAATCCTGGAAGGTTTATAAAATAATGTCTCACTTGTGAAATCTAAGTTGAAGTCTCGTGAGATTTGTCGATTGACTCGCTGATGATGATTAACGAACGTTGTACCTGCAAACGTCTAATAAAATAACTGTGTATGGAAATGAACTTCCTCAATTACTTTCAAGTTGTCATAAGTATAACATAATTTAGAGCTTTGGTAGGGTGAGAGAAAAGATAAATTGCCTGCTCTTTTTCGGCCTTGAACTTTGTGGCTTAAGATTGTGTTGACGATGTTGGTGAAATATACCATAAAATATTATAAGCCGTATCCAGAACACTTTACTGTAACGGTTGAGGTAACGTTATCGCCAGTAAGTAGCGATGATCTTATAAAATTTATAAAACTTCATGTGCTTAGACAATATAAAATGTTATTACCTGATCCATGTCACGGTATTGTTTATATAATCATAATAAAATGAGTAAACTCTTGATGTCCTTATCCACCGTTGTAATCCGGAAATTAAATTTTATCTGAAAATTTCCTGAATTGATTTCATCTCTAAGAAATGGAATTAATATAACAGTAGCGTTCAGCTTCTTATAGGGATCCTCAAGTCCAGGGTGAGCATTATGATTTCCACTAGGTGAGATTGTAATAAAGCGTTTTCATAAAAAAGGATAAAATTGAATTCAATGATACATTCTGACAATTAATACCTATTACCATTTCGCATGCTCTAAAAGTGTACCATTATAGTTTTGCGTAAACGGCCTAAAGTGTATCTTTTTATTAGGGACGTAGGCTTTCATTTAGTTTAAGTTTAACTTTTATTTTAGCAAAATTACACAGTCTATCCATGCCTACATTAACAAAAACAAAAAGCACTCGTCAAGATATACAGGGTGTAACGGTTAAGTGTAGTCATATTTTAAGGGCTTGTTCTACTCATAAATACGAACAACTTTTACTCTGTCAACAACTTCGAAATCGCAAAAAAAAATCAGCTGTTTCATACATTGCATCGGGAGGTTATTGAACTTTTCTATGGAACAGCTCATTTTTTTTCGCGATTTCGAAGTTGCTCCCATAGTAAAAGTTGTTCGTATTGATGGGTAGAACAAGCCCTTAAAATATGACTACATCTAACCGTTACACCCTGTATAAAACAAATTACAATTTGTATGGTTATTCTACACATAATAAGAATAATAAAATAACTTGTCATAAAATTTACAAACATTTAGAACACCACAAACTACTAGCTATTGACCAAATAAAATTAAAAAAAACACATTGTAGAAATTAAAAAATAAAACAAAGTGATTAAAAATAGAACAACGCCTTCTGCCTAATATTTACGTATACTGTACGATAAAGAAAAACCTTATCTGTACAGCAACATTGTTGGGTGATATAAAACCGCTATTTTTGTGAAAAAAACGATTTCATCTGGTTATTTGCCTCAAACATGTCCGATTTTTTGTCTTAGGATACCCACCGCACGCCGTATGACGTTTTAATACCAGTAAGTACCAAATTTTATAGACAGATTCAAAACAAAGTCTAAGGTCTAAATAATACATCTCAATCGTATACATATTTCATATGTTATTTTATTATTCCACAAATAAATGTTCGACAAAAACCCTAGCATTCGAGCAAATTAGATATCAATCAAGTATTATATAGGTATTTAAATAATACATAGGTATAAACACAACGTCCCAACCTCAAAAGTATGGTCAGAGATGTCCCAAACAAAGCGTGCACGTCTGTACCTATGTACATGTTTTTTGTGTAAACTCCCTTGGTCATTTTTTACGACACACACGAGAAAAAACGGGTCGGTTTAATTCTTTTTACGTACCGGAAACCACACGACACTTGAATATTCTAGACATAATTTTAGAATTAAAATTAAAAATGAAAATAACATGCGATAATAGTAACTCAAACCGCCGACTTTAACATTTCCAAACGGACGTTATTCATATAAATTGGCTGATGTTGGCGGTTTGCAGCAAGATATGGATGGGCCAAGCTGTAATACCGCGTGATTTGTGAGTTGGTGTGGCACAAACAATCTTAATGCGATTACCAGAGTGTTGTTTCATCTTCGCTTCTGGTGGTTAAGCCCAACATTAATGTAGATTTATGCTTTTGAAGGTTCAGATCATTTGTCAACGAGTTCTTAGTATAAATCATGTAAAAATATTAAATTGGAAGTGATAAAAATCAAGCCCGGGAAGGCTTTGAATGGCGAATAATTTTGTTATGATTCAGCTAAGAATCTATCTATACGTTAATACGTACTGACGAAAGAATCGTTATTTTCGCTAGTAAGTACACAAACAACAATAACATTTAAATCTACTATTACAAAAAACAATACAATTATAATTGGTGGCATCTGGCACTCAGATGAGTCACAACAACAACAAGCGACAATGCGCAGCTTGCAGTCCTCTGTATACATACCTATATAAATTGCTAGGTTTCTTTCACATTGATTGCAAAAATAGAACTGGCATATTAACTAGTATGGACCATGGAACGGACGTGTCGCCGTAGGGAACTCCTAAAAAAAATTAGCTCGCTAACGTATCACGTGCCTACGTGCGTACTAAGTCATTTCATAATCTAATATGATTAATACTTCACTAAAATGTAACGATTAAACATTATATAAGCGGTTATTTGTTAATTTAGCACGGAAGAATCCAGTAATCGACCTATCCACTCGAATCACCAAAGTGAAACCACAGAAATAAACAGACTGTTTTTGTTCAGCTACGAAAGCGAGCCGCATCTATTTTCAATCAGGCTGGAAATGAACAGTAGCTCTAAACAAGTGATTGCGTGAACAACAAAGAAATAATATACACTGGCTGGCCTCGATGTAATTTGAATATCGATATTAATCATCACAGTCGAAATGTCACTGCGGAAAACAGCTCGTTTTCCCGGAATAATAAATAGACATCGCTCAAGCAGAGCACCCTCGCAGATAAATTAGCAACGATTTTTTCCACATTCCTCTTTGCCCAGAAAGATTATTATTGATGAATTCACTCACGCAATGAATTATATAAAAATCAACGAACTTAAAATTGCTCGCTGAGCTTACTTTCACTATTCCTTTGAGTAAGTAAGTTTTGTACACTAGCTTATTCGTTAGTTTTGATGTCTCATTTCAGAATGAGGTTTAAATGAAAAACTTAAGTAAAGAGGTTTTGAGCGGAGAAGCCAATAAATTTATACCAAACATCATACCGAGTCACATCCATACTAATATCATAAAAGGGAAATTCTGTCTCTCCCACTCCCACGTCTTAACTGATAACCCGATCATATTCAAATTCGACAGAGAGGTTAGTATCCTGGAACTGAAAAATCTCCTAAAATGAAATTTCACGCGAGCGAAGCCGCGGGCGGCAAACTGGTCCAGAGCTCAGATTCAAACTTCTTATATGTAAAATTACTTAGGCATCATCTTCGTCTAGTAATAAGTTACGTAGGATAGCGAAACGAAATTAATTTCCTATAACTTCGGTCCAGGATCCCAAGAAAACTTTCATTACTTTACGCCTTAACTTCTGACTGTAATTTGTAATAAAGATATTTATGATCATCGAACCAAATATTCTATTAATTATTGAAAGACAATATTAACTTTCTTGAAAACTTATTCGGGCTCAATTACGTTCAAATTTCACAAATTTCCTTTCACGCATCAACGCAGCTGCTATTGACTGACAGCTGCGAAAATTATCACGACGGGTCTACCTACCTACCTCCGGATCCAGCTCTTCAATTTATTCTCCATATACGTAGTCACTATTGGAAATCGCAACTCATTCAATTTGCATAAACAACTGATAATTGCTAGATACCACTTTCTCGCCAAGTTTTAATAAAATTTTAGCATTATATTATAAAATGTATGCTCGATCACAACTGGAAAGGGGAAACCAAATCTACCGTGGCAGACATAACAAATGTGAAACTGTCGCTCCTATAGTACTAGGGTTAGTTCACCCAGACGTACATAAGTTCAAGAATAATAGAAATCATTTAGAAGTTAAGTAAAACGATCCTGGGGATCATCTGAGGATAACAAAAAGATTGTATTTGAAATTCAATTGTCTGCCAAAGCGATGAGGCAACAAAAGAATCCGCGCATGTAATTACTGAGTATGAATGGCCAACTGGAGGGCATCATGTCTGAAAAGTTCGGTCTTTTGCCCCCATTTTAGTGTTAATAGCGTAGTTCCCATTCTATTACTAGAATTTTATTCTTTACATCTTGAAATTACATAGATTAAGGGCAGTTAATTTTCACTGCTTACTGCTGAAGGGCAAATGTATTTACTTTTGTAATTTAATCTTCCAAAATGTATAATTTAAATCTTCAGTTACTTTGAAAGTAAGTTTCGCCAAGTATGCCTATAAATTGTCTTGCCATCAAATCAAAGCAAAGTATATTTAGACGTGTCACATCTCGTAATGATTTAAATTGAACCAACTTTGAAATTAACAGACTGTGGCCTAGCTTTCAAAGTACGAATAAATGAATTAGTTAATATTTAATTCTACTTATGTGGTATTTTTTGTATATGTGAAATCCGAACGCATAATCCTTTCCTTTCAAGTTCTGATAAAATTCGATTGCAAACGATCGTTAAACCGATTGGGCAATAAATCTTTCTCAGTAAATCTAAACGCAAATCAGCAATTAAATTATCTGCCAAGAGTTAAGTAGACTCTATTTTCAGACTCCATCGAAGTGTGTGTTCACCAGATCCCTATCAAAAAGAAACTTGGGATCATTCTTGAGTACTAAAACGTCTAGAAAAAAATATTGCAAGGGTTTATTGAGGAATATATTGCAGGACGAATAAAATTTATTGCGTCTTTTTTGTGCATCGATCTGTGTGATGGTTTAACTACTTTGAGATAGAGTAGACCATTGAGAAAAATCTGATAAACAGACAATGTAGCGTACTTTAAGTTTGGATGAGTTTGAATTTAGTTCTTCTTAGTCCGTAATCATTCGCTAACATTGATTAAGACATTGATAGTGAAAGACAACTGACTGAAAGCCAGATTGATGGGCGGATCAGGTTACGATAGTCAACTTTCCTTTGTTTGTATCTGCCATGAGACTGTATAGTCGACACCATGTCTCGCTCTGAAAATAAATAGGTAAATATAATCTTAAGTCTGGTGTATCAATACTCGCATTGAACTTAAGTAGGTATGCAATCCATTATCTTGCTAAAATTTGATTGTCTCTAGAAACTTATAATAGGTAATAAATAAATAACAGACTTTACAGTCGGGTAAAGCTATTAAGTGACAGTCATTTTGATTCGCTAATGTTAACTGTGTTGTAATATCTACCTACAGTATTGTCAACTAGCCTTTCCTGTGAGGTGAGACCCTGGCGAGATCTTTTGTACAGGTTTATTTTAACCTACTTCACACTGCGCAGGCTTTCACAAAGGAATAGCTGTAAACACATTAATTGTTATATTTCAATATGTACATAAAGCTATCCTTTGTGCGTGTAAATAAAGATAATTCTATTGGCATCGAAACTTACCAAGACAACGTCGACCCAAAATCATATTTAGCGACGGAAATCGCCCATTAAATGAACACTTTAAATTTTACTAACATAGTTATTGTTGATTGTTACTAACACTTTTATGTGTTTTTGTATATCTGTTTTATTTTATAATGCATGGACATCAAAGTCAGAAAATAAATGTTTTCTTTCTTTCTTAAAGTTTTTTATTGTCGAAATCACAACATTGCAAAAAAATTTACTCTTTCACGATTTGGTACCTTTAAAGATATTTTGTAGGTATAGCATTTAAAAATAAGCTACCCCAATTTTACTACTAGGCGAGCTTAATATGGGATCGTAGATAAACCTCAAATTTCTTCACCGACATTCACAGTTTCATTATGATATATTACCGCTATATGCCAATGATACGGAAATTTCATGCAATTATATAAGTATAAGTAAAGGACTTGTCCCAGATTGGGCCTTTAATATTTATTAATTCCGACAGGGTTAAGTTATATATATCTGGATAGGTATTTGAATATCCAGCTGTTATGTACAAATTGTAGAATTTTAGAAACCTCCGTTTTCGAGAAAATGTATTTTCTAGTTTCATAACAATTTACTTTAAAACGAACACTCCTGCCTATAGAAAGAATGAAGCCTCTTGCAATTCATTCCTTGAAACGAACATTCCGTCGTTAATTAAAACAATATCCACCCACTGTCAAACAAATGTCATTGTCAAACTTGTAACTTCGGTCAATGTTGGTGTACAAATCTTTCTTAGAATTTGATGGAATTTAAGTTCTTGGAGTATTTTTCTGTGTATTCTACCGAAGCTCATCTAATGATGATGATGCTTCCGACCGATTTCGGCCCTGGCGAACACTTCAACTCCTAATCGGTTTGGCGCTGGATATAAAGCTTTTATTTATAATTCTGGTCGCAGTATAGCCTTTCTATTGCTTTCTGCACATACATTTTAAAAATATGTCGTGATACCGCGGCAATAAATATAACTATGTATGGTATGACATCTCGATTGAAGTCATTTATTTTTAACATGTAGTAGCATTTTCTGTCTACGTTTTAAAAATACAAGAAATGGTTCTCTCGACATATTTTACGTGTGAGATACATCCGAAAAGCGCCCCACTGATGGTTGTTGATTGTGACGCATTGATGAGGAGTAGATAGATGTGATCACTAAGCCCTATAGTATATAAGTATAGGTATAGCTAACAATATAATCACTTCGTATGTGTGAAGGATTACACAGTTTAGTAAGGGTATATGTAAACTCCTCCTTTTTTCGAAGTTGGTTAAAAAGTGCGCCCTGAACGATATATCCAATTATTAACCTCGGTGGTGTTACATACATTTGTAATCTTACTTTTCTCCTCCCAAACTGACAAACAGATACTAGAGACAGAGTGAATGAATGTTCAGTCTGCTAGAGACTCAAACAATAAGTGCAAGACTACTAAACCTACAAACATCCACTTTATTGGATCTAGTACATTTTTACTAAATTCGCAACAGCTCAACATCTTTATGAACTTACTGCTTCAAGAATGAAGAATTGAATTAGAGAAGTTATTGAGCTGGAATGTGCATAATTTAAATTGCATAAAATAATAATAAATAAAGTAGTATAATAAATAAAACACATTTTTGCCTAAAATATATTATTAATTTTCCTCATTTTCTATGTCTTCTCTTGCTAGTACATAGTCCAACTGAGTAGTCAATATCATTTCTGAGCCCATCCAAGGTACCAGGTAATTGTCATCACATGAGCACAGTTCCCTTGCCAATATGCAACTACAATAATAGCCACAAATTCTTGTTTTGTTTCTATTGTTGTTTTCTTGATTTTGTATGTCAGAACTGGAAACAGTACGTTCGGCTACGGAGGTAGAGACACTTGCTAAGGATTGGTCTTGGATTGCGACATCTTCATAAGGTAAAGCACGAGATTGTCTGCCTGTCCTACTAGACATTGACAAGCCACAACAGACACAAACTCATTGATGACCCAGTTGCTGTTCACCTGTTGTGCCCTCAGTCCTATTATTTATTTCTCTTAATAAAAGATTGAAGCATTCCCGGCAAACATGGTCTTCGTTTGTCACCTAAAAGCAAAAGATTTTTTAAATACCAACAAAAAGTCACGTAATAAATATAGTTTCACCATATTGGCACTGTGGACAATGATTGAGGCTTGGTTACATGGAGCATGTGCAGAGTCCAACACTGATTCTCCAGGCTGTCAGATTTTATTTATAGGTTTAGGGAAATCCACATACAGCGCAATTCCACAAACATACAATTTATTATTACAGATGTTATAATCCCAGAAAAAATTGATACCGAGTCCATACCTCGCCTAAGCCTAAACAGAAAAGATGATATAATAAACGGATTGGCCCACTTTGTAACGCTGCCACTACAATATTACCTGCATATCTTTTACTTACAATGTTGTACAAACCTTTACTTGTACATCATACATATATTCACGACCTTGGTTGGACCTCATCTTCACTTAACATCAGGTGTGATTGAGGTCAAGTACCAACCCGTTATGCATAAAAAAAGGTAGCTCTTTGCAAATCTAATCTTCGACCTCATCTTCACTTAACATCAGGTGTGATTGAGGTCAAGTAACAACCCGTCGTGCATAACAAAAAAAAATTATACTAACCTTCTTTGTTTAGTGTTTGATTACTTATGAGGCAAATGTACTTATATATAAATATATTAATACTTACATTCAAGAGTGGGTATAGATCCAGCCGCCGATGTCCAAATCCCGTGCAACATGAAATAACCGTTGTAGAAATTCAGAAATCCGTATATCACCGGTCCAAATCAAGTGCAATCAAAAAATTCTTGTAATAAAGTCAAGTCATCAGTTGTTATAAAGGCAATTCAATTCTTTAGTTTTTGGCAAACAAATTATAAAACCAAAAGAATCCGAGAAAGTACAAATTGAACACCATACAACACGGACGCTTAAAAAAACCAATAACCAACAACAAGAGCAATAGGGTTGTTCGATCTGAGATTGGCTAATCGATCGAGTATCGATTTCTGACTGATCGGTACTCGATCCTGTCACTCAATCCGAAAATACCTATAACCAAATCGCATTAACAGGCTGGTCACTCAACAACAGACTTTACGGTGTATAACAGCAAACAATGCTGGTTCTTGTTTGTGCATTATAATATAATTATGCATATTTGTGATTTTTTATCATATTTATGGATTTTTGTGCCAATCATAGTACCTAATTGTAATTTCAAGTAATTTTTGTTTCCTTGTTTTTTACTGTATTTTCTTTTACGCCAAAATGATCTCAAATCTTTCAAAAATATTTCAAAATCTTGTTCACTGTGTTTGGGATATTTCTGACCAACCCATTTGGGATAAAGATCGTGACTTTATCAAACACATAAAATACAAAAATAAATAACTTAATGTCTTTTATATTTTTCACTATAATTGGTGTGATCATAATCTATTTACGTATATATCCTTGTGTATGATTTCATACAAATCTATCAAATGTAATTATAAAGATATAGACAAAAATTATTTTATATATAAGTGTTAAGACGTTTAAAACAATTTTTGCTAGAAACCCAGGTCATAATAAAAAAAAAATATTTCGGTAACTTATAATTCGATCCTTCAGTGCTCGATTTGATGTAGAATTTATACTTCAGTCCTACATTAAAATGCGTTATAATATTTTCCTTAATAATCGTTTTAATTTCTCTTGTTTTAATAATCGATTTGCTTTATTGATCGTCGTGATCGATTTTTTGTGGAGTAAATAATCGCCAGTGTTGCCAATGGCATCGCAAAATAATTTCACCATAGTTATTTCATTAATTCATTTTATAAAAACGGAGGTGTGCAAAATTCATATTAAAGCGGTTTTACGATCTACATTTATGTACCTTTAATATCAGTGTAGTACCAACCCGGTCGGAATTTACTCGGAATAAAAAACCACCCTCCATATAAAACGCGGACATGTCCATTGTAAAATTATAAAATTCTAACAATTCTCACACCACCGACCACTTATGACAAAAGTGACTAAAGGATCCATTACGTGAGCTTAATAACATAATTATACGACGCCAATGACGAGTAGCAACGTCTTTGCGACAAGCCATGCCCATCGCGTGGCTATATAAATTCGTCCAATTCATACTTTGGTTTCCGGCTTCTATTCAGCAGTCGACTTTTATTTTATTACCTATGAAGATATCAGTTGGCTTATTTATTACATTATCTTTGCGGTTCTCGCTATATCGGTTATGTTGTCTGACATTATGTCGCTCTCATTGGCGAACATCAACGATGAACTTAAGTAACTAATGCCGCAATATCTGAATTTGTTACTTTAATTTTATTCAAAGTTCATACAAAATTTCAAACCATATAAGCATTTACAGCTATGTTAAGTATTCTGGTTTTACCACGAGAAGTCCCAAGTTCATTTGAGTTTCTTGCGCCGCTTCTATCACACACATAAAACCTCCTTTATGAAGATGTGGTAATTTGGACAAACCTACTGACTGACAGACAAACTATACGGTCACCGATACTTTAAGAAATGACTACTACTTACGACTCTACCCTTTTCTCTACACTAAAATGCTTGAAGACGGAAATTTTGAGGTAAACCACTATATAAAGATATGTTAAATAGTAATTAAGAAAGAATTGCTCAAATTCCTAAATAACAACTTCACCAGAAATTTGCTTTAATCTGGTCTGAAGAATGCGATAACAATTTATTGGATTGATATTGATCAGGAGAACCTGATTGCAGTTCGAATGGTCACGCAGGTATGGAAACTTGTTTGTACGAGAAAAACTTTGCATGTCACCCCTTATTTGGCATGTCTTCGGGTTTGGATACTTTGAATGATAAACTTCATTACATAGCGCCTAAAAGGATTTCGTAATAAAATGGTAGCCCTATTAAAATATATTGTGAGTCTGTATGTAAATTTTCGAAACGAACTTCTTGCGATTTTTTATGAATAAAATTAAAAAGTTAAATAAAAAAACTTATTTTCTTTTATAATAATAACTTTATGTGGCAATTTCAGAAAGCTAATAAACTAAAACTTGTTTCCGACAAGAAAGATTGGTAGGTACTTACTTCAGCTTACTCTATATAAGACTCGTAGTCTTATAACAAATTTTAAAATTTTACCCGTGATCGATCACCATATCAGTTGTTTTCAAATGTTTGGGTTATCATTGAGTAAGTGCTAAAGATAAGCCTCGAATAAAAAACGCCATTTAGAATTATCCTTTGAGACGACCGCATCATGCTCTTATAAATGAGTAGTAATGTTATTGTTGTTAAATTGGCACAACAAACATTGTAAATGGGTAGGTAATATAAATCAGTTCAGGGCTAGGATTATTCACACCCATATTTCACAACGCCTGATCTTAACTGATCCTTGGAGCTTAAAATGTTTACTGCTTACATTTTCATGAATTTGCAGATTTGCATAAGATTTAGTGTTGATATTGATGAACCTTTCAGCCTGGATTCATTTCAAGAATTAACTGATTAATTAGCATATTGAAAAATTCGCCTATTTCAACCGATCGCTCAGGAAATGTGAATGGCTGGAAATGGCTGATATGAATGATTATGATCTTGGAGATAAGGAATTTTATCGATCATCATTCATCGATCTATACCTACATCATCACCTCGTAATAAGAACACTTGCTACATGGTTTAAAAACTAAGCTTTTGGAAATTGTCCAGAAAGAGCGATGGAGAAATAATTGAAACAGCTTTCTTTTTGCTATTTAAGCAAAGAATATAAACATTGCATATTACTAAATTGCTATTTTATTTGTATCTCTTTACTTAAATTCCATAGCAGTAAGGAATTTTAAATTAATTTCAAATTTGAATAAATTCACTTTGTGAAATTTGGTAAAGATCCCAACCCAAGCAGTATCCAGGTATTTTTAATGGAGTGCCAGGAAAAGGTTTTCTCTTCCATCTATTTAACTGCTGTGACTGTTTTCATCTTTTGTTCCCAAACTTATATAATACCGTTCATTTGAAGAAGCTTTATATTTGCTCGCTGATTAAAAAAAATCCCGTTCTTTGTTTCAGATAGCAAGTGAAAGTAAAATGTGAATGAACCTTGACCACCAATCGTTGTTCAAAAATGCGACCACCGAATCTGAATAACAATGACGCTCCGCCGGTGTGACAGTTTGCCCACGCGGTTTCGGGGGGCCCCCGCCTGTGCAGACACCGTGCCCCCTACACGACCCACCAAAAAAATACCCGACTCCAAAACCGTCCCAAATTTCAACGACACGCCTGACCGCGAACAAGTTCTCGCTACGTGGAAATCCCTTCACAAGGACGTCAAGAAAATAAAAAATGGCTTCCTTGCAAAAACCGAAACGCCCGACTGGGAAGCGAACAAAAAGGAATCCATTACGCACAATTCCATTTCTGCTTACGCGGGCAACAATAGCGATGTGCGAAGGAAAGTTACTTATGATGAACGGTTTGTCGGGGCCAGGCCGCAGGAGACTGATCGCAGCTCGTCTTTCCCCATGGACCCGATCCAGGCGGAGGCCAATGAGCGTGGGGCACGACGCAGGACACTTTTGCAGCGACTTCTCTCCTGGAAGACGCGCGAGTGCAATTGTCGCGAACGGTATATTCCGAAGGCCCGTCCCACTTCGACCATACGTCGCGAGGACTTGTTGTGCACGTGTGGAGCCAGTGCAGTTCACTTCAAAGCTACGAACAATTCCAATAAGTTCACAGAGCGAGGTCGCTCTAAAAGTGTAGGTTATGAAGCTGCTAAAGAAGTGACTCAATTCCGCCGGTTAGTGCAGTGTTTATATTATGATGTGATTTATTAGTATGGACTTATCTTCTGGTTAGACAGTAGGTAGGTCCTTCAGAGCTGTTTTTAAAGTGTTTGGTGTGTTAGGTGCGCTAGCGCAGGCGCGACAGTGGGCTCGGAGACGGCGGCAGCCCTGCGCGCCCGAGCTGCCCTCACTCTCGCCCGCCGATACTACCCCGAGGGAGGGTGGGGTTGGACCATTACTATCGTCGGGACTCTCGTTCAAGTGCTGTCACATGGCCTTCAACTGGGCGGCGGTACTGGGGCAATAGCCTGCGCCGCCGCTGTCAAATATCGAGTGTCGCCACTCTACACGCACGGTGAGTGGACTTTTACAGCTATTACTTATCCCTAGCGTTTTACTACCGCTTTATGGCAATGTTATCAGGTTGACGCAGTTCTATATTTTGCAATTACACGTTACAAAACGCACTCTTTATTCATAACTAGAAAATCTATGAAAGAACATCTTTAATGGAATAAAGACTGATTTATCTTATCAGGTTACTTAGGGCTGTCTTCACACAAGTAACATGGGGCAAATTCACCGCTATCGGCATGACGGGCACATCCTGCGGTTAAATCTTATTTCCAAACCGCTGTCAGTCTAAGGTTACGATCACAACTAATGTAACTATAACTAAATAGGTCAAACAATTTTATATTTTTTTAAATAGTTATGAGTCGACTGAAACCCTCATTGCCTTTCAGGTCTAAGGTTTCATTGAGTTAAATTATACAGAATGAAATTACAAACCATTCTTTTGAAAAAGATTTGCTGTCCTTTACAGAGATTAACAGAGAACTCGTCAAGGGCAGATGGGTGACTCCCTAACTTATCAGATTTAGCCCATGCAACAAAGATTTTCTTTGTATGGGTTTGACAATAATCGTCCGTTAAAGTAATGTAATATATGTTAAGTAATTGGTATATGGCTAATAGGTTTATCATTCTGCTGAAAGGGGGCACTTAGCCCGTTCCAAAAATATAATTTTATGTTCAAGTTAAGTACATGAAAACCACAAATTTATAAAATACAATTGAAAATACCTATATTTGCCAAAATGTTACGTTTATTCAAGTTGAATATTTTCGAAAAAAAAACTTGAACAAAAAGTTTGAGTGAAACACAATTGGAAGTTGAGATTTATGTAAGATTTAAGTACATGATATAAATTTCCACTAATTACCTAAGACCTTGTATGTTACAGTCTCGATCACCAAAACCAACACCAAAAAAGTCGATAAATTTAGTTTTGGATAGTTTTTTAATCCACTTACTGTATACTACACTCACTGACGGAAGAATTAGTGTTATATATCGACTGACTATCGAAGACCAAAGTAATAGAAATCTAAGCAACCATAATATATAAATTCAAATGTTCTGATTTAACCCTATTTTACTTAAAAACATTTATCAATATCTATATCAATACTCATATGAATTAAGACAATTGAACCGTCAAAAGTTAGCAAAATAACCAACTTCAGTAAGACTTCACTTCATTCCATTCAACTCATCCTGCATCATCAGATCTTAACCAGATTTATATGGGTCCACTCTGGCGGTAAACCACATTAAACAAAGAAGTAATCATCAAAATGGGTTAACAATTCCTTCCACGGCTTCCACCTTCCAAAATGGGAGCAGTAAAATTGGAACAGTATTAGTTAGGTGACGTAGAGAAAGATAGAAAGAGGTATGTCAAGGTGGTTTCGGCATATAGAACGAATGAGTGAAAGCAGATTTACGAAAGGAAAATATAACGAAAGCGTGAATGGAAGGGTCGGTAAAGGTCGGCCAAGAAGGACGTACGTCAATGAAGTGACTGACGTCCGCACAAAAGGTCAGGTGCGGTCAACCACTAACCGACGAGCGTGTATGAAGCATTTAATGAGAGTGGAACAAGCAAAGTAGTATGTCAGGATCGTTGGAAGTGGAAATTAATAATCTCTGCCGACCACAACGGGAAACAAGCGTAGAAGTTGTTTCTAGTCTCAGTAAAGTTTGTATCAGAAGCATGTGAATGTTACACGATTCAGTACTTTATTGTTGAAAACGGGAAATGAATGCGAGCGCAGATTACGATATCTATTCGTGCAAGTTTTACGTCTTTTCATGTTTTAATGCTTAGTTCGGTATCTCTTGGTAACTTTCGCATATTTTTTATGCACAACGGTAATGCTAACGCACTTGACCTCAATCACACCTGATGTTAAGTGAAGATGAGTTTTTATAATATTAGTTAGATTATAAATGCGAAAGTTTGGATGTTTGTTTGTTTCTCAATCACGGCGAAACGGATGATCGGATTTCGATGAAATTTGGTATATAGGTAGAATATACCCTGAATTAAGACATAGGATTTTTTATCCCGATGAGTAGTTCCCGCGGGATAAATAAATTAAACATATCCGCGATAAAGTTTTTCTAAGGTAGACGAAGCGAAAGCTAGTAACATAATAATGACTACGGAACTCTGTCATTTGGCGATATTTGAGAAGCAAAATCACATGAGATTCTCGTGGAACTTCTTGATATAATAATTCAAAGTAGGACTTCACATTTTTATACAGGGTGTAACTTAAGTCTTTTTCAAGCCATAAACAAATTGAGCAGAAATTGTATGTTTCTGAACTTTTTTATTTGATCAATGTTTTTCGATACTAATTTTAGTGTATTGTTGAACTCAATTATAGAGATATAACAAAAATATAGCTAAATAGAAAATTATCCAAAAACGTTCGTGATTTTCTAAGAAAACTGAAATGATATTATGCAGGTCTGTAAAGGTTTATCTGTTTCAGACTGCACTTCCCGTGTGACCTTTGCTTTAGTTCACAGTTTTTTTTTTCAATTTGTACTTTTTGTACAATTTTTTTAATACTTTTCTTTTTGTACTTTACGTAACCAACCACATACGTGTTTTATAGCTTAAAAGTATACTTAAATTTACACCGTGTATATTAGATACGTCCTTCCATTGATTTATATGATATAAATAATGGTAGCGCGAACAAATCTTTTTCGCGCTTTTCATAGTAGATAAAACAGCGCCATCTCTTAGAAACCTTGAGAACTAATAGGAATGGCCAAAACCACCGCTCTCAGCTAACATTTTTTTGTCTGTGCTCACAAACTATAAATCGGTCACATAAAAGTGCAAGAAAAATATTACAATATTGATTAATAATTTGAGTTTTAGGAGTGATATATTATGTTTGTTGTTTTTAAAAGATACTCGCATGTTTTTAGGTCACTTTTCTGTGATAAAACAGGATTTGATAAGACAGTTCGCAATCGAAGTTGGTGTGTCACTGAGTTCCCATTGGTTCCAAACTCACGTTTTAACACCAACGAAGTGGTGCCATTTTGTTTGAACGACCCGATCCATACGCAGTAACATAAGCCTATGTGTCCTTCCTTATTTCTTCTATTTTCGCTAAGAATCTCATTGTCACTGATTTCTCACCCGTAAAGTGGCCTCTTATATCTGCGCACTAACTTCACATGCATATACAGGGCGTCCCAAAGTTATGGGACATGAAGGGGAAGTACCTTAAATATCGTAGATAGTGAATTTTGCTCAAAGAAGACTTTATGTTATTTTTAAAAGTTAGTAATTCTGCATTCATAGATTTTCTAAAAATTATTTGCTTCGGCTGGGAATCGAACCGACTCAAATGTGAAAAAAAAAACACCCTACTTTTATGATGCCAATCGAAAGAATAGCTAAAAAATAATAACTCTGCCTAAGTAACATAGTATTTTAAAAGAAAGGAACAACGTGAAATTAATCATTTTAATCAAATAAAAAACATACATGAAACTGCCGTAGTCAATTAAGTAGGTATTTTTTTGTAAATTAATTAATTAAATGCTCAAAATGTGATCCCTCTTGTCTTACGCAAATCGCCAATCTTTTAATGAGCCCGCTGCCTGTTGATTTTCTAATCATTTTATGGTGAACACTCGATGTGATATGGCACAATTCTGTTTGCAACTCGCCTACGTTCTCGTATCGCTTTTTGTATAGCATATCTTTCACGTATCCCCAAAAGAAGAAATCTAATGGTGTGAGGTCCGGGGATCTGGCCGGCCATCTAATCGGTCCATTTGTACCAATCCATGTAGGAAAACATTCATTTAGAAAATCTGCTGCTCTCCGACTATTATGAGCCGGAGCTCCATCTTGTTGGAAAATTAAGTTTTCTTGCTCCGCCGCGGAATGGTTTCTTATCTTATCCCTTAAAATTTGAAGTATTCCTAAATACTTTTCTGTGTTCAAGGTTCCTTGGTAAAAATGGATTAAGAAAACCCGGTTTTTTAAAAGTCCGCACCAACAGTTGAGTGAAAAACGCACTTGGTTATTAGTTTCAGTCACTCGTAGGGGATTTTCTTTAGACCAAATACGATTATTGTTGCGGTTATACATACCGTTATTGCTAAAGTTAGATTCGTCTGTCCAAATAATATTATCCAAAAAATTTGGATCTTCGAGCAATCGTGCCTGGATATCAAGACAGAAATTTTTTCTCCTTTCTGTATCGCCCGGAAGTAATTTTTGAACCAATCGTCCTTCAACATAACTCTTAAAACCGTGTTTTTTTAATACACGGTGTATTTTACTTTTTGAAACTCCAATTTCATGTTCTCCTTCTCTCACCGATGCTTTCGGAAAAGCCGAAAAGTAAATTAAAATACCAAGTTCTTCGTCGTTGATCGTATGGTTTTCTTGCTGTGGTTCTCTTGGGCGTTTATCGAAACGTCCCAGAGTTTTCAAATTGTTCACAAGCCTTTTCAAAACTTTACGAGACGGTATTTGTCTATCAGGATATTTTACGCCATACCACCGCAAACTTCTAGAGATATCTTTATCGTTCAAAAAATATGCTTCCATTAGATCAAAACTTACTTGATATGCCATGTTCGCAATAAATTAACACAATAACACTTGTGTAAGTGAATTGAGACTAAACAGATCAATATCCGAAAAACAAACGCTCGCACATACTGTTCCATTTTCAAATTTAAGAACAACATTTAAAAATATCACTTCTTTTTAAAATATCTTAAAAAGTATGCATTCAAACAAACGCTGTCATAAACTGTTCCATTTTCAAATTATAAATTATTTATTTTTGTTTTTAATTTGCCTTCTGTCTAGCTTACAGAGGACGTATTGAAATACAAGTTTTATCATTTCATCTACACGTGCACTTATAATAAGGAAAACTATGTTAGTACCTATTTTATGAAGTGGGTACTTATTTACGAATAATCAATGCTATCTTTGGAATGATAATATCGCTACTTTTCGAACGTCGTCGGCAGTAAATAACTTTCTTGAAATTTGACTCAATCATTTTATGTTGTTCCTTTCTTTTAAAATACTATGTTACTTAGGCAGAGTTATTATTTTTTAGCTATTCTTTCGATTGGCATCATAAAAGTAGGGTGTTTTTTTTTTCACATTTAAGTCGGTTCGATTCCCAGCCGAAGCAAGTAATTTTTAGAAAATCTATGAATGCAGAATTACTAACTTTTAAAAATAACATAAAGTCTTCTTTGAGCAAAATTCACTATCTACGATATTTAAGGTACTTCCCCTTCATGTCCCATAACTTTGGGACGCCCTGTATATTATACCCATTTACTACTGTCACCATTGCGAAGGCGTTGATGGCTCACATTTATTCCTATCTTTCCAAACGACATGTTAACCTATACAACACAGAGTAATGAGAGTAAGTACTAACAAAACGGACATCGTGATGATTTAATGCTGCATATCAATAAAACATGAGTCCAGGTCGGTTGTTATCGTAGCTACACCCCTCGGTCGGCACGCACACGGCATCCCAACTCCCCAAACTTCTAATATCACCAAAATATAATGTGTATATTGAACAAATAAATCAAAGTGCCAACACCAACGCATTACTGTGTCTGCTCGAATATTAAGAACGTGACATGAGTTTTCCAAAATATTTCAAACAGTTCAACTTTTATTACATTTTCTATTAGAGCTCCTAAAACGGTTTGTAAGTGATGGGTAAAAATATTTGGTATGCTGCTTTCCTGATAAAGCAAACAGTTTTATTTTCATTTATAATAAATATATGTATATTTACAAAAAAAAAATATGTATTTATGTAGTATATCAACCATCTGGTATCCACAACACAAGAGTGGAAGTAGATGGCATTGTGTGCATGTCCAAGGATATTTATTTATTTTATTTATTTCATAATAAGTTTATTATCTGTGGGCCCATCGCGCTATTTTACATATTATTCTAGGACATAGACGAGTGTAAATAAGTCTATTAAGGGGTTCCTCGTCATCATGTGTAATGGAAAGTGGTCATGGCAACAAAACACTTAACATCAGGTGTGATTGAGGTCAAGTACCAACCCGTTGCGCATAAAAAAAACAAACTAGCCCAAATTCGACTATCTTGCCATTTGCCATCAGGGAGTTGCAATCCCTACATCCCGGCTCCATCATCAAATCAGCGCGATGGTACTGGTAACTTGCAAACTTTTAAACGGACAACTTACAAACATACCAATATTGCAAACTAAATACCTAAAAGCTTGTAAAAATACTATATTAATTTCCGTTGAAAGGATTATGTAGCGCTTCATGAAATTTGCTAAAAGTAACGTTTTTAGTTATGGTTTAGTTATCGTTCAAATCCGATTGGCTCACTGATGCCTACCGTTTTACTCATACAATCTGTCAGGAAAATCTATCTAACTGATATTATAAATGTGAAAGTTTGGATGTTTATTTGTTTGTTTGTTGCTCAATCACGGCAAACGGATGAACGGATTTGGATGAAATTTGGTATATACATAGATTATACCCTGGATTGAAAAATAGGATATTATTGATCCCGATAAAGTAAGTAGTTCCCGCGGGATAAATAAATTTCCGCGATAAAATTATTCCACGCAGGCGAAGCCGCGGGCGGATAGTGATTCCTAAATTACCTTCTAATCACCTAGATTAGGTACACTTCACATCACTGATCTTACTTCCAAAACGTTCCTTTATTAAAATTCGTTTTGTGGATAATTAAATTCTAAGGCCAAATCCGCTTTCTTTACTGCATAATGATTACAAAATTATAATAAAATATAACACAAACTTTGGGAGTACTTCCCAACAAATAAGTCGACGACCGAGTTCACGATGTTGTGATGAATGGCTCAGCCTGTTAACATGGCTAGCTAATTTTTTGGCTAGATGCTAGTATAATATAACGTTCAATCAGTTCAGCAAATAATGTGCTACATAAGGAAAGTTTTATCTCTGGTTTGGGTAAGTATATTATGAACAACAGACAGAAAACGTTATTACCCGACTATGGCGAAGCCCAAAGGTGGGCAATGTATTCCTTGCATCCGTATGTAACCCCCACAGCCTAAACACCTCAGCCGATTTCTGCGCTGCTCCTTTTCACAAAAACATCTAAATAACTTCATTGTTTTTGAAGTACTATTTATGGGACTTGTATTTTTCCTAAATAAATGCAGATTCTTTCTTACGTACATTAAGTTTTCGTAAATATATTGCGATGCCAAAGTTAATATATTGATTTTCTGAAATTTATTCCTCAGAGATACTCGGGAGCCTAACTTGTAGATATGCCTTAGGTTGCTGCGCAGGTGTGGCTTAATGAAAACCACCAAACTATACGTGCATCCATACGCTAAATCACAAATAATCAAAATCTTCAATATTGTTGTGGTTGGTAAACTTGTTAGAGTTATACTGACAGTAAATCGAGAAGCACTCGTGCAGTCAATTTCGTTAAGTCCTTCGGTCGTCGAAGTTAAGTAACGTCTGGACAGGTGACCAAGTTGACCGAGTAACCCGCCAAGTCGGTGTCCTATACATGGGAAGCTTAGAAACTGACTGATAGCCTAGTGGTAGCTCAGAAGTGGGGACGTATGGTTATTGATGTATACTAGAGATGTTAATTTATTGTTGTTGTTATATAGTTACCTAACGTGTGAGTTACAGCACGTAAAAAGAATTGAACCAACCCATCTCTTCCCGTGGGTGTCGCTAAAGGCGACTAGCTATTCATCTTAGACTTGCATGTACAATTCTGCTTATTTCGAAAAGGATAAAATAGAGTGTAATTAATAATATCATTCTTTTCAGAACCACATTTTTAGTATTTTCTTATGCAGGATACGTTTTATATATGATAAAATACAATGCAATGGAATGTAATGCAATACAGTACAATATAATGCAATGCGATAAGATACAATACAATAGCACACATATTCTTTATTCCACACTAACAGTAGTTAAAGCATAAACAGGGAACTTAAAATATCGCAGTATGGTAGCTACCATAATATGATATGTATCACTTGCTTCTACAGGCTCTAAATATTTAATTAAGCAATTTTTAAGATCAATATTGCTATCATGATAAATTAATAAAGAAACTGCTACATAGACATATTATTTTACAACGCTGTTAGTGATTTAGGCTCCAAACTTTTCATCGATGACGTCTCAATAGAGTTTAAAACAATGATTTGCAACATTCCGATGATTGATGAGACGAGTCACCGATGAAAAGTTTCATGTTGCCCTTGTTTCAATATCTGCGTGATCGATACGTCATTAACGAGAAATGATAATTTCATCTCGCAGCAGATTAACAAAGCTGCCGTTTATTTTTGTTTGTCTTAATTCTTTTTTATGCACAATATGTTACCTTGAAGACAAAAGTCTTTCTGGTGATTTATAGCACTTATACGTGGCCTCATAAGAAAGATAGATAGATAGATAAAGCGTTTATTTGCATATTACAGAAACACATACAAAAATATTCGACGCAACAATAATTCTGCTTGGTGTTATTCTTACAAAATGTAGCCTTATTTCACAGTAATAAAAATAAAAACTAAAATTAAGTACAACTGTTACAACTTATAATAGTGTTGTATGTGTATCTGTACCACAAATGGGCCATCTCTCAGTGTGGATCCTCACCTATAGCGGTAAGACACTGATTTTCAGCTAGTGCCCTGCGCGAGGGTAAGGGAACTAGTGCAAAAATTTTCAATAACAACCATTAAGTGTATATTCTATAAAGATCATGCTGTACGTTGGTGTATGGATCATAATGATACCCGTTTAAAATAATAATTGTTAAAAGTGGGCTTAACACAATTAACTAAATACCCACAACGCGAACGAATCAAGATGCCTGTGAGCAGTTATACCGTTAAGCTATTCGAAATGTTGCAAATGCTTTCGGAATATTCTTCTTTTGTATTTCTAGCAGATGTGCTTTAATTCGCTTCTTGAAAGAAAATTTAGATATCAGAAGTCGTAACGGTGGAGATCAAAGTAACGCAACGAACTATGGATAGGCTATACTCGGCGTTTCACTACCTGATCGAATCAGGAATGAAGAAATGAATTAGGAAGTTGAAGTGGCAGTGTACAGAGCACATAGCTCGATGAACAGATGTGATTGAGGTCAAGTTAAGCCTGTTGTGTATTAAAATTCTCCATGATCAGAAGAATTTGGTGCCGAAACGATCATCCGATCCTATCCGTGCTTATGTGATATGATTATAATTTTAACTAAGTAGGTATTACGGGGAATCTCATGAAGTGCGGTCGGGATGGAAACGCGCGGGGGAGCCGACTCGCTTTGAATCCGGAACGAGATAGTAATGGTGTATAAGGCCAGAATACATTCTACAATTTTCAATATTGTTGTGACACATGGTATTATTAGGTATATATTATTATTATTAAATCCTTCAATTATTAAATTGCACACAAAATACTATACAAAGAAAATTTAAGATAACTTTTTTTTTTGGATGGTTTATTTATCCATAGAACATTATTTGAACAATCTACTCTATAAGACGCCTACGAAAACCTGTAAAGGTTTGTGTGTAGTACGAATGATGTCACTGACCCGCCGCGTTATTAATTGTTAATTAACGTAACTTAAATATCTAGATACATAAAATAATATGCGAAAGCAAGTAGGCATGTGTCTCTCTATAGAAATAAAATTTGTTGGAAAGGCACTTCCTACATACTCGTAGTTCCATCTATAAAGTACTTCTTCAATGCATTTTTACATTGTTTTATAATGATTAAGTGATAATAAGAGATATACACATACAGGGTGAAATTTAATTCGTGCAATTCCTGTTTACTACCTAATTATATACTATAGTATTTCGGTATACTAATCTAAGTTAATGAATCTTAACATTCTATTCTCAAGACATGGATATAAATATTTATGTACGTTTGTCTCTTATCTAACAACCATGGTACACGCTTTGACTGGTTTAGTCCTAGATTATTGGTGCAAGTGTCCAAAATATTTATTAAATTATTACTAATTGTATACCTTTAAACACAAAACATATTGCAGCATGGACATATTTGTCTTATTATTCATATAATTATGAAATCACAAATTGTAACCCATAATCTGTTTAAAAGAGCAACGCTAGAGTTTCTTGCTCGTTCTTCTCTGTGGAGTCAGCTTTGTGAATTCGCAGTAAATTTAAATGTAATATTAATCAATCAAAAATCAAAATCAAAAAATGCTTTATTTTGTAAAATCAAAATCAAAATCAAAAAATGCTTTATTTTGTAGGTACACAGGGTACACTTAAAATAGTCAGATTTTACATTTTTAAAGCTACTGCTTGTTCAAAAGGCAATTTTCCCCTGAGAAGAACAAGCAAGAAACTCGAGAGGTCGCTCTTTTAAAAAAAGGTTTTTATATTACAAAATTATTATTTTATATTATAATATTTCATTATTAATTGTGAAATAGCCTGGTTATGCGAACGGGCTGGTTATGTCCATGATTGTTTATCATCTAAATAATCTGATATTTTATAATATGCTTTCTTAATAAGTTTCTGTTTTATAGTATCTTTAAATTTATTGAAAGGAAGATTTTGTATATCAACAAGAACTTTATTGAAAAAGCGTATACATAACCCTTTGAATGAATTACTGACTTTGTGGAGGCGACTTATGTGACCTGCAAGTTTATCTTTATTTCTTGTATTGACATCATGTTTATCACTATTTTTCCTAAATGATGCTATATTTTTTTTGACATATATTAGATTTTCAAAAATGTACTGTGACGAAAAGGTTAGAATATTATACTCTTTAAATCTGTCTCTAAGTGACACTGCAGGTCTCAATTGATAAATTGCGCGAACGGCTCGTTTTTGTAAAACAAAGATTGTATTGATATCCGCGGCATTTCCCCACAGCAAGATACCGTAAGACATCAGGCTATGGAAATAACTAAAATATACTAATCCAGCAGTATTTACGTCCGATATTTGTCTAATTTTTTTGACTGCATACGCTGCAGAGCTGAGCTTCTTCGCCAATTTATGGATATGAGGACCCCATTGTAATTTGGCGTCCAAAGTAATGCCCAAAAATACAGTGGACTCAACAAGGTCTAGAGTGACATTTTTTATCATTATATTTGTGGGCACCTCCCTGACATTAGGCAGTACAAATTTTACACATTTAGTTTTTTTCTCATTCAGTAACAAATTATTTGCCGTAAACCATTCTACTATTTGAGAAATAGCGTTGTTCACGTCGTCATAATTTAATTTTAGTCTATTTACTTTAAACATTACAGAGGTATCGTCAGCAAACAATACTATTTTATGTTTATCGTTTACAAGGTTTGGCAAGTCATTTATGTAAACCAAAAACAAAAATGGTCCGAGAATGGAGCCTTGTGGGACGCCCATACAGACTGTCGACCCTGACGATGTATTGCCACTGATATCAACCCTCTGAACTCGGTTACTCAAATAAGAATTCAGAAGGTCGAGAGCTCGGCCGGTTACACCATAATGACGTAATTTCCTGATTAAAGTGTCGTGATGAACGCAATCAAAGGCCTTGGACAAGTCGCAAAATACTCCTATTGCATCCTGCGCATCTTCCCAAGCCTCAAAAATATATTGTAAGAGCTCGACACCTGCATCGGTTGTCGAGCGGCCCCTAGTAAAACCGAATTGTTTATATGACATTAGATTGTTACTGTAAAAATAAGTCGATATCTGATTTAATATAATTTTTTCATAGATTTTGCTGAGAGTCGGTAGTATTGAAATAGGTCTAAACTTAGAGGGGTCTGATGTACTACCGGCTTTAAATAAAGGTATGACTTTACTGTGCTTCATCAGATCAGGAAATATGCCATCATCAGTACATTTATTAAAGATATAAGCTAAGTGTGGTGAAACACAATCAATTACGGCACTAATAATTTTTACTGATAAACCATGAAGGTCGGCAGTTTTTTTCTTGTCTAAAGATCGAAATGCTTTTATGATGTCTATAGGACTTACATGATTAAATTTAAAATGGGAGTCACAAATCTCCACATTTTGTTTAAGTAGCGATTCAGCGAGTGTGGGACATGAATTCAGAGATTTTGTAGTTAATATTGGAATATTAGTAAAGAATTTTTCAAAAGCTTCTGCAACTTCTAATTGTGAAGTTAGAATTCGATCATTAATTTTTAATCGCGTATCAGGGTTACGAGTTTTAAATTTACCAGTTTCGCTATTTATAACTTTCCAAGTTGTCTTTACTATGTCCGCGCTGTTCTTTATTTTATTATTTATAAAATTTGCTTTTGCAGTGGCGCGTTCGCTTGAATATTTTCGAGTATTGCCTAACATATTCAATAAAACTTTCGCTCTTATTATATGTCCTTTCATCATAAAGCTCATATAACTTTTGCCTACTTTTATGAATTCCCACCGTCGCCCAATCACTAAAAACGAGGGAATTGTTGATTTTGACAGATTTTGTTAAGAAAACTTTATTACATTCAGTTTTTAAAATGTCAAATACTGATTTATATAATACATTAGGATCGTCACAGTACGGTAGATAATCTAGTTTCGCAGTCACTTTACTCTTATATTGATCGAGTAGTGACTCAGTTACAGGTACGTACGATACGACGAGTTGTAGGTACACAGGGTACACTTAAAATAGTCAGATTTTACATTTTTAAAGCTACTGCTTGTTCAAAAGGCAATTTTCCCCTGAGAAAAACAAGCAAGAAACTCGAGAGGTCGCTCTTTTAAAAAAGGTTTTTATATTACAAAATTATTATTTTATATATAATATTTCATTATTAATTGTGAAATAGCCTGGTTATGCGAACGGGCTGGTTATGTCCATGATTGTTTATCATCTAAATAATCTGATATTTTATAATATGCCTTCTTAATAAGTTTCTGTTTTATAGTATCTTTAAATTTATTGAAAGGAAGATATTAATAGTGACGTTTTCAAGTGATAATTTTATCGTATGAAATAAAATATTTTGATTTGATTTGATATATTTATAAGAACACCAACACAATACCTACAATTCAAAATCTCAACATATTATTTATTGACCAACATGATTGGTTCTGTGAAAAGTATCCAATTGTCGCTGTCCTGTTCATGCCTTACCCTACCTAACATCTAACTAAGTGATGCAAACCGACGATCAGGGAATACAGTATTATTGCATGAACACCTGTTCTAAATATAGACGCAACGAGAATGTTTTCACTACTATAACTATCGCATAAATTAAACCACAGAAAGAGAAGTTTTATTTTTGTTCTATGAATTAGGCGATGTGAAAAGTGTTAATTTTAAACGTTCTTACAGTTTCAAACTTCAAATACAGGAGCACGCTCTGAATTTTTGTTAGAAAAATGAATAATAAAATTATTTGTTTGGTGGATACTATTTACAATTTCAAGACTGAAAGACACACGTAGAAGTTCGTACACGATCTCACAACCAGATTGGTTCTGGCCTCGTGTGATCTACGGACTGGCGCCTACCTCTCTCACCGTCTTAGTCTAGCTGTTCAGCGAGTTAACGCGGCAAGTATGTTAGGGTCCATGCCCCAAACGGGAGGTCTGGATTACGTTTTCGTCCTTTAGTTTAGCTTTAGTTTTATTGCTTTGTATTAAAAAAAACTGTATGTATAACGATATTGATTTAGTAAATAATAAACATTGGCTAGAATTCCTTTTTTGCTGATGTCGTTTTCGTATACATTATTTTAAAGTCTATTTAATATTATATAAATGATATCATGTATCTTACGTTGAAATAAATGTTTGAAGTTTGGACATACAATCATTTGTTATATCGGGGGTATTCGAAATTTTCATTTATAGTAACATACATTTCAAAACGATATTAATTAAACTTGCGCGAGCTGACCACCTCACGCAGTTGTCTGGCTGACAGTCCGTCTCGTAGTTCCACTATGGCGCTCCCCAAATTTGAGCGCCGTGGGCGGTGCCTGTTTGCCTATATGGACGGGCCGGGTCAGGGCGTATGGAAATTCCGTCAATTACACGACTTCCATTTCAATATGCGGCATGATTGCGATTCGTATTGTTTTGTTGTTATAGATGCATATCTACTAATTATAAACAAAGGATAAACGGAATAGTTAATTCAGTAACACAATATTCTCGCCCGTAATAGTAAAGGTCAATGAAAACAACATAGGGTTTACGAATCGCAGGTCGCGGCTTCTATCCCAGCGGGGTACATGTTTAGTACTCGGTTTAGTTGATGGTAGGGCATTTTAAATGTCTGCCTGGCTAACTACCACCTTCTTATCTAAGTCTGGCGCCAAGCAGCATTTGTTGTTCCGGTGGTCAGAGGTGAGATAGGCAGTCTCCCAAATAATCCGGTTTCCGGGTCAGTACGCTTCCACCTCCGGCCTCATTATCACTTAATATCAGGTGTGATTGAGGTCAAGTGCTAACCCGTTGTTCATAAAAAAATCTGACCACTTTAAACTAAGATAGTGACCATCAACCACATACGACATCATACTATTACAGTTAGCACTCCTTTATTTATTTTTCAACAGACTTCATGTAAAATTAATTGATATCTTATTGAGCCAATTATACAAAGTTTGACATTACTGTCTAGTGCAGCCATAGGAATTATAAACAATAATGTTTTAGAAATACCTAATACTTGTACAATTTATCAATATCCCCTCTTTTGTGTGAGTGAAGTGAAGAAGCGGTAGACATTTCTGTAACTTTGAAATTCAAATAAAAATTAGGAGCAACTTTTGGTATAAAGCGATGAGTTTCTTAGTTTGTTTGGATTTTCCAACCTCATGGAACAATAAAACTTTGGAAGTGTTTCTTACCGAACAATTTCATCGTCGTAAATAATACATTATTGTTTCTACTTGCACTTCTTCAAAGGTATTTATTAAAGCCATTAGGGGCAATTAGTTATGAATAAGTACCTACATAATTTTTTTCATAGGTAATTATACTAAATAATTATCTACCTTTTAGCGGGTAATTTTATTATGACACATGTCTTATCCATCAATAATAATAGTCCATTAAAAATAGGAAAATTTTGTGGTATAACTTCCTATAAACTTACAGTACATTGAGTAACCATCACTAATGGAATAATAATGTTTTGTAAACTATTCTATAGCTTGCTTTAGATATAGTATAGGTATTTAGTTATAAAATCTACAATATTAAATTAAAGTTCCCCCTGTGAACTTCATTGCGTTATAGAAGATGCTAAGATCTCCAAAAACAATGTCCTAGAAAATTAATCAATAGGTACCTACTTTATATTTTCGTGAAATAGTTTATTAAGTCGTAATATTTTACCCTCGGTGCAATTTTTCGTAAATATAAAGAAGTTATGGATCAGTTTTTTTGGAAATAGTTACAGGAGTTCTAAGTATATTCTCCGACGCAATGAAATTCAGTGTTAATTTTAATGTAATAGTCTATAGTTATGAAGTTGAAAGTGTATCCTTACTGAACAATAATTGTAAATAAACTTGTCATGTAATTAATATACCTAAATTGGACGGGACGAGTAAGGCCTCGTATATGAATATAATAGGTAATATTATATAGACTTCACTGAAATTTATATCTTAGGCATTGTACCTACACAATACAACATATCACCTTACTGTAGATTATGCCAAATATACATTTCTCGGCTAAGAATAGACCCAATCCATCTTTCCGTATGATTATTGTAAAGCCTTACTGACAATAAATGTTTTATAGAAAATGGTAATATTTTCCTGATTTTGAAAATTTCTGTGAATTACCGCAAATCTGTCGCCCCTCTAAATCTTATTACCTTTTTGTCTTCCTGCCGTTTATGCAAAATAGGTATCTTTTGCTGCAGTCTTAGTTATTCACTCGTTACCATTGAGTGATTGCAAAAGAAATTTAGTTACTGTGTTATCGATTTTAAACTGTGCAAACGTTGAACGAATCTTTGTCGAAGAAGGCAGAACTAAAGATCAATCCACCGAAGTGAAGTTGTTACCGTTTCCAAAAAATTCCAAGTTTGGCGTTACAAAGCCACAGACATATAGACAGATATAACCTTCAAAATTACAACACGCCTTTTGCGTCGTAGGTTGAAACGTAGAATAAGGAGCTGGGAACTCATTTCAGATGAATTGCTATTGCTGCATAAACCCCAGGTAGTTTAATACACCGTAAACTACTTTGTTATACGTCATTCAAGCATTTAATTGACACCTGCCGTTAAATTACTACAATAGCTAACTGTCTGAGTGACTTATACAATTTAGACTTAGCAAGAATAGCACATGCTTTTGTGAGGACACAACATATTTTTTTACAATAAAATAGCAGAACATTTATTGAGTTTAAGATAGCAGAAATTTAAACGTCATAAGGAAGAGTGTGTAAAAAGGGTTATTATAGGATAGATTATCATTAAGCGATAAGGGGATGTGGTATTAGCTGGATTTCATGTCGAGTTAACACGCTTGTATTAGTTGCTTTCTTTTTGTATTATGTAGTATAACCATTATATTCATCATCATCAACATCATCATATCAGCCACAGGACGATCAATGCTAAACCTACCACCATACGTCTGAAGCTAAACAGCCATGTCAATAGCATTGTTTTGTTACGGTTGTCAGAGATAAGATAGTCAGTACCCCAAAGATTCCGGGTCAGTACACGTCCACCTTCGGCCTCATCTTCTCTTAACATCAGGTACTTTTAAAAATACAAGTTGTCCTTCTATAATTTATGTTTCTGTATTCTATATTGAATAAAAATGTTTGACATGACTTGACTGAAACTAAAACTGAGTCCATTCATTCCAGCTAACATTGTAAAAGCCTAGCTGAAGTGATTTGAAATTTGTCATACAGGTATACAAACTGCCCTGATGTGCGATTTTCATGATCGGAGTCAATTGGTTCCATTGTTCCTTATTTTAGAACTACTTTGCCAATTTCATCGAAACATCAAATATTAGGTCCTTACCTATGAAATTAGCGTTTTGTATGAAGAATTTCATTAAGACTGTTTTCTCCATACAAACATTTTTGATTTTTTTTGGGAACGGCAAATCCAAATTTAGCTAAACTTTGTGTGTATTATCGGATAACATTAAGTTAAGTATAGGCAGCGTTAATTTTTAAAAGTAACCGTTTTATAAAAGTTTCATCGAATCTAAGAAATGATTATGGGAAGCACATGAAAAGAGCTCTGTTCAATTTTTTTTATTATGTGATTTAGCCCAGAAATTAAAAAATATATCATGTGAAACCTTGAAATAATATTCCATTTTCCAAATAAAAAACAAATTTGAATATAGCTTTGAAAATCGCAGGATTTCATAGGTCACTCAATATTATCCGTTTATTTCATTGTCCATTATTAAATTGTTATTTTATTTGGGTATTTGCTTTTAGAAGTTATACACAAATTTGTAAAGTTTTAAAGATAAAACGGAACATAACTCAATATACTTATTCGGATTCAACAACGAAATGTAAATGATGTGACTTTTCATAAATGACAACTGCAAATCCGAAAGTGAATCTGTAATTTCCGCATGTGCTTTCAAAAACGAACGACTCAAAGGAAAACGTCATATCAATATAGATATGGAAGAGCGGGACCATCTGACACAGGTATTTTTATGCTTACTAGGTGGTCCCAACCCTAGTTTAAAAGGTTTTGTAAACTTTTGTTAAGAATAAAACATTTTGTATTTGTATACTACTGTACCAATAAAAGGTTCCCTAAAACCTGAAAAGGCTACTCCACATGCGAGCTAAGCAGCGGGCGGGAAGCTAGTGATCACCTGGCGCCGACATAACATATAAGTTTGGTTTCACCGCTTCCTATTACTTTCGGACACAATGAAGCAATTTTCAAATTTCGAAGTAGTTTTTTTTTTTTTTTTTTTAATTAGAATGGGATGGGAATGGGTTTATTTTCTTAGAGGTGTCACACTTTGTAGTACATGAGTAGATATAAACATTCAAAGAATTCCAGTACAGTGAAATCACCGTTTGAAAATAACTACTGCTCACGACAATTTTAACATCTCCATTTAACGTTCACTTTCGTTACGCTACGCACGTGCATAGTTTCATAAAGCCAATATACAGAATGATTCATTGCGATAGGTCCATGTGGAGAACTGTGAAACTATGAGAGGTAGAGTTGATTTTAAGGATCCACATCAACGATTTTAGAGGTTACTGAGACTTCGTGGATAGTGTCTTCAGTATTCTTAGGACCATTGAGAATGGAGAGGGTTCTGTAAATCGAGTAATGTTTGTTTCTGTGAATTTATGTTATTAGTGTTTAACCTAGATCACACTTGACATTGTGTGTAGGTGAGGCGGAAGGTGGAAGGTGGAAGCGCCCTCACCCGGAACCATTCTGAAGGAAGACTACAATCTTTCAGCAGCAGCGGATTTAGATAAAATGGTGGTAGGGGCGGGAGACAAATATGCCCTACTACCAACCAAAACGAGTACTAAACATATACTTCCCTGGGAATCAAACCCGTGTTCTCCATTTTGTAAACCATATTTTGACTACATTGAGCCACGGAAGCTGTTATTAGTCATTGTGTGCAGTAATACCTATTTGCACGTTTTACAGCAAACCATTTCCACTGCAAATGGACGTCACTTTGTTGTCACGAATTTTCTGCAACGTAACACAATTCCGTGATTTGAAATGAAATGGGAACATAACCGACCTAGGCAACGTGAGGCCCTTAGGGAAAATCCTTACCCAGAAACATAAAGGTATTTTAGTCAAGTTACATGGTGAGATATTTTCATCGGGATTGGTAAATATGACATAGGCACAGCATACGTTGTCCAGATTTTGCAGGGCTCATGCAGAGATTCAAATCTAGAGGGGGATTAAGTTCTTGATTCCCAATGAGACCAATTCACAAGGTGAACTGGCAACTGTCATATTCAATTCAATTCAATTCAATTTATTGCATTTATGTTGTACATGTATGATCTTAAAATATTTTTAGGTATCAAACATAAACCCTGCTACCCTGCAACAGGGGGTGCCAGCGGGTTTTCAAAGGTTAAGGCACTGTCGACTCGCAGGTCATCTCATTCTATGACTCGTGGTAGATTCACCCTAATATCACTGCGACGATAAAACTGGAGGGACATAGAACGAACCCTGTGGTTCCTTCTTTTCCTTGGAAATGTGGAACGTTCCTTTGTAAGAAGAAGCGCTCGTGAAAATGTTGGTGGAAATTCGTACTGCAATTTTTAGACCATTGCACCACGGTGACTTCATGAGGACGGAGGCGAACTTCGTCAGTTTCAGAAAATATGTGCGTTATAGAAAGAGCCCGGAGCAAGTACTATTCGGTCCAAAAAAAAAAAGAGCTACCCTCTGGGGTAATGGGAGGTGGTGGGTTAGGCCCATTTCATTTGATATGTTTATAAGTATTAAATTAGCATATATGTTTTCAACTTCCCGGTCGCATGTAATGAAAAGGACACTTTTGTACAAATATATGTCATTTCATATTTGCATGCCTTTTAGTTGATATTTTACGGTTATATGTAGATATAAATCTGTGAGCGCCCGAAGACTGGCCTACGTTGATTGATGATGTCGGCCGATTAGCTCGCTCGTCTAATATCAGTAATGGCATCGTGATGCTGCAAATATTCCACCTCTGTCATTAGACTAATTTGATAAATTATTCAGGTAATTTTATAATAATATGAAAATTTTAAATTCCTTAGATACCCATGAAACTAAGTACAAAGATACCCCAATCTTTGATAATATTGTGATTCGACCAGTACACGGTAAAGCGGCTTCATATTTTTTATGCTAATCTATGTAGGTATGTGTTTATGTGGGTGATTTATTTATTTTATTAAAATTAGTTTACCGTGCACGCTACCTACATGTCATGTGCATAATGCTTCCTAACCCAAAGGTTGCCTGGAAGAGATCGCTTTTAGTGATAAGGCCGCCAAGTTGTATTATCCCCTTTTTCTTATTTCTTTTTATGCTTCTTATTGTTGTACAATAAAGAATATTTTGTTTGTTTTGTTTGTTTGTATGTGTAACGATTTATATCTATTAATAGAGATGTTTATATGCACGAAATTGAACTAAGATGAACAAATGAGCATCGTGTAGGTATTAGATCTTCCTTTAATATACTTTTTTTTTTAATTAATGATAGGGGTTAGCTGATTCATACTTTTTCGTCACATAGGTATGTAAATTTACTATAAAACAGTAATTTATTTGCGCTGAGTGACAAAAGTTTTTTTATGCTCAATGCCAAACATAATTTTAATGCTGGGGAAAGTTCACAGGATTCCATTGCGATCTGTCTAGACCTTTTGATTGTATCGTAATTTAATGTCAGTTACTGTATCGACCAAGGAAACGAAATGCTAATATAAGATAATTATTTATGGTTAATTGAACTTACCTAAGTGAACTTCAACCAAAATTATACGAGTTGCTGCATCCGTAGAGATTTAATAAACCATGTAGTCCGTTTTCTGTCGTACTGCATCACCACACGATTTTTTAGATCTATATTTAACAAATCTAAAATAAAAACAAGGCATTTGACTCCCGTAGTAGGTAGTTGCTTTGTGGTCCGGCAGGGGGCTCTTCTTCATTCGTTTCAGAGTAGATGTAAAATTATTTTTCTGCAATTTTCTTTGGGGGTGAAGCAAGCGTACCTACGGGCGGGTTGGGAACTTAAATCTCTACGGATGCAGCAACTCGTATAATTTTGGTTGAAGTTCACTTAGGTAAGTTCAATTAACCATAAATTATACTTCGTTGCTGCATCCTATGAGATTTAATAAACCATGTAGATGTTTAGCGCCTATACTTGCAGAAAAAATACCAGATTAATCAAGTAATCTAAAAAGATTTATTTTAATTTTCACAAAAAGCAATTAATCAATATAATCTTATTATTAATTATCAGTAAGAACCCCATCAGCGAAAGTTCTGTCCTGATTAGCATCTGGCAAGGGTAAGTTATAGAACTTAGCGAAGCACAACGAAGAGCCGGCGCGCTGAGCTGCCGACGTCGCCGCGTGCCGCGTGCTGTGCGATGTGAACACGCTTACATCAATGCCGCTATCTCTGAGGACTTGTTTGATCCAGCAACTTATTGACTGGGCACTAGCGTTTCGAATAGGTTTCTTAATAGTTAATATTAGGCGATCTGTATCTGGACTACTACGCAATGCTCTCGTCTTATCTAAGTAAGCAGAGAGAGCTTTCGCTGGGCAAATACAAGGTTTATCTGGGAAAAAAAGGGATATTCAGTCTTGGATTTACTCTATTGGGTGCCGAGGTCTTAATGATATCATCTATATTTATATTTAAACATGTTTCGTTGATCATAATATTATTCACCTTGATAAGAGATAATGTCTGCACACGTCCACGGGACACCGTGGACAATGCGAGCAGAGTTACGAGCTTTTTAGTCATTAACTCCACATTTAACGATTCATTTGGAAATTGATTTGACAAATAAGACAGCACTACATTTGGATCCCAAGAGTTGTGATATTTTGGTAGGTTAGGCCTCATTCTAAAAACTCCTTTTAAAAATCTGCTCACACAATCATTATTGCAAATTTCTTTGCTTAGAATTAATGACAAAGCTGATCTGATTGAATTCAATGTTCCATATTTAGCTTCATTTTGAAATTGATCGGAAAAAAAAAATAGTAGTAGTAGAAGTAGTGTTGGCACAGACACTTTAAAGTAATCAAAATTATTTTCCTTACAAAAATTATACCATAACTTGTATGTTGTATTATATTGTCGTAATGTATTTTCTGACAACGATTGAGTCATAATATCGATAGTGCGATTATCTAACGATTGTCTGGCGAACGCTTCCCGGATAACGTTGCGCACGCCAGGGTAAGGCTGGGCCATAAAGGGTAAGGCTGGGCCATAAAGGATGAGATGAGTTCTGGAAGGTGAAAGTAACATATTTTCATCCGGCTTAAAATACAAAACTTTAGAAACAGTCAAGGACATAAATAATGGAAACCAAGGCTGGCTTGGCCAGTAAGGGACGACTAATATACCCGCAGCTCTGTCATTAATTATCTTTCTTAAACATTTAAGAATTATCGAGAAAGGAATGCGTAAAAATAAAATCTGTCCCATCTCAGAGTAAAAGCGTCGATATCAAACGCTTCTGGATCTCGCTTCCATGAGACAAATATTTGAAATTTTTTATTAATTCGAGACGCAAACAGATCTATATCTGGTCTACCAAATGTATTTACGAGGTTTTGGAAACATCGAGGTTCCCACTCTGTATCGATATTCGAGATTCTTGAGGCTTTGTCAGCCTCAGTGTTGTCACGTGACCGAGTATATGACGCAAATATGAACAGCTTGCGCTGTTCGCACCACTGCCATATCTGACGTGTTATATTATTCAGATGTGGAAATTGAATCCCACCCATCCGATTTATATAAGAGGTGGCGGTTGTATTATCCACTCTCATCAGAATGTCTGCATTATTAAGGTTCTTACAAAAACATTTTAGGCCCATAAAAACCGCTAACAATTCTAAATAATTAATATGTTGAGCACTTTCTTCCATTGACCAATAACCGCTAACTGTTTCCCCATTACAAAAAGCTCCCCACCCTGAGAGTGAGGCGTCTGTAAAGATCTCCATTTGAAAATGACCAGTGCGAATTGGATTATCTACATCACGTATAGTTTTTTCCCACCATGAAAAATCATCTGTAAGCGAAGGGCTAACTTTCATATTAGCGTCATAACTTTGGTGCTTTAATAAGGCTAAGTATTTTTCCCTCTCAAAGCGCTTTGTATAAAGCCAGCCATATACTACCGCTGGGCAAGCAGCTGTAAGAGTGCCTACAAACCGAGCGAACTCTCTGATTGTCACTGACGTTTTGTTAGACATATTACGAACCATTTCATGAATTTTTCTACATTTATCATGCGGTAATTCCAAAGTCATATTTTGTGAGTTTAGTTGAAATCCAAGAAATTTGCAAATTAGGCGTAATGAGAATGACAGACTTTTCATAATTGATCGCAAAACCCAATTGTATTAAAGTATTACAAACCATACCTACTGTATGGGAACAAGCATCATAAGTGTCTGCCATACACCAGATATCATCTAAGTACCCTACTAATGTGTGACCTTCTGCCCGTAAAAAGCTAAGTACAGGTTTCATTAGTTTTGTAAAAACGCCAGGAGCCGAACAGAGACCAAATGGCAAGCATGTAAATTCAAAGAGTTGATTTTCATAACGGAAGCGTAGGTATTTTCTGTCGGATTCATGAATGGGTACTAAAAAGTAAGCCTCTTTGAGATCAATCGTTGCCATGTATGACTCATTAGATAGTAATTTGGACGCTGTACGAATGTCTTCCATTTTAAAATGTTGTTGTAAAATGAATTTATTTAAGGCCTTCAAATTTGGGATAAATCTGTAAGTATTGTTATTTTTAAGTATAAGAAAAATAGGAGAAATAAATTGATCTTCACAATCATCACATGGTTCGATCGCTCCCAAGAGCTGGAGTTTCTCAATAGAATCCGACATATCCACTTTTGAGTAAGGTGGGTTGGATAATTCGACAAGCTGGAAAGGAGTCTCCTTAAAGGTTAGTTTATATCCTGTCACTATATCCAAAATTTGAGGATCTTTAGATATCTGCAACCAATAATCTAAATAATGCTGAATTCGACCAGCATGTAGTACCTCTAGCGGCGACCGCGACGATCCTGCGACCGATTCGGCGGCGGTGGCGGCAGTCGACGAGCAGGCGGCGGGGGTGGCCTCCTCGTGTTGGCGTGCGGTGGAGGGGCCGGGTAGTAGCGCGCAGGCGCCGGGTGGGCGCGCGCTGCTCCAGGTCCACTCGCTTGACGAGGAGGCGCTCGGGAGTTCCCGGCTGAGCTGCACTTGTTTGCGAAGGGACTGATTTTTTAATCTGAAGACTGGATTTTTCTATGGATTTGGTTATGGATATGGTTGGAAGCCTAGATGCTTACTGTGGACGTAGATGGCGCAGTGTGTTTGTGCAAAGACATTTATTATTATTATTATTTGGTGGTCTTTATGTTCTCGCCCAAATTGTCTCCAAAGAGAAATTTCTCACGCTTTACCCCTTGAATTATGTTTATGAAACTTTTATCTAACATCGGAATAAGAAGTCTTCTACGATTCATTGTCTCCTCATAATGAAGGTCGAATAAAATTTGATTTATTTCCGACAGACTTTTAATTATTTCCATTTTAGAAAGGTCTTTGCTTATTAATTCTGACGTCCAGTTCACCAGTCCAGCGATTCCAGAACCTAGCTGGTTTTGCATCTTTTCTAATCGCTTATCCCGATTTTTTGATGGCTCGTTAAGAACTGATGCTACCTCAGCATTCAGTGGAACTAGATGGCGCTGTGTGTATGTCTAAGGATATTTATTTATTTATATTTATTTATTTATATTTATTTATATTCAATTTCGGCGCTTTAGCAAGCTGAAAGTTTTCTGGGATTAGTGTTTTGGTTACTAAATTATCCTTTTGTTCTTTATCCAGCCCTTCAATGAGTATTTTCCCCCAACGTTCAGAGACTTCCGCGGGAATTTTCTTACCGAAACGTTCCTCAGACTTTTTTGCTTCACCAAGCATAACCAATATTTCTGTAGGAACGGTCTCTTGCTCGTTTTGAGCAGGAGAAGGAACAGTTGGAACAACCACTGACTTAAGGCGATCGTCTTCTGGACCCTCGGGCTCTTCAGGCGCTGCTGTCTCGCTACACTCGCGTCGCGTTTATATATCAGAGGTGTCCAAGTCAAACGACAGCATTGCATGTATGTCCTCTTGACTAACGCCGCCATCGGCGAACTCCGTCTCCACAGGGCATTCCAAGTAGGATTCATATTCAGGACCTGAATAGATAAGTCTAAATGAGACTTTCGGGCGTTGTCACATGCCAGCACGTAAGGAAAGTACCTATATACCTAGATAGGTATATTTATTTATTTCCGGATGACATCGCGTCCATCACTGAAGAAATATTAAAGGGTACGTAACGTACGTATGATTATGTGCGTACTACTTAAATCCAAATTAATTAGATTCATTAATCTATTTTCTGAATGATATCGCGTATCATCACATTAAGAAAATAGTAAGATTATTTCCGGATGATATCGCGTGTCACCACTGAGGAAATAATAAAGGGTACGTAACGTACGTATGATTATGTACGTACTACTTAAATCCAAATTAATTAGACGCGTTTTACCTAAAATAAAACGCATATTAAACTACTTACCTTATTAGAAGCTTATTATAATGAGATAGGCACTTCCGTTTCCCTTTTGATGTTCCCTCCTTTTCTACCCTATATAGCCCTCTCGCTCGCACATGTGATGTCACCAGGCGTGGGGGGGCGGCAGGTGTATCGAAATCCTGCTTGCCCTGTCTCGTCATTGAGTCGAGTATCCACCAGGCAGAAATAAAAACTAAGCTTCTAATAAGGTAAGTAGTTTAATATGCGTTTTATTTTAGGTAAAACGCGTCTATTAAACAACTTGACCGTTATTAGAAGCTTATTATAATGAGACCTGTTTGTTATCGCCTGGTGAAAAAGCCAATGTGACTAAGTATCTATAAACTAAGTAGGTAAAATAAGAGATGCAAATGTTTTTGGTAAAACAAAAACAAAGTGTGCGAAAAAGAACAAAGAGGCTATATTCATCACAAACAATATTAATTAACAGGATTGAATAAAGAAGTTACAGAAAAATTATTAACACTTGAATTATTCAACACTTCGCGATTATAAAAATTTTGAAAAGTTTTAATCGACTTCCAGTTTCCTCTGGCTAAAATATCGTCAATTGAGAAATTGTCGACCCAATTTCTAGATGCAACAGCCGATCGTACACTTCCAGGAGTAGCAGAGATTCCAGCATCTTTCATAAGGGATTTTATCCACCCTGCTATTACCGTACGTGACGCTGGTGCTGGTGCTCCTCGGAACGTGATAAATAGATTCGAGGAGCCAGCCTGGGATCATCTCTCTTTTAATAAATCGATAGTACGATTGATCCAGTAAACGGGGTCAAGGTTTTGATTCTGATCATTACGCCTTAACCTCCATCCCGATTGTCTGTGATTATTACAATCGGTTTTTGAGCCAAATTGTGGCCAAAAAATTATAAAATCATTATTTTTGATGCAGTGTTTGGCATCTACGCATAGCAGCGTTAAGTCGTGTATTCTGCGTCCACTACATAAAGCTAACAAGGCTGCAGTGTGTCGAACAGTATGAAAAATATTATTATTATTTATGGAATTGCCAGTGAGAAAAGAAGCAAAAACATTAATGTCCCAGACAGGGGGCTTTGACAATTTAGGATTTTTAAGTGATATTGATTTTAGTACGTGCTTGACTAACGTATTTTTACTGAGTTCTTCAGAGCTGTCTGCATTGCAAAGCGTGGAAACTACAGATTTATGTAAAAGTACAGTGTTGTATGAAAGTTTATATGTTAAATGCAAATCAGCTAAAAATTGAGCTAAATCCGACCCCTGTGGATGTGATGGGCTTATCTTATTTCTTCTCGTCCAGAGTAACCAGCGCTTCCAGGCCACTTTATATGTTTTCAAGGTAGATGAGCGCCATGATGATTTTAGCAAGGAAATCTGGGCAGGATTCCATTTGGTCAGCTTATCTGACCACCCCCACATTTCCAAATTTCTAGTGTCATCTCCTGTACCTGCGGAGGAGGTTGGCCGGTCGTTACATCTACTAGAAAGCGTTTCAAGTTCGTTATTACGAACGGAGGCGCGATTGCCCGAGACTTGAGGTCCGCCCTCCAATAAACTTTCTCCCAGCGAGGTGTCACAATTATGTAAATCCCCGAAGCTTGATTGAGATACATCAGCACTTTGGGTATTAGAAAAGGTGGAGGAAAGACCCATGCGAGTGGAAAATTCCATATCGCGCTGAAAGCGTCGTGAAACATTGCCTCGCAATCGCTGAGATCCAACGTTGCGTAGTTTGCCACCACATGGGCTCTTTTGGATGCGAACAAATCTATCACGGGGACGCCTCACTTCGCGAAAATCATCTCCGTGCAAGACGGCAACAGGTGCCACTCCGGAGGAAGCCGGTGACGCGACAGGTGGTCCGCATGATTGTTGTATCTCCCGGGAATATGATGAATTCTGAGGTGAATTTGATTCTCGTCTAGAATTTGAAGAATCCTGTATGTCAGCCTCATGAGTGGATAAGACCGAGTTCCTCCTTCGTTTCGCAGATAAGCTACTGTGGTCTTGCTGTCCGACTGGACCAGGAGAGACTCCTGCCTCATGTGTTGAGCATGAAGCTCTAGCACTTTCAATACGGCTAGCATCTCCTTCTGGTTGCAGTGAAGGTTCTGTTCTTCTGCTCTCCATGTGCCGTTTAACGAGATGTTGTTGAGTTGCGCTCCCCACGCTAAATCTGACGCATCGGTTGTTAGAAACTGTGTTGGGGGCGGCGCATGGATTGATGTCGGGAATTGGTGATGTTGAAGCCACCAAAGCAGTTCTTCTTTTACCGACCACGGCAGGTCGTAACGTAATGTGGTCAGGTCCTCGGGTAAGGTGTTCAGAAATCTGAGCATTGCTCGATGATACAATCTGCCTCGAGGTACGGCAAAACTGGCAAAATTGAGCAGACCTATCAAGCTCTGAAGTTCTTTTAAGGAACTTTTGCCGATATCTAAAATCCGGTTGATTTTTTCGGTAACAGTTACCGATTTCTCGGGAGGCAGACTTTTCTGATTTACCCAAGGATTCCACTGTACCCCTAGGTAGGTTATACTTTTTTGAGGAATCAGAACAGATTTCGTATAATTTATTTGGAATCCCAACATTTCCAAGGTATTTATCAACCAGGTCACATGCTGGCGAAGCACGCCCTGATCCTGGTGCACGATTAAAAAATCGTCTAAGTACACCAGTACACGAACAGACTTGTTGCGTAGAGTTTGGGCAATCCAGTTTGTCAGACAAGCAAAAACCCTCGGTGCTGTGCTTAGGCCGAACGGTAAGCAGGTCATTTCTAATATTTTGCCCTTGTACAACAGTCTTAGAAAGCATCTGTGGGATGCAGCTACTGGTAGATGAAAGTAAGCTTGGGATAAATCTACTTTGCACATCCAGTCGAATGGTTGGAGAAAATTCGGAACATTGTGCATGTTCACAAGTCGAAACCGTTCGGTTTGCACATACCAATTCAGTGGTCGGAGGTTGAAAATAGGACGAGCTGACCCGTCGCTCTTTGGCACCAGAAACAGCGAGGAAACGAAACTGGGGGAGTGAGGCGCTACAGAGAGGACGCCTTGATCTTTCATTTGTTGAATGACTGCTGACATTTCTTTCGATTCCGGTGTGCAATGCCGGTCGCTCTTTAAGTTTGGTATGCGAAGAGGTGGCTTTCGCCGAAAGGGTATGCGATAACCTTTTATTATTCGTAAGACAAAATCTGGAGCACCCATTTGTGCCCACTGACGGTAATAATGTGCCAGTCGTCCGGCTTGAAACTGATTCGAGTCATTGTCTTTGTCTTTTACCGCTCTTATTGGTAGGAGAATAGGAACGCTTTTGCCCTCGCTGCGATGCGGATCTACCTCTAGATCCGCGAGACCGAAAGGAACCTCTGGTATTCGGGCCATAGCCCCGGTGATCACGCGTAGCGTAATGCTGATGCCCCTGCGTAGGGCATTGAGTGTGATAACCACCCTGCGAGGGTGGATTAATCGCGCAGCTCATGTGAGCGCTAGGCGCGGGCTCGTAGCCATGGCAATGGCCGGATGTAACACGCGATGTTACAGTATTATAAGAAGCATACCCCTGCGAGGGGTGCTTTGTGGTTGTTGGTTTTGCTCGCGAAGCATTACCACCACTTCCTTTATTTATAGGCCAAAATGATTTCCTTACTCCACCAGCCTTTTCTAATACTGTCGTAAATTTTTCAGAGTTGAACACGTGAGTATTAGAAGGCGGTACTTTGTTTAAAGCAGTTTTAATTAAAGGATCGCGAACGCTTTTGAGAATCGCATCTCGTCGCATTTCAATCGCTTCAGAACGATGTCCGCAAACTAATTGCAAAAGATCGGAAGAAATTTTATGAAATTCTCCTTTTAAGAAAATATCCTCGATTTTTGGGCTGATATTATCCAAGGAAGCTTCAGATGTTCTAGACCATGCAATTAATTCTCGTAAACCGTTAGTAAATACTTCTTTTTGTTTAAAAATACAAAAGGTAAGAGCCGCATATGATTTATCAGAGTATGCCAAATGGCGTGAAGTGTCATACGCCTTTACCTCTTCGTTTGTTTCGAGCTCTGTAAATCCAGGAGTATGATTATATAATTTTTGGGTATCTGCGTACCTCACTTCAGACCACGTATTTTTGTCAAATCGCTGAACTTCATTTAATAATTTCAAAAAACTATCCGGGGCTTTAGGGATCGCCGGTTCTTTAAGTTTAGTTTCAATGTCAAAATTGAAATCAAAATCGTTAGTATCGTTATGTTCAAAAGCGTTCGAATTACCTGCGACTACATCACAGGAATGATAAAGTTCACGGCTTACATCAGAGAATACAGAAACATTATCATTATCGCGACGTTGAGTAGCAATGTCTTTCCTTAACTCATTCACTTCCTGAGATAGTTTTTGTAAAATACTGTGTTCACGTCTATGTTTTTTATTACGGCGGCGGTGTGACGATTTCTTTTTCTTTTTCTTGGGTTCCCGCGAGGAATCCACATTACTAGATGACGATGAACTTGAGCTGCTAGACGACGAACTACTAGACGAGCTAGAGTTTGATTTTGAACGCGGTCGTCGGCGCGATGCCGGTGGGCGACCTGAGTCACGACCTACGGTAGTATCGTCTGTATTTGCGTTCTCCATATCCATCAGGAGCACTGTAGGAACACCGCGTAGTAATTAAAAAATATCACTATTTAAAATCGACTAAAGAAAAAAGCATATAAGTGGGTAGAATTAAAAAGTTCTATGAAGGAACGTAAACTAAAAATCAAATAAAATCAACGCTTTTAGCGAACGGTAATACCGTTAACGAATTATTTAAGTTGAAAAACTTAGCAAGAATTATTTCTAGTAAGCTAGAATAAATTGGAACACTAAGTACACAATATTCGGAAACAAGTTGACTCGACGGGAAACTTGACGCCAATGACGAGACAGGGCAAGCAGGATTTCGATACACCTGCCGCCCCCCCACGCCTGGTGACATCACATGTGCGAGCGAGAGGGCTATATAGGGTAGAAAAGGAGGGAACATCAAAAGGGAAACGGAAGTGCCTATCTCATTATAATAAGCTTCTAATAACGGTCAAGTTGTTTAATAGATTCATTAATCTATTTTCTGAATGATATCGCGTATCGAGGAAGGAAAAATAAAAGGAAAAAGAAGCGAGGAAATAATAAAAGGATTACCGAGAATTATTGCATACTGAGAAAGTAAACAAACAAAATATATATATATATTTTTTACTGACCCTCGGTTTCATTATTTTCCGGCGGAAATTTTTGTCGGGATACTAGCTCCTTTTCCAAACGTCTAATTTTACTTCGGATTTCGTCCTCACTCTTCTTACTTTTCCTTCCAATGTAAAAGTCAGCACACACACCTAAAAACTTCACTTTACACCGCGAAATTATTTATTTTAACGGAGCGAACGTGGATGATGCAACACACGGAAAACGAATGAAGACAGAGCCCCCTGCCGGACCACAACGCAACTACCTACTACGGGAGTCAAATGCCTTGTTTTTATTTTAGATTTGTTAAATATAGATCTAAAAAATCGTGTGGTGATGCAGTACGACAGAAAACGGACTACATGGTTTATTAAATCTCATAGGATGCAGCAACGAAGTATAATTTAAACACTGTATGTAAAAGTCCTATCTTATTGATTTTTCTTTATTATCAATGAAAAACACAGAATAAGCAGTAATCTGAACGATAACAACCGCATATATATACCTATCTAGTCAAGAAGAAAACTTTTCCAATTTTATGAGCACATTACCTTTCCTAAAACAAATCCGTGTTGAGCTTACGGACATTATTCAAAAAACAATAACGTCATAAACTCAGATTTAGAGAGTGGAAGTGATGGAGGAATAATTTTTCAATAACCACATATTACAAGGAAATTGGTAGGATTCGTATTATGGCCGGAGTATACGAGATATCTCCCTTAAGACCTCAATAAATTACGGCTCACAACGGTCCGCAAGAAACAAAACCAACATCTATTTTCTGTCCAGACTGTATAATACTTCTAAATACCTATTTAATGTCTTAAGAAAAAGTCATCAAAGTAAGAGCTCCATAAATAACGAATATGTAAGTACTTACACCTGAATAAATTCAGAAACAAAAGCTTAGACCATAAAGTACTGAAAATTTTACAAGTCTAGAAATTCAATTGAATGTAAAAACATTTTCCGCACGCTGTGGTTATGGCTACTATAGATACGTATTAAATATCCAGGTAATGTCTCCGAGGTTACTTGTAGATTCAATAGTTTTGTAAGGTAAACTTGTAACTAAAGAGTTTGTATAACCAATTTTTCAGTGTCAAAAAATTCAACGAGGTTTGCAAACTTCTCTAAGAGTTCCCTATATCATAACTACAGGGATATTTTCTTCAATTGCTTTAAAAGTAAATAAATAAATATCCTTGGACATACACACATCACCATTAGTTCCACACTAAGCAACTAGGCTTGTATTATGGATACCAGTTGGTTGATATACTAAACAAATACATTTTTTTGTGAATAAATACATATAGATATAAATACATAAAACATGAAAACATCCATAACTCGGGTACACGTGTCCGTATTAATCATACAAACATATGCCCAAATTTATTAAGATTTTTTCATAACAAACAAAAAACATACATGGGCATACTTAATGACTTATCACTAGATAAGTTTTCACACACCAGTCAACTATTTGTAATACTAAATGTTATATTTGTGTTATAATTTATGTGTAAAGTGTCAAATGGAAATAATGAACAATTAAAACTTGCTAAGCAATAATCGGGGGAGCGTCGGCCAATTTGGGAGGTCCGGGTTCAGTTCCACTGAACCAATGAGTTTTTAAATTTAATTTAATTACTTATGTGCATTTATCCGACTGCTCTTAAACTGTGAAGGAAAACATCGTGCGGAAACCTGCATGCCATAGAAATAAAAATTCTAAGGCAGGTGAAGTACCCAACCCGCACTGGGCCAGCGAGGTGAACAAAGTCAAAGTCAAAAATGTTTTATTTTGTAGGTACACAGAGTACACTTAAAATAGTCAATTTTAAATTTTTTAAGCGACTGCTTGTTAAACATGCAATATTCCCCTGTGAAGAACAAGCAAAAACTCGAAGGGTTGGTCTTTTAAAATCAGTCTTTGATTTTACATAAAGGTTTTTATATTGCAAAAAGGTTTTTATATTTCATTATTAATTGTGAAATAGCCTGGCATGCGAACGATCTAATTATGTCCAGGAATGATTATCATCTAAATAGTATGATATTTTATAATATCCTTCGTTAATAAGTTTCTGTTTTATAGTATCTTTAAACTTCTTGAGAGGGAGATTTTGTATATCAACTGGAACCTTATTGAAAAAGCGTATACACAACCCTTTGATGAATTACTGACTTTGCGAAAGCGACTTATGTGACCTGCAAGTTTATCTTTATTTCTTGTACTGACATTATGTTTATCACTATTGTTCCTAAATGATGCTATATTTTTTTATAGATTTTCAAAAATGTACTGTGACGAAAAGGTTAGAATATTATACATTTTAAACCTATCTCTAAGTGACACTGCAGGTCTCAATTGATAAATTACGCGAACGGCTCGTTTTTGTAAAACAAAGATTGTATTTATATCCGCGCCATTTACCTATAGCAAGATACCGTAAGACATCAAGCTGTAGAAATAACTAAAATATACGAATCTAGCAGTATTTACGTCTGATATTTGTCGAATTTTTTAACTGCGTCCGCTGCAGAGCTGAGCCTTTTCGCCAATTTATGCATGTGAGGACCCAATTGCATTTTGGCGTCTAAAGTAATGCCCAAAAATACAGTAGAATCTACGAGATCTAAAGTGGCATTTTTTATCATTATATTTGTGGGCACCACCCTGACATTGGGTAGTACAAATTTCACACATTTCGTTTTTTTCTCATTAAGTAACAAATTATTTGCCGTAAACCATTCTACTATTTCAGAAATAGCATTGTTCACATCGTCATAGTTTAATTGTTGTCTATTTACTTTAAATAATACGGAGATATCATCTGCAAACAATACTATTTCATGTTTATTATCCTTTACAAGGTTAGGCAAGTCATTTATATAGACCAAAAATAAAAATGGCCCGAGTATGGAACCCTGTGGGACGCCCATACAGACTGAGGACCCTGACGGTGTGTTGCCACTGATATTAACCCTCTGAACTCTGCCACTCATGTAAGAATTCAAAAGGTCAATAGCACGGCCTACGACTATGGCCCACACTCCCTCGTTATACGAGGGAAGGCCTATATCCCTGCAGTGGGATGTTTATGGGCTGAAGATGATGAAGCAATAATCATACGAACTTTTTTAAAGGTAAGCAATTAAAGAGCGTTGCTTATATTTCGTAGGTAGATGGTTAAATTAGCTATTCAATTGACTATCTATAGGCGGATCGTTGAGTATGGCGGACATTATCTACATTATTAGAAACTGCGCTACCAAAAAAGCCTAACGTAATGTAACCAATCCGCTGTGAACAGCACAGTCCACCATAAATAACGATCCGCTTAAGCCTTTAAATGAATGCCTATTTGAAACATGTGCCTACGATATGTACGTACATTCCTGGAGCTATGATTAGAAACTTCTGTAGAACTTGGTACCCATGTAAACTGAATTTTGTGCATATGAACCAGTGGCGGTCCTTTCATATAAGCCCAAAAGCGTGGCTTGCTTTACTAAAATACTCGATCAGAAATATCAACTTCGTCGATCGATAAAAAAAAATGGGCTGTTGGTATGTAGATAGCAGCAACACCCAGTTATGACGATTTAAATAACAGGCAAGTGCATACGAAACTGCAGACTGAAGAGAAAAGAGGCAACCATATTGCCTATTTAATTTCATTGACTGTGTAAAAACCACAAAAACGAATTTTTTTTTAAGCACGACGGGTTGGTACTTAGCCTCAATCACAACTTATGTTAAGTGAAGATGAGGTCGAAGGTGGCGGCGTACTGACCCGGAAGCCCCAACACATTTGGGGGACTGACGATCTTATCTCTGTCAACCGGAACATTGCTGCTTGATGGCAGATTTAGATAAGGTGGTGGTAGCTAGCTAGGCGGACATTTAAAATGCCCTACCACCAACCAAACCGAGTACTTAAACATGTACCCCGCTGGGGATCGAACCCACGACCTCCGAATCGTAAACCCAATGTTGTTTACATTGAGCCACGGAGACGGTTAAGAATGCCGAACTTGCCCTATTTTGAAATTTAGACACACCACTGTATGAACAGAAGGTACCCTAAACAATCTAGGTCCCCCGGGTGCTTTGTATACTTGGCCCCTTTTTCACATTGGTGTCGGGTGGGATAGGTACCTATTACTTAATAAATTATTCCACTTTAGTTGATACAAAATATTAAACGATAATAATTGTAGCCTTTATTTAGTCGTACTGCGCGAAACAGTTTCTCCCTTAAGGGTAAATTTTCATTTAAGGTCCTAAATTAATTTTGCCTCTTTACATAGACTAATATTAGATTATTAAATATTTTGCGCCTCGAACCTTCCATCGAAGGACTAAGTATACCTGTATTTAAAATATTATTTTTCCGACACTTCGTCTTATAATGTCTAAAAGTCATCATCATCAACCTATACCACGGAAACCTTTGGATATCCTTTTTAACAATGTAAACAACATTGCGTTTACGATTCGGAGGTCGCGGGTTCGATCCCCAGCGGGGTGCATGTTTAAGTACTCGGTTTGGTTAATGGTAGGACATTTTAAATATCCGCCTGGCTAGCTAGCACTATCTTATCTAAATCTGCCGCCAAACAGCAATGTTAATAGCATTGTTGTGTTCCGGTTGTCAAAGATAAGATAGCCAGTCCCCCAAATGTGTTGAGGTTTCCGAGTCAATACGCCACGGGTTCGTACTTGACCTCAATCACACCTGAAGTTAAGTGAAGATGAGGTCGAAAGTGGAAGCGTACTGACTCGGAAACACCAACACATTTGGGGGACTGGCTATCTTATCTCTGACAACCGGAACACAACAATGCTATTAACACTGCTGCTTGGCGGCAGATTTAGATAAAATGGTGGTAGCTAGCCAGGCGGACATTTAAAATGCCCAAGCATCAACCATTTATTATTCTATTATATTATGGATGGGTAGTACCTTCTCCAAAAATCAGGAACTTTAAAATTATAGGAATATTTTACTAGACTAACCCTCGGGACCACGTGGTTATCTTCCCAACGTCATCGTATTGATTTGCACAAATTCAAAAAACATATGTAAAAATTGTGTCAGATAAAAGGGCGTGACGAGCGAGAGTTCCTCGTGTAACTTCACAAACAACAATCTAATAATATTGTTTTGTTCATTGAAATTTAATAAACCTTAACGGATTGACTTAGGCCTTTATAATTTAGTTAATCCCACCCAAGGACGAACGGGACCGTCCTTGACACTGAGCTTAAGAAGGCTACAGGCTTGTTCTGAAGTGATGGCAGAAAAAAATTGGTAAGTAATGTTTATGGAAATAATGGTACTCACGGCCCGGAATATATCTTCCGCATCAACAACGACCTGTTTGGTGTAGTGGTTAGAAACTCCGACCACTATACCAAAAGGTCGCGGGTTCGAATCCCGCTAGGGGCATATGTTTGTATGATGAATACGGAAATGTGTGTACCCTAGTTATGAATGTTTTCATTTACAATAAGTATTTATTTACAACAAAAAAAAATATTTATGTAGTATATCAACCATCTTTTATCCACAACACAAGCCTATAGTTGCTTGATGTGGAACTAGATGGCATTGTGTGTATATCCAAGGATCTTTATATTATTTATTTATTATCAACAATTTATTTATTAAAATAATTTTTTTTTTGGTACACAAGATTACAAATAATTATATAGTGCAATATACCATAAGCTAAGATTATAACAAAGTTGTAATAATGCACTTACGGAGACTGGTGCCTATAAAACTCCAGTGACAATTTATTGCACTTATTTATTGAAATTTTATGTACGGCCCGGAATAGGTATTACATGCATCATCAACAATTTAATTATGGTTAATACACAACTCTAGTAACGATTAAATGCTCGTTTCTAATTCTTTCCCTTATCTATTTGTTTATGAAAATGTTACCTAGGTACTGCCGGATAGGTAGGTACCTATTGGTACCTATGTTATGCATCATCAGCAATTTAATTACCGTTCTATATTTCTATCTCTCGTCTATTTCTGACAATAAGCATTAAATCCTTTTTTACAAAGTGCAAAGCACATCACCGACATTTGAGATATTTACTTAATTCAGAGTAACAATGCATTTCTGACCCCAGAAAGTCGGGAGTTTACTAATTAGCCTACCTTATTTAGGTTGCGATGTCACGAATAATGTGATTATGATCAGTTAACACCAGTACTTGCGTATCATATCCTGCCTCATAGATTATGTTCATCACTTTAGTTGATGGTTTTGGATATTAAGTCGTTAACATACGACATTACGTGAATAGTAGTGCGATTAGCGGTCGGTGTGTAGGGGCCTTAGGCCGGAACCTCGCACAAGGCATCCCTCAGAGAATTTACCCATAAATATTGTTTACCGTCCTCCTGCGCGGGGCTTAGGATTGACCTTTGGGCGTCCCTTCACACCTGGTTATGGTTACCGTTTATCAAATTCGCTCTGAATTTTTCACGATTTTGAAGACTCCCGAACTTGCCAGCTTCAGAAAGGTTAGTTATATGTAATAGTAATCGTCAATTTAGTAGGTATACGAATTGATGTCTAAATTTTTGAAAGCAAATTGTAGCGTACTAACCAATACTTTTGTACACAATGTTGAGGTCACAATAGGCTATAACAGTAAATTGCGTCATGTTTTTTGTAGTATGATAGAAGTAGAAACAGAAACGTGATTGATTAGTGTCGTACGTGATAAAGAGTACTCGTATGAATCAATCGCTATTCATTTTCTATTAGCGAAGTCAAGCAATGTTTGGCGCCGTTAATAGTGTTAAAAGGATTGGTTACCCTAAACCCTCCGTTACCAAGTCCAGCTGCTTCCAGGCCGCGCTTTGGGGAGGAACTTTTGGGAGCACATTATTTGAGCAACTTATAATAAAGTCTTTTAATGGTTGATCACGAAAGGTAATTGCAAACCTTCAGACGGTAGTTTAAACAGTCGGTTCTGATTGTCTTCAATTCATAGATGTTCAACCAAGTTTAGCCTACAGGAGCGAGGCGGCTTTCAAGTACTGACTTGTTCACTTGTCTCGCGTGTTGAATTTATGGCCCAAATCTCTTTTAGTGAAAAGAGGCTGTTGTTGTGAGCAGATTTTGTAATTAGCACGAGAAAAATATTTCTGACTATAAGTTTTCCGAACATAAAAGTTCAATGGTTGAAACCAACATCCACGGTTTACCTTTCAAAATATAAATAGAAATGCACATGTGATAGGAGGTGAGCCTATTGCTTAAAACGTACAATTCTCCCTATGTTTTTTCATGTGAAGTTCCAGAGATGGCTTATATATGACATCCACGAGTAGAGACGGTTTAGTATTGTAAAATGAATATATATAATGCTATTACAAAAGAGGGTTCCTATACATCCGACTGCCTCAGGATTGATGGTAGGTAGTGATTTTCGGGTGTATGTTATGTAGATATCTATATGTTACCTCCTGTAGCGTGAACGGCTTGACCGATTTAGAGATGCAGCGTAACTACCACTGAATAACTATTCGTCTTGATTCCCAGAATGCCACAGAATACATTTTATGGAAAAAAATTAAACATGGCGCCCGTAAAATACGAAATATGCTGTCGAGTTTTTTGGTACAGTGTCTACGATGGATGTGAAAAAGAAATTATTAATTAGTACTTAATTGAATTTTTCAGAGAGTATTTACCAAAATTAACTAATGATAGTTCACAGTGGGTAAGCCTGAGATAAAAATATAAGACTACCTTTTATCTGCAATAATGCTTACTACTAGGTAATTAAACTTCAGACCAAACCTTTCAATTAGTAAATGTCAACATATTCTTTACTTTACTATGAACGACAAAACTAATATTAGGTTTTCACTGCATTTTAAGTTAAAAACATGTGTCAATATCAATTTGAGGTTTAGAAAATAATATAGAAAATTTACATAAAGCTAAAAAAGATTTTGTTAAACTCGCCCCAATTTTTTTTCCTTCGTGGTTATGTATGGCAAACAAACATTTTAATTATTCAATAGATCTATAAGAATAGTTCTCTGCAAAGAAATTTAACGTTCAGACACCATCAATTTGGTGCCTGTTCATTTAATGGAAAACTTGTGAAAAAGTGACTTAAACGTCTGCGAAGACTAATAGTCTATTGGGGGGTCTGAGGTTTATTTATTACTCGCACAAGCTTTTTTCTAAACTGAAATAGCTCGAAATACAATTTATTTAGTTGATGGCTAGAAATTCCATTTACTTTAAAAACTAAATACTGAAAAAATTCACCTCGAATGATTGAAAGTGGAAAATGGTTTGGAAATGACGTGCGAAACGGTGTAGAGATCGCTTCTTGTCGCAAATAGTTTTTTGTATCATTCCAAAAATTTTATGCATTTTCAGATTTAATTATAGGCAGGGATATTCATTTTTTAAGATCTTGAAAGGCGTGCTTAACTTTTATACCAGTATTAAAGATAATAATATTTATTTGATTATACAGAATATGGTATACACACAATTTATATATTGTTCTATACATAAAATGAATAATTGACAATACAGACTTTCCAAGGGGTTTTGTTCTATATTAACTCACCTTTTAAGACTAACTTCTGACTACTCATGTGGAGCAACATAAAATGTAATACGGTTGAAGTATTGCAGAAGTATGATTTCTGGAGAGCATTCGAGATATAAAGAATGTTCATTTTTAACTAATGTCGTTATAAAAAGATCGTGTATCAGTTTGCTGGAACCTGGACTTTACGAACTAAATCTGGTTTGTTGCACCCGTGATCAAAATTTCAATTAAGGTGAGTAGTTTCGACTACGTAGCAAATCGAGATGGCACGGTTGACAAGTTGACCTAGTTCAGATAAAAATAACAATGTTTCCATTAAATTGGTTTTATTCATACTTAATCGTCATTTATTTTGTAACAAACAAAAACAGATTCATGGTAAAGCCAATGAGAACATAATGATCTATAAGTATACAATTACACAGAAAATAAAAATTATTAAGTAATAATAAAAGTAGGTATTTATATAATTATAAAAAGTGTATCGCCTCGAGCTCTCCTATCTACGACATTAAAACAATTTGATAATAAAAATTATAATCTCAAGTTTCTCGGCAGGGTTGCCACCGCGTCGTACTAAATTTTGGTCATTTGTGATATTCAAAAAATTTAGTGTTAAAATCCTTTTTTTTATATAAATAGCAAGTTTGGATGAGGTTTATCTATATTTTTTGATTTCTTATATCGCATCAATTCAGTGAACGTGTTCTGGTATGAGGGACCCCCGATCCTTTTCAGTATCAAGAACAGTATAATAGGATTAAACGTACTGGCAGGACTAGGGCCAGGACAGGTTATATGGACTATGAGTCCATCCTACAGATGAGAGGTCTGGACGTTGTCAACCGTTACTTTTAAAGTGAATAAAAAATATTAGTACCTATATTATTAAATGTAATTTGTATAATATTTTATGATGTAGGGTACCCCTACAAGCGTAGGGTAGGTACTAGCGCTCATTGTACAAAATAAGTATCAATAACATTCAAATATAATTTCGCATATCTCTTATAAAATCCCTTCCGCTAATGCTTCATAGATAATGTAACCGCAAGTTTAAACTTAGACTTTCCACGAGACAGACATTGTGTTTTATTATGCGAGAGGCGGGACAGGTCGGAGCTGTCATTGCAACATTTTTTACGACTTTATAAAGTACCTGCATAGGGTTTTTATTAGCCATCACCAGTTCAAAAGAATTGAAAGATTATTTTACGAGTGAACCACGTGTAAATTTTTATATACTCCTAGCAAATAAGCAGGATCTCGATCACATGTTGTTTTCGGCTGCTTTAAAGTATTTTAGTGTATGCTGACATCTACCATTCTATGATCTTCTTGATGGTACCTATATGAGTATATACTTAGCAGTTAGCTCTGTTGCGAAGATAACTACTCTACCTAAAGAAGAAAATGTTCTCTTTACCTTCCAGTGATGTACCCAGTCCATCAGCCTGTTTTCTCTCAGCGGAGTCATTACCTCTTAAGTAAACCCTCAAATGGAGTAAAAGTTTTTGATGTATAGCTACAATTTATGACGAGTTACAGGTAATGTTCGCTGAAAATCTGCAACTAACAGAAAAGGTCAAAATCGACAGACCGACTTAACTATCATACTTCCATCTCCTATCTTATCCCATGCAAGTATCCTAAAACAAGTTTGTTTGTATATAAAGGCTTTATTGTACTTCATAAAATTTACAGATTTACAAGTCGTTCTTATATTCAGCCTTTTGCATGGAAACTATCCAAGCAAAAGGCTGAATATCAATTTTCAATGTTTTAACAAAAAAAAAACGAAATATTCTATAATGCACAACAATAACAAACTACAAAACTTAACGAATTTCTTATACTTTATTAGTTTTTTTACCGCAAGAAAAAAAATAGGGCATATTATTTATATTTCTCTTCTATTTCACTTACATAATATGTAGGTAAGTGAAATAGAAGGTATTGGCATAGGTAGTTTATCTATTTTTTTCAAAACTATCATAGAATAAAGCGTTAATTGTGTCATATGACGGTCGCGTTTGTAGCCTATTCCACATAATTACATCATTAAATTAAATAAATAAAGAAAACTTGGTGAAAATATGAGTTTCTAATAAATTTCGCATGATGGGAACCATAAGAATCACGCCAGTCGCATATCAAAAACACGCGGCACGTGCGTTTTTGAAAAAAAAATTACCTATGCCAATAACTTCTCTTTCACTTACCTAATATTCCCTATTTTTTTTCTTACGTTAAAAAACTCATCCGGTATAAACTTTAATTCCGTGTTGCATCCTCTTAAGCCTAGTTGATAATTTTCAAACATCCTGAAATGAGCCAAATACTTCCATACTAACAGAATTCCGTTACACACTGTTAACCCGATTTTAAAACATTTCTAATAACAATTCCTTCTAAAAATCATGCATATTTTACATAATTATCTAATTACCCACAGGTTTGTTTATATGATAAACTTGATAAAGTATAAATTAGCAGATTTTGTAACATCTGCTGCTGAACGGCCTGTATGTCAGCACATATACAGCCTCGGGGTTACAAGTATTTATCTATACTAATATTAATATAAAGAGGTAAAGTTAATGTTTGCAAAAAGTTCTCTGCACCTGACACGATTCTAAAAATCCTTTCACTAATATAAATCGCATTTTCAGGAGACGTAAAACTATTTATATTTTTTTCGAGATCCCTCATTAGCCTTACGACGAATAAAGAAAACATAAAATGGTTGTATTGCTTTCGAGAAATTAAGGAATTTCTCGAAAGCAATACAACCATTTTATGTTTTCTTTCTTAACACAAACTATCTTCTATCTACTAACAGATTCTGTTCTTTACTTTATTTATAGACTGGTGTCAATTCTGAAGTGGTCTCTAAACTTTAAATTTAGAATGCTCTAAACCGATTTCCTATTCTACATAGCTACTCTAAAATTTTGATGTTTCTAAAATTTGAAGTTTACGCTAATCAATTCAATTTAGGTTTTAGAGATCAAAACCTATCCCAGAAAGCCATCTAAGACATATTATTAGCGAAATTTAGTCGCCATCAAAAACATCACATTTAAAATTAGAGAGTAGGTTTTTCCAGATTTATTGGGCTATCTACAGCCCAAAAAGTGTGAACATTCATAAAAGTCTTTTGTAGGGGTACAAAAGATTTTCCTAATATGTTTTATTTTGAATTTAAGACCGCGGTGAAAATAATGCCTCATCAAATTTTTTTAATATTTAATTTTTTTAAAAGCGAAACTTAATTCTAGTAACCCGTATTAAGGGTATCAAACAATTATTCTTTAATTGTAATATAAAACAAGTTAGTTGTCGAACGCGAAGAATTATTTTGATTGTAGAGATTTTTTTTAAAAGAATGTTGTAATTTTCCCAGTATCGATAAAGAAACATAATTAACCAAAACCTATTAGGAAAATTTGGAGTCAAAAACGGAAGCCAAGTTAGCGACTGCACGGCAGAATCGACACCACTAGCATTCCATTTGCGACTTCGTCAACGTGGATCGTGAAATGAAAATTAACCTATCACTTGTATAAACCTTACAGTGGTCAGATATGTCCCAAACATTAGAGTTTGGGTGTTCCAAACATTAAAAGTTTAATGCTTGAAACAACATCCACGCTTCACCTATCGAAATATACTGAGATGCATAATATGTGACTGGAGGTGAGAGCATCGCCGTTAAAACGTGCAAATGTAAAAGTGTTTTTTGGTAATAAATCCCTTAGTCGCCTATACGATGCCCACGGGAAGAGACGTGTTGGTTTTATTCTTTTTATTGTGAACCGAAAACTGATGATAGAAGACATAGTTCAAAAGGTCTTTACACTAAAACCACAGTAGCAAATTAAAAAATACAAAATTTGTCGGATATTTTTTCATGCTTACGGAACATGAAATTGAGTCTAATACGCCCTCTTACATTTGTACACTTATCCTAAATCATACTGTATGGACCCCACTGGAAATCTAACCCTCGACCACCGTTTTACAAACCAGTGTTGTTAGCTGGTAGGTAGATAAATAAATGCAATACATAACACATGTACATCACAGCCTAGATAGTTAGTGGAGAAAACTAAATGGTAATAGTGGAAGCATTAATGACATGATCTAAGAGCATTCTTATGTAGGTAGGCTTTTGGACAATACCCACGGGTAACCTTGGGTCGTTCTGACATTTTGAGTGAAACAAAACGAAAGAAAAAGGAGAGATACATTTTACAACAAATATTTCCAGTAAAGATGATATAATTGGCCATCCTAACGACTTAAAACAATCTCCTTCCAGCAACCTCTGTATATACATTGTATGAAAATTTACAAACCCCGAGGAAGTAAATACACCGTGTAACGGTTAAGTGTAGTCATATTTTAAGGGCTTGTTCTACCCATCAATACGAACAACTTTTACTATGGGGGCAACTTCGAAATCGCGAAAAAAAAATGAGCTGTTCCATAGAAAATTTCAATAACCTCCCGATGCAATGTATGAAACAGCTGATTTTTTTTTCGCGATTTCGAAGTTGCCCCCATAGTAAAAGTTGTTCGTATTGATGGGTAGAACAAGCCCTTAAAATATGACTACACTTAACCGTTACACCCTGTATAATAAAATCTTCATGCTTTGTAACTGTGTCAAATGTTAAATATGATTGAACCGATTAAAAAAAAACCGCGCGTTTTTGTGATACCTAAATCAGGACAAAGACTGGACTAACACACACACTCACAATATTGTCAAACACTCAAAACAGGCAGGTTATAGTAAATTAAATACAAAATACATATCGAAAGGATACTATACAAAAGATAAGATACAAACATACGCACTTACTCTAATATCTGATGAGTTCAGCATGTCACACTCTGTACAATAGACTTAGATTTTCTGAACCAAATATGCAACTACTTTTTTTATGCAAAACGGGTTAACACTTGACCTCAATCACACCTGATGTTAAGTGAAAATGAGGCCGAAACCCCATCTTATTTGAGCAACTGGCTATCTTATCTCTGACAACCGGTACACAACAATGCTATCAACCTTACTTTGGCGGCAGGCGCAGGCGGTAGCCAGCCAGGGGGACATTTAAAATGCCACACCACCGACCAAATCGGGTACTAAACATATACCCCGCTGGGGATCGAATCCGCGACCTCCGATTCGTAAACCCTATATTGTTTACACGGAATCAAAAATTTCAAAATTCGTAATTTACCTCTACTCTTCGACAACCTGAAAACAATTTACTTAACAGTTAATAGAATAGTATGGAAACTTACTTACATCAAAACATTGTAGTACATGGTAATGTCATTAGGATAAAGTACATTCATGTTTCGCCGTTTTATCAGTGGCGTGTAAATGTCAAATTTAATTAATCTACATAAGTAAGATATTTTTGCTTCATGCCAATCTATAATTTTGTCAATGTTACCATTACGATGAAAACCATTGCCTGATTAAAAGCAACCCTATATCAAACGACTCTGTTTGATGCACTTGTAATAGCATACGGTCATTCGTTCCAGTGACAGTGCTTCACAGACTTGACCTAAAACTGATGTTACATTGACCGATCACATTCCTAACGTGAATGCTGAAGTTTCCTGCATTACATTATGCAGTATGAGTGGTACGGATAGCAAATATAACGAGAAATTTAAAATACCTATTTAGTTGTTGTATGTATACAAATAATTCGGTGTGGTTTCGCCATGTAAAAATAATTCAAATAACCCGTCTTTTTCGTGGGTGTTGTAAAACGTGACTTCCATAGTCACTTGCCACCAAAAAACAACTGTAGTTTTAACGTTTTAACAGCGATGGGCTCACCTCCTGCCATGTGTGCTTATCTGTATATTTTGGAAAGTGAAACGTGGATGTTGTTTCATCGGACGTAAACGTAATGTTTGGAACACCCAAACGCTATCGATTGGAATATCACTGACCACCTCATTTGGGATAAAGGTCTTATGTGTGTATCCTAATATCTCATGTGACATCAACATCTGTCAAAGATTTTGTATGTTCTTATCATGAATGCTAAGATTTGTAATAAGTAGGTACAAATATTTGTAGAGAAAATAATGATATAAGTAATTATTATAATTATAACTTAGCGAACTTTCCGCCTATGATTTCGCACGCGTTGAATTACTTTAGTGTCGAGTAATCTTCGTACGTAAATGGAATCAACCCATATCTTTTTGCAGAACATTTTCTACCTGTGTGTCAAAATGTTCACAGTTATACCTTGATTGAGCAACAAACAAACATCGAAACTTTCGTATACAATCGGCCGGATTTAGAATCTCCTCCTTTTTGAAATCGGTTAAAAAGTTCGATAATCTTTGAAGAATTTTTTATTAGTGTGTGTAAGTGTTTGTACTTGAAACTTTTTGTTTTATAATTACTTATTTCCAAGCTCCGTTTATATTAAACGTGCCAGACATTATGCCGTAAAATATTCTTCAATACATTTTCTATTAACGTTTTAGTTATATCTATCGTAAGATATCCACGCAGACGTCTGGTAATAAACTTTTGAGAATATATTTTATATATTTTTTGTCAGTATGCTGCAGATATGTCGTAGAAATTTAAAAGCCGCCTCCGTGGCTCAATGTAAACAGGTTACCTATTGAAACGCATAACGTTTTTCACCATAAACTGACAATTCATAATATTACTCGCCATAATTGACGACCGATTGGTGTAGTGGATAGCGACCCTGTCAGCGAAGCCAACGGTTGCGGGTTCGAATCCCGCGACGGGTAAATGTTTATGTGATGAATATGAACATTTATTCCTGAGTCATGGATGTTTATATAAATATTTATGTATGTTTATCCGTTATCTAGTATCCATAGTACAAGCTTTGCTTAGTTTGGGACTAGATGATTGGTGTAAGTGTCCGAAATATTTATTTATTATTATTTATTATAATAGTCATTTGCAATAAACCGTTATAGCATAACTTCATTACACATAATATCATTTGGCCGAAACCTGTAAGGCATAATCATAGAAAGGCATAATTTTAATAAGCATAAGTAATGAAAGGCATAATTTTTGTAGACCATAATGTTCAAAACACATAATATTTAAAAAGCATATATTTAATAAGAATAACCGGCAAAATCACTAAGAATGCATACATGTCAACCTAACACGAAGGGTATTCGCCATACCCTTCGAACCTAACCTAACCATATCGGGGTGCCTAGAACTCCCGTGCTCGCTTCGCTCGCACTCGCCCGGCTCGCTTCCGCCATACCCTTCGAACCTAACCTAACCATGTCGGGGTGCCAAGATTGATTTATAATTTATGCATAATTAAAATCTGCGTTTCAAAGTATGCCTTATAAAAATATGGCAAATGAAAATATAGATTTATATGATTATGGATTTTATTATTATGCCCTTCAACAAATCTGCGTTATTATGTTTATGCGTAATAATAAATTTGCGAAACACTATTATACTTGTACATAGTGTTTACAGTGTACATTGTACATTGTAATACAAATAAATATTTGTACAAATGATCCCACCAAAAACATTCTGTAAAAAACTAGCCAAGTCTCGATGGAGCTGCTTGATTATCTCTAAAAAGTAATGAAATCTATACAAAGTCGTGCCAAGTGTAAGGTTCCTTACTGCGATTTCTTTATTATTATAGTTAATGTTGTGTGACTTGGCCGTTGAAGGGTACACAGGGGTACAAAACCAGGTGCTCCATGACACCATTGCACCAATCTGTCGCCAGAACCGCTATTAATGTTATTAATTATGTTATTAAGAATGTTCAACGGCAAACTATTAGCGAATAATCTGTGTGGCGTTTACATAACATTCTTTATACGTTAGTGGCTTTATCAAGCCTACAATTGACTGGTTATTGAATCAACGTTTTCCAAGTGGCAATTTTCCATCGTCAATGCGTAGCGGTTCTGGCGACAGATTGGTGCAATGGTGTCATGGAGCACCAAGCACAAGGTTTTGTACCCCTGTGTACCCTTCAACGGCCAAGTCACACAACATTAACTATAATAATAAAGAAATCGCAGTAAGGAACCTTACACTTGGCACGACTTTGTATAGATTTCATTACTTTTTAGAGATAATCAAGCAGCTCCATCGAGACTTGGCTAGTTTTTTACAGAATGTTTTTGGTGGGATTTCACTTCTTTTTGTAGAAACGTGGGCATATTATATATATGCCCACGTTTCTACAAATATACTTGATACTGAATGTTGAGTCAGTTCTACCATACACCAAGAAAGATATTGAATGGAAGAGACAAGACCCGTCTTTGGGCATACCAACTACTTGGTAGCCACTAAGTTCATCGTCGTCTTTTAATATTATCGACATTTTTTACGATAATTATTATCTTGCGAAATCAAACACAATTAAACTCAACGACCTTTGGTATATGGACAACAAATCAGAAATACAGATAATATTTAGACCAAAACCTACTTATATCTTTAAGACCTCTTTTGTCTTAATAAAAAAAACTTAAAGAAAATATTACTCTGCCTACTCAATCTATACAAACTATAAGCAAAACGTTAACTCTTAATTATTAGACAAGTGTCAATATAATTAATTATCAATGAACTTTCTACCAAAGGTACTACCTACCTAGTACTGAAATACAGCTAAATTAATGATATTTTTAAACCAAACGAAGTAATATCTAACTAAATAAACTAAACTAGAATACTAGAAAAGTACTTATAAACACGAACGCGATTCGAAGTACTGCCTAACTGTAAATTAAACCTAGAAAACTAAAAGTAGGTACTAAATAATTAACAATTAAATAAAGTATTCAATTGAAACTTATTTTAATTCTGATAATTAAGTAATAATCAGTAATCCGTCACTAACCATATAATTCCTAACCTATTTAAATCTTTGAATTAATATAATAACAACCTGCCAATTAACCTTAGCAAACCTCACGAAATAATCAGCGAAATCAACGAAATGCAAATAATCCCTCCTAATCCCTAGCAAACATTTTCAAGCGCAATAGAAGAATGTCGTAAACGACTGTAACGCGGCCGGTTGCCACTTTGCCATATAAGGTTATCGGAAAAACAAAACGTAAGCGCGTTTAAAAATACAGTCAACGCCATCTAGCGACGCGTGCGGGTATCACCGCCACTCTTAGCCAATGCATTATATTTTGACCAAATTTTCGTTTGTTTATTTAATTTGTGTAATGTTCGAGTAGAATAAAATTAATCGTTTGACTATTTCTTCTTGTAAACTTGTAATAAGTATAAGTAAGTATAAGTATAAAAGCCAGTCTAGTCTTATCCAGAGTTTTCCTTTAATTTTATTTATATTCGTATTAAAAGCAGAAGGGGAGGCATTCGCCCAGCAGTGGGACGCTATAGGCTAGATTAAATTAGAAGATGTGTCCCACTACGCTGGACAGTCGATTTTTTTATGTACCAATAGTAGAAGGGGGCATTACCATATCTCTAATACAGCTGGGACCAGCTGAGGGTTCTTCGTCAGATATAAAGTTAATCGTTCGACTATTTCTTCTTGTAAACTTGTAAGTATAAGTATAAAAGCCAGTGTAGTCTTATCCTGAGTTTTCCTTTAATTTTATTTATATGCGTATTATAAGCAGAAGGGGAAGCATGCACCCAGCAGTGGGATGCTATAGGCTAGATTAAATTAGAAGATGTGTCCTACTACGCTGGATTTTTGCAATGACAGTCGATTTTTCTATGTACCAATAGTAGAAGGGGGCATTATCATATCTCTAATACAGCTGAGACCAGCTGAGGGTTCTTCATCAGATACTTCAGACCTTCGATTTTTGACATCAAATGAAGCGGCCCACCAAGTTGAATATTTTTTGTAAAGGCGGTATATGTCGATCTCTAATAGTTTGGTTGGGCTCTTGTGTTTCCTAAGCAGGGTCACCAGGTACTCCAGATCTTCGATTATCCTAGTTTTTATAGTTTTCCCTTTATGTGGCCATTGAACCATAACTCTGTACCAAATTTCAGCTCTCTGAGTTTATGGGAAGTACTAGTTCTATTTTGATGATCATGAGTGAGTGAGTGAGTGAGTGAGTGTCATAAATGCGAAACTTTGCTTTCGCTTAACTTCGGAACTAAATGACCTACAGACTTGAAATTTTGGATTTTAAGTATGTGATTATAGCTTACTGGATGACGAAAATTTCTGCGTTCTAGTCTTATCCAGAGGTTCTAAAATAGGGGCCTGAAAATGCGGCGAAATGGTTCCAGTAAAGGATGGTACGGCAGTGTTTGCTTCGCGCTCGACTTGGCGGAGGCACTGCCGTGCCCCCAGATATATGTCAATTGAACTTATGACAATAAACATTATGCGTTTCAAAGTGTCACCATGACAACATAGTGTTTACGAATTGGTTGGTTGGTGGTTCAATTGCTAAACCGTTGTGCATAAAAATTTGTGCTTAGGCGGATCATAATGTTTGGCCGGTATTCCCTGCATTATAAAAAACTACGCTGCCCAAAGAAGAATTATATGAGGCTCCAAAGAAACCTAACACAATATAACCAACTCGCTTTTCTGTAAAAGCGAAAATATTCGCCATTCATTGCGATTCACCTGTATAGACATCTAGTTGAGTAGTTAATTCAACGACCAGCCAACCAGAAATATATTTTAAATGGGCCTACCTGAAAATTCAAGCTGCAGAACATGCAACAAAGAAAGGGAATCAATGAAGTACCTTCTACATGACTACGATGCCATGGTCGAAAGGCGTAGGTATGCGTCATCTTGGTAAGAGATATCCTGAACCTAATGACTACATGCACTTTCCAATACTCTGTATCATACGACTAATAAAATCTACAGTTTGCCAGTAGGAGAGAGTGAAATCAGGGGAAACGCACAAAAGATCCCGATTGGATCGAAATGACTTCGGACATATGCCCAATCCCATAGCAAACATATGAGTAATATAATATACCGAAATACACACCTAAACGTATATAGCTTTACAATTCAAAATCTCATAAATTTTCATTTTCTATATTAAAAGTATCCACTCGTGTGTAGCTTATAATTTTAACTTCAACAATCCCGGCACAAACTCCAACTACAACCAACTCTAGCTTACGACTGTGTTATGCCATCCGCTGCCATGTTTTCAAGGCAAAGTTTGGATTGAATCTAGTATTGAGTGTCCACAGGAGATAGAACAAGGTATCGATGTCCAGATAGGTGTTTCATAGATGTCACTTTGTTATAATATAATGTAAACAATAATATTTTTTTTAGATTTCGTAGTCACCCAAGGAACCCTTATAGCTTCCATGTCCGTTTGTCTGTCCGAGGCTTAGCTCAGAAGCTCTTAGTACTATAAAGCTATAATTTGAAATGGGCATATATATTAATTACACCGACAAAGTGGTGAAATTAAATATTGAAATATATATTTTTTTAGTGCACCCTACTCGTAAAGTAGGGATGAATTTACTTTTATTTTTGTAGTCCACTATTGTCGTGATAGTCACCCTTGATTTTCCCCTTGATTTTCAACATATTTATAGAGTGTACAATCCGTAAAATAACAAATACAGAAATGGGGGGTGTCAAAATAAATGGGGAAATATTCAAATTTGTACGTTTCGCAGACGATATTGTAGCCATGGCAGAGAGTAAGACAGAATTGGAAGAACTGCTTAAAGAAATGGACTTTATTTTCAAAGAATTTGGACTCAAAATTAATATCAATAAAACAAAAACTCTAATTACATCGAAACACCCAAAAAATAGCCCTATTACTCTAAATAGTACACAAATTCAACAGGTTGAATCATTTAAATACCTAGGCAGCGTAATTACTAATGACTCCCGATGTACGCCAGACATAAAAGCAAGAATAGCAATGGCAAGACAAGCATTCAATGCAAAAAAGAACCTGCTCAAAGCCAGAATATCAGGGTAGAGTTCGTAAAAAACTTATAAAAGTGTACATTTGGAGCATTGCTTTGTATGGGTGTGAAACGTGGACTTTAACTCTTAAAGACAAAGAAAGATTGGAAGCTTTTGAGATGTGGTGCTGGAGGAGAATGGAACGTATCAGCTGGACAGAGAAGAAAACGAACGAAGAGGTTTTAAATATAGTAAAGGAAAAAAGGAAATTGTTGCAAGTAATTGAGAATAGAAGAGGGAAAATGCTGGGACACCTTATACGACACGATGATTTCATCAAAACTATAATAGAAGGAAGAATAGAGGGGAAAAGAAAAAGAGGAAAACCGAGAATAAGCTACATGCAGCAAATAAAAGAGAAGTTGAACGTCGTGTCGTATCAGGAGGTCAAGAGGAAGGCAGAGAGCAGAGACATATGGAAAAATCTCCACCGACAAGAGCATGGCTCTTAAATCAGATGATGATGATGATGACTATTGTCGTGGGATAGATCGTTCAAAAATATTTTGGTTACTCTCTGGTTTTTCGATTTCGACTTTCATTTAAGAAATATTAAGCTTTAAATACAAACGGTTGGTTTTGGATACGTGTAAAAATTCACTGCAGTAGTAGGTACCTATATGTAAAAAGTTAAAAGGAAAACAATTACAGGTAAGTAGATTTTAGAAGTTAATCAGTGATACTAGAACAACTTGTAAAATGTACTTGACGTTGAAAAAGTCGACATTCCTTGAAAGAGGTGGTTAGTTACCAAGGTTGTGAGGGGGGCGGGGCGGGGGGGAGACGACCTGGAGCCGCCTATGCGTTCCCAGGTCCTCCCTACTGCCGAAGAAGGTCGCCGCGGGGTTTTAGTGGGTATCCCCCATTTAGGGAAGGGAGTCCCACATCGTCTCGCCGACCCCCAGGCGAGTGGTACGCGTAAAGCATTTCCCCGCAAAAAAAAAGGTACCGAGGTTGTATCGTGATACATAAACTTTAGTCGATTTTTATGTTAATAGAAATAATAAGTTATTTTTTCAAACAAATTAATTACTTATTCTAGTGTAAGCTTCCTCTTGAATATAATTGATAAACTGGCAACGTTGCATCAAGTTTAAGAATGAATTACCTACGCCATCTACTCGTACTATCCTACCAGTCAACAGCCGTGTAAATTTGTATAGTGTGCGTTAAGAGTAATTTTCTTCGATTTGGGTATTTATTTACGAGCGATGTAAATAAGATATTTTAATTTTAATTTATTTTGAATTAAATAACATGCCCATAAATTGAATGTCGTGTTATCCCTTACACGCAGTATATTGTGAGGGCAAGTACGGAACTCCACTATACTTAAAATGAAAAACTAAAAGTTATCTCAATAGAACATTTGCCCGAAGTTCACAGTTCGGCAGAACAAACGAACCACGAACTAGTGTTCTAGCGACAGACAGATAAGACCTGTCTTCTGTGTGCGAAGTGCGAGTTTTGTCTCGTTTTTAACTTGACCATCGCGTTCGCGTTTACGCAAAAAGTATCTATGAAAAAAATCGTTTTACAAACTATCCGTTAGAGGCGCTGTACATTTCTCCATACAAATCGTCACGTAAACGTGAACGCGGTAGTAAAGTTAAGTCGAAACAAAACTCACACTCCGCCCTCTGCAGCCCGACAAAACCCCAGACCGTCAAACTGTATCTAGAACTGAACATAACCCGAAAGGATTATGAAATTATTAATTCGATTTAAAAGTATCATACTTTAATAAGAAACATCAAACCAAATCAAAAATATTCATGTGAAATACAACTTCTTCATTGAACACAAATACCTATAATTACCGTCAACCAAATCGAGTAAAACTACGTACCTCGCCATAGATTTAGGCTGCCGCCCACGACCGACAATCGGTGACCGATTTTTTGTAGGAGAAAAATAAAACGTACTGATTGCAATATTTCAACGCTCACGTCCTACAAAAAGTCGGTCACAATATCGGTGATAAAAGTATTGGCGACAAAATCGGCCCGATTATCGGTTCTACAAAAAGTCGGTCGTGGCGGGCCGCCTGAACCTCGCGACTACGGCTTCATAGTCTCGATGTTATTATAACTATAGAAAGAGACGAGTTGGTCACATCATTTTTATAGGATACAACACGGTATTGGTACATAACTTAGTACAGATAAAATATTCAATCGAACTCGGTTTGTTGATATATGTAAAACAGACTGGCTGCAAACAATCATTATTAAGTATTCGAAGTAGATTAGCAGAATGGAAATTCTATTTGAAAATAGTTACCACGACAAATTATTCTAGTTAAACAAACTTAAAAGTTTTACTTACACAGTACTAAGCTGGGATAACCCGATGACAGCGTACCCAAAACCAACACTTATAGTCTACGGACAAAGTCCAGAAACCGCAAATAGTTGAGGGAAGTCCTATCCCTTCTGCGCCTGAATTAGGTAGTCACTGCCTGCTGAACAACCTAAAACAGATCTCATGTTCGCTGATGGTTGAGAAAATGACTGCTGTGCAAATTAAAGGACGACATATATCTATATCGTAATGAAATATCGAGTCAAATAATACCGATTTTAAAGTAAATTATATGAATACTATGTATGTATGCGGTTCTGGCGACAGATTGGTGCAATGGTGTCATGGAGCACCTGGTTTTGTACCCCTGTGTACCCTTCAACGGCCAAGTCACACAACATTAACTATAATAATAAAGAATATTTAAGTTAAGTTATTTAGTTATTAAACCTACAATATTAAATTAAAGTTAACACTGCGAACTTCATTAAGTTATAGGAGATGCTAAAATTTGCTAAAATAATTTTATAAAAAATTAATCAATTACTACTTTATATTTTGTAAAATAGTTACAGGAGTTCTAAGTATACTCTCCGATGCAATGAAATTCACAGTGGTAATTTTAATCTAATAATAGTTTATGTTTTATTACTAAATACATATACTATTTAACTAAAGCAAATTACCCATTTGTTAGAAAACATTTTTATACTCTGTCCATGTGCAAAAAATCACGGCCTTTAAGATTATAGGAAGTTAAAAATGTATCCTTACTGGAACTACACAGCCAAGCCTCTCATAATTATATAACTCTTTTTTTTTATCTTTCGCGCAGTCGGACAAAAAGTACCCAGTTTGGGCCGTAATGTAGCATGTAGGTACCACTAATAGTTTGTGAGTAAAATAGCTGTGGCAAACAGAAAGACAGACGACATGACAAAACAATAAGGATTCCTAGCTCCATAATAAAAACTTATTGTTTTCTTAAATTTTCAAAAGTTTAGAATATAATTGTGATTTACGCGCCATCTGTTGAATACTGCCGGAAATATTTAAGCTCCAAGCTTCTGAGTTGCCGCGAAGAATATTCGTCTGACTAAGGTTATGTATTCGGTTGTACCTTGTCCACCCTACTACAAAGCAAACACGATAGATGGCGCTTACTTCAACAAATCGCTACTTCTCAAACTCAATAAACTTGTATTCACAATTATTAAATCCTAAGAATTAGACCTAACATTTTAATACATTTTAATTACAGCAAAAATATTATTTTGACAAGGTCAACATCGCGGAAAATTCTTTTGAAACTGTTACAAAAACTTTTCATGTAAATCGTATAAACCCAGTGACTAGATTGATAGGGACTTTCGACCCTAAATATGTCAAATACACTGGCAACGGAAATTTGAAATGAGCGAGCACATAAACTTAAATCACGGGCATGCGAATGGAAAAACTGTCGAAATGCATATGCAAATGCACATAAGTACTCAATATTGGTTTCAATATTGTATAAATTAAAATTACAAGCTGGCTAGAGAGATATGAATAAACATGTATGCAAAGTTTGCAAAGTCTGGGCGGTTGCAAAGCGTTTTGTTACTGGAACCAAAGTTTGGTAAAACGTGACAGAACTTCGGCGGATGGTAACAAAAAACCTTATTGGTTCAATCTAGTATACTTTTCGTCCTCAATAATATATAAAACAATAAATAAAATAAGAAGTGTTGTTATTACTTAGTACCTAGCAATAATTAGTCCTTTGCCAACTGACTCGATATAACAAGATCTAGTTGTTATATAAGCATATTATGCAAAGTTAGATTAATTATAAGCAAAGTCTCATATTATTATCTTTTATTTTTATTTGCATAATATAATTTGTTATTACCTACATAACACTCCCCTAAGACGCTACCAAGACTTGTAGGTTAATTGACCGTTTGCAACATTATAGGAAATTCGTCTGTCTGCGTATAATAGTATTTGAAAATAATGGTAATTCTTAAAAAAAATACTGTCACCCCCACCAGTGAAGCGACGCGGGCCCACATAAAACCCCCATAAACCGTCTATACCATCTGAAATGTACAAACAAGGAAACAAAAGCCATAAAAAAGCGACGAAAACTACCGTTTAGGTTTCCTGTCGGCACTCCGACAGTAATACCACACCCCTGCACTTGGTCACTCGAGCACAAATAAATTTTAATTCCGGGTCAGACAGAATACACGACTCTTCTTATAGTGATTTATTATTTTGGGAGGTTGTTTATCAAATAAGCGAACCGCGTCGTATCGTACGACGATCGCTCCTGATTTAGGGTTCTAAACATTTATCCGAACATCGGCTATGAAACTTAAAAAAGCCGGCCATTTAATTGGTTTAGTTAAGCTTCAAGAGTGCATATCCAGATCATTTAAATTTTTGTGCAATAAAACGAACATAAGAACAGTATTCGTAAATACAAAATGTTCGAGAAACATGAAATATTTTGGGCTAGAACTGGATATTCATTCATAAACTTGATTTTACGTGTCGAGCCACGCTGTTCGATTCCATAGTTATTTTTGTAGTCATTTATGTAATTCTACATATGGAATTTCTCTGAATTTTATCGACTCAAGTACATGTCATGAAAGAAAGAAAGAAATCGTTTATTGCCACAACATTGTTTGCGCAACATACTTAACTTTACGTACTTACATCAGTAAATACACATAGGCAATACCACTTTTGTGACAAAAGGATCTGGTTCAGCATAATTCTGACAGAAGCTGGCTGCTGTTCAACGCTGGTTTTCAACCAAACATCTCACAAGATCGGCTATCACTCGTAAACTAGTAGAGAACTGTGATTGCTATTAAAATATAAATAGATTTTTGATTTTGGAAGTTTTATAGTGACTGTAATAAAATGGGATAGGTCCCTTCCTATTCTCAAATATGTCCGAATCTTAAAAATTGTGGTATAAATATATTTGTGTTACAAGTGAGAATAATTAACTTTCGAATGGCATTGCATATAGTTTTTATATTTGAAATATTGTGTAGAAAGCCCACAAACTTTCGTCAAAATTTAAGGTTTACTTTCAGTCACTCGGGAGAAAAATGATCGTAAGAAATATAGAGGCATTTGTCTTTTTCTGCTAATTGAGTTCAGAGTCCTAAGAAGTAAATGACGGAACCCACTGATTGTGTATAACGGAGTACACTTTGTTTGCTCTTTTAATACATTTTCATTTCTTTCACCATAATTTGTTGAAGCTCCCACTTTAACGTATGCGTATGGCAAATGGGCGTTTTCTTATCGTTGTTACTGGTTTGTCATGTATGTGGCCGGGATAGATACAATGAGTGACGGCTGAATTTAATGTTTGCGGCTAAACAAGATATGTTTGTTTGAAATACATGGAATCATGTTTCAATAAAGATAAGTGATGGATCAAAATAAAAGGCATGTCGGACTTAAACGAACACTGACAGCATCAGCTACCTGGCAATATTCATGTGATGCGAGTGAGTCGTCGTTGGTATCAGACTGTTATCCGTAAAATCTATTCCATTCTCCAAGATTTAACCGGCTAGTTTTTTCAAACTTACAACAACAAGATTTAACCAACAAATTTTATTTCGATAGAGAGACACATGTCGCATATTATTTTATGTATCTAGATATATAAGTTACCTTACATACCTTTTGTAATAATTAATAACGCGGCGGGTCAGTGACCTCATTCGCACTACACACAAACCTTTACAAGTTTTCGTAGGCGTCTTATTGTGAAAATTGTTCAAATAATGTTCTATGGATAAATTAACCAAAAAAAAAAGTTAATGATACACAAAAAGTCCACTGCAAAACATATATTACCTACACTCCCATTTTCCGTAGGAGGAAGTGGGAAACTTCTTCTTTCTACTTACATGCCCTATATTTAATAGCGACGTTTTCAAGCGATAATTTTATCCTTTGAAATAAAACATTTTGATTTGATTTCTTTCTTTAGTCTGAGGTTCAATGTTAGCAATAGTCTGTGCCGTCTACCTTCAGTAAGCGCCGTGTCCTGTACCACTGTTGATCTTAGCTTATAGGAGTTACAGTGGGAGGAGTGGTAGTCGGGATTGTCGAACAAATAGTTGCCCCATTTTTTGAATCACCCTTTTAATTCAAGGAAGCTAACCTATAAACCTGGTAATCTTATGATGATTTTCATAACTAACGTTATTTACCATATTATTGTGGTTCCGGGCAGAGTAGAATATAGTCCTATTTTCGTCTTTTCTGGTGGGTATCGTAAGAGGAGCTCCCAAAAATTCTGCAATAGCCTATCCGCCTGCCCAGCGTGGCTATTAGAGCTAATCCTCTTATGGAAATCGATGAATTGCGTCTCATGGGAAAAGGACTTTTATAGACTGTTGTAATAGACTGTTTTATGAATGTAACCATTTATAATTTCGAACTATACCTGCCAGGATGGCTTATCTATACAGTCCGAATCATAGTTATTCATACAGTACAGTTTAATATGATTAGCACTTTCACGGAGAGTTTTATTGTTATAAAGTCTACAGGCGTTCAGCGCCCGCGAAAATTTTAAAAATAATAAATGTTTTTTTCAGCTAAAACAGCCACAGTTATAGTTTATTGTATACACGATCAATGGTAGCATGATGTCTATTTAAACATAATCCTCTTGTGTATCATTTCAGAGAATTGCCTATCGTAAGGTTTAAATAGCCAGTACGCTACCATTTGTCATATAATTAAAATATATAATTAGAATGATTAATTATGGAGCCGACTGTACTAATTTTTGACAACAATGAGTAAAATCAGTATCTACACTTAGCTAATCTATTCGGTAAGTGAACTCAAATTGAACTACTTAATTGGAACTCAGAAATCAACTGACTCTATTCCATCGCATGTATATCGATACTCTATCGACAGTGAAATAGTGTAGAAAACTTTTTTAAGTGAACAGAAAAAAACGTTCAACACATAACTTAGGTGCTATCTGAAAAAAACATAAAAAAATAACGATATATACAAAGTCAAGAAAAATAAATTAGTCTTTTTCATATCAAGTAATCCAGCCAAAGCGGTTAATTGCTTGTAAATGCAAATAAGGTGGACTTTCGGCCTGTTATCTAAGCAATGTAAACACGCAGCGTCAATTATTGGCTCCGACCCCGTTTATATTGCAAATCCAAGGATAAAGTGCTGGATATAAAATCAATTCGTAATTTGTGTTCTGTTCCATATTAATGTCGTTCCAAATAATTGGTAGAGTCAGTGGAGTCAAGTTTATTTTGAAAATATATAAAAATCTTCCTAGTGGCAATGTACTTAAAAGGTCTGTAGTTACAAGGACATATCTATCCGTATGGATCCTTGGATATCGAATCCTAAATAAACAGAATACCATATTTTACAGAAAATATGTCACATGGTCACTTCCCACCAGAACACATTGTAGTCAAACGTGTATCCAGTCCTTCATAAAGAAAAAAGAAATATTTCTCTATAGAGATAGATACTCGTAAGTTGACAGCCGTGGGCTGCAGAAGCCTTGAACTAATCTAATTTTGTAAAACTCTTTCATTTATATACCGGTGAGTTTTTTTTACCGTAAGGAAAAAATAGCGCATATTAGATAATTGAAACAGAAGTTACCTATTGGCATAGGTAGTTTATTTTTTCTTATTTCAAAACCATCATCGACGCACCCGCTGGCCGGAGATTGATATATCTTTGTAATTTAAAAATTGTGTAATTGTGTGAACGCAGTGGCGTAAATAAATGCTTATCTATCTATCTATCTATCTATCTATATGCGACTGGGGGGATTCGTAGGGTTCTTATCATGCGAAATTTATTTGAAATTCATATTTTCTCCAACTTTTTTTATTTATTTATTTTAATAGTGTAATTATGTAATAAGCCAAATTCTAACAAATGTTGCCAAATTCTGCTGTCAAGATTTTTTCTTCTCTTTCTTTTTATGGGCAACTCACACTTAAGCAATTTACTATTCCAAAATAGTTTCTATATCAGTGTTTCTGTATCATATACGATTTCGGATTTCACCATATAAAAAAAACCGCACCCAAATCGGACAACCCTTTAGTGAGATACCTACGTCCAGTCAAAGACAACACACATACACAACACCATCAAATGACACAAAAAAAATTAAACTACCTATGCCAGTACCTTCTATTTCACTTACTTAATATGCCCTATTTTTCCTTGGGGTAAAAAACTCATCCAATATAGTTTGATCCTAGTTAAGTTCGTAGGTAATTGTTAAGTATTTTGATTTTTTGTTGTGTCGCCCTCCTTTGACGGTAATTGTCCTAATCGCCACGTTGGGCAGGCGACTTACGATCACGTCAGTGGTCAACTTAACTCATGTCCACACTAGAATTCTGTAAGGCTATTGATTGATATCAAAGTCTATTAAACAAAATGATAGTAAACCCAATCCTCACAAGTTCCAACCCCAATCAATAGAAGGTCGACCTATTCTTCCTTGTTTATCAACTTCTTTTTATAGGAAACAGAAGGGATGTTTTATTTCATTTACTTTCGTTTGAAAGAGTTGTTCCAACGAGTACCGTCTGGCAGTAATGGGCCGGTCGGTCGACGGTAATTTATTTAGTGGCCAGTGCAAGTTCTTGGGCCGGCCTTCAAATCTACAGTCAGCACGAGAAACAGCATATTATTATGAATTGGATGATGAATGATTCTAGTGAGCTTTCAATAAATTATATTATCAAAGAAAATTTTATTAAACTTGTCTAATTGACTATTTCATTAAATAACGTTGCTGAAAGATTAGTATAGGTCCTAATAATTTTCATAGAATTAGGACTTTCCACAACAATACATCTAACACTGCAGGTTTTAACCTCGATGGGCTTCTTCGAAAAGTGATACGTAGGTGTTGTTTCAAGTATTAAAATTTTTAATGTTTAGAACACCCGAATGCTTGTTTGGGATATCTCTGACCACCCCATTTGAAATAAAGGTAGTGACGTTATGTACATTATGTAATTACGTAGGCTTTGAAAGCTGGATGATAGAAAACATGGCCGGTCTCCATTCTTCTCTAAATGCACATCGACTTACTCGTATTGCCGATTCCCTTTTTATATTTTATTCGGGAATTCTTTCGATCTTTGTTACTCATTCCATTTGTCACAATACACTTTCAGCCCGATCTTTCATCTCATCTCATACACATAAAACAGAAGTGTATCCGTCTGCCAGACTTTCTACTCCAAAGTTCCATATTTACAATGGTACTAAACCAAAGTACCTACCTATTTTTTTCATATGCTTTCTATTGTGAGTGTACATTATTTACCGTATTCACAATAATGCTCTGTCATACCCGTGATGGGTTCATTGACCTCCGTGGGATATTGGTTATCCTTTACTTCCTTATCCTAAAACGAGCAACGGGTACATTTGCGTTATGTGTGTAGTTTGCCCTAACGGCCAGTTACGGGATTCCTTTTCATGAAGAGGATTTCAGTATGTTAGTGGTGCCATTCACCCCCATCGGGAGTTATTGTCATTTGAATGTACCTTTTCCATTTGTGATACAAATTCTCTGAAAAAATGTGCAAAAGTGTAGAATAAACGGTGCGTTTTTTTAAATGGGACAGTATGGTGATATCCGATATCGTATGTGATACAGAGAAACTGTCTCACGTGCTCGTCGGTTATTTTACATAAAAACTATTTTGACTTAGTTAATTTTTTGGTCAAGCGAACATATCTGATAGTTTCGACTAAACTTATGTGAACGGAGACAAGACATCGAGTGACTTGGGGCGATGTGGGGCGGTGTCGACCGAGACCGAGTCTCCGGGGACACTCGTGTCGCTCGACAAATGTCGTAGAATGTGGGAACGCGGGTTTCTGCTGTCAAGTTTTTTTTCGTCTCCTTCAATCTTAGGATCCGTTCTCACGCATAACCAAAAAATTGCAAATTTTTCTCGCTCTCAAATTTTTTACTCGTATAGAAACGATTTCAAAATAGTTTCTATACGAGTGCCTAAGACAGTTTCTCTGTATCACATACGATTTCGGATTTCACCATATAAAAAACCGTTCTCTAATCGGGCCACCCTTTACTGAGATATCTACGTCCAGACAAAGACTACACACATACACAACCCCGCCAAACACATAACACTCGTCGTTATTCGTCAGGAGTTAATAACAGCACTTTGTATGTTTGTCAAGAATTATTTTATCTAATTACTCTTTCTGGTTCTCAAAACTTTAAATAGAAATTTATAATTGTCAGTCATCCATCAGCAATCAAGTCTGAAGCAAAGCAAAACTCTAGCGACTTAAATTGAGCAGTCTTTATTTTATAGTTATCTATCAAATATCACAAACATAATCGCAAGTTAAATAGCCCTTAAATCTCGAAACCAAGAGTTGGAAGCTATTCTAAAATTTTGCCGTCCCAGATAAAACTACATATTCAAGTTACAGTATGAGATACTCACAGTAGAGGTTCTATCCACAATGTTAAATTTGGCGATAATTCTTCTTCTTCTTTCAGCACGTTCTTTATCATAGCGACATATACAGACGACCTGTTTGGTGTAATGGTTAGAAACCCTGACTGCTATACTAAAGGGTCGCGTGATCGAATCCCGCTAGAGGCATATTTGAATATATTTACACAAGTATTTGTGTAGTATATCAACCATCTGATATCCCTAATACAAGCCTAGTATGGAACTAGATGGCGCTATATATATGCCCAAGGGTATTTAGAATTATAGATACATAGAAATAGAAAATTATTTGCCTATCATTACCTAGTTTATTAATTAAATACAGATACATAATAATAACTAAAATAGAAAAATCACTCACTAAAAATTTTGTAAATATAGTAGTCCGGGCACAGATTACCAATAAGTTACTAAAGTAAGTCCGGGTCCTATTGCAAGCTATTGTATGGAGACCCTGCAGATTGTGACCAAAGCATGAAACTTGGTACGGTTGTAGCCTAGGTCAAATTGAGCAGATTAAGCCCTGGCCCCACCAGATCCGGCCACGAGGTGGGGATGGGGGGGGGGGTTGAAGACCGCTCACGCCGCTCCGCAAACAAAAAATTCTGACGCCTCGAGACTACTTACGAGACCGTGTTTGGTGTCATTTTCGTATAAATTGGGGATGAGGAATTCATATTTGAAGTTTTCGTAATACCTCTCCCTACAAAAAATTTTTTTTTTTGAAGGAAACATGAAAGTTAGAAGTATTATATTTCTGTTTTAATAAGCGTAACTATAAAATTGGTAAGTTATCATACAAACAAAAAATACTGATTTATAACATGACTACTCTAGTTTGTAAAAATATATAATTTATATATATTTATTATATAAATGAGACCAGAAAAAAATCCAAAGCGTCGCGCGGCGTAGAGGTCGAACGAGAGTTGTTGAAGTCCGCTCGGCCAACCAAAAATTCTAACGCCTCCTGATTTTGTGCCAGACCGTGTTTAATTTTTCTTAAATATTAAGGGTGAGGCATTACTATTTGAAGTTTGCCTTTTAATACAGTAAATTGACATTTTAATAGGAAAAGGTGTAAGTTAGATGAATTATTTTTTATTTGAATAAGTGTAACTTTAAAATTGGTTAGTGTTGGTAATCATAAAAAAAATAATTTATAGTATTACTTTTCTTGTTTAAAATAAAAATATAATTATTACATAAATGATTCCAGAGAAAAGTACGAAACGCTACGCGGCGGGGAAATCAAAAAGCGCGACACACTAAATGGTTTAAAATTATATCCTGTTCTGGTTAATTTTAAATTGATTTTAAAATATTTTTATGTATGATAAATAATCATAATATTAATTATCATTGTATAGATTATAATATTACAGTAGGAATACTTAAAACATTATACAACAGCAGTACTAAATAACAGAAACACACATATTCATACATGTATCTTTATTCCCTATGTCTGCCACTGCACAAACACAGTTCAGTGCAATTCAGCCCTTGTTTTTTACAACTGCATCTATTACTGCACTCCTGTTTGCATTTGCAGCGTACAAGCTCTAAACAAGCACGCGCAGCAACAGGTGCAGTTGTCCAGTGTGGCACCCAGATACTGTCAACAGTCTTCCAGCTCCAGTCTTCAGGACTTGTTAAATTTTGATGAGCTACCGTTTGCCCCCACACAAACACTCCTTGATATACAGCCCTTTTCAAATGCTGGTGGAGAGCATCTGCAGTTGGTGGAATGTGCTCCAACTGTCGGTCCTTTTCCGTGAATAAATGTTTTCTGCATTCGTTGACTTTTTCAACTATTGCAAAATTTCATGATGATGATGATGATTGCATTCATAGTCATATAGCGCTTAACTACATCCTTATCATATTCTAATATGAGTCTCATGACGTAATTACACCAAATTGATTTGCCGTTTGCTGAATTTTTTCCTGTCGCACGACATATTACCTACTATTACGTCGAATGGACTCCTCGATCAATTGATCTATACTTTTTTAACCATTGACAAAATTATTTAGTCGATGTCTATTGATAGTAACCAAATAGTAAGAAACCTATGTTCATAACTAAAAATGTTTATTGTATTTTCTTCTGCTCGGTTTCAAAGTCTCTACTGTATCTACACAAATACCTACTATGTTTGTATTATTTATTGTAGGTACGCTCCTTGCGTGTGGCTCGAACAAACGACCTGCCCCGATTCTTATCAGCAATAACTGTAACACGCCGATTTTAAATTGACGCTATTTTAAATTCCCGTTCGATCACTCGCATCTAGACTCCCGACTTATCTGATCGAAATGACAACATGTAGTTTACATATCAAGATAATATATGTATATCAACTTTACACAAGGAAGGGAAGCAAATTTAAATTGAACATTAAATTCCAAAACTGTGAACAAATTTTTAAGTACTTACTCGTTATAGGTAAGTATTATAAAACCATGTTGAAACGGTAAATGAATGAAGGCCGGCCTTTCTGAAACTCCTGTGCCGTATCCCTTTACTATGTCCTATACGTGTACCTATACTTAAATGCGTTACGTATAACGTATTTTTGTATTGGTAGAAATTAATCACCATGTTGGTTAGCCATCATAATGGAATTAAAAGACTTGTCAGAGTTGCAATAGATCTAGATTCTGCCAGCTATGAACTTACAAATCACCTGTTTGTGATAATGATCTTTTTAAACATCAAAGTCATACTAATATAGATACCTACCCAATAGTTGTCAATAATATGTATAATCCATCGATGTTCTATATCTCATAATATAACATTTTCTAGTACGATAAACGTGTCTAACCAAATGATTGTTATTCGTTATGTTTTTTATTAATATTTCTAGAGGTTTTTCTTTTATTAACTCACAAAAAAGGGAGGAGTACTCAATTCGTACATCAGTGATCAAACTACCGGACCGAATTTGATAAATGAAGCGTCCGAGTTAGTTAAATAGTGTTCACGAAAGTTTAAAAATATAAGGTGTGGGGGTCTAAAAGGTCTTTTAAAATTATTATGAGGTTACCTTGACCATTTTTTTTGAAAAGCCAACATGAAAAATATTTTACAATTACAAAAAATGTAAATTGTAAGAATAAATTATGCTACTGATGCTTATTGGGAATGTACGATGTAGGGAGAGCCTATGATAATGACGGTCAAATGCAAAAATGGGGTCAAATGGGACGTAATAAGATCGTGGACTAACTTTTTAAAGTGACAAACTAAAATGTGTAGTTAATTACCTAGATGATGTATTGATGCTGTGTGGTTTCGGCACTCAAATAGAACCGACCCTTCTCTTCCCATGGGTGTCGTATAAGATGACTAAGGGACTTTCCACCAAAAAACGTCTATAGTTTTGCACGTTTAAAACAGCGATGGGCCCTCATCCCCTGTCACGTGTGCATTTCTGTTTATTTCATAAGGTGAACTGTGGATGTTGTTTCAATCATTAAACTTTAAAAAGTAAAACCCATTTTTAATTTTATCCAATCTTAGCTAGATTGGATAAAATTAAAACATCAACCCGATCAAGTACTCATTTTGGGTGAACAGGTTTCAAGGTTTTTTAAAAATTTTCCAAACTTGTAGATGAAAAGTTGTTTGCCTTCTTGAAATTATAAGCCCTCCAAGAAGATTTTTCTTACATTATTGTACAGATAGAAAATTCTTTAAATTAAGTAATTAATCCTGTTGCGTTTGCGCAAGTTCGAGTTCTTTAGGGACATTGTAAAGCATAAAGTAAAATGCAGCCGAAGCAACCGAGCGTGAAATCTGTAGATTGCGTCCTGTGAAACTCGCCTCTCTATTGCAAACTTCTAATAAGAAAAGTTACATTGAAATAAGATTATGAGTTTCCTTAACACTCATTGTCCGGTTAGTACTTCTTGTAAACCGAAATGGGATTGTTAAATATGTAATATAAAGTGATGTGCTCCAGCACGAGTAAAAATAGATTCAACCGATTTCTTCCCGTGGGTGGCGTAAAAGGCGACTAAGAGACTTTCCAACAAAAATATCTATAGATTTGCACGTTTTAACGTGTGTAAGCATAAGTGTCAATGATACAGAATTCCCAAAAAATATTTTTTTTTTTTTTTTTTTTTTTTATATGAGAGAGCGGCAAACGAGCATGCGGGTCACCTGATGGAAAGTAATCACCGCCGCCCATGGACACCCGCAACACCAAAAGGGTCACAGATGCGTTGCCGGCCTTTGAGGAAGGTGTAGGCTCGCTTCTTGAAGGTTCCAATGTCGTACTCGTTCGGGAATACCGCTGCCGGAAGTCCGTTCCACAGGGTGGTCGTACGTGGCAAGAAATTTCTTGAGAAACGTACAGTGGTAGACTTCCACTCATCCAGGTGATGTGGATGGAAATTTAATTTTCTCCGAGAAGTGTATCGGTTAAATTGAGCAGCGGGTATTAGCTCGAACAGTTCTTCAGAACACTCCCCATGAAATATGCGATAGAGAATGCAGAGGGACGCGACGTCTCTTCGCAACGCCAGGGGATCCAGTCGCTCGGTGAGACTCTCTTGGCCGACAATTCGGACTGCGCGACGTTGAACGCGGTCAAAAGGAAGAAGCTGGTACTGAGGTGCCCCAGCCCATAGGTGAGAACAATACTCCACGTGCGGCCGAACTTGCTCCTTATAAAGTTGGAGGCGGTGAGCCGGCGTGAAGTAACGAGCCGCTCTACTGAGGACACCTAACTTTTTGGAGGCCAACTTGGCCTTATCCTCCAGATGACCGCGGAATTGAACGCTACTGGAGATGTTCACTCCGAGAATCCCAATACTCAGCTTAACGTCAAGGGGAGTGCTCTGAAATTGAAGAGAAGGGGAAAAAATTATGTATAATTTTAGCAATTAGGTCAAATCTTGTCATAAAAAGTCATCGACATAACTCCTAATGACTTCTTTGAACTATTGATGATTGTTTTCCTTAGTAGTAGAATATAATATAGGAAGTAATGCTGTGTGGTTTCGGCAAGTAAAAGAATACAACCAACCAGTATGGTACTTTCCTACCAAAAAACTTGTGCGTTTTAATAGCGATGGGCCCACCCCCTGTCATGTGTGCATTTATACATATTTTGAAAGGTGAACCGTGGATGTTGTTTCAAGCATTAAATTTTTGGGATATCTCTGGCCACCTCATTTGGAATGAAGATCGTGAGTATTGTGAGTATGAAGATCGTGAGACGTTATGTAAGTATGAGGATTAAATGAAGAAATTCTTAGAAGTACGAAGTCATCGTTATAGCCCATGGGATTATATAGTAAGGGTACTGATGAAGGAGCGGGCTAGGGGCATGCTTTGGCTGATATGATGAAGACGATGATTATAGTTTAAAGAAGGATCATATAATATCATATCCACTGTTCTCTGGACACAATCTTGCCCTCTCCCATTTCTATACATTGCTATACACAAGAGAACCTATTTATAAAACATATATATTACCACTTAAAGAAACAAAAATATTTAATAATGTTGTAGTAGATTTAATATGTAGGTAAAAACTAAACTTATTGTAAAACGCTGTCTGAACTAATAAACAAAACGAATGCAAGGACTAACCAACCTGATCTGATCATACGAGTACATTCGAATTCTATAAAAAATAAAAAACACCATGACATTAAGATTAAGAGGTGTGACCGAGAGAGATGCAAATGATAATGTCTTAATGGGTTTAACTACTAAACCACTTATCACGATTGTTAAGACCTGTCAAAGTTAACGCTTATTAACACGAATTATACTTCGTCGTTACATCCTCGACATTTAAGTTCACCAGGTAGTCCACTCTTCTATGTACTAGGCATCAAGCACAATTTCAGAGCTGAAAATGCTAAAAAAAAAAGTACAAGTACCCTCCTCCCGCGCCCCCACCCGGCCCCGACTCGTGCGCCGAAACGTCATTCGCTTTTTTTGTGCGGGCATCAAAGCATCGAAATTTTTTTCCTTACCAAAATTTTAAGTGAATATCTGTTGTATCGTGCGATATTACCGCGTGTGATTGTGTGGAGGTTTTTTCCGGGATGGGGAAACGGAAACATAAGAATTTCGACGAACATATTAAAAGGAAAATAAGGCGCCTCGAAAGGCGACTTAGGATGCGTCATAAATCTAGTGACGAAGGTTAGTGACGTGATTATTCATACTTTGTATTAATTTACTGTTCTATTTATTCTTCCGACACACACGGAATCATCTCATATACTTATCTTGCGTAGTACATGAACTACAATAAGTAGTCATACTTGGTCACATCACCGGAATTACAGAAAATTTTTTTTTTTTAATCTACCGCCCAATAACATTGGATTTACATCGACTGTTTCTTTAATATTTTTCTGGATACTTTGTCTATTTTGAATTATTACGCTATAGAAATATTTAACTTTACAATAGTATCTGAAGAATTTCAGCTCAGTTATGCTTTATTATAATGAGAAATTTAGCTCGTTTGACTGTGAACGATGATGCAAATCGTACTATGACGAGATCATGGTCGCATATTATATATAACCAGTATAAATTATTACGCTATAGAAATACTTAACTTTACAATAGTATCTGAAGAATTTCAGCTCAGTTATGCTATATTATAATGAGAAATTTAGCTCGTTTGACTATGAACGATGATGCAAATCGTACTATGGCGAGATCATAGTCGCATATTATATAGAACCAGTATAAATTATTACGCTATAGAAATACTTAACTTTACAATAGTATCTGAAGAATTTCAGCTCAGTTATGCTTTATTATAATGAGAAATTTAGCTCGTTTGACTGTGAACGATGATGCAAATCGTACGATGACGAGATCATGGTCGCATATTATATATAACCAGTATAAATTATTACGCTATAGAAATACTTAACTTTACAATAGTATCTGAAGAATTTCAGCTCAGTTATGCTATATTATAATGAGAAATTTAGCTCATTGGACTATGGACGATGATGCAAATCGTACTATGGCGAGATCATGGTCGCATATTATATAGAACCAGTATAAATTTATTTAATGTGGTACTATGACGAGATTATAGTCAAACGTATTCTTACCAATGAATACTACGGCGCGACCGTAGTTGCATACTTTCCTATCTAGTACTGTGACGTGATTACAGTCAAAATGTCATGGCGTGATCATGACTTTGGTATCCTGTACTTACAGAATCAGGAAGTCCGAGGGCCTCTTGCTCAAGATATAGAAGTCCAGGTCCGGTACCCTTATCTATTAGCTCAGATAATGCGGGCTTAAGCCCTATCATGCGGTCAGCCATAACCGTGGTCGATTACGACATAAACAAGACGAGAGATGCCACAGGGGAACCACCCGACTTACCAGCTGGCCAAGCTCGCGTAACCGATCTCCCGGTGACAGCAGACCAGTCTTCAACTGAAAGACCGGTAGCCGCCTCAGTCGAGCCATCAACTTCTACGGCTTTACCAAGAAATATTTTAGAGGCGTTAGGCGATTCGAAGGTTAAACAGGAACTCTTCGGATCCAAAATCCATGATGACGTCTCTAAACGCTGGGGTCGGATATTATCGGAAGGTCTGAATAAGGACCAAAGTAAAGCAATTACAGATAAATTGCTGATACCGGAGAATTTTCAGCTTGTGAAGGCGCCTAAATTGAATCCTGAAATTTCGGCTGTTCTAACAGAATCCGCTAGGAACAGGGATAAGCGCTTAGAGAAAGCTCAGCAACATCTGGGGCTAGGTATAGCCGGCCTTACTAGTGTCACGTCGAAGCTTATGGCGATGGCGACAATATAGACAAAATCGAGCTTATTAAAAAGCTTTCCGAAATCGTTATCCGACTCCGTCGAAAGCAGCAGTTCCCAAATCGACGCCCAAAACCCAATAGAGGTGAGCAGTCACATAGGCCGATTAAAATATTTTATTGATAATTGGAGATCCATTACAAGTGATCCTGTTATTTTACAGATCGTATCTGGTTATAAGATACCTTTTAATCGGCCAGTTACTCAAATAACAGAACCAGTTAATAATGAATTTTCACTTTCAGAGAAACATAATTTTTTAGAGATCTCAAAGTTAACCCAAACTAAAGCCATTTTGCCATGTGCTGATAAACCGGTCAGCTCATATCTAAGATATTTCTCACATCAAAAAGTGACGGTGAACATAGATGCATACTTAATTTGAAAGCATTAAATAAGTGTGTCGAAAGACATTACTTTAAAATGGAGGACATTCGTACAGTCACGAAATTAATGTCCCTGTCGTGTTTTATGGCAAATATCGATCTCAAAGATACATATTTTTTAATATCGGTGCATCCTTACTATCGGAAGTTTTTAAGATTTAAATTCAACGGCCAAACTTATGAATTTCAGTGCCTTCCGTTTGGTCTACGATCAGCCCCATATGTCTTAACCAAGTTGCTGAAGCCGGTTGCATCTTTCCTTAGGAGTAAAGGGTTACTCTTAGTTGTATATTTGGATGATATTGTGTTTGGGGTATTCGTATAGGGATTGCCAAAATCGTGTTTCTGAAACAGAAACGTATTACACTTTCTGGGGCTGGCAATTAATACCGAAAGGAGCCACTTGTTACCAAGTCAAATTTGTACGTTCTTAGGATTCGAACTGAATTCAGTTGACATGAATATGGGCTTACCCTTAAACAAGCCTTAAAAATTTTATCTCTTGTTAAAGACGTATCAAAAAAGAATATTTTGACGATTAGGGAGTTCACTCAATTCGTCGGTGTCCTCACCTCAGCTTGTCCAGCCATTGCCTACGGTTGGGTATACACAAAACGTTTTGAAAGTGAGAAATATCGAGCATTACCTACAACGATCTAATGATGATTATGACAAGAAAATGGCCATTAGTAAAGCTTTACTATCTGATTTTACATGGTGAGAAGGACATATTATGTCTTCTAAGAATCCTTTGCGTCGCGGTCAAAAGGCTTTAGAAATTTTTTCAGACGCCTCCTTATCAGGGTGGGGCGTAATGTGTAACAGGAAGCGCGCCAGCGGATTTCGGGAATATTCCATATAAATTTTTTAGAGCTTAAAGCGGCTCTTATGGGTCTAAAATGTTCTGCAAGCGAAATGCACGATTCAGAAATTTTACTTCGTATCGATAGCACTGTAGCCATTTCATATATTAACAGAATGGGTGACGTACAGTATAATCATTTAAATGATATTACACGCGAGATATAGTTATTTTGCGAAGAGCGTCGACTGTACATTTTCACATCATATATTAGATCGAAAGACAACACCGAAGCTGACGAGGAGTCGAGACGCACCAATATTGATGCGGAATGGGATCTCTCACAGACTGTCTTTAGAGACATCGTAAGCAACTTTGGACAGCCTGAGATAGACCTCTTCGCATCTCGTTTGAACAACAAATGCTCTAAGTACCTACATAACGTGGAAACGAGACCCGTCCGCCTTCAATATTGACGTGTTTACACTGGATTGGAGTAATTATTACTTTTACGCCTTCCTACCATTCTCACTTATTCTCAAATGTCTGCGTAAAATTGTCGACGATGAAGCCACAGGCATCATGGTTGTGCCTTTCTGGCCAAGTCAACCATGGTAGCCATTGCTCCATTCACTGGCGTGCAAAGACCCTGTGTATTTTCATCCCGACAATCAGTGACTGATGTCTCCTTTCAGAGAACCGCATCCCTTTTGGAGAACCCTTATCCTGGTGTCGTGCCAATTATCAGGGAAGCGTATAGGCGACGATCACTCAAGCCAGATACAGTAGATATTATGGTGTCTTCCCTTTCAGTAAATTCCCTAAAACAATACAATGTGGCATTGAAAAAGTGGTGGCAATTTTTCCATTGCAGAAAATATTAACTGTTATAACGCAACCGTTCTTCAAATTCTTGAATTTTCTAACAATTCAATATAATAAGGGAGCTAGCTACTCTAGCTTGAACACTTACCGTTCTGCCCTCCGTATAATATTTGGCAAATGGTTCAGTGAGAATGACCAAGTGATAAGGTTTATGAAAGGCGTCTTTAAGCAAAGACCTGCTTTTCCGAGGTATCAATTTACGTGGGATCCTAAGATAGTTCTTGATTTTGTAGGAAATCTATATCCAAACGATAGTTTGTCTTTAGATAGAATTTGTAAAAAGACAGCGTGTCTGCTTGCATTATCTTCAGGACAACGGGTCCAGACCCTATCCCTTATTAAATTGTCTTGCATTACATTTAATCAAGACATTATTGAAATAATAATCTTTTATTATTATTTCAATAATTAAATAAATTTGATTAAAACTTCGGCACCTGGTCGGCTAATGCCACGTCTTATTATTCCTTTCTTCCCGATCAGGGAAGAGATTTGTAATGCAAAGGCACTTACGTCATATATTGAGATTACGAAACAGTTCCGAATGAACTCTAATACTGACCGTTTATTCCTCACGACAAAAAATCCGATACTTAACGCAAGTTCCTCAACCATCAGTCGATGGATCAAGGGGATAATGGAAGAAAGCGGCATAGATACTGACACCTTTTCTGCCCATAGCACTCGTCACGCTTCTACGTCGGCAGCCCACCGTAAAGACGTGTCTATCGAACTAATTAAGAGAACCGCAGGTTGGGCGGGCACCTCCCTTGTTTTCGCAAAATTTTATAATCGGTCTCTCTTGATGAATGATGGAGAAAGTGCATTTGCAGAAGCAGTATTTGATTGTAATAATTATTATTATAATAATAATTAAGATATGTAATTTGATAAAATAAAAGTTGATTGTCAAACGTATAACCAATGTTCTAATGTTATTTCGCAAACGCGCTAAACATCTACCTGGTGAACTTAAATGTCGAGGATGTAACGACGAAGTATAATTAAAGGTTAAACAAACTTACCTAAGTGAAGTTTGACTATAATTATATGAGTCGTTACATCCGAAGGCATTTAAGAACCCTCCCATAACCCATATCCCCCACATAAGTTTGCGAAATACCAGTAAACTCTAAAGAAATGACGTTTCGGCGCACGAGTCGGGGCCGGGTGGGGGCGCGGGAGGAGGGTACTTGTACTTTTTTTTTAGCATTTTCAGCTCTGAAATTGTGCTTGATGCCTAGTACATAGAAGAGTGGACTACCTGGTGAACTTAAATGCCTTCGGATGTAACGACTCATATAATTATAGTCAAACTTCACTTAGGTAAGTTTGTTTAACCTTTAATTAGCTATCATTGTACTTATCTCAAAGAAATAAAAAATACATTTCGATCGTAAAGCGACAAAGTTAGAACCATCGTTACGCTATTTACAACTCACGTAATATAGTAGACACGACCTTTATCCCAAATGGGGTGATCACAGTTATCCCAACATTAGCGTTTGGGTGATCCAAACATTATAAGATTAATGTTTGAAACAACATTCACAGTTCAACTTTTGAAATATACAGAAATGCACTGACAGAAGGAGAGCCCATCACCGTTAAAACGAGCAAGTCTATACTTAGACGTTTTTTGGTAGGACTAGTTGATTTTATTCTTTTACTTCCCGATACCACACAGCACTACTTCCTATCTTTTACTTTCTACTACTAAGGAAAATAATCACCAATACTGCAAAGAAGTCATTGGAAATTATATGGATGACTTTCTATGACAGGATTTGACCTAATTGAAAACATTATACATAAATTTTTGGGAACTCCGTATTATTGACAGCTGTTATTAATAGGTCTTTACCTATGAAATAGCCGTTCTGCAGTACTGGCCATTTCAAATCAAAATAATTTTTGTTTGGCTAAGAATTGTAATTTCAAATTAATTTTATTTTAAAAACATGGAATTCTTTTACCAAAAGTAGTCATTTGTTTATTGATTAGTGTTACATTTTCATCGCATTTCAATCTTTTTCGTCATCATGGATACGTTAAAAATTCGAGTAATTATGGAATATGAGTACCGTCGTGGCAGCAACGCGGCACAAGCGGCACGCAACATCAACGACGTTTACGGAGCTAACACTACAAACCACCGCACCACCTGTTATTGGTTTGCTCGCTTCCGTTCTGGGAATTTCGACCTGAAAAATTAACCTCGCGGTCGTCCGAAGACTTTGGTCGACAATGACGAATTAAAGGCGATTGTGGAAGCTGATGATACACAATCTACGACTGAATTAGCAGCAGCTTTCGACGTTAGCGTCAAAACAATATTGGTCCATTTGCGTCAAATTGGCAAAGTAAAAAAGCTTGACAAATGGGTGCCCCACGAACTCAATGATCGCCAGCGCGAAGTACGCGTCGAGACGTGCCTTGCACTGCTCAACAGACACACAAATGAAGGAATTTTGAACCGCATTGTTACCTGCGATGAAAAATGGATTCTGTTTGATAACCGCAAGCGCTCAGCAAGTTGGTTGGATCCTGGTTCAGCACCTAAACAATGCCCTAAACGAAAACATACCCCTAGAAAAGTGATGGTCACTGTTTGGTGGTCTAGCGCCGGTGTGATTCATCACAGCTTCTTACCAAACGGGATGAGCATTACTGCAGATTTGAAGAACTGAACACAATGATGGAGAAGCTGGCACATCTCCAACCAGCATTGGTCAATCGTTCCTCTCCGCTGCTCCTGCACGACAACGCGCGACCTCATACTGCACAGCAGACTGTCTCCAAGTTGCAAGAACTGGGGTTGGAAGCTCTCCGTCATCCGCGCTACTCACCAGTCCTTGCGCCTACAGACTACTACTTTTTCCAGAATTTGGATAACTTCTTGGCAGGAAAAAAATTTTATACCCGAGAGGCAGTACAAAATGCCTTTGAAGAATTTGTTGCCTCCCGTCCAGCTGATTTCTTTAATATCAATAAACTGCCACTGCGTTGGCAAAGATGCATTGATTGCATGGGTGATTACTTCGATTAATACAAATAAAAAATACATGAATAAAATTCGTTTAAATTTTTTCATACAAAACGGCAATTTCATAGGTAAAGACCTAATATTACACTTACTGCTTATTCATGCTCTTCCATACCAACAACAACAATTATAATTCTTTTCGAGAAATAAAGATTCTATAACCGTATAGTGTATACAAACAAACAAATTTAACCTCATAATAATTGATGATGATGCTGATGCTCCGACGATTTCGGCCATGGCGACCAGTTCGACTCCTAATCGATTCGGCGCTGGTCGGTAATTGTCGTTCTGCTTGTAAATCACAAGCGAGGAATTTTTTTTACACTCTCGAATTAAACTACAAATTATTATCGAAGTAAACATAAATTACTCGAAGGTGATAATGACAAAAATACAACCCCGTTTGAGTGTGTAATAGCGACGAAGCGATTCATCACACAGGGCAAGCTCTTGCCGTACAAATATGGCCAAGGGGACGGATATTCGAAAATAACAATAAATTTCACCAAGCGCATCGAATTTTATAAATCTTTACCGATCCTTGACATGAATGGCCGGGAAGATGAATGGTACAAGTTACAGTGATCTCGGCAGCAAATGTAAGTAAACACAGTTCAAATGTTATTTCTTTTTTAGAGCTGGACGAATATAAAGAAGTCCATAGGTACTAAATAAATAAATATCTTTGCAAATACACACAGCGCCATCTAGTTCCACACTAAGCAACTAGGTTTGTATTATAGATACCAGATAGTTGATAAACTACACAAATACATTTTTATTTGTAAATAAATCCATATATAAATGAAAAACATCCATAACTCGGGAACACATGTCTGGTATTCATCATACAAACATATGCCCTTAGCGGGATTCGAACCCGCGACCTTTTGGTATAGCAGCAGAGTTTCTAACCACTACACCAAAACAGGTCGTCACAATAACTTTTAAGCGATTAGGTGCTCATTATCTTAAATGTGTTGCTGAATGTTTAATTGTATCGGTAGATACACATCACCACCTTCAGTCTCCATGATTCGAGGCTCGATTGATCTGATCCATTCCATGTCTATGTATATGAAAATAGTCCAGTAAAAATACATAATTTTTGTGGTGTAACTTCCTATAATCTTAAAGTTCCTGATTTTTTCGAGTTTCCACCACTAATAGAATATAAATGTTTTCTAAATATTTTGTAGCTTGCTTTAGGTATAGTATAGGTAGGTATTTAGTCATAAAACCTATATTAAATTAAAGATACCACTGTGAACTTTATGGTGTTATTGAAGATGCTAAGATCTCCTAAAACATTTTTCTAAAAAAATTATCAATGGCAACTTTATATTATCTAAAAATAGTTTATTGAGAAAAATTCACCGATGGCAAATATGAATTTTTCATAAATGTAAAGAAGTTATTGATCGATTTCTTTGAAAATAGTTACAGATGGTTTTTAAAATGCCCTACCACCAACCAAACCGAGTATGTTAAACTTGTACCTCGCTGGGGATCGAACCCTATACTATGCTATATCTAAAGCAAGCATTGGTATAGCAGTTGTTGTAATGGTGTCGATTCTGATATGTGTTCTCTAAACTAAATTTCTTTTATGCATAGAGTTAAGTAAATTTGTTTTGTATTTAATGTCTTTTGTGTACAATAACGCGTTTACAAACTAACAAACTAAACTAAACTGAACGGTACAGACCTAAACTAAAACAAGCTTTAGATTGATACTATTGTGTCTTATTATTCCAGGGAGAAGGCGACAACGCTTCTTTAAAAGTAATTGTAGTTTAGTTTAGAGAAATCGCATCAAAATGTACGCAATTATATTTATAGAGATCACCATTTTGTACTGAATTAAATACATAAAATACGACTAAAAACAATAATTTTATTCACCAAGAGCAATCAAGACATTGCAAAACTTGGAGCGAGCGCAGACGTACAAATTATATAAACGTTTATGACGGATATTTAATGCAGTGAATTGAATGAAGTTTATTAAACAATTCTTATACTATTACAAATTGCTTCGACTTTAAAAATTAAAACAGGAACCCAGATTACTCGATCGGGTCGGATGGAATTGACACCTATATCTACCTATATATACACATAACTCCACATCATGGACGACGTCGTTTAACATTTGCACGGATTTGAACTTTTGACACAGCTCTTTAGCTTCATCAAGCTCCATCAATCTTTTCGCGCGAACACTCGGTTGCGTGTGCTGACGCCTTTATGGCCTACAGGCATTCACGCTTGACATACACATCAAGATAAATTATTGCTGTTATACTTAAGTATGTCTAATTTTAATAATTACACCGTAATAACAGCTTATTACTACATATCTCATAAAGAGCTAAACATACTCCAGACTAATCTCAGTATAAAAACTATTTGTTTAGAAATGTTTCGCGACAACACTTTGATATATGCTATATAAATTTTATAACTACGTATACCTACATATTTGTCTTATTTCTAAGAATACAATTGCAAAGTCGATAATTCTAACACAATCTGAATACTTTCCCTTTAACATGATAAGAGATTACGAAAACTGACAAATAACCTGTTTTAAGAATTTTTATACGGCTAATAAACTGCACGAACATACTAGCAGCGTTCTTGTAAGGCAGTAAACGCATTTTTATTTCGTCGACATAAAGTCTGAGAGACAAATTATTAACAATACATCGAGAATATGTTGATTTTATAAAATAAAATAAATTTACAAAACATACTCTCCATGTGTTGATCATTGGAGTACCACCGCGCACGCGAACATTTCTCAATAAGATTAATTGTTTCTTCCATGTACGCTGCCGATGTCCCTCGGTAAATTATGATAAGACTGCATAAGCCATATATTATAACGAATGTGGAAAAAATATCGAGATCCTTACTTCTCCCTAAAATATTGCGACGTGAATCGCCTTGCTACCGGTAAATGCAGTTGATATAACTGTGTCGAGAAAGACTTTGTCCATGGTCCATGTGCGTTTCTACGAAAGTCAGATACTTAATATGAGTACAAGTAAAATTATTACGTAAATAGGTCAAAATTACAGATTATTTTGTCGACTAAAAATAGGTGGAGATTTTTAACTCTCTTTTATAATTTTCAGGCATCCTTGTCACATACCTACAATGATAGTGATGTTTAACATTAGAGGATTTTCGAAAATACAATATTTAACCTAATATTTTAATATCTATCTTTAATAAAATCAATATTTTAATTATCATAATGGCATGAAATCTTATGTGACAATGCCAATATTGTACAACTATAAATTGAAAATTTAGAAAACCGGATCCGGATAAACCAAGCTAACTGAGTGAGTTAGTACCGGTGAGTTTTTTTACAGCAAGGAAAAAAATAGGGCATATTAGGAAAGTGAAATAAAGTTATTAGCATCCTTTATTATTTTTTTCCAAACCATCATCGACTTATGCGCCTGTCGGGTATTGATATGCGACTGGCTGGATTCCTAGGGTTCCTATCATGCGACTTTTAATTGGAACTCATATTTTATACTCAAATGTTTTAAATCTATTTAATTTAATGATGTAATTATGGCTACATAAGCGACCGTCAAATGCCACAACGTTTTATTATATTTTATGGTTTTGAAGAAAAAAAATTAAACTACCTATGCCACATACCTCCTTTTTCACTTAGCAAATTTATGCCCTATATTTTCCTTACGTATAAAAACTCATCCAGTATATTATTATGAATCTTAATTTTGAATGTAAGTATGTCGTTGTCTCAATTTTTTGTATGCCAATTCACATATTTATTCCAATCTACATTAACCGACAGTATATTTGTACATATTTGAGTATACTGCACTTGAATATACATATACCTACGTAACATTATTCACTGACGCCACAGTAAAATTTGCTTGCTTGGCTGTTTTCCTTTTGTACCAGTGTCTCCTCGTGGGTATATAATAGCTGAAAATCAGTTTTTTGCTCCGTGAGCAATTATATACACTGAGCTATGACCCATTTGTACGGCTGTAGCACACGCATACTCTAGTCTATTGTATCCTGATGTTATTTTTTACAGAATGTAAAAAAATATTTTTGTTCATTTATTTTGGAACCTATGGTATGTGTGTGTGTGTCCGTAGTTACAAATAAACGGTTTATTTGTCTTTTTTTTATGCACAACGGGTTGTTACTGGCCTTAATCACACCTGATGTTAAGTGAAGATGAGGTCGAAGGTGGAAGCGTGCTGACCCGGAAACCCCAACACATTTGGGGGACTGGCTATCTTATCTCTGACAACCGGAACACAACAATGCTATTAACATTGTTGCTCGGCGGCAGATTTAGATAAGATAGTGGTAGCTAGCCAGGCGGACATTTAAAATGCCCTACCACCAACCAAACCGAATACTTAAACATGTACCCCGCTGAGGATCGAACCCGCGACCTCCGAATCGTAAACCCAAATTCGTTTACATTGAGCCACTAAGGCGGTTAAAAATACATACATAACACCCGTCGTTTTTCGCCATTGGTTAAAAATAAGATATTTTATCATAATACTCAACATATTATTATTTAAGTAGTACTTTCCTTTTGATTTCTTATCTATGGCATGTATTTATTACAACCTATAAACTTTTGCTATATCAGAGTAGGTAAAGGAATAAAATCAATTTCCCCCCGGAAGACATATTGTTTAGTTGTTTTTCCGGGCAGGTTCCCGGTAAATGAAAAACATGGCAAAAAACAAACAGAAACGACTTAAGCTTAACAAGCATTGAGCAACTATAGCAATTTGCTTATGCTGTAAGTATTTTATTGCTTAAGTTTATAGGTTTAATTTATAGTTGTAATGAAAGTATATAAGGAAGTAAGTAAGTATATAAAGATGTGGGGACAGAAATTTCGTGAGACGTCGTAAAACTCGCTTTTGTTCGTAAGTCATTTTGTTTGATGATACGGAAATAATGAAGAAGATAAAGATTTTCGTGGTCAACACAAAACTATAGGTATCTGTTTATACTCGTTATGATTATTATTATACCATAGCTGTTGCCCGGGTTATCGTTCGCGTGAAACGTTTCATCAAAATCGGTTCAGCTAAAAATTTTGCATATATGTTAATTCAGGGCCTAATCTATTCACCAACCAAATTTCATCTAAAACCGTCCAGCCGTTTATGTTTAAAAATGTAACAAACATAGATGTGTACATAAGAGTAGAACATACACAACTAGTTTTTATACATATACTATAATTATTTAATCTTCTTACCCTCTTGATTGTGTATATTTTATTTTGTATGTATGTAGGTATAAAGAGTACCTATCCTAAAGATCGTAAAGTCCACCCCACAGTAGCTGCAGACAATTGTCCTCGATTCCTATACAAATTGTGCAACGAGTATTAATCGCAGTCTTCCTGTGGACTGAGCTGTAAGAATTTTAAAAGAGCTCGTTAATATCAGTCGGTTTAGACTGCGGGTCAGGCGATGCCGCGACAACGCCGGAATTAAGTAGTTTGTTAGCTGTTTCGTCGCAAAGTGCCAGCGGCCATGTTTAATTAAGTGGATATTGCTACTGATCTTACACTGATAATTTTGATTCGTTTCAAGACTTTACTACCTATGTTACCCACGATGCAAAAAGAAATGTGTAATAAGTTTGAAGCTTTTAGAATCTGTGCCTGTCTGTAATATTTGTAAAAAATGGTTGTTTATTTTTGAAAGTTGGCATTTGTGAAATTGTTCTTAGCCATGTTTACTTGAAATTGGTTTAGCCGTTTCGAAAAAATTAGCTTTTAACACAGTTGGTTTGGTTATCTGGACGACATTATCGTTTCGAGAGACTGCGATTTTCAAAGTTTTTATTTTATTATTATGTTATTTTTCCCTGGAGAGTAGAATAGAATCAACTGTCTTGCCAAATGCTTAACCAAAATATGCAATCGCCTTTGCACCTGCCCAGCAATGTGATTAGGGCAAATCCTCCAACGGTTTGCCATCACTTTTGATGCACAGCGCCCAACCCACCGGTGAGGCAATGCAGTAGATGGATTTTAAAGGCTGTTGATGTAAGTCTCAAGAGGGCTTATTCCGTCCGTTGGCGTTGGATAAATTAAGATTTCTTTTTAAATACAGAATACAACCTAATATGCAATTTTACGTAGTCGTTTATCAGGTGACTTTGTATTACCTATATGAAATGGTTTTATTCTACTTCGGCTTGTTTCGGCTTTGACAGCAGTCAAGAGCATAGCTCTTAAATAGAAGAGAGAGAGATGTTCTACCTATATGCCAAATTTCACCAAAATCCAATTCTCAGTGATTGAGCAACAATCAACCAAACAACCATATTTTCACATTTATAATATTAGTTAGACTATCTTTCTCCCAACGGCTTCGAATCACATTGCCGGGAAGTAATCTTCGTAAGTTATCCTCCAGGAACCTTTTACTGAGATAACAAATAGCCTAAGCCTTATTCCAGGATATTTACTACTTGTGTACCAAATTTCAGCCAAATCAGTTCAATCGTTTCGCCATAAATGAGCAATAAACAAACATGCAAACTTTTAATAAGCTATACAGTACCTACGGAACACGTATTTTCCGAATATTTTGAGATATAGCTAGACTACAATTATCCTTCGAAATGCATTTAGTTTTACTGCTAATATATTTGTTTTTATACGCAATACATCATAATATCAATATATTTTATTGTTGTTCTGCTCTCTTATCATTATTGCTTCCTTCGGAGGGGTAGTCAACTGCCTGGGTGTCATTCGATGCAGCCGACTTCGTGTGCAAATCGTGATTGTTGACAATTTATAGGACATTCAACACAGATTCCATCAAAAACAAGGGGCGTTTGATACACTGTCATATTATCTTTAACAATTTAAAAGCATGAGAGTGTATTGTGTTTGCCTCTATGTATAAAGGCTTTGCCTGCGTGGAATTGCTATTATGAGTAAATTTTTCAGGATGAAAATTAGCGTATGTTCTTCTCCATATCTCAGGCTACCTCTCGGCAGAAATTCGGTGAATTTCAACACGACAGTTTACAAACAGACAGTTACTTTTACATTTATATATTAATTTCATAAATGTTTGTGAATGTAGGTTATTCAAATTTTATTTAGTATCTAATAAAACAAAATAAATCGCCAATGACCTAGCTTAAAGAACTAGTGAAGTGGCAATGGTCAGGCCACATAAGTTTTAAATCCGTGGGGTCGTGGCAACCTGCGTAGGTTATTTCGATACTTTTCACATTCGCAATAATATTTGAATATTGTTTTTCAAAATTGACAATTAGGCAGGGTTTTGGTGCTAGAAATAAATTCTATCCATTCCATAACTAGTAATAAAATATAAAAAAAGAACATTACGTACGAAGTGGCGAGAAATGCAAGATGCGCTTATTGCAGCCAAATCGCTTTTTGAATTCCACACGCGCCAAAGACGAATATAACTTTATTATCATTACAAAAGGCGAGACTCCGCGCGGTTAGCATTAGTATAACAGCTTACACTTAAATGTTATTGAACGCTTTGATCTCGAGAACATCGAGTGTTAATAAAATTACCACAGGCTTCTTTACAGTCTTGATTTTCATGTAAGTCGTCATAAAAACAAATGTTTGAAGGAATATCTGACATACCTACAGGATGAAAGTTTAAAGTGTATCAACGTTATTGATGTTATTTTCGTTATTAAGTAATTATTTAGATTTCAGTTTATAGTTTTTAACCGACTTCAATAAAGGAGAAGGATCTAAATTCTTTTTTTTTTTGTATATTTGTTTCGCGACGTCGTCGATTTTGTTGACTATTTTATTATTGATAGTGACCACCTCCACAGACTCCACAGTGGTTCCAAAGTGGGTGAATCTAATGATGCACTCCAGAGATAGAGAACAGACAGAACCTTACTGAAGCCAGGCTATTTATTATTATTACTAAGCAAGCACTTATAACTCAGTCGCTTTCGTTATACGTCTTCTATTAGGGAAGTTAAGCAACGGATTTCCGTACCTCGAAAGGAACGTCCCGGTTGTTCTCTAATGTAGGCAGTCGTTACGCCAAGTTATTGGCCTACAGGCTTGTTTAAAAATACTGACTGTAATTGGGCCCCTAATAATCTAACACAAATCCACCAGTCGTCATGAGCATCCTTACCTCATGAACAGCGATGAGGTTCATATAACTTAGCACCCAAACGTAAACAAATGGAATGCGTATATATTAAATAAATAAATATGTTTATAAGAAGGATATAATTTGACAACATCTCTACGGCATGAAATACATTAATGTAACAGATTATCTTTTAAAAATAATTATGTATTTTCGAATGGAGATATCGTAAATTGACGTTGGTCTCACCACTCGCTGAATGCATGTGTAGCGAATTAGGGTTGCCAGTGTACTGTTTCTTGTAATCTCACTCAGATACCTATTTGTGGTATGTTACAGTGGATTTATTAATATCATTTGTAACATTGTAACCTGTCTCAAATTAATCTCCTATTATGGTTTGGCGACCGATTGGTATAATGGATAGTAAACCCTATCAGTGAAACCAACGGTTGCGGGTTCAAATCCCACGAGGGATAAATGTTTGTGTGATGAATATAAATATTTATTCCCGAGTCATGGATGTTTATATAAATACTTATGTATGCCTATGTTTATCCGTTAGTTTGGGACTAGATGGTTGGTGTAAGTGTCCGAAATATTTATTTATTGTGGTTGTACTGGTAATGGTGTCCAACATATCGTGCTTGGAACCGTAGGGATGCAGCTTATTTTAGTTATGAAGAAATAGTTAGTTTCTAATAATTCATTATATTTTTATGTTTTCATTTATTATAAACTTGGAACTTTATCTTCCTTTAGGTATTATAAAATTAAAACGTTTTTCTATCGCCACATTCTTGTCTGTTTTCTACAACAAACTACTATAACCTTTCTCATATTTCGATTGTCAAAACCATTCAAATTATTAAAGAATAAGTAATTCTGCAATTGTTTATTAATTAATTAATAAGTAAACAATTCAATAATCCATGTATTGTATTGCAATTACAGGTTCGTTCCACGAAGTCTCAGTACCTAACCACTTTAGGGCTAGTTCGTCCGTAGCTTCATCGTCATGTATAAATTAAAGAGGCTATTAAAATAAATTTTATTACCTTTAGACATTTTATTAAAATTCTCTTTCGTTGATATACGAGAATACAAGGCGAGTGACAACCCTACCATTGCCCTACGGCACACCTTTGACGCACAAACCTCCGACGTCGTGATTTGGTAATCGCCGATAAATTCGCAAACTCCGATAATTTGTATACCATAAATAACAACAAAATTGACCGTACGGTTGCTGCTTTAGCCCGTTAATTTATTGGTGTGCTGTGTTAGCGCAATCTCGTAGCACGTTTCTGTTTTTGTACCAATTATACCCCATCGAGATACCTCTATCAATTATTAGTGTATCTATCATGATTATTTGTAGATGGTTTGAAATAGCATAGGTGAGTGCGCACTTACTCACAAGTTTACAATACAGTTTTCTGCTATAACACCAGGTCCAAAATTGAGGTTCGTAAATGAGACCAATAGAGATGTTTATTTTTCTACACAGCATTGTGTGCCTTATTTCAAATGAATTAGAAATAAAGATAAATTATGAAAAAAACAGGATAGGTTAGCTCTATAAAGTCTCAAATAGTGGCCTGTAACAACACTATCTAAGGACATGCTATAAAGTAAGATCATGGCATAGCAAAATTTCACATAGAAATTGATGCAGTCATTTCGGAAAAACATTCTATCCGGAGTCAGGCTTATAACGGTAAAACCTACATTGAGGTGCGACTTAGTAAAAACCGCGTCAAAATCGACCCAATGGATCTTCATATAAATGGTAGCAGATGCATGCATACACCTGTTACCCCAAGGCAGATAGATAGGTACCTATACCTGCTACAATCCGTCTCGGGGATAAAAACTTTTCAAATAAAATTTCTTTCAACAAAAAATTTACTCAAAAAAATAGCTTAACCCAAGTGTTTAACACGAAATTAAAACTGTTAATATAAAATTAAAACTATTTTACATATTATTCGCCGAGATCGAAAAAACGCGTCGTGCAACTCGCTTCTGCAATGCATATGACACCCAGTATTACGCTGGCACCATGGCCCGCTGAATGCATAGGCACATCTGCTGAGCAAAGTGCCTACCAGTTCTCAAGGCTCTGGAGGGGTGGACCAGTATAACAGATAGGTTCTTAACATTTTTTTTATGTTTGGCGACCAAGGGCTCTAAGCAAAATATGTGGTTTAATGATGAATATTTCTAGAGCGTGAGACTTGACCTCCCTTCAGCTCTGAGAGCAGTATCCGTATATGAGACGTGCCAAAGGAGAGCATAGAACATAATTGAGAAAAAGATTGAAGGAAACAGAGGAAGGGAAAGACCTAGTCGCAATTACTTTGACCAAGTGAAAGAAAAGGTGAATGTCGTGTCGTACCAGGAGGTTAAATCGAGGGCGGAAAGCAGAAAAGCGTGGTCATTATTCCACCGACAAGAGCTAAATTGAAGAAGAATAAAGATGAACCCAAGGATTAGGGCACTAAGATGGTTCTATCAATTCTCCTAAATTACCTGATGCTAAAGAACCTAACGTGATAGGTCATTTTATTACGTTCATTATGGATTACGGAATATAAATGTGAATTGTATACAGAGGACTCTAATCTTTTAATCTCTGCTTGTGTTGACCTCTAAAAGTAGAGTGAGTGCAGTTAAAATAATAAAGCAAAGCTCTGTCTCTCCGAGTTTTGACTCTTCCTCGAAATCCTCGAGAAAATAACGCAGGTAGGATTCCCGAAATAAACCTATTAGTCAGTGTCGGGAACTGAAGCCAGTGCCCAACATTACAGAAGAATGACTGTAGCGTGAGTCCTGAAATTAAATAGAGATTCGTCGTACAAGGGTCTCACAGGGACGGCACAAGAGTGTAAAAAACTAAAATATTAATATATAAACGAGATTTAATACACAACGTATTAATGGGAGGTCATTCTGTCAGAATACTCATGCTCATTAAGAATACTGTGGTAGATGAGAATTTCATCATCGTCGTCAACTTAAACCTGAACGTAAGTATCTCTCAAGTTATCGATCATCATTATGAGGTTTCCCAGGTAATTAATAATCACAAAATCCGAAACACATAAAAAAATCTTTCCTTTTGTTTTCTACAGGATGTTTGGAATGTGGCTGACAATCCACAAATAACTTGCACAACATCCTATATCCGTCCGCTACTGGAAATACGCGTCTCCTAGATATCCTAATTGCCACATAGATTTTTTTCGATTTTTGATTTATTTTTTTGATTTTTGAGCATAACATTTATGTGGCTAAGTTGAATCCCTTCGGCGCTTCACCCACAAAGACGTAAGACACAGCGAAGAGTCGCCTTTCAATCCTTATAATGTGTGATCCTGTACAAATCTCACTAATATTTAAAGCGCATTTAAAATATTATAAACGCATTCATAATATTAGTTAGATGCGAAAGTTTGGATGTTTGTTTGTTTGTTGCTCAATCACGGCGAAACGGATGAACGGATTTGGATGATTTTGGTATATATGTATGACGACCTGTTTGGTGTAGTGGTTAGAAGCTCTGACTGCTTTATTAAAAGGTCGCGGGTTTGATCCCGCTAGGGGCATTTACTTGTATGATGAATACAGACATGTGTTCCCGAGTTATGGAAGTTTTTCACTTAATGTACATATTTACAAAAAAAAAAGAAAACGTATATGTGTAGTTTATCAACCAACTGGTATCCATGATACAAGCCTATAGTTGCTTGGTGTGGATCTAGATGGCGCTGTATGTATATGCCAATATATTTATTTATATTATTCTGCAATTGTGCGTATCTGCAGCTGCACGTATCATACGAATACTCAGCATTATTTGCAGCGTTGTTTCGATGTCCGTAAAGCTACCCATTACGTGGTTCCTAAATAACTACTTAGCTTGAACTTCAAAAAAAAAAAAAAACATTAATAGTTTATATGATGAAACCTGTAATTTGCCTTATTTTTTGTATTCGTACTTGGTAATATTTATACACAACTGTAACGCTGTTGGTTTCTTTAATAAATAAATAAATAAATATAGGTACAACACACCCGGGATTAAAACACATGATATTTTTTATCCCGATGAATAGAGTAGTTCCCGTGGGATAAACAAATTAAACATATCCACTATATAGGTATACCCAGGCGAAGCCGCGGGTGGAACGCTATACATAACTGGGAGTTGTTCGCCTTTCCAGGGAAAGATGGAAAAGTTCGCAACCTCCTGTTTAAAATTGGTTGAACTGTGAATTACATAGGATTATTTATAAATAGAAGCATCACTTATAAGCCCGTCATTGCCGAGTACACCGACGAATTACGAAGATATACGGGCCTGTAAGTGATGCTCTTATTTATTACGTACCCAGACCAGGGAAGATCTTTGGCATCCTAAAGTTGGATATTACTGGCATATAATGGAATGCCATCTATTTTCTCATGCAAATATAACAATTACTATTGGCTATCTTTATTCACAGACATCCAGCTGGTCAATACAAGCCACCCAACGAGCTACTCGTGTAGATCTACACCAATATACAAATTCTTAAGTACCTCTACTGACTAAACCTATGACTCGATCATATTAAAATAGAGAGATAGCGGTCGAGGATTTCAGACATGGATAAATCAATTACTCGCCTGACTTTCTATCAAAATTGCTAAAGCACTTTCTTGATCGCCTCTATATTCTCCTAGCACAAACATCAGCACTTTATTATGTTATTTAAGTCAAAAAACAATTTTTTTATTAAAAAAATGCCATAGTGAACGTAAAAATTGATTACAATGTCAATCAGATTCACGGTGTTACGAAGGGCATGCCTTAAGTGCGGTGACTATAAGTTTGCAGACGTCCCTGCGTCCAATTTCCCTAACCGCACATTTCTTTGCTAATGAAACGAGGGCAATTTGTTTCGACAAATGTCCTCGTCTCCTGCCGGTGAATTACATTACATGCCACTAGCGTTTTTATGTGCCTCTTAGCTAAATAATTGCAACGTAATTCTAAGCTGCCTACTTAATTCTTATTCTAAGTTGCCTTTCCGAACGTAGGTTGTATGTTAGTTATTTTATTTGTAACTAGATTTCGCCTGTGGCTCTTCTCACGTGTGACGCACACTTAAAATATTATTTGTTACTTAACTAGATTTCCGCGCGCGACTTCGTCCGCGTGGAAGATTTCATCATAATCGGGTCAGAAAAAAAAATTACCTATATGTTAATCCAGGTCCTTATCTATCTACCAACGAAATTTCATCCGATTCCGTCCAACCGTGTAGGCGTGAAGAGGTAACAAACATACATACATACACACAAACTTTCGCATTTATAATATTATTATTGTTGCAATATAATAGTTGAGATACCGCAAGTACTTATTACTTAAAATGTGGAGATAACGCAAAAGCAGTTTCAGATTTGGCACAGACAAACGTCCAGACAAAAACAAAAAATTTAAAATCATTTGTACTTTTCGAGTAAATGCATTTACCCGCACTTAAATATTTTGGAATTAATTTTGATATCACGAGGTACTTCTATTTTTTATAATTGTATCATCCTGAGAGTTTAATGGAATTTATGATATCTCTATGTATTAAACAGATCCTATGATGATGAACCATTATACCTACTTATAAAATTATTTATAAGTAGGTATAATGGTTCATCATCATAACTTAACATATTAATGTTAAGTTATTGCTTTCTTTCAATTTAAATTGCAGAAAACATGAACCTTCAAATGCCGTCTGCATTTACAATCAGGTCAGTCCAACAATTTGTGGTGGAAATCACTCGATTCGGCACGACTCGAAGTTTGCTGAATATAAATTTTCCCAACAGTAGTGAACCTCTGGGTTAGTATTAAGCTGATTACAACTCTCGCATTTTCGACACTTTTGCTAAACTCCGGATTTACTTCAGAGAAAATTTCGAAACTTCACCGGTTTCTTTGTGAAGTGATTATTACGTGACTATGTTGCCGAGAATAGGATAATACGAATATTTACCTACGTCTTTTGGTTGAGTTTATCCCGAAAAAAATGGATGTGATTGAATACGAGTTTGTTTTTACTTATCCGTGTTTCAAGTAAACATTTACCCTGGTTACTGTGGAATATGTCGCAGGCTGATGATTGACTTAGCCATTTATTTAAATGCTTAGGCCAATCGTAATATGGACGACATTTCCTGCTTTATGAGGCTCTCCAAAACGACCTAATACAAACTTACCAATCTACTGTGAGCAGTACTATCTTGTGTACTGTCGGCCTTGCGTTATGATCCATCTAGGTATTTAATTAAATGTCTAATTTAACTATCTGCTAGCGACATATATGTAATCTATAGCAACTACTATTGTACAATACCTACAGTGTCACTAACATAGTTCTATTATATGGTGTACAAACAATTATTTTCTTACCTTTGCATTATACATTATCTTCGGCCGAAGTTAGATTATTATCCCGAATTATCAACTTCATTAGGTTTATGGAAGCGTTTAGTTTACTTTAATAATATACCTTTAATTTAACTGTTTCTTCTTTTGACTAGTTTAAGTACGATGGACGGTTGTATATGGTACAATTGCGTCCAAAGGTACATAGTCAATCCCAGCTTAAATTATTTCAATTTATCGAAACCCTTTGTAGGTATTTAAGATACATAAAGTCGTACATATATAAAGTTACGCCTGTTTCCCGAAGGGATAGGCAGACACCACAGACTTCCACTTGCTATGGTCCTGACACACATCTTTTGCTTCATTCACTCTCATAAAGTTGCTCATAGATGCTCGTCGGTTTAGGGTACTCTTGACTTGGCCTTTCTTTAAAACGTCCCCGATTTGATTATGGTATTTTTGCCGTGATCTGCCCCTACCAACACTACCATCTACATTCGCTTCCTAGCCGCCGCTTATCCAAACCCAGGTCCCCCCTACCGCCGAGAAAGGTAACCGCGGGGTTATAGTCCAGTCAAGATACGCATATTTAGGAGTGTAAATTGCTATAATCTTAAAGGCACTGAGTTTTTGTACATAGAGTATCTATCAGTGATATTGTAAAAAATATTTTCTAACGGATCAGGAGTTTGCTTTAGGTATAGTGTAGGTATTTAGTTATAAAACCTACAATATTAAATTATAGTTACCACTGTGCACTTCATCGTTATCTTCTAAACCTATTTTCTAAAAAAATAATCAATAGCTACTTTATATTTTCTAAGAATAGTTTATTAAATCGTGATAAGTATTTGCCCTCGGTGAAATTTTTCATATTTGTAAAGAAGTTATTGCTCGATTTTTTAGAAAACAGTTACAGGACTTCGAAGTATATTCCCCTACGCAATTTAATTTACAGTGGTAATTTTAATCATATAGTCGTTTCATTACTAAATATGTATATTATAATTAAAGTTAGCTACCGATTTAGTAGATTTACTATTACAGTTTAGGGCTTAAGGAATATATCCCGTCGCCAACCACCAGGCGAGGCGATATGCGTAACCCAGCAAAAAAAAAAAGGACTGGATATGCATCTTTCAACCCTACTAATTAATGTACCTCGCTGTCAACAACCACTCTTTTAAGTCGTCTCACGTCGTTATCTATCAAAACTCAGCCACTACTAATGTTTTTATTATAATAACATATCCGATTCAAGAGAACGTAACACCAAGAAGCTCCAGAAATAACCATATTGCGGCGTGTAATATTATAACGCGTACAGGAACACAATTTGGCAAGAAATGCGCGGATGTTCGTATTAGATTCCCAGATGTGAAATCAAAAACACGTCTATCAACCTGTCTGCCATCGTCACTGGGTTATTTTGTAGAGCTATTAATAAAATATTAATAGAAATAATAATCATATTAATACGGTAGGTGGTGTTCATTGAGGCACCTAACATTTATCAAGGCATTTATAATTTAGTTCGTTTAATACTTATTGTTATTATTTCCTACTATATAAATAACAGGAATTTGAAATAGACTGAAGTACAGTCGATGCAATAATAGAGATTTTTGAATGAAATGAGGACCTGGGAACTCTATAATGGTGACGTGGTCCAACTGCAAAGATATAGTTGGACCACAGCTTCTAGTAAAGTCTCGTAGTCCAACTAACTAGGCACAGCAGTTGGACCACTGCCGAAAGGGTTTTATGTCAGTCATTAATGGACTTTCCACCAAATAACATCTATAGACTTGCAGTTTCACAGGTAATGGGCTCACCTCACCCATCACGTGTGGATTTATGTATATTTCGAAAGGTGTTCCAAGCATTAAAATGTTTATATTTGTAATACCCAAACTAACATAGTTTGCCCTAACAACACGGGAACAAAGCATGCATTTTCTGCTAGCACCACTTCTTTACTCATAATATAGATTAAATGCGAAAACGGCCTTGAACTTTACCTACAGTCATAATAAGAATAATCATGAGATTTTATTTGTTTTAATGTACTTTTGAATTAACAAATGTATATTAGTTTTGAATTGATACGAATCTTATCCACATTTTTTCAGTGCACGTTAAATAATATGAAACTTACCAATGAAAATTCCAAAATGGCTATATGAAATCTCAACACTGCATGTTTCACGACGGTGTGGATAATCCAATAAGGTCAAGTCAAATCGTGAATTTGCTACGACTAATTAACCCTTTTGGTCTGAGAACAAACGTATGAGAATTCCTGTAGTGGTCACCCATCTAACCAGTGACCGCACTAAACGATTTTAGGCACGTACTACAATATATAGGCTAAGCCAGGTAAGTGCTTTCATAGAAGATAAAAGTATAGTAAATGTTTTTCGATAGAAATTCGAAGGCATGTTTATCGTTAGAGCTGGTACTGGATATGTACTTTTAAACCCCACTGTACAGGGTCAACCTTCTACATAAACTTCCTAAATAACAGATGTACCTACATAATTCAAAAATAACGGTAGGTGATGTTCATTAGAGATATATAGGTACTATATCAAAACATTTAAAATTTACAAATAGACTCTCGGTTGGCAAATATTAATTGTTATTGCCAAAGAGATCAACGGATATTAGAAAAGAACACCAATCTATCACATTAATAACATAAAAAAAAATATGAAATATTTTGGTCAGTTACATCCTTTCAAAACATTAATTTAATTAATCAATAATGGTGTCAAATAAAAACTTATAAAACTTATTCTGTCTTTCTTTCTTTCAATCATCTTTAGTCCCAAGCTAAGCAAAGCTTGTACTGTACTGTTGTACTGTTTCCGCGATAAAGTTATTCCACGCGGGCGAAGCCGCAGGCGGAAAGCTAGTTGAGAATATATTTAATATTTAACTAAATTAACCCGCCAAAAAACAATCATTATGTCGTCAAGGTATACAATTAAATTACATACTATTTGGGTTTATCTCCGGAGTGCAACATCAGCTCTTAACCAATAAGTTCTGGTGATAAACCCAATCACATAAGGAAATAATCATCAAAATCGGTTCACAATTGATGAAAATATAGGTGAACATCCTTAAATAATGTATACAGACCAACGTAGAAGGCCTTTTGGAGAGTCGGTTAAATTATAAATAACTAGCTGTCCTCCCGCGGCTTCGCCTGCTTGCAATAACTTTATCATTGGAAATTTATTTATCCCGCGGGAACTACTCACTTAATCGGGATAAAATATATCCTGTTTGAATCCATCTATATACCAAAATTCATTCAAATCCGTTCATCCGTTTAGCCGCGATTGAGCAACATACAAACAAACATCCAAACTTTCACATATATAGGTAATATTAGTTAGATAAATATATTTGCACATACACACAGCGCCATCTAGTTCCACACTAAGCAACTAGCTTTGTATTGTGGTTGATTAACCAGTTGGTTGATAAATTTCATAAATATCAAAATAATATAGATAATGAAAGAAATCCATAACTCGGGAACACATGTCTGTATTCATCATACAAACACATGCCCCTAGCGGGATTCGAACCCGCGACCTTTTGATATAGCAGTCAGAGTTTATAACCACTATACACCAAAAAAAGACTTGTAATCATATACATGGAGCTATTTACAATTCCATAAAAAATAGTGCAATTAAATTTTTAGCAGACATACAAAACAGACATGGACATCAATTTCTCAAAAGAAATTAATGATAATGTCAAAATAACTTGCATTTTAATAACTGGTTTATGTTACAGCTAATAAATTACATTGCATCAAACAGTAACTCATATTGTAAATATTTCGGAGCTGTTCATTTCACGGTTAAAGTAACTTAATTACATAAAGTGCGGTTTGTTAACTATCGGTTAGTTTAACTACTGGTTAAACGATGTGTTATAAATCTCTAATGGTCCGTTAGTTCGACAGTGAGATGTCGGAACAACACGCTGTTTCCCAAGATTTATCGCTGACACACATTGACTTTCTTATAATTAAGACATTATACACACACTATTGCATCTATAAATGAATATTTCGGATATACTTTTTACAAATTGGCCAACAGATTCCATTTGTAAGGTTCAAAGGACTATTTTTAAAGAAAGATTTTGTATTCATATGAAAGTGGATATCAATAGATAGTCCTTCCTTTACATATAATAAATCTGTGTACATAGACGTGAGATATGTGTAATAACTATCACTGACACGACCTCTTTAGATAAGAAGCTATAAATCCAACGGACAATAGGTACTTACTCGTATAGCATATGAGTATATCCTTCATATTTTATACGGAAATAGACAGGAATGTCCTAAATACTCGTAAACACATTGGATTACACAAACACTTAATCTCTTACTTGGTGCAATTACGACTGTAGTAGAGACGTACACAGTGGTCTCGGTTTCGATTTCCAGCGGTATATAGATACCGCTGAGATAGGAGAGAGAGAATGTGTCTATATGATAGATAGATAGTGAGACTATATGTTTAGTATTAATTTTGGTTAGTCGTAGGGCATTTTGAAATATCTGCCTGTAAGTTACCAGCATCTTATCTATGTCTGCTGCCAAGCAGCAATGTTGATGTTTGGCTGTTTCAGATAAGATAGCTAGCCCCTCAAATAAGTCCGGAGTGCCGAGTGAGCGCGTTGACAATCTTCGGCGTAATCCTAACTTCACATCTAGAGGTAGTAAAGCAAGCGTTAACCCATTGTTCATAAAATAAAACCAACCAACTAATCCGATTGATAATAAAGATCATAAGGCCAGAGAAACCTGTATGGAGACGAGGAAAGGTTTATCCAACAGTGAGTAATATGTACAATTATATTTTATGATTACTCTTTTAATTAGAAAGAAGAGACAACAAAATTAATGTAATTTTATCTTTGCATAATATTATGGGAATAAGTATGTACATTCATACCATGACAGTATGACCTATATCTTAAAAGGGCTAAGTATATAGTCAGAGTAATTATAAATAAATAAATATTTCGGACAGTTACACCCATCATCTAGTCCCAAACTAAGCAAAGTTTGTATTATGGATACTTGATAACAAATAAACATACATAAATATTTATATTAGCATCCATGACTTGGGAATAAATGTTCGTATTCATCACACAAACATTTACCCCTCGTGGAATTTGAACCCGCAACCGTTGGTATCGCTGACAGGATCACTATCTACTACACCAATCGGTCGTCAATTTAAAGTGCAATTAGACGTTCCGATTTGGTCGGCGCCAGCCAAATTGGGGCCGACGTGGCAACCATCCCGACATTGCTACAGACATTCCGACGGTCGGCAATCCAACCAACAGTTGCCCTTTTGTCGGATGCGCCGGCGAGTCGACCACATCCAACCAGTATTAATAATAATTATGTTGGACCGACCACCTTACAGATGTTCCTTTTTGGTCGTGGTTGGGTGGTCGGCGCAGTCAAATCGGAGTGTCCGTTAGGGCTATACAAGATAAATGTTTGAAACAACAGCCACGATTCACCCTTTTTTCAAAATATATAGTAATTCACCTCGTGACCTATCGCCGATGACCAAGTCTTTATTTTGATGTAAAGTCCCTCAGTCGCCTTTACGACACCCATGGGAAGAAACAAGTTGCTTCAGGCAGGAACTACTATTTTTGCTTGTAAAAAGAAACCATATTTCCAGGATCGATTACCGTTCAGATTTTCAGCGCACTCCGAGTTACTTTCGTAGAGCATGTGTAAACATTTATCCAAGTAGGTATATTTTATTTTAATCCCCTGGAGACAGAAACTAAATGTTTCAAATAAATCATGTCTCCAAAGAGCGACATGTTTGACACTGCATCACGGATACTCTCACGTAATGCATTCATCAATTTTGATAACGTCATCTTTCAAGGGATTCTTGTGTTTTACTTACGACGTATTTAAAATAGAATTTTTAAATATGTCACTCTATTATAATATTAGAAAGAGATAGAAGGAAAGTTTTTACATGGAGAGACAAGTGGAAGGCTTAGTATCAGTTGCACCACAAGATAAATTAAGTTGATCCAGTATATACAAGCTTATACCAGGTGATAGGCTTTCTATTTATTACCAGGAGGCTAGCTGGGACGGTACTACCATCTTTCTGCTGCCGCTGTCGAGCATCAATCTTTTTTGTTCTTTACCAATTTCAGATGACCTTAAATTAAATAACCTTCAACTTAAATTTTCGACTCTTCTTAGAAGCAAAAGTTAAATTTGCAGCTCTCAAACTTGGCATTCAATAAGCCACACTCCGCAACAGTTATTTGAGTTTTCCAAGCCTCTCTGCTCGTGCATGAACTAATGCTGTCACCTCTGGGAAGGCTCGGCCAAGCCCAACTAGTCCTCGTTAATGGAACGAAGCGCAATAAGGCTCAAAGGTGGTTGGATTAGATTCGATGGTTACTGCTAGGTTGCAAAACCTTGATCGTCTTCGCTAAATCATATATTTTGGTGAATATGCGGTGGAATTGCATGAAATTATTTCACCATCAATTCTATCTTCGGACTATCAGCGACGAAGAAGATTTCTACCTGTCTGTTGTTGACAAACGTTACATCCGCTTCTTCGTTCATATTACAGACTGCTAACCTTAGCAGTTCCATATCTTCAACCTCAAAGTCTAGGGTAAATAGGTATTTACTGCGGATCGCATCCTTTTTCTACACTTCCTACAAGAAGTGTGGTTAGACGCATCCTGAATTCATTATTTTTCTCCCATGTCCCACATTGTTATATATTGCTCAGTCTCTAAGAACTATAAGTAAAAATTAATTTAGTTTAATAAAGTAATCGAATCGGATGATGATGACCTATAGCACTAAATCGTGGTTTCCCACTATGGGCCTCATAAGAAAGCTCAACGCAAATAGAGAGGGCGACGCTCGCCGTTTCATGACGTGATCAAATTAGGAATAAAGAATTCCGTAGACGAACTAAAGTCACCAACATAACCCAGTGGATTAGTAAGTTGAAACAGTAGTGAGCCGAGAACATGCTTATGTTCTCGGCTTAGATGAAACTAATCGAAGAACTGATGGCCGTTGGGACATTAAAGTTCACGAGTGGAGACCACGCACCGGCAAGCGCAGCATAGGACGACCACTCACAGGGTGGACGGATGATTTGATGACGGTCACGGGGAAGTCGCTGCATTCAGGCTCTTTACAACCCGTGCTCTGGAAATGGAGGTATATGTTCAACAGCGCATGGCTTGTGCTAGATATGATGAAGTAATCTGAAAGACATAAAACATCCTTCAGCATCTAACTTACGGTAACTTATTTAGGTCTTTGCTCAACAAGCTACCAAAGGATGCGGTCTTTAATTTACCGTCGGCAAGTTGTAAATTATATTTAAGTTGTTTCTCTCACTTTATTAGTAACTGTTCCGTTTTAATTACCCTTGCCATTAGTTACCTATTATTTCCCAATAAGTTATGGCTATTTTCTTTTAAGGAAGCAACCTCCATTCTAGTTCAATTTAATTGTAGCTTGCGGGCTTATTAATGGCGACAGGAGTTAGGACTGCCGATATTTGTCGTTTGTGCACGGATATCGTAAATCTTGACACGCCAACCATCATTAAGCAACCCAATTAGAAGCAAAATGAAAAACTGTCCGCTTCACGCTACATGCGCTCGAATACCTAAACCAGCAAATCAACGCTGACCGAAACTAGTTACCGTACTCGGAACGTCAATATATCAAGATTGATTGATCTTTGTTTATGATCCCATTATAATTTAACTAATAATATATAAAATAATGCTATATTACATATTATACCTAAATGTAAATGCGAGGTAATACAGCCAGGGAGTCTACTCTCTAACGAAAATAGCTTCGGACAGCCGTCACTTCGACCTCTTTCTTTTGCAGTTTGCTGTGTCAGTTATAAACCAATCGTTATGATTTTACTTTTGATGTATATAGTTGGACATCACAAGTTAGTACGGTACGCAAGGAACGTCTAAAGTTATGCAAATAAAGGATTCTTAGCAAAAGAAAAAGTCCGAAGTTACGGCCGTCCGAAGCTATTTTCGTTAGAAAGTAGAACCCCTGCAACTTGGGCACTACACGAAATCCCATAAACACCGAATTATTAGATTTATCTATTTATTATCATTTACAATTATAAGTTAAAACAGTTTTAAGTTATTTGACAACAGACACAAACAAATATTAACAATATTCACAATAATGGCACAATGGTAATATTCATGATTACCATCAGATCATCCGCAAGCAGCCATTCCACAAGTATTTAAACATATTAAAAAATAAACAACGAGCAATGGTGAATCATTTCAGAGCCAGTCAGCTGACCAAATTGGACCTCTGTCTATATACTCAAATTATTTTTTATAGCAGGATGAAGTACCTAGTAACCTAGTGTCTTAACGACAATAATAATTTTCACACGGGCCGAACCTGTGCCACCGTCTAAGCTGATGAGGTTACAGCAGGCTCATTAGGTTAGTTGTTCAAGTAAGTTTTTACCGGACTTCCCCAGGAAGGAAGGGTAATAGTTTTGGTTTTTCTTGTTTTATATAAAATGCAATATGTTATAATACTATCCCAATAAGATTTAGGTACGTATATATTTATTGTTATATTTATTAATGTAAAATTATCTTTACGTATGTATGTTCTATATACTTTACCGGCTTTAATACGGTTCTTATCTCTATCTCCGGAGTGCATCATGAGATCTTCACCAAAATATTATTATTTATGTACAAAGGGTTAGCACTTCACAGTAAATCGCACCTGATGTTAAGTGAAATGACGCCATGAAATGAAGATGAAAGCATATTGAACCGGAAGCCCCATCTTATTTGGGGTACAGGCTATATTATCTCTGAGAACCGGATATGCTATTGTTGTTGGCGGCAGACTTAGATAAGATGGTAGGGAAGCCAGGTAAAAAAACCACCAACCAAACCGAGTACTAAACATACTCCGCTGGGGATCGAACCCGCGACCTCCGATTTATTCCATAATAGTGGAGGCATTGTATAAAATGAAGAAGCTCCTCCGTTTATAAGTTGAATAAAAATTGACCATCAATTTCATCAAGTTAGACACCTACAATCAATTGTCTCTACAGTTTGCTTATTATATTCAGTAATCTACTTCAAACTTCGACCTATAGGTTCAAATTGGTTAGTGATTGATGATAATGATGGAAAGCGATAAACTGAAAAGGATGGGATATAGGTATTCATAAGGAAAGTTGAGAAGTGGCTGTGAAAGTTTATGTAGAATGTCATGCAAAATGCAGACAGATCAACCTGAGAAATTAAAGCGATTTTCGAAACGAATCTTCAGGCTGACATTAACACGGAAACTTAATTAAACACAAGTTAATTCCGAATGGAATCGAACAGAAAAACTCGTTTACATAATAATTACCATTGATGACATTGTAACATTATGCTAAGAGGATGTCCCGTGGCATGACGCGACTTCCATATGAGCTTTTCATAGTCATTATTAAGCTAATGCTTAGTTAACACAATGTTGTTAAACCAACACTAATAAGAGCGAAAATTGGCTGCATCGAAGCCGAAGTACACACATTGCGAAAGCGTAATAGTGCGTAATTGTATCGGACACGTAGCCTGGCAGGTAAGTTAAATTAACCAGCTGGGTGTGGAAGTCGATTTCAAGTCAAGTGGTAAGTGTTGGTGAGGGTACGTCGTCCCTAGGCGGGTAATAGTCGCGCAGAGTAGCGCGTATTACACCGGTTGTCGAATGTGGAGCAGCCGTCGAGCCAGCGGCGATGCCTCCGACAAAAAATCAGTGTAAGCTCCACACGACGCCGCTTCGGTCGCGCGCTCGCTCACGCTACCCACCGCTGGCCCGCGTGCTGCCCGACACCGCAACTTTCCGAAACTTCTTAAAACTCCCAGAACAATTTTATTCGACACCGCCACCTCGTGTCTTTAAGTGAATAATTGTTGTGAAGTGTCATATTTTTGGTGTGTAAGTTAGTAACATATGGCCGTGGCCTAAGGTCCGGCACGTTAGGCCGATCGGTCGTGCCTTCGCACCGATAGAATCACGACATATGAGCACGTGTGGTTATTGCGTCTGGAGGTTCACCGTTCACTTAACCTATTTCGTATCACACTTGCATATTTTTTTTTTGGTATAAGCAAATTCATTAGTCATCGATCCTAATTAGACTTCAATCAAATGTATCATTATAAATATACGTGTCACGAATCAATTCGCAACTCAATAAACCTTTTACTGTCATTTTTATCGTATATTTGAGCTAATTAGGCGCTATTTAATTTGCAATAGCAATAAATAACCACAAACACCTGCAGCGATACTCTGACCAAAACCGTCCATGGAAAACAAACAGATTTTTTAATGTTGAATATGAACTCTACATTATCGTAATTATACTCGTCTTTATACTTATATGTATAAAAATAATAACGATTAGGTAAATTCTACAAATTATCTACATACGTAAGAATCGAATTACATTTCCAGTTTAAATTCTCAATCAGGTATGTATTTTACTCGTAACTATAAGTAACTGTTTCATTCCGTAGCATTAAATCTAGGTGGTTGGCTGGTTGGCAAGGATTTACTCGCCAACCAGTCTATCGGTCACACAGTCATCGCTTTGCAATGTTACACTTATTTATACATACATATTATCAACGTTTACGTTCGTATGAGTATGTAATGCTTTTTCTTTTACTTATTCAAATTTAAAATTACTTGCTTATGGGTATTTTTAAATCCCGACGCGAAAACACGGGTGTCATAAGTTTGCAGCCTTATGTTTGTATGTGTCAATCTGTGGCTTTGTAGCGACAGAACGGGTGAACAGATTTCGAAACGGTTTCGTGATTCTACGGCGAGATGATTCTAGCCATATTTGATAGTAATTGCTTATGTCGTTACAAAGATATTTAGCTTTTAACATAGTTGGTTTATTTATTTAAATGGTATATCACACAGGGGTTTTTCAAATTTTCTATTTATACTGCACTAGCTTTTTGGAATAAGTTAAGTTTGTTTATCCCGCGGGAACTACTCACTTTTGTGATATACCAAATTTGATGCGACGCCGAACGGCTTCCGTTTTGCCGTGATCGAGCAACAAAGAAACAAACATCGAAAAACTTTCTCATTTTTGATATTAGATAGTTGACTTCATCTACATTCCAAATGGGGTGGTCAGAGATATCCCAAACGTCAGAGTTTGGGTGTTCCAAATATTAAAAGTTTAGTGCTTCAAAACAACATCCGCAGTTCACCATTCGAAAAATACAGAAGCACACGTGACAAAATACAAAACACACGGGGGGTGAGCCCGTCGCATTCAAAACTTGCAAATCTGTAGGTGCTTGTTGGTGGTAAGTGTCTCAGCCGCCTTTTACGACACCCACGCAAAGAGACGGGTTCTATTTATACTTATTATTATTTTAAGGACCCAAAGAGGTAAGTACCACCCTAACACTTACTTCTACAATGACGGGTGGTTCAAAGTTAAGCAGATAAAACGAAATTACCTACTTACATACTTGCATTTTACATAATACTTCAGTAGTTATTATCATCCTTTTCGGCTACTTCCAATATCGGATGGGTGGTCTGCTTACTGACCATTTTCTCCGGTTTTCACTCTGATACTGTTTCCGTACAAGTTTCATCGTAGGTACCCTCGAAAATAATTTTCGAAATTTCGAAAGCGAAGGTAGGAGAATGATATAGTCCATTTTCTTTTTATATAGGAAACAATTTAGACTAGGCCATGGTAAAACAAAGGAAGTACGAATGAAAATTCTGTTCCAATTCAAAATTTGGAGAAGTCGATCTTTATTTTCCGTTTTACACGAACCACCTATAAGATGCCCACATCTCAAATAAACGAATTAATTTAACCTTATGTACTTGTCAACAGACACCACTTAAGAGTAGATGTTCTCATGCGGTACACTGGGCAAAAACAATCTGGTTGTATAAATCAAAAGCGGAAAGTGGTTTTGCAAGTGCACTTATAAAGCAAATTAAATACCTAGCGGGTCATTTCACTTCCTTTCCCATTTTACTGACGTGTGACATGACGTAGAAGTTTGTAATATTTTGCTTACATATGACGACTAGCTTTCCGCCCGCGACTTCGTCTGCGTAGAACTCGAAATACAATACAATTAGGCGACCTTATCACTAATAGCGATTCTAGGCGACCTTTGGGTGTAAGTAGAAATTGAATAAGCAAAAGCCAGCTTTTTATGTTCCAATGAAAATTTCAAGCGGGGATATACCAAAATTATGATTTATCAAAGGTTTATTCGTAGCGCTCCCGGTTTTCCTGCGTGGATCTCGAGATTAATATAAATTTTGTTCCCGTGGTAATTTCCCGTTCCCATGGGACTTTTGGCGGACATTTCCTACTTAGAAACTATAACTACCTGCCAAATTTCAGCTAGTTTTTTTTTTCAGTACCTAATAAGTCCAAGTAGTTTTCGAAATTACTTCGAAATTAGTGTTTAGTCAGTGAGTGAGTAACCTTACGCTTTTATAACGGTATGAATTTATGGTTAATGGTTTCCTTTCTCTACAAGAAACAACAAAGGAATACAAATGTTTTGTGATATTAAATTTATACCTTACTTTATTTAAACTAAGTTTTTATGCACAATGACCTACCGCGTGTCCTCAATCGAAAGTTGAAGCGCGATCGGCCAGAACCCCCCAATTTAAGTTATTTTAACTGAAAGAGGCGGGATACAAAAACTATTCACACTGCTGATAAATATGAAAATTATGAAATGCTGATATTTACGGCATCAAAAAATACCAGAGTCCATACAAATTTACCCATCATTTTGTAATTTAACTACATCTAATATAATTTATTATATAGTTATTTGCATTTAAATAAAGTACTATGCTTATCACACAATCGTTTTTCGAAGATAACATTTGGGCAATTTAAGGTTTTACGATTAAACTGCGTTACTACCAACCAGCTCAAATCTTTGAATCAAGGGTTTGAATCCAAGAACGTACCTTTAATACGACGTTGACATCAAATCTTAGAGGTGCTCCATATTCTAGCTGCCAAACTCAGTACCTAATGCATAGAGCACTTTTGATTTAGTGCTCACTTCAAAACTCATCAACAAGTTTCCATCCAATGACGTTGACTTTAGTCCAGACAGTCTACCGAAGTCTCTTTTGTTTTAATAATGATAGGAATTAGATTAGAGATATTAGATTTTTAAGGAAATGATGAAGTAAAATACAAATAGGTAAATGATTTGTTACAAAAGCAAGTGCTACATTATAAATACTTTTTACACACAAGCTTATGCTCCAACATCATTATGTTACATGCAAAATTGTAGATCAATTGGACACAGAATGTCACCGGGATAGCGTTAAATTATAGCTAGTGACAATGTACTAAATGATTTGACTTTATTCCAAGATTATCAGTTGGTTTGGTATGTTTATATAGAATTCCAGAAACATCCTCATTAAAAATATTGAATTAGTTTTTTTTTATGCACAACGGATTGGTACTTGATCTCAATCACACCTGATATTAAGTGAAGATGAGGTCGAAGGTGGAAGCATACTGACCCGGAAACCCCAACACATTTGTGGGACTGGCTATCTTATCTCTGACAACCGGAACACAACAATCCTATTAACATTGCTGCTTGGCGGCAGATTTAGATAAGATGGTGGTAGCTAGCCAGGTGAACATTTAAAATGTCCTACCAACAACCAAACCAAGTACTTAAACATGTACCCCGCTGGGGATTGAACCCGCGACCTCCGAATCGTAAACCCGATGTTGTTTATATTGAACCACGGAGGCTGTTAAAGCCTTAAACTAAAGTAGCACTATTTTTTTTCTTTGGGACTTTGGTACTATTTCAGCAACAGTTGTGGACATTATCGAAATAGCTGCATTCAACTTTGAGAATTCTACAGTCACGGGCATATAATCATTTGTATAGCAATTTTAAATTGATTATGGATTTTAGTGAAAGTAAGGGGTAAAAAATAACACAACAAGAAAATCCATCGACGTGAATTTTGTCGAAAACGACCCCTCGGAAGAACGACGGCCACACCCCATGAAAATAAATTAAAACCTTTCTAAATTGACCTGACAGGGAAGCGAACCCGAAAGATTTTGTCTAATGATAATGATGAACTGGAAAAAGTGAAAAGGTATTTAGTTAATTGTAATTTTATATATCATTTACTACACATCAATAATTTTAAATAAAACTATGACATTAAAGCTTGCTTATTATATTGTAACAATGTTATACATGACTTTCGACATAAATTTTGACCACTTCTGTAGCTCAATGTAAAAAAAAATAATCAATCATATGTTAGACACATTTGATATCCACAATATATTCTTGTGTGTGCGTATGTCAAAGCCTAAACGTAGCGAATACTTTGTACTACGCTATTTAGTCCTTATTTTGGTTTTGGTGCTACTATACATATGTGGTACATGTTTTTTTTTTAATTCAAAATAAAAATTGTGATTCAAGGTCATGTGCTCCACTCACGAAACCCTTTCGAGTTAGTACCTCACTTCTCCGACTAACCTTGTAATTACACAATAAAAACAACACAAAAAGATTATTAGATTTTAAGCACAAAAATATCCAAATTTTTCTAAATTACAAACCATTTTTCATTCACTTTGCGCCTTCACAAAATGTACTATAAAACTCAAAACAAATTTAATCAGAGCCAAGCTCAAGCTTCCACTGTTTACGAGCCAATTTCAATCAAATTAGTCTGAATTCTTTCATGAATGTCAATCACCGCTTAAAATACGTTTTACACAAACATATTCACACATACATATACATTCAGACACACACCTACACCCTGATAGATATTAATGTACACTCACTGTAATTTTTGGTGGCATTTGTCTTTGTTTCTGTTTTTCCTTCTTCTTTGTACGCATTGAAGAAAGTGTGTTTCACGAGTAGTTTGATAAATACTGAACTCCGTCCACTGCATTGTAAAAAAACTATGGAACGACATTTTTCTCGTCATCATCATCGTCCATCGTATATATATATATATATAATATCATAATATAATATCATATTAATAAATAATTTAAAAGAAAGATAATAATATTATTGGAATATAAAGGTAAAAATAAATATGATAATGTAATAGGTTAAATGTCTAGCTTGTAAATAATGTAGTAAGAATTTTATGTAATTATTTAAATTATTGCATGCTACTCTCTCATGTTGCTGTGCCTTCACAAGGTCCTTATTTCATACAGTGCACTATAATGTCATCAAAACAAAACATAAGGAATGCAATAAAATTGTGTTTGAGTTTGAGAGACCATGTTTCAGTGCCATAAGTCATTACTGGTAACGCGGATTGAGTAAAGATTACATTGACTACCTACTTATTTTTGAAACCAAAATAATAATATCCTTAGACATACACACAGCGTCATCTAGTTCCACAGTAAGCAACTATAGGCTTGTGTTGTGGTTACCAGATGGTTCATATACTACATAAATACATTTTTTTTTTGTAAATAAATACTTATTATAAATGAAAACATCCATAACTCAGGTACACATGTCCGTATTCATCACACAAACATATGCCCCTAGCGGGATTCGATATAATATATATTCCCATTATACTTAGTTAGGTACATTAATAATTTAGTTACTATGTCGAAGATACCAGAAGTCGAAATTAGTATTAATAATTTCAAATTGTATTCATACATGTATCAATTATTTTACTTGGGTATTTGTAAAAGTCAAAATAGTCAACTATACTGAGTAAAAACAGCATTGTATGAGGGACTGTTTAAGTTTGCTTTTAAATATTTCTATGGATAGAGAGTTCGATCAAAAGCCATTTTCCATTTCAAGCCTTAAATATACAAATGTTTAGTTGAATTATAAAATATATATAAAATAATCACTATGAATGAGCCTCGTAAGAAGGCTCAAGGTCAACCAAAGAGCAATGGAGAGAGCTATGCTCTGAGTCTCCCTGCGGGATCGAATCAGAAATGAGGAGATCCGCAGGATAACCAAAGTGACCGATATAGCCCTAAGAATTGGCAAATTGAAGTGGCAGTGGTCGAGGCACATTGCTCGTAGGACGCACCGGAAGACGCAGCGTGGCCAGGCCCTCCACGAGGTGGAACGAAGAGTTGGTAAAGATCGCGGGAAGCCGCTGGATGCGGGCAGAAGTATGACCGATCGTTGTGGAGATCTTTGGGGGAGGCCTTTGTCCAGCAGTGGACATCTTTCGGCTGATATGATGATGATGATATAAAATAATTACATTTTATGAATATGAAGTGGGCTTAAATCATAAATAATTGAACCGTAATAAATTGACAAAACAACCATCTTCAGTAGGATTCCGTTCCCTATCTCCGGAGTGATCATCATCAGATATTAACCAAATTTATATATGGTACCATGCTGGCGATAAACCCTAATAAACAAAAAATAATTCTCAAAATCGGTAAACAATTGACGAAATTATCGGTGAACATATATACATAAAAATACAGACAATATAGAAATTCCTCCTTTTTGAAGTCGGTTAAAAATTATGTAATGTATGTATGTAATAGGACAGGCATCATTTTTGATATATTGATAAGCTGCGACCATTAATTATTTATACCTGGATAGTTACTTACGAAACATATGTTCACAGAATAGTAATAATATTAAAATAATATCCTTGGACACACACACAGTGCCATCTAGTCCCCACACTAAGCAACTAGACTTGTGTTGTGCATACCAGATTGTTGATATACTACACAAATACATGTTTTTGTAAATAAATAATTATTATATGGTATACTCGGGTACACATGTCCGTATTCATCATACAAACATATGCCCCTAGCGGGATTCGAACCCGCGACCTTTAGGTCCACCAAATAATAGTTTGAATCTCTTTCAAATAATATATTGTGCTGACTAAAAGACTCATCGAATCTATAAAGTCACATTTCTTTAGTAAAGCAGTTTCTAGGTCTACAACATAACCCAAACAGTCCCGTTTGCATTAAAAAGGCAAGCCGTTCAAAAAGTACTCAAAACTTTTTGTCAACTCAAGTCCGTTCTCGAAGAAAAGTTGTCCATGTGACGGAAATCATGAATAGGCAATCCCGGGTATTTCTGAACACGTACGTCCTTTGGGCTTTGGGCCAAGCTATAACTTTGATTTCATACGACAAGCCCGTTTTTTGGGAGAACTCTGTGTCAAACGGATAAACAGTGTAAGTTACAGTCACAAGCCATATTAAAAGTTAAACTTATTCGTTTAGATTACAGCATTGATAAGTGTAACTATAAAGGAGGTGAAAGTTCTTTATCTGAAGCGATGTTAAACTTTCATAGCAGACTATTTGTTCCGAATTTTATGATAATGAGTGTTAGTTAAATAAAATTGTGATAAGATCACACAGCAACGTGAATTAGATATTATTACATACCTGAATTTGCAAGCGTAGCAGTTCTCCGCCTCCGTGGCTCAATGTAAACAACATAGGGTTTAAGAATCGGAGGTCACGGGTTCGATCCCCTGCGAGGTATACAGGGTGAATAATGTGGACAAGTTTCTAAGATAGGTACAAAGTATTTTTATTAAGTGAGTTTTTTGGAGTAAAAAGTCCCGAAAATTTGGAGGTAAGATAATACATAAAAAATGAGTCATCTCTTTCCTTTTCCCAGGAAAGTATTTATGCAAACTCCTATCTGACATTTTATTCTCAAAGACTATTTAGTTGACCATATTCAAAAAAAAAAATCAACGCTCTGGTCTTAAAAGTCCGGGGGAAAAAAAAAATTATGTGAATTTTTTGTTAACATTAAAAAATATATTAAAATACGATTTTCTCAAAATCTATCAAATTTTGCGGAACATACATGGGGGCCTGTCGGATAGTTCATGGAGGCCTCTATCGATAATTTTCGTTTGATCCATAAGAAAAGCGACACCGCTTCATTTATTGACGAATAAGGGAACTTTGTGAGTGGCGAAGGGCTTCTTCCGACTTTTCCTTTGCCATTAAAATTAATATTTTATAAAAGTCTTAATTGAAAAGCGCGCGACAACATTGACTATATTTCTCTAGAAAGAAAAAAAAACACTTTATCCACTAGTGACTAATGCGAACGATCACTTACATGTTATAATTTCGAATATTCCAATTGTTATTCTAGGCAGGTCGATACTCACCGACATATCCTCATTCTCATACTTCATTCATCAAATCGGACCACGCATTACTGAGATTCTTCCGGAGAAACCCTGGATACACACACACAATACCGTGTACACATAACACATGTTGTTATTCAGGGGTTAAAAAGAAGTTCTAAAAATCGAATGCAACGGTATTTTAAAATAAAAATCAAACACGTATGAACAAATGTTTAATTAAAACAATTTTTATATAGTTAATATTGCAGTGTGGGATAATTATATTATATACTTTATATCTCGAATTTCTAAATAAATCCCACGGGACCTAAAGCTAATTCCTCACGCGCGTACTCGCGAACAGAAGACTAGTCGTTTATATAATTTATCTCAACATCCAAAGTAAGTCACTGACATAAAATTTTATCTACTTTAAAACTGCTATTATCATAGACCTATTGGGAAACGTTAAGAATTTGAAATTCGCGCATTTAAATGGTAAAACATTCGGAAGCCGTAAATGTAATAATTTTCAACTTTGCTGCAACTAATTCCATTCCTTTCGGTTTATATTGCTTATCGTGAGTTACAGCTGCAAGATTATAATTAAATTATACTTGTGTATACTTCATGTACTTTCATATTATAATATTTGAATGAAGAGCTGTTGGAAACGATAATCTTTATTTATAAATAAGTAAATACAAATTTTAATTATAATATATTCGGGGCTTGCATCATAGACCGTAAGATCTCAGTCGTATGGTCATTATTATATGAAGCGCTGTGTGGTTTCGGCACGTGAAAAGAATAGAACCAACTTGTCTCTTCGCGTGGGTGTCGTTTAAGGTGACTATAGGACTATTCACCAAAAAATATCTCCTGATTTGCACGTTTTAACGGCGACTGGCTCACCCCCTGCCACGTGTGTATTTCTGTATATTTCGTAAGGTGAACCGTGGATATTGTACTCTAATGTTTCTAACATTCAAACTCTAATGTTTGGGGTATCTCTGATCACCCCATTTGGAATAACGGTGGTGACGTTATACAAGGGTACATTTAATTCGTGTAATTCCTCTTTAGTGGTGACCTGACTCCTGATTAAGAACAACTTTCCATTAGGAACCATAGTCGAATTCGATCAAAAAATTTTCGTTTACCCGTAAAAAGTAAATTGTTATTAATAATTGTTGGACTGGCATACTGAAGGTGGTTTCGGAATGGTTTACTTTGTATGGGTAGTCGAAAATTTTTTGATCGAATTCGACTATGGTTCCTTGTGGAAAATTGTTCGTAATCAAGAGTGTGTGTGAAAGTAAGTGTGAAACAGTTAATGGGAATTACACGAAATCAAATTCACCCTGTATATATATGTATGAATTCATGTAATACCGCGGTAAGAAGATGCCTCAAGAACCATTGGTATATTTCTTCCATTCGTATGGAATCGGATCTAGTTTAGTCATACACAGTGAAGTGGTAGCTGACGATTTCAAAGTTAACCATAAAATGTTTCCTGTGTCACTCTGAGGGTTAAGATGAAACGTTGCATTTCAAAATCGGTCAAGCCCTTTAGGCTACATAAGGTGAGATATAAATCTACACATAGATATACCTGAAATACCTTACCCTCCTAAGGCAGTCGGGTAAAAAGCAAAATGGTCATTACGATTGAAAATATTTAATGAATTAAGAACACCATCATCACGACACTTTTCAATGCAGCGAGATGTTTTTAAAATGATGCGAGCCACTTTATCTTTTTCATAAGTCATTTATCTTCATCAACATTATCACTGATGCAGCATTTAGCTTGTACCTATTAACCGACTTACTGTATATTAGTAAATTTAAGTTTATGTTGCAGCATGTAATAACATGGTATTAGTGGTATACCCTGTTTATTACTGTTACTTAGGAGAGCGAATTCCATTATAATAAGGTTCAAAATCGTAACCTTGCTTCACATAGCACCTCGGGTGCTGAGTAATGTACTGAAATGGAAGTTTGGACATTTAGGAGTTTGGAGATTGATGAATCTATGTGTACTGTATGAAACTTGTCCGGCAGCCTAAGTGTTTTGGGTTCGATTTAAATACCAAAAGGATTAACTTAGTTTCGTACAGGCTAACTACAAATTAATAGTCAACTTACAAAAACACTTCCAATGCAAAACTCTTTTTAAAGATCTTAACGACTTATGATAACGCGAATCCTATTAGAATCCTAAACGTAAACCTTTTCAAATAAAAAGACTTACCAAAATCCGTTAACAACTAGCGGAGATGTCGCAAAATTTATACACAAAAAAAAAGTTTTAGTCGAATTGAAAATCGCCTCCTTTTTTAAAGGGATTTTATTTCGTATGGAGACTTTACTATACGAGAATAAATATACACGTAGTTCAGAATTTCTTGTTTGTTAAGCGCCTTATTGTACACTCTGCCGCACGGCTGTAAAACTTCTAGCATAAGCGGGTCTCGCGACGTTGCATCTCGAGTGGTAGTGTAATGGTCGTTTTGCTTTCGACTGTACAAAAGAATATAAACACAAAACTTTACTGAAATCAATGCATAAAGGCGGATTTCATTCAACGTTCTTTTGCGAAATAAGTCTATAAAACAGCGATAATTCTATAAATAGGTTTCCTTTTGCTAAGATTTACCGTTATACTTTTTTTATTATATTTCGATATCCATGCGGACCAAGACGCGAGCGAATCTAGTCAAGATATTTACCGTATCTTGAACCGTAAACTGTATTACTACTTGAACAAAAAGTCCTGCATACTGCCAATTCATCTGTACATATTTCTGATCCAATGCCAACATCGGGAATTAGAAAGCGTTGGCAAACTAATGCAAGATAAACTAATATGGTTTATTTTCGTGTGAATTTAATTCGATTAGTTTATTTTATTTATTAGTATTATCAATAACAATAAAATCACGTACCAGGAGGAAAATTCTAAAATTTCATTTTTCAATTGAGCTTATATACCCCCCATATAACCCCAATAGGTTTCCGGGTCAGCAAACTTCCACCTTCGGCCTCATCTTCATTCAACATCAGGTGTGATTGAGGTAAAGTGCTAACCCGTTGTGCATTAAAAAAAATATATCGCTTCTTCAGGTGTTAGGAAGAAGAAGCGATAATAACTTATTCAGAGGCTGGTAAACGATAACGCCGCAATAGCGTGGGTAAGTGCGGAGCGCGAAATTAATTCGCTCTATGCTATCCAAGGCAAGGAAACGCGGGATAATGGACACACGGTGGTTACCACATCGACTAGCGGTGCCGTGTGAATTGTTTGAGCGTTTTTATTATGAGATGAATCTACGTAAGCGTAGCGTTTTGCAATTCGCCCGTAGCAAAACGAAAAATTAGAAAACCCCCGAGAATCTATATATCATACCTACATATTTTTATCCTAAATCGGGTGGTCAGAGATATCCCAAACTTTAGTTTTTGGGTGTCCCAAATATCAAGAGTTTAATGCTTGAAACAACATCCACGGTTCACCTTAAAATTCAAATTTGTAGATGTTGTTTGGTGGATAGTCCCATAGTCACCTTTAACGACGTGCTGACAGGGGTTAGCCCATCGCTGTGAAAACGTGTAAATCTAGGTGCTTTTTGGTGGTAGGTCCAGTCGCCTTTTACGACACCCACGGAAAGAGACGAGTTGGTTCTATTCTTTTTACAACCATGGTTACATACAACCATCTTACATAAATTAGTTTTCCAGAATTAAAAAAAAAAATTTATGTCTTCAGCCGTTTCGTAGCTACAATGTGTGGCAAACAGTCATAGGTTGCGAACTTATAACACCCCTCTTTTTTTGTCGGGTTAATAAAACAATATCAGTACCTATAAGTAACTTGCGAAAAATAGTATACAGATAAAATTTCCGTTTCATTGCTAGGAGATAATTAAAGATTTGCCACGATTGTCGACCGCCACGAACTAATTGGCGGGATAGAGAGTCGATGACCGCGTCATGACTTCTTTGACCAAACGGGGAGAGGAAGGAGGGTAATGTGTTTCTCATAATTCGTATTTGGCTACGTACCACACATAACTTTAATGGGTGCTGCGCTTAGAACGTTTCTATAGAACAAAACAGGTTGTAATATTTGGAAAGCAAGACTATGATTAATGATTATTATTTGATTAAGTTATCTAATAATTTCCTTAAGCTTTTAACATCACTAACACATCACATCACAACTATATATGCATTTAACAAACTTTTCTGGAAATATGCTTTGCTTGCTTGAAAATTTTTTATGTTGTAGTAATAACGTATCAATGTTAAGTAGGTTCGGGTTGCAAATAGAGGTCGTGGAATCAATTCTTCTTCGTGTGAATGCGCTAACTGTGTATGAAAAAAGTAAAAGATGAAGAATCCAGGGCTTGTTTACGGGTGTTTATACCTAAATCAGTGTGAAATACAAGGAGTGTTTTATTTAGGTTATGACTCTACCTTACCTGAAAAAAAAACTGGTTTTCTTAAAGAGCGAAACCAAATAGGTTTTGAATCTATTAAGCGGTTTTTAGTTGCTATAATTTCGCTCTTACCGACGACGCCGTCTCTACACACATGAAACGACGTCGAGGCATGCTCTGTCTGGATTAAAACGGTTTTTTTTAATTTTAGGTAGCACTCTACATTTGGTCGCGCTCCTAATGAAACCATTTCTAAAATCCGATATAAACCTTTATTTACCGGTATTCTCGAAAATGTCAGTCAGTTCATTAATGTATTTTGGACAACTATTTGTTCAAATTGTATCTGAAGTTCCTGACTTATACATCCTCACCTCAATTATACTACGTCATAAATTATGCATACGTCAAATTATTTCAACTTATTATAAGATAATAAATTATCAAACAGCCAAAAACTGCACAACCGGTTTTAACAGGGATCCATACTTTGTTTCCGGAGTGTGAAATATGTACATTATTAATTCTGTAGGTAATAAAAGATTTGTTTACACTATCAGACATCTTGAATTTTCAAAAAAGTTGCACCACATAAAACCTGCTTAGCATGCTAAGCTAGCATCAAATTAAATATTATGTGAAAACTTATCGAAGTATTATCGAAGAGCCAAAACAGCAATGTTAACAGCATTGTTGTGATCCGGTTGTCATAAGATAGCTAATCCCCCATATAAGATGGGGTTTCCGGGTCGTACGCTTCCACCTTCGGCCTCATCTTCACTTAACATCAGGTGTGATTGAGGTCAAGTGCTAACGCAAGAAAAAACATAAAAATTACAAATATTTAATAAACCTATTTTAATTAAAATATGCTAACTTAAAATTATATCTAAGAAAAAATAATATCTCAGATATTAAAAGGCAAGAGTGATCAGGTATTTTAAAGTACACAGGCATATTTTATGTTTATATTGATCCCAACTTATCATTCTCATGCCTGAACAAGTAACATTGGAAATTTATACACAGAACTTTACTCATTGAATCCCAAGCTATCATACAAAAGAGAATTATAACATTAAACTTTATTTTCGGAGAAAATTACGTGTTAAATTGAAAATATCCTTTTTTTATGTCGGCGGCAAATGTACTTTCTTTGGATTTCATCAGATTTGAATATATCAAACTGATACATTACGTTTATCACACTCGTTATGTCCGATGTCGATCATGTAAAATATCGTATTTTTATTTTGAAACCAACAGTTGCGGGTTCGATTCCCGATAGAGACAAATGCTTGTGTGATGAATAACATTTACTCTCGAGCCAATAATATCTATAAAATATTTATCTATATTTTTCGTTATCTAGTGTCCATAGTTACCTATTTTGGTAATAAGATATTTATTAATTTATTTTTAACCATAGGTAAACCATTAACATTAGCCATTTGACGACCGAAAGGTGTAGTGAATAGTGACCCTGTCAGCGAACCCACGGTTGCGGGTTCAAATCCCGCGACGGGTAAATGTGTAATGAATACGAACATTTATTTCCGAATCATGGATGATGTATGTTTATCCGTTATCTAGTGTCCATAGTACAAGCTTTGCTTAGTTTGGAACTTCTTTTTTTATTAGATGACTAAATGATTGGAGTAAGTGTCCGAAATATATATTAAAAAGTGCCTCTATTTAACGATTCGCTTGCGTATTATACGTAGATAACGAACTAAACATCATATGTCCAATAACCTGATCACATCAGTCGCTGACTGGTCACCGATGAGACGTCGACCCAGATGCATATGTTATCATCGCTCCTCACACAGTGGGCATGCGTCAATTGCATTAAATGCCTCCGACGCCCTGTCTCACGTATCCGCCACTCTGCATTTAATATGGAGTTAATGGTTTTGGAAAATTTGTTAATGTCGAGAATAAATAGGGCAGTTTAGTGACTGCTTTTATTAATTTCTTGAAATAAACTCACAAGTTTTCTAATGGTAATATAAATAATTCACTCTTCCAAATAACACGAAATGTATATAGCAATGTCGCAATTTAAGCTCATTTTTAAATTAACCCATTTACAAAAAAGGAGGTTGTGAATATGTCGCGTAAGTGTTGTTTTTTTTCTTGATTGATTCTTTTATTAATTGAAAAAAGGCAAGACCCTTTCGAAGCTAATTTTGATATTTCTTAAAGTCACGGTAAGTGTAAGAGCGTTGAAATGATCTTAATTAGTTTAGGTACTCGTATACTTAAGTATAAAAATTTTGCAATAAGAAGGTTTACATATAACGGGTGAGTTTTTTATCGTAAGGAAAAAATAGAGCATATTAGGTAAATGAAATAGAAGGTATTGGCATAGGTCGTTTAATTTTTTTTTTCAAAAATGCACGCGCCCGCCTTAGCTTGATATGCAACTGGCAGGATTCGTAGGCGTTCCTGTCATGCGAAAATTTACAAAAAAAAAATTATTTAATTTAATGATGCAATTATGTGAAATAGGCTACAAACGCGACCGTCAAATGACACAATTAACGCTTTATTCTATGATAGTTGGAAAATAAAAAACCAATATCTTCTATATGACTTACCTAATATGTCGTATTTTTTTCCTTACGCTAAAAAAAATCACCAGTATATAGGACTACTTCAATATCTACCAATATTGGTATATATAAATAGATCCCTTAATCGCACAGTTCAGCTTTTACCGATATTTATCCGGAACTAATAAATTAGGAAGGTTTGTGACCTCGATTAGGCCTTTTGTATTCTGATGGTAGATATGTTTTGTCCTAAGATAGGTATCACCGATATATTATCCCGCAGTCACATAATACATACAGAAGCAAACATAATAAGTCCGTACCTATATTGCATATAGGTACATTTACATTACAGTAGCTATAAAAATCAGAAAATAAGTGTCTGTTTTTCTAAGAAATGAGAAATGTTTCTAACCACATGAGTTATTTTCTATCTCAGTATTTTGAGAGCTAGAGATATTACATGTGTTAATTAAGAAGAAGTGCGCCGTCTGCGAACAAAAGATATATGAAAACCAAAAAGACAAACCACTGACTCACGAAAATATTTAACCGAAGAAGACTAAGTTTATTACTACATACACCACATAAGTTATCAATTGTGAACAAAGATAAAAACCCCTTGAGTTTGTTCCAAGAATATATTACAGGAATGATGCGTCTGAAAAATTATAACACATTTTAAAGTGACATTTATGTCTAGTCAAATGGTCGCGTTAATTAACAAAATAGGGTATTTATGTCACCGGAATGAGATACAAATCCCTAGCAATCATATTAAATTATAATAACAATCTATTAATCGTGAATCAAAGCAATGTGATAATTTACGCAGGGTATAAAATTATATCTTTCTAAACGACTAGACACACTGGATATGGTAAAATTACCTAATTAAGAGGAAAGTGGAAACAAAAATGTCAACACTTCACTTAATAAGGGCCCGTCGAAACGCGGTGTAATCAAAAACAAGTGAACACAAGTTTAGTGCTCATAAAATGTGTTTAAGGCTGTTGCAAACGTCATATTCGAGAATCTCATAAAGGGCAAAAATTTCGTAATTTTGTATTCGCGAATTAACTTTTCACTTATTGCAGAGACAGAAGATATAACTTAGCCTTTTTATTTGCTACCAATAATCAATTGTCGACCACAGAGGCAATAAAAGTAAACTTATGTAGTTACAAGAAGTGAAATTATGGTACTTCATGAATTCTTTCATTGATATCGTTATGTGATATTGAATTAAATCGAAACAATGGATATAACTGGGCATACTGTACCCTCGAAATATTTTATGGAGCTAGTAACGAAACAAGGGTTAAGTTATTTTTACTTACTTTTAAAACATATGGATAATTGATAACCAAATTATAAAAAATACGACTTCTTTGATGTACCGGTAAGAACCTACGACTGCCACACCAAAAAGGTCGCGGGTTCGAATCCCGCTAGGGGCATATTTTATATGAATACGGATAAGTAAGATTGTAGATTGTAGTCAAACGCGAAACCAGTTTTTAATAAAAAAAAAAGGAAAAAAATAGTGTAATCGAGTCGATTATAGAGGTATGTTTACAAATAAAAAATTATCAACCATCTGGAATTCATTTATTTTATTTATTTATTTATTTATCATTTATTGCACACAAGAAAAAAAACAGACAGATTCTACATAATAGAGACGACACAACAGGTTCTGCTTATTTCCACAATCTTCTCATCAATTTCTTCCAGCAGACCTACGATTCATAATAAATATAAGCCTAGTTGTTTAGTGTGGAACTAGATACTAGATGACACTGTGTATATGTCCAAGGATATTTATTATTATTTATTTATTATTATTCATTTATTTATTTATTACTATTATAGATTAATAGGCGAGTGGCAGATGCTGATACGCCTATATATGAGGTGGTGTATTGGTAATGAAAAGGAAAAAGACATACATAAATAAAGTAAAACAAATTCGTGCGACGAACAGCGTGTCCGCTGCGTTCGGTGGTGTAGATATCTCTACTCAGCCACCCTCTCCTTTTTGTTTATGATTTGTGCTCAGTATAAACAAATCCTCTCCTGGATTGGGAGGATTCAAAACAACAGCATGTATATTTTGAGAAAGTGTGCAGGACACGTCTCTAGTAGCCGGCTGCGCAATTGTGCGGATGACAAGTGTGCAATAAAAGTGACATTAATGGACGTCCCAACTCTCTCGTTAAGTTAATTAATCTGTAAGAAAAATACCGAGTCCGCTATGAGGCAAGATATCGGCGACACGTATAATTGTCACGCAACTAAAAATACGACAGGAAGAGACAGTTCAAACGAAATAGTTACTGACATGAGAAGCTGTGAACACATGTAAATTTAATCACCATATGAATAACTACTATCTTTCGATCGTGTTCTAAGGATATTGATAGCAACTTTTAAGCGAAGTTTAAATAACTATAAATTTAAAATTTAAAACCCTCAGAAAAATATGATTAGACATTCAGACAGAGTTAACCAACTATGTTAAAAGCTAAATATCTTCGTCACGGCTTAACCGATTTCCATCAAACATCCAATCGAACATGTCAAGAACCTATCGCTGAGTTTAGTCTTAAATATATTTAAAAAAAACCCGAGAAAGACTATGATGTCATCGAAATACACCGAAAAACTGTGTTAAAAGCTAGATATTTTCGAAACGGCTTAACTGATTTTCATTAAACATGCCTAGGAAACTGTCCCCTCGTTTAGTGTTTAAGTTAAAACTGCAATCAAATCACGTAAATTACATGATACGTCCGAACAAAGACTGGACATACACACACACACCCACACAACGCCGTCAATTACATAAAATCGTATTTCGTCGCGGGTTAAAAATAATATCAGTTGTGTGACATTTTATCAGAAATGTCATCTCCAATCGTGCTATCTTTTGTTTATTAACAGGTAATAAAGGAACAACATAACATCGAGTTTACACTCGTGTTCTTTTAAAGGATAAAAACACACATAACGCCTTCAAACACCTGACATCCGTCCTTTATCGTGAGGGTTAAAAAGACCTTTGAACAATTACAAGATGCACAATTTGCTTTTTCTTTACACTATGTAGTACAGTTAGTTCATACTGGGCTGTTTGATATGATTAATGGTAGGTAACGTGATGCCTAGTCAATCTATGCCAACCGTAGTTCTTTAAATTGACCCTCATAGGGAATGTACCTATACTACGATTCACTCTCCTTACATACCACGCGTGGTCATTGGGTTGTAAACTTGGCTAAAACGGGTCACGTAGTATGGCACCTAGACTATCATTTTAGAGGTCTGTCAATTATGGACCCGACAAAAAAAATGCACTTGTCAAATTGGAATTTGTATTAGTACCTAAAGAGTTATTGTCGTTAAAAATAGTAAAACTTTTTTTTTTCATGAACAACGGGTTGGTACTTGGCCTCAATCACACCTGATGTAAAGAAAGATAAGGGTCGAAGGTGGAAGCGTACTGACCCGGAAACCCCAACACATTTGGGGGACTGGCTATCTTATCTCTGACAACCAGAACACAACAATGCTATTAATATTGCTGCTTAACTGCTTCCTGTTATTTACCTAAACATGTTTAACTTAAACTAAAACTACAGAGACCTATAATTCTGTAGATACAATTTAACCCCAGGTACATACTGAAACCCAGGTGTGTAGCGCTGCACTGCAATGTTAACTGCATATTGACTAATTTCCACCGAGTAATTAACTGACATTTTGAACAGAATGTTAATTTTATGCAAAATTCAACACATACATAGAATATTATACCAAAGATTGTAAACAACATTAACTCTAAAAGATATTCAACTTGGTAACCATATCTGAAAATAAAATACGCCCCGAATACAGAACCTCCGCCTTTTTTGAAGTCGGTTAAAAATGGTATTCCTTTTAGGTACCTACCCAAGAATAAAATACCTGGTACTTCCATAGCACTTGTTCTGTCTTACTATCTAAAACTTGAAATTTGTATCAGCTTATTTATTTATTTTATAAACGCAAAAGTATTTATGACAATCTGTTTAGTGTAGTGGTTATAAAACTGCTGAACCAAAAGGTCGCGGATTCGAACCCCCCCAAGAGCATCTGTTTGTATGATGAATACGGACACATGTACCCAAGTTATGGGTGTTTCCATTTATTATAAAATAACATGTAGGTATATATTTACCAAAAATATATCAACTATGTGATATTCGTAATATAAGCCTAGTTACTTAGTGTGGAACTAGATGGCGCTGTGTGTATGCCCAAGGATATTTATCAATCAATCAAATGTACAAGGAACTTAGTGTAATGCATTATTTATAACTTACAACGCTTATTAACTTCTTGTCATAAGCGGAGAACCTAACTTATTATGTACTGTCCCACTATCTACATATAGTAAGAAAGGACATAAGAAAATATGAAGCTTTTGAAGGTCCGCTTTGAAGACGGTCGCACCCTTGTCAGAAAGTTAACAAGTCCTCTTTTATGATCCTTATACTATATTATCCCCATATTATCACTTAGTATCTTTATATGTGGCGGCCTTCACAGTTGAGGCCTCTCGTAGGTTGTGCAGGAGATTTCGGCTCAGTTTGTGGTTGACCCGCCCGAGGACCTTTGTATGTTTCGCCTCTGGCTAATTAGGTATTATATTACTTGAAATGGCGCTTAGTGATCTTGTAACAATAGTAGTCCTAAAGCTGTACATTCGGCTATACATTAAGCTATAATAAAATTGACACCGTTTTTTGTAGCATACTTTTATTTGTTGTTAACACTTTATTGTGCATAAGTATACACATTAAACACAAAAAAACCAGGACAATACTAATAACTATTTGAGTATTTAAAAACCAAACAACCAATTGGTTGGTGGTAGGGCATTTTGAATGTACGCCTGGCTAGATGCCACCATCTTATCTAAATCTGCCGCCAAGCCGCAATGTTAATAGCATTGTGTTCCGGTTGTCAGAGATAAGATAGCCAGTCCCCCAAATGTGTTGGGGTTTCCGGGTCAGTACGCTTCCACCTTCGACCTCATCTTCACTTAACATCAGGTGTGATTGAGGTCAAGTACGAACCCGTCGTGCATAAAAAAAAGGCTTATTTTGTAGTTTACAGGTACCAAGTTAGATTTTTTACTATAAACGATGACACTCTAGAGATCAAGACGAATCGAACGACTCCTTGCACTTCAAAATCGGTCAAGCCGTTTAGGCTACAGGAGGTAACATAGATATCTACATACATACATACACTCGAAAAACATTGCCCTCCTTTTTGGGGCTGTCGGGTAAAATTAACCAAAATGCGAGTTTATACATTACTTTCCTTCTATAAAGACATGTTGTAATGATGGAGTAATGGAGTTTCTTGTCGCTTTTTCTCACTTGTAATAGTTGATGTAGTAAAAAAATGAAACATTTAAATGTCATTAGGCGGAATCCTATTTCTTATCGTAACCTAAAGAATAAATGTTTTGACTTTTGTTGATTTCGAAATAATGAAAGGTAATGAAGTGCGACGTCTCTTATACTGGAACCCTCAGAGTAGAATCACTATTTTGATAATGCCAAAAAATTATGCCAAAGGAAGAACCACTGTGGTTAGAGTTATTAATATTAGCTACACCTAAGACCATAAAAACTCATGTTAAATTGATTGACTCATTCATTTATTTAGGGAACCTTCGTCGTGTCACGTGATGCTGGAATCCTTATTTTACTCGGATACCTAGAAATATAAATAGCACTTCAAAATAAAAGCAGTTATGTGAGGCTGCCAAACAAAATTTAAGTATTATATACTAGCTTTTAGGATTTCCGAGTGCGCCTTGCGGGTATTTTTGATTTATGTTGTATTTGAATTGAAATCTTAATTTATTAAATATGGGCGCCACGGATCCTATCGTGCTCAATATCTTAATCATTACAAATTGTACGGTTCCATACAAAATTATTTAGATAGAAAAAGCGTCACTAAAATACACAACCTAAATAAAACTAAGTAAACAATTTTATGGCAAATTATTATCAACTTCAATCAAAAGTTTCGCCAGTAAAGCTCGCAATTACATTGATAAGGAGCATCATATAATTCCGAGTAAGTAAACACTTAGCAGGCCGCCAAATTCTTTCTCGGAAATGTTTAGTAATAAATTGGGGAACAAACAACCCCCTATCTGTATGTGATACGGGGCCCGCAGCCGGACGGAGTTAGTATCAACCATCTTTCGGTTTCCACGCCGTTTAACAACCATAACTGTAACGTATAACATCATTAGAGTATACACTATCTACTGCATACTTAAATCTACATATGAGCCACCAATATTAGCAAAGAACTTTCTCTGTATTGTCCTCAAATACATTTTTATTTCTGTTTCTTTTTTTATGTCTATCTGTATCAAATGAATCAAACTTTTTTTATATCACATCAATAAGTTTTCTATTCTATTCCATATTACACAAAAATTTACGGTAAAAAATCAGGTGTGATTGAGGACTTGACCTCGTGACTTAACCCATTGCGCATAAAAAAAAATACTTATTGCAATATATGACGCAAATATCTTCAGTTTTCGATATGATTTAACCTTTAAACAAGTAAGGATTTTAAAAGAGAGATCGTAGAGTTGGGGAAGCTTGGGTAAAACGCATAAGGGAAACAAATAACGATATTTTTTTCATATTTTACTTTATATAGTAAATTTTTATTTTAATGTTATTCCATTAGTATTTTTTATTTAATCATACCTACTCTAAATTTTAAAAACATAATGAATGTCTATTTCCCGTATTCTCGGCCCAAAAGTGCTTCGGACAAGTCATATTAAACGAAAAAAGTTGAAAGAAAAGCATATCTATCTATTCCTGACCAGAAAAATTTTGTCTTTATGGCCTCACGTAGCTTTTAAAATACTTGAAATAGGTACATATTCGGTTGGCGGTTCAGTAAATATATAAAGATATTTATTTCAGGAAATGAAATATTTATTTCGGTTTTTAATTGGAAGAGGCTTCTTTGTTTAGGTTTACTAGGGGCTTCCTGGAGGAAGAATAAGTAGATTCTAGTACGGAACCAAATGCACATGTGTATCTTGATTGAAATGTAATGGCATTGCTCTACCGTAATACTACTTAGGTATGTATTTTAATTTTTGGAAAAATGTGATATCATTCTTCCCACACTACAATTTGACCGGGCTTTCCTTGCATGATAACGGTCAAGCACTAACCCCTTTGAACATAAAAACATTCATTATTTTCTCGTTATTAGGTTATTAGAAAATATAAACTTATTAAACTAATTGTGCAACCAGCACCAATAACCACAGCTTACTTAAATAATATATAAATGTAGTCTGGTAGTAGGTCGTAGATTAACGACAATTTCAATGCTATAGTAGATCCCAAACAAAAGTATAAATTTGAATCAGTCTGTCGTTTATAGTTTACACAGGTACCTACACATATATACTTAAAATAATAATAATAATGTAACATGTAGGTAGATAGTGTGAAGTTTTATGTATACATTAATCTGTGATTCATGAACATAAAATTTAAGAATCAATTTACAAGATATTCCATCGTCTGTACAAGAAACCGTGAACACCTCTGTATTTTTCAATTATTAATTGCTATTTCATTAAAGTTATTTTATTTTTATTGCGCCAGAGAACGCTTTTTGACTCCACGGTGTTTATTAAGCCGTCAATGAAATGATGTATGGTCTGTAGCAGCAGATGAGCAGCTCGGCTGACAACAATGACAGCTTAATGACGAACGTTCCGCAAAATTATTATTTGTTGAAGACCTTTTAAAAACACCCGACATTGCCTCACAGATGTCCATTAAGTGACTTTAAAATTTATTCTTTCGTTGTCACCGTATCAAAGTGTTACATTATTATGTCTTCATAAAATGGATTTTATTAGCTAAAAGGATAGATTCAACCCGCGGTCCACCAACTCGTTTTACGACTTTTCATTTCCATCACCATGATGTTCTTATGAACATTGCTAAAAAGAAAGCAGAGCTAAAAGTTGTGAGTAGCTATAGGTTTTACGACTCGGCAATTCGCATGTGGACTATTGAAATGTATTTTTATTTTTTCCGAAGCAATGAAGCAAAATGTCTCAGTCAGTACATTATTTTGGAAGTAGGTATAATAATTTATCTTTCATCTGCATTCATGCCACATTTAAAATATACGTTTTGAGTCGATATCCAGAACTTTTCGGTTTTCTCAATTTGTTCAAATCGTATATTTTATCTTACTTAAAAAGTTGGACATGAAAATTCTTGGAACAAGCGGACATAACATGCAAATGAGTTTTCTAAAAGTTTTCAGCTTTTCTATGGGGTATACAAGGAGGAGACTTATTATTATTCTATAGTAAGAACATTCCTGGCTGGCATTGGCCTATTGCACTTCTGCTAGCATTGATGCTCTACCTAAGCTAAAAGTAAATACCCCAGCAATAACATGAAACAATTAACTAACTAATATGTAGTTTGCGGAGATTTAATGCGTGGAGACCCGTGATACTCGAGCCTGAAGAGATTTATGTGACCACAAGCCACACAGCCTTCTACACTAGTTACTCCGGGAATAAAACCCTTGTTAAGTATACGCGAGATATTTCCTTTGGTACCTAATGATATAAGGGTAAGGGGAAAATTAAACACTGTAATTATTTAACATATTTATTTCCAAGGATATTATATCCATAATTAAACTTATCCGCGGCGCAGTCTTATTTGATAATTATTGCTTTCGATTAGCAAGTTAAGCAACATTTGGCGCGACCTGTCTTACCAGTCTTTGGTTATTGGTGACCACTAGTGGTATGTTTACACGAATGTTATAGTTTAAAGTATCTGGACATTCTGAAATGTTATACACGACACCAGGTTAGACCCCGATCATTTTAGTGAGGAACGGGAGGGGGGAGTAATTTCGACGTCGTCGTCTTTTCACTTGAGCATGCGTTGTTATAAATATGACATCATTAATTTACACATGAACTAAGTTTTTATCGAACGAGATTATTACTAACTTTAAAATAGCTACAGCCAGAATAAGAAATAATACAAATTCCTTTATATATTTGCTAAAAATATCTACTACAAAAATCCTAGTTAAAACATCTACCATATGATGGCCGCCCGGCGTGTTTACCTCGTTAGCAATTTATCTGTATCTTGATGTTTATCCTAAAATAATTAATTAAAATAAAGTTACTAATAGTCACGTATCAATTTAGGAATTTCCTTTACCACATGTTAATTAATACATTTTATTGCCAACCATACTTAAATTAGTTAGGAAATTAATTATTTACACTTACAACATTATTTCGTATTTGATTGAACGGTGAACGTCCGAACCTGCCCTAACCAAACAAACATTTCACTCGCAACTCTTTGATCGTAGAACCTTGTAGAAGATAGTTTACCCAAAGCAAAACACAAACATAACATAGCCTGGGTGCAATCGTGAGGATGTATCGGACATGATCGGGCGGGGCGGAGTGAATACGGAGCGGCGGTGATGCGGGCGCACGATGCGCGCGCGGCTTGATGGAAGAGTCATGGTCGTCGGGCGGCGCGCCGCTGCTGCGCACAAGGTCGCTGCCACTGGTGCTGGAGGCGCCCAGCGGCACCGCGCCTACGCGCCAAGCCAAGCTCGACCCACGGCAGCTGCTGACTCTTACACGCCACTACTACCCGGAGGGAGGGTGGGGATGGGGCGTGGCCGCGGCCGCCACTCTTGCGCAGCTGCTCGCACACGGCCTGCACCAGGCCGCCGCCGTGCTCGCAGTGGAGGCCGTCAAACGGTTTGGCCCGGAGGTCCGGATGCAAGCAGGTATTTAGATAAATGAGTACCTACTCCTCTAAATATTTAGACATAATATAATATGAAAATTAGCGCCCTATGATGCTTAATATCTATAATATTGCAAATATCAGCAGCCGAAACAAAAAGAACAGCATCGAAATCAGTTCATCCTTTCTGAACTCAAATGCCACAGACAGGCAAAAGCTTCAAACTTAGAACACCCCGTGGGGGGCGTTAAAGTTGTTCCTGAAACAATAAATTCAATAGTTACTATAAACGACAAATCTCGTGTTACCATTTTCGAAGCAGTAGTGGTTGATACTTAAGGGTAAGCTATCAGATTTTTGAATGTTTTCAAATAAATTTTATGAATTTACATTGATTCTAATATATAGTTAATTATATTATTTCGAATATTTTATTACTTATACAGAGTACTTGATTTATATTTAACTGGCATTATTTTACATTCCTCGATAGAAAAATTCCCAAATTTGCTCAACGTAAATCTGATTGTGTAGTGCATAGTGACCCTGTCAGCGAAACCAACGGTTGTGGGTTCGAATCTCGCGAATGGTAAATGTTTGTGTGATGAATACGAACACGTATTCCCAAGTCATGGATGTTTATATAAATATTTATAAATGTTTACCCGTTGTCTAGATCTATAGTAAGTACAGCTTTGTTAAGATTAGGACTAGAGAATTGGTTGGAAGTGTCCGAAATATTTTTATTATTATTATTGTTTTGATAGTCATGTTTAAAGGAATTAGAGACTGGCTACCGTCCTCTTATATAAGCAGCAATGTTGTGACAGCATTCTTGTACTCCAGCTGTTTCAGATAAGACATCCATTTTTCCCTCGGTCTGCTGACCCGTTGTGCAAAAAAATTCGAATAACATACATGCCCTTAAATAGAAATGAACATTCGTAAACTTTCTCTTGCGAAAAATAGTTGCAGTGAAAATTCCATGTTAAGGTGGAAAAGTTTTCGATACAATTCGTTGGTTTCTAATGTATTCCGCCTCAACTACTGTAAACACAATGATCGTTACATGTAATTTGTTTGTATCCTCTGTTTCCACTAGCGCATATATACCCTGTCAGTAGTTCATCGCTCCCTCCCGCCTCTCGTAGACGCTTTTATGATTTCCCACGTTCAAATATTTTTCTCTACGCATGTAAATACACTCCAGTGAATCACGAGGCCTTTCGAAGTTTGACAATACGCGGGATCATTTTACGTGGAGAAAAATGACGACATTTTTCACGAGCACCGGTTTTGTTATTGTGCCGTACCAAATTGATGCGACAAATTGAGAGTTACGGCACGAACGGTACACAAAAAAATGCAGACGGTTGTTGTAATTTAATTCTGTTTATCCCTGTGAAGGGACATTTGACAAAACTTCTTAAGAAGTTTGTGTGAGAGTTTGCACATAAAGTGCTGAAGAAATACAGTCTCTTCGCAGACTTTCAATGGATCAGAAAAGCTGCAAGCGTTGCTGAACGAATGCATCACATTCAGGCATAAAACATTCAGCGTGGCACTTTGTGTATAGTAATACTTTCTGAACCCCGAACACATAAACCCTTTAAGTCATAAAGCATAGCATTTGCATTTTGTTTCAAAAAGAAAACCTTCTAGTGAAATATGAAGGGCCTTTGTTTAGCCTTGAACGTCCATGCCCAAATTTGTCTATGATTTAAGTGTGTGAGCACCTCTATTTTTTAAGCGTCTTCAGAAAAGGAGAAGGTAGTTCGCCCATATTTTAACCCATAATTTCGATGTTTATTGTTTATGTTTATTTTATGTTCTACCAAACATTATGGTCCGTAAACTGTCCGTCCGTGAAATGTCCGTAAATGGTTCCATATAAGGTTAGGTAAGGTTAAGATCTGATGATTCACTACGGAGATAGAGAATTAAACCTTATTGAAGTCGGTTGTTCTGATAATTTTTGGCGGCTCAATTAATTCAGGTAGTTGTCGATAAAGTAGCCATTGGCGATTTTCTCTGAAACAGTAATTATTTCTATATGCAATATTAATCTCTCTTAAGAAAGTTGTGTATCTAATTATTCTTCTTCTTCAATTTAAGAGCTATGCTCTTGTCGGTGGAGTAATGACCACGTCTCTCTGCTTTCCGCCCTCGATGGAACCTCTTGGTACGACGCGACATTTACCTTTTCTTTCACTTGGTCAAAGTAATTGCGCCTAGGTATCTTATAGGTAGGAAGGACTCTCTTTCCTTCAATCTTTCCCTCAAATATGTTCTTTAAAAAAATATCGTGTCGTATCAAGTGACCTATCGTCTTCACTCTAATTATTAGTCAAGTTTAATAAAGAAATGGAATTTAAAATAAATATAAATGACATGTTTCAACTGGCCTTAAACAGCAATAATAATAAACTTATCATAGAACATTGTAGAATCGTTACAATTTTATTATTTTCATTCAGCAAACTAGCGGAAGGGGTCGCAGTTAACGCAAGTGTGTCGTAAAAATAACAGTCGATAAATACGGATAATGTGCGTTTGGAGTCGTCAAGAATCGATTATCCTCTGAAATAGAGTCGTTATCTTTGTATCTGGCGACCATTGCCGACCGTCGCAACTATAGCAACTCTACGGACGGCGGGCGGGGGCGACAACTAGCTAAATCTTCCTTTGACTTCGCTGAATGAGACAGCCTGGTTATTACCATCGTAGATAAGACATTTTTCTTGCAACAAATATTATGTCTCAATAGAATTGGATCTCGTATTTGTTATAGAGCACTTACTCGGCCAATAGAGAAAGCTTTTTATAAACTGAGTAGTTAATAATGGTTCGTCGACTCATTCTGTTTAGTTTGCAACGGCTGGCACCGTGTGATATCACATAAAAATGCAATTGAATAAAAATTCTCCATTCATCTGTACCCACATCACACACCGGCTCATTATTACGGGCATTAATCATCGCTTTATTTGATTCGGGTACCTCACGAATTTTTTTGTGGCATTCCGCCGACCGAAATTAATTTTTTCAGTGGAATATTTCCTTGATATTTTATGAGGCCAATAAGGTCTTTCCCTTTACACGACGTCGGCCTTTTTTTTTTTTTTTTTTTTTTTTAATTAGAATGGGATCGCTCTTGACTTTAATCTGGACTAAGGTCGAGATAAGGTCTACGATGGAACGAGCTTTCCCAGAAGATGCCTATTTAACCTGACTTTAAAGAGCTGCGGGTTATATGCGATTGGAAACACAGACGGAGGCAATGCGTTCCACTCCTTAGCCGTGCGCATGAGAAACGAAGACCTAAAACGCTTGGTCCTTATAAATGGCCTAAAACAATTGAGCTATTTCGTCATGTTATTGATTTTTTATAGATAGATTAATGACCGTAGTCGCGTTTTTTATAATTTTTCTTGTTTTTTCATTTGTAAGTAGGTAATCTATTTACATAGAGAGTTTATGAGCGCGTGGGCGTAGAACTGAGTTGGCCTTGTGATCACGTCTACTCGCTGTCTGCTTAACTACACTACAATGCTATTTATTTACTACTAAATTCTACTCGCGCCTCCGTCCGTATGAAATTAATGTATCGTGCCGTAGGAATTTCGAAATTTTGCAATTAGATGCCCTATATACTAATGCAGTAGGTATAAAGGTAACCGAATAGTTTAGTGCTGTCCTAAAATCGTAATCCGTTCAAGAGAACACACAAATATTCTAAAAAGAATTACTAATGCTTTGAAATCGTGTAAATAGCATAATATACCACGTAGATATTTAAATTGGTTTTGAAATCCCAGACAGGAACTTCACTTTTAATATTTGTATATTACAGATTACAGCAATTTTAAGACATAATTACTGTATAATTGGTCAGTGAAGGTGGACAGATGACCTGACGAAGATCATCGGAAGTCGCTGGATAGAGGCCGCTTACCGGTCCTTCTGGAAATCTGTGAGAGAGATCTATGTTCAACAGTGGACATCCTTTCGCTGATATGAATCAGATTTAAAATATAGTAGCGTAAAGTAAAGTAGTAAATAAAAATGCGATAACATTAAGTTTTATTAAAAACTCGACAGCATATTTTGTATTTTACCATAATAATAAATCCTATGACACTGTTAGTTCAGTAAGGATTCAGTGGCGATTACAGCAAATCCTGTTATGGATACTGATATTGTGCTATGGGATAGGCATAACGTCGTAGGTGTGTGACTGTAGTGTGCTTTGATTTGAGAGTTCTGTTACCTACTGGGTATATGATTGATAATAGACAAGCTTAAAGTATCAAAGTAAAAAATCATTAGGTTCGAGATTATACGATGTGTTTCTGACGAACCCTGCCCAACTGCCAATCACCGCAAATCGCTTATGATGCCCTGATACGAGCTGTCTGGAGCGATCTCGCGCATTTATCACTTCAAGGGACCGACACGTTTAATATGTTTCGTCGCGGTGACAGGCGAACGCGATAACTTGACGCGTTTGGGATGACGCGGGATTATAATTATCGCATTTTTGCCTCGGCGCAATTTTGCGGGGCGACAACCATGAAGGAATTTTTATGGTTTGTTACTGGTAAAGGTAAACATTGAATAATAATTTAAAAAAATAATGTAAACCGTACGATCCTCATTTATTTTTACAAATATAACTAAAAACTATTTATTTATACCTGACCGCCCTAGGAAGGAGAGTAATGTATTTCGAGTTTTTATACGGAAGTATCGGATTGACTAATTTTGAAGTAGGTACAAAGTGTCGTTAAATTCGTCTTGGTGGCCAGTGTCATAAGATACATTTTAGGTAAAAAATCCAACATGGCGCCGCGAAATATTTTTTTTTTATTCACAAGGTTGTTGTTGGTATTTGACTTCAATCACACCTGATGTTGGATTTTTGAAAATGAAAATGAGGTCGATTATTATTAACATTACTGTTTGGCGGCAGATTTAGATAAGATGGTGGTAGCTAGCCAGGTGGACATTTAAGATGCCCTACCACCAACCGAATATCTACAAAACATCCTATAGGGGTCTTTGGTTTTTAAATACTTGAATGGTTATTAAATTTTATGTATAATCTTCCTAACCTACTTATTTATCTAAGTGTACCTTCACATCATCATGGTATTATACCACATCCCTACGAATACGGCCTCCTCTCACTAAAAAAGGGCCATATCAATCACGCGGGTCCAGTGCAGATTGGTGGAAATGTCAAGTGAGTGACCATCTGACAGTCATTTATATGCCAAATCAGACTTACCTTAACGTTGGCTTGCAATTGAAAACCACCAGAACTGACTGTTTAACATGCTCTCGGAACTACGGAAACACTTATGAAAATGCCACTACCCATTCAATCACTAACTGCGCCAGAAGATGCTTAAACCTTTGCTAATGAAATTAATACTTGTGCTGTTACGATATCCAGATAAATTGAATACTGAATTAAAACCGCCCTAAAATTATGCAATTACCTTTATGTACATTCATAGACCTACATTACATTACAGTACATTCATAGATTATTTTACCATCTAACGAAAATAAATGCGAAAGCTTGGATGTTTGTTTGTTTATTTGTTTGTCGCTCAATCACGGCAAAACGGATAAACGAATTTGGATAAAATTTACTTTAAAGGTAGAATATACCCTGGATTAAGGACATAGGATATTTTGTATCCCGATACAGTGAGTAATTCCAGCGCAGTAAACAAATTTCCGCGATAAATTTATTTCACCCAGGCGAAGCCGCGGGCGGAAAACTAGTCCATAAATATATGTTATAGGTTACTAAGGGTTCGCCTCAAAATAACAAATTGTGAATGTCTGACAAAATTGGTCTAGTTGAAGAACCATTCGTGAATATTAATCGATAATTTCAACAAAAAGAGGAAAGCATAAATCTGCGAGTTGTCTCCACTTTACCAATTTGACTTTACCATTGCCGTCGACTAGTGTGACAAACAAACAATCGGGTTCTTTTCTCAAGATTCAAACACTTTAAGTCGCAAGCATCCCTTCCTAAATTGGAAAATGACATACGTTTATTTGATTATGATCGATGCAGCTTGCGATTTTTTTTTCCACGCATGCTTAATTAATTTAAGTAATGGTAGGTACCAAAGTTTTTGCACTTGCATTGATTTAAACTAGTATTTTGAGACTCGATTCCCGTGATGGACAAACTATAAACATTCAAGTACGAAACCCTCGGTGAGCGAGTCAGCACATTGTCCTTTTTTGTGATGAAGATAGTATTTAAGGTCGAAACTGTTGCCTCATCCTTTGAGTAAATCTATCACTTTCTGCGATTAATGGGACCCAATTCCAAAAAATCATATTCACAAAATCGTATGGTCAAGAGCCGTACGTTCTTTTCCATCGTAACTTTCCAATCCATTGGGGAGATTAAGGCTATTCACGGACTTAGGCACTTCACAGTGAGTTAGGAGCCGAGACAGATGGAGGAAAATACATTAGATTAAATCAGAGAACTGTCTCCACGTCATTGAGATATGCAATGCATCAGCATAAACACGTAAAGTGCTATCCTATAGATAGAGGATTAATCCTCGATTCTCGGAATAATGTTCATATAAAAAGTTTCTCCAAGTTTTTTATTTTTTTAATTTAAAGATATAATTACTTGAAATAGACACGACCATCAAATGACACAAGAACCTATTCGATGACGGTTTTGAAAATTAAAAATAACTACCTATGCCAACACCTTCTAATTCGTTTATACCTAATACGGTAAAAAAATCACCTGTATACGGGCTGTAGATATACAATAGGCAGACTCTGAGAGTGAAGCAAGAGGCTCCGGATATACCTATATTATGTATAAATAAATAAAGTCGTATTCACCATTCATTATGCTCACAACGGGTATTTCATTATGCTCTAAGGTTTAGACAACTTAGCCGTGTGGTCCCAGTAGAGCAGAATAGGACGACGTCTTTGCTCGTGGTTGTCAAAAAGGTGATTAAATGACCGTGAGCAGAATAGACCAATGACGCGAAGCAAAATCATTAAATAATAATAATAAATATCTTTGCACATACACACACCGCCATCTAGTTCCACACTAAGCAACTAGGCTTGTATTATAGATACCAGATGGTTGATAAACTACACATATACTTTTTTTGTTAATAAATACACATATAAATGAAAAACATCCATAACTGTATTCATCATACAAACATATGCCCCTAGCGGGATTACAAACCGCGACCTTTTGGTATAGCAGTCAAAGTTTCTAACCACTACACCAAACAGACGGTCTGTTAATTGTGTCATTGGTGTGGAGCTCCCCCAAAAAATAGCGATTAGAGTTTTAAGACTAGAATAAGACTTGAAGTGATGTGAGTTAATTTAAAGTAACGGGTGTATGTTGGTAGACCACCTAAATGAAACAAATCGAACAATAAATAAATAAAAAAAATTATAAGAAACCCTTTCCCGATGAGAGGAGGCTGTGTCCCAATAGAGGGGACGTGTAAGGCCGTTGATGATTTGCAGGTGTTTTACAGATACACGCAATTACCTAGATACGTAACGAGCATTTCTTGATCTGAACTGTCTCAAAAAAATATTAGTAGAATGTATTTTACTAAATCCACCTCTCCAAATTTAGGGCTGAAAGTTCTGTAGTAAAATGCAGAGTTTGGAAACTTTATGTCCGGCCGAAGTTTAGAAAAATGCCGTAAAATTGTGAAACTATATCCGTAAAGTGCAGCGGACGTCACCGCCATGTGTGTTCCGTGTCATAAAACGCAGTTGCCGTATTGTATCTAACGTTATTTTTGCACGTAAAAAACTATTTTGTACGTGTTTCGTGTAGGTAACCTATTCTATATCATGCCATTGATGGTACCTAGGTTGATATCATTATATCTAAAGGTGTTTCAATGGGAAAGCACAATGAAAATTGTTTTAATCAAACTGGAAATCATCGGAATGGCTGGCGACCACATCACGATAACTATTTGTAAAGTCGTGAGAATATTTCTTTGCGGAAGAAATTATTTTTCCTATGCCTTCTCTCAGATTGAAAATATGTTTTCTAGATACTTTAAAACTGCTTTGTTGTGAACATGTAAATTTTTATTTAAAAAAACTTACAAGCTAGATATTCGTCTAAATTCACAAAATCAAGGCACGATTTCGATTTCACTTTATTGTCAATACCACCACATGTAAGACGTCGTTGCGGTTGTCGATACGAGTTCGTGTAAAGTCACACAAGACGCGCGTTATTTACAAGGCGATGAGACAGCACAATTCCTTTATTTCAATTCGATTGAGACGAAAGATGGAGCGTTCAGTTTAAACACGTTCCACAGCTTGTGAAGAAAAAATCTTTTATTTACGTACTCGGCCTTGGTCTGTTTGCTTTCTTATAAAGAATCTCTACTACTTTGTAAAAGTTTGTCATGACATGCTTAAATAAATAAATTTGAGTATGTGTGAGTGAAGCCAAATATCTTCCTTCAAATTGCAGTTTAATTTATCAGATCGACCATGGCACCTATAAATATAGCCGCAGTATACCAGGACTAACCCCGTCTATTAAGATGGGTGTCATCATCAATAATTATACGATAGTGATAGGCCGATCCCGCCTCCGCACAGCTTCTGCTGAAACTTGTGTAAATAATATACCTACTCTGCTTGGTGCCTACTGAAGGTGCACAATGTGACTCATTGCTATAAACCTTGAATTTCAAACTACTTTAAGAAAGAATTTCCTATATCTTAATTTTTTTTATGTACAACGGGTTGGTAGTTGACCTTAATCACACCTGATGTTAAGTGAAGATGAGGTCGAAGGTAGAAGCGTACTTAACCGGAAACCCCAACACATTTGGGGACTGGCTATCATATCTCTGACAACCGGAACACAATAATGCTATTGACATTGCTGCTTGGCGGCAGATTTAGATAAGATGGTGGTAGCTAGCCAGGCGGACATTTAAAATGCCCTACCGCCAACCAAACCGAGTACTTAAACATGTACCCCGCTGGGATCGAACCCGCGACCTCCGAATCGTAAACTCAATGTTGTTTACATTGAGCCACGGGGGCGGAAATACGCAATAAATGAGACTGTATCCGAACCTGTAATGGATAGCAGGGTTGTTGGCGTCCAGAAAAGTGGGGTTGCTAACCTAATACATGCCAAGCAGCATGACGCTCAGGGCAAATCCAGTCATAGAAACTCTTACTAATGATTTGTTTCCAGCAGTTGTTGAATCGGTATGTGCCACTCGATGCAAGAGGTGGTGTGGTACCGTTTGGAGGAAACTATATATATGTTCAACAAATTGACTAAGGACACATCTAAATGATCATAATAAATCGGTGATTTCTAACATGATTTTTGTTTCAAGAAGGACTCGTGACCTAAAGGTTTCGTGCATAACATGACCATTGATAAGCTTTTGACGGTCTTTCTCTGAAACGACTTGATCGGTTCTAGTAGAAATTACTGAAAATAATAAAGAAAACCGACATATTATGGAATTTTATTATTAACAAAAGGCCATGTCGCTCATGCCTTGAGCATTCCGTAGGCACCACCATTGAAAACTTTTGATTAATTGTTGTCTGAGAAACAACTGGATATAAAGTCTGAGTACTGTAACAAATTTAAGATTCTAGTGTAACATAGTGACGAAATATCGCTGGCAAAGCCTATTTTCATACTAAGCTTCTAACCGATAGCTCATCAAAGGTACTTCCCAGTGCTCTACAATCGTGGAATTTGGCAGGAAGGCAGGTCATATGGCACAAGTGAACGAATGAATGCGACAACCATTAATTTCAAATCCCGTGTGGAATTATTATGAGACAATAATTAGCGGCTAACATAATGATGTCATCCGAGTAATGACTCGTAGATCGTAAAAGTAACTTTTAAGTTTGTGGGTTTAAAGAGTTTATCAATTGTGATATTGGGTACGGAACCCTGAGGGCACGCACATATAAGTTTGTCGTGTATTGACTTCACGAGCTGGTGCGGTCAGTCCTTGGATGAGTGACCACTAGTAGCATTTTAATACGAGGATTTTCGAACTTCGGATGGCACGTTACATAGTCGGCTCCGGTTGTTTTCAATTGAAGGCACTCGAGCTTCGGATGACACGTTACATAGTCGGCTCCGGTTGTCTTCAATTGAAGGCATTCGAGCTTCGGATGACACGTTACATAGTCGGCTCCGGTTGTCTTCAATTGAAGGCATTCGAGCTTCGGATGACACGTTACATAGTCGGCTCCGGTTGTTTTCAATTGAAGGCACTCGAGCTTCGGATGACACGTTACATAGTCGGCTCCGGTTGTCTTCAATTGATGGCATTCGAGCTTCGGATGACACGTTACATAGTCGGCTCCGGTTGTCTTCAATTGAAGGCATTCGAGCTTCGGATGACACGTTACATAGTCGGCTCCGGTTGTCTTCAATTGAAGGCATTCGAGCTTCGGATGACACGTTACATAGTTGGCTCCGGTTGTCTTCAATTGAAGGCAGGTGGCTTAAAAACACTGACTGTCAGCTGGCCACTAGTGTGACAAATCCACCAATCTGTAGGTACTGGGCCCGCGTGGTGGATTATGGCACATACCCTCTCCCAGTGAGAGGAGGCTGTGCCCCAACAGTGGGGACGTGTAATGTACACCAACGGTAGTTATGGTATTAAAAGGGAACTTAAAAACCTCGGTATAGGTACCTATTCTATTTTCTATTCTTAATTAATACTTTAACTTAATTTTGCCAAACCAATTTCGCTTCAATTTGTTTACATTACACCAAAACGAAGTGTATACAGCGTGATGACAAAAACGAGATAACACGATGCTATGGCTCTAGCAGAAAAAGCATCTAACACAATGTTCTCCTTCATCCGTAAATCTAAACTGGAAAATCTAGATTTATTCTATATAGAGTCACGCCTGAGACGAGATTAGCTAATTTAGCTTATTGCAATTTACGTAAGTACCTACTGTCTGCAACAACAATTTGTCAAACTAAATGCTATTTTAGATGTGAGTATTTAGTCTATTTTCTTGTAGTATTAAACTACTTTTTTGATGCAATATATTATCCTGATAATATATAACCTGAACCCCTTTCTGAATCAACATTCGAAACTATATAATTAATATATGAAAGAAAGTGAGCATTCGCTATTCTTTTTCGATATCTATCGTGGGTAGTCTTTGGAAACGTGACCTAATATTGGCATTTGCAAACGAGAGTTACCGCAATTGAAGGCATGTTAAACAGTCGGTCTCGATCCTCCTAGTTGACTGCAACTGAAGTCGTTAAGCCAAGTCTATGGCCTACAGGGGTGACTTTAAAACACCGACACTGTTAGTCATACAAATCCACCAATTCTCACTGGGGAGGAGTGGTGTATTTGTGCTGTCTCCTGGGCCATTCGGGGTTGTTAAGGCTGTCTGTCAAGCATCGATCAAGTATCTCGTTTGCTCCAAGCGACTCTACAATCTAATATTGAGATCCAGAATTCAAAATAACTTGTACTCACTTACCTACTTGTTGCTTTTCTTCTTTATATTCAACCTCCACAATGACGATCTGAAAGATCCTTCCTTTCGGATTCATTGACGATAGTGAAATTGAAGAGTCGAATCGATCATGCCTTTTCTTTAAGGTATTTTTTCTTTTTCTTCTTAGGTATACGTCATGAAATCTTTTAAAATGACTTCAAGTGTAGGTACCTACGTAATAGAGACTTAGTACATTCTATAAAGGACACAACACGAGGATGGGTTTGGATATCTTCACTTCAATCTTATATGAATTCTGATAACGTAATTTATGGTTAAAGAATAATGGAAGATTTTTTATCTAGAAAACTGTAAGAACATTTTTGATGTTCAGATATTTTTATATTATTATCATCATCTGATGATTATAAAAATATGCTAATATGATCATCAGCCACAGGCCACCGCTGAGCAGGTACACCTGCCCTGGTATGACGCCCATTTGAAAACTCGTCTCAATGTACCTGCCATTCGGCCACTAAGGTATCTTCCACCACGGTAGCATACACCCGGGAGATGTCACCGATTTCATGGTCAGTCCAAGATAAATCTCGGCACCGGAAGTGGTTACTGGCGCGCTTGTGTAGTTCCAAGTAAATTTGCCATATCCCTGTCAGTACAGGTACTGGTCGTTCAGTAGGCTTTGCAGATGAATAGCAGAGCCTCAAAGTCAGAACTTTGAAGAAGACGGCGACACATAGCAACCATTGTGGCTCTGGTTACCCAGGCCGGCGCCCTATAGCACAAGTTGTAGTAGTAGTGAACAGTTAAATAATAATAATATAATAAATATAAATAAATATCTTTGCACATACACACAGTGCCATCTAGTTCCACACTAAGCAACTAGGCTTGTGTTATAGATACCAGATGGTTGATAAACTACACAAATACATTTTTTTGTAAATAAATACATATATAAATGAAAAACATCCTTAACTCGGGAACACGTGTCTGTATTCATCATTCAAACATGCATATTCAACGACCTGTTTGGTGCAGTGGTTAGCAACTCTGACCGCTATACCAAAAGGTTGGGGGTTCGAATCCCGCTAGGGGCATATGTTTGTGTGATGAATACGGACATGTGTACCCGAGTTATGGATGTTTTTCATCTATAATAAGTATTTATTTACAAAAAAAAATGTATTTATGTAGTACATCAACCATCTGGTTTTCACAACACAAGCCTATAGTTGCTTAAAGTGGAACTAGATGGCGCTGTGTGTATGTCTAAGGATATTTATTTATTTATTTATTATATTTAATTATATGTTTGTATGATGTTTCGAACCCGCGACCTTTTGGTATAGCAGCAGTTTCTAACCACTACACCAAACAGGTTGTTGGGACAATAAAGTCCACGCTCCGGCAATACAACATGTAAGTACTCGTAAATATAAAGATAAACTAAACAAATGCCCGTATGTTTCATTGTACGAGGACAACAGACCTGGATTTCCAATATACATTCAGTAACATTTGACTGGATTCAATCATACGTTTGACGTTAACTCAATCCAATCTAAATAAGTAAGAAACGCTCGGGTAGAGTACTAATACAGTTAAAATGTCGACGAACCTGCTAAACAGCCGTCCCTAAACTTTTTCAATAGCAATATTTGTTAGACTTGCCCGAGTAGAACTTCAATTTTCAACGGAACAATTTTATTGCACCTTTTTCGAAATAAGTGTTGAATGCTCTGAAATGAATATGACTTGCTTGATTCCTTCATTCTCGCATTCAGTAAATGTTCAATAGTTTTTTATTACTTAACATAAGAAAGAGAAACTATCTTCAAATAGGTAACTCATTGCAAAATAAGAAAACTTACTCAAGTTACTTTCTTTAATAATATTTTATGTTAGAATAGATATACTCACAATGACCTATTGATAATTTCTTTTATACAGGGTCACTTAAAGTTCGACGTATTCCTTCCAGGATGTTAAGGGGCAGCCCAAATGTAATGGTTTAAAGTTTTTCAGAAAAATAAACATATTTTCCCATAAATTTCTTAAATAAATAAATAAATATACTTAGACATACACACAGCGCCATCTAGTTCCACAGTAAGCAACTATAGGCTTGAGTTGTGGATACCAGATGGTTGATATACTACATAAATACATATTTTTTTTGTAAATAAATACTTATTATAAATGAAAACATGCATAACTCGGGTACACATGTCCGTATTCATCACACAAACATATGCCTCTAGCGGGGGCAAATAAAAGAAGGATAGAAAGGAATACGTCGAATTTCAAATAACCCTGTATTTAATTCATGGTCTAACATATATTTACATAGGTACAGTCAACGTACTGGTTATTCATACGTTTTACATGATTAAAGGTAGCGTAAAGCCTATTCAATCTTCATTAACCGCAGTTCTCTAAAATTTACCCTCATGCAAAGACTATTATTTTAGAAAATCGAGAATGTTATACATTTTAAATAGCCGCTACCATTAAAATTGTAAACTGGCCCTGTATGATTAATCATGTAGCCGACTGTACATAATCAGTTTATGAATTTCCCACTGTAGACCCTTCCCTCTAGTAACATAGTTCACCATAGGTTCGTCTACGTGAAATTACTTTATCGCCGACTTCTTCAGGATGAAATGTATAAGGACATGGTGTTGTTTCAAGGGTTTCAAGCTGTCTGCCAAGTTTTTTTACGGTTTTTTATACTATCGCTTCAGCCGTTTAGGCGTAAAAGTCGGACAGACAAACATTGGTGTTTAAAATATTAATGTGGATTATTATTAACATGGATATGGATGGATGTGCACAGTACGGTACTAAAAAATTTACATCTCTTTCCTGGATAAGAAATATCCCAGATCCATATCTTCCCGCGCGGAGGTCGTAAAAGGATTTGATGGTCAACAGAACGTTATTGGTGCGGAGCTCCTAAATCTACAATCGCCTTTTCGCCTGCACGGAGTAAAATATCAGGGTATTCCTCCCTACCACAAACATTGATGATCCCCAACATTATCATTTGCGTGTTCAAAACATTAACAGTTTAAAGCTTGAAACAACATCCCATGATTAACTATCGAAATATACAGGAATGCACGTCACAAGGGGTGAGCCCATTGCCTTTAGGTATAACGTCCAAATCTATAGATGTTTTTTTTATAGTCATATAGTCTCCTTTTGAGACACCCGCGAGAAGAGGCCGGTTGGTTCTATTCTTTTTACGTACCGAAACCACACAGCAGTCTAAATTATACTTTGGAGTTATTTACTGAGTTTATCGCCAGAAGACTGCCGTCCGTCAGTCATCTCTCTATTTTGTTTTTTATTTATTAGGTTAGATTAAACGCTACCGTGACTCAATGCAAATAATACCTATAGGATTTAGTTTGGCTAGCTGCACCATTTGAAATTTGTATGTATTAACGTTTTAAAGGCTTTCTATTTTTTCGAAGTTTCTTATAAGGAATCCGCTTGGGTAGGGTTAGATTTATTTTTTTATTATTTATCAATGACTCATGGTATAATGTATCTCGTATTCTGTCAAAGTACAACCTGGCTTTACGCCTGTTACAAACGAATGGGTACATCCATCATGCAGTACACTTAAGAATAGGGTCCTGATGTCACCCTTTGGGTACGCAATCCTAAAAAAAACAAAGTGCAAGCATCTTCTTATACGCGCCGTACCCATATCAACTGTAAGAACCTCACAAAGACGGAGTCAACTATGTAGATAAAAAACTTCATTCAGGCAACTGTATATCTACAAATAATGATATCCTCATATTCCCCAAGTTCCATTGGAATGTGATTATTACATACGTCGTATGCGACCCGCCCGGGGTTCCGAAGAAAATGATTTTGTCCGCGTCGGTCGAGGTGTCGGATTCATTCAAACTGAAAACCATTTACATATTCATTGAATGCGAGGACGAATCCACCTCGAGCCGGATCAGTGAACCGATGAAAGAATCAATTTCGGTTATGTACCAATGGATAATTCATAGCCTATAATAAGTAGGTACTCCCTGTATAGAATTGTATAAATCTTAGATAGCAAATTCATATAATATTCATATTAAAATCATTTCCAAAACAAAGCGAACCATAAACAAACCTTTTTTGAAATTTAACTAACCAAAGAATTAACTATTTAAGAAAAACTATAAGTACCCCTACATACAAACACAAATAATACAGAAAATTTTCGAATTATCTCAAATGTGCAAAATTAGGGCCGCTGTACACAAATGCACAAAATATGTTGAGCGAGGATACTACCAGCTCTGACGTGAAAACTTTTGAAAAAAATTCACAGCCCAGAAAAACGAATTAATATTTCCAATCTCAATTCGTCCTTTGCGAACATCTTGTAGCGCGAACTTTTAAGCACTGAAAGCTGCATGGGGAGTCAAGCGCACTCCAATGGTCTAGCGACGACGCGGCGTATTCCATGGACATGTTTGTGCAATATATGTTGTATTCTATGGACATGTTTGTTTGGTGCAGTGGTTAAACCCTAACTGGTATACCAAAAGGTAGCTGGTTCGATTCTCGCTAGGAGCATAATGTTTGTATGATGAAAACGGGCAAGTGTACCCGAGTATTGGATGTTTTCATTTCATTTATAATATGTATATTTCTGAAACTGTATTTTCTTTTCTGCTGTGCAATAAAGTGTATTTGTATTTATTTACAAATTTATTTGCGTAGTATTTCAAGCATCGTATCTATAAATCCGTTGTTCCTTTGTTGATATTCTTATGTAGTGTACAATAAAGAATTTTTCTCCATCTTCATAATGCAAGCCTAGTTGCTTAGTTTGAAACTTGATGCGTTGAGTGTACGTCCAAGGCTATTTATTTATGTATTAGCGACGTCATATTTATCGCATCGAGTTGCTTGCCGCTCCACTTCGCTTTTAATGTGACGTCACGATACACCTTAGAATATAACGCGACGAGACGAGGTTGGGCCACTATTGTTCCTCGGTCTACGTACATAAGCTGAGAATTAAGGATACTTCAATTTGTGAATGCAGATTGGATGAGGGTACCGTTGACCATATATTGTTTTCATGCTCACTCCATGACCATTCTGAATTATATCTCTCTCTAATAACGCAAAAAATCCCTTTCCCAACTAACATAACTTCCCTATTAGCTGCCGCATCAGATAACCTTTTATTTAACTTTTTATTCATAATCTGCCTAAAATTAATATATTTATCTGTCCTGTGTGTTTATCTTATGCAATATATTATATAATATCTTTTTGTGTTGTCCATTAAGCTTGCAGAGGAAGAAGGGATCCAGTATTCAGAAATACATTTTCAAAATTATCTGTCTAGATTCGTCTAATGGTACACTCTGTTTAATGACGGGACGCTGGCAGTAATGTTTAAACAATTGCCATAAAGAAAAGAAAAAAATATAATATAGCGCGAGGTCTTACCACAGTGCGCTTGCTGAATACTGTCTGGACTGTAAGCTAGGTATTGCTAATTTTAATACTGAGCTATCCTATAGATCGTGACAGTTCTTCTCTAGTGCAGATGAGTCTATTGTGGTTAGAATCGATGAAATTCTCAAAACTTTTACAATTATTATACAAAGTATTTTTTTATTGTTATTTAAGGTCGCTTTTTTACATCAACGACCACGGCAACTTACAAAAATATACATAACTGTATCATATTATTTGGAACATTATTTTTTTTTTTTTCCTCAATCACACCTGATGTTAAGTGAAGATGAGGTCGAAGGTGGAAGCGTACTAACCCGGAAACCCCAACACATTTGGGGGACTGGCTATCTTATCTCTGACAACCGGAACACAACAATGCTATTAACATTGCTGCTTGGCGGCAGATTTAGATAAGATGGTGGTAGCTAGCCAGGCGGACATTTTAATATGCCCTACCACCAACCAAACCGAGTACTTAAACATGTACCCCGCTGGGGATCGAACCCGCGACCTCCGAATCGTAAACTCAGTGTTGTTTACATTGAGCCACGGAGGCGGTAATTTATACTTTTTTCAGCATTGTAAGATGTAGGTACACTCAACTAAGAGGTTCAAACACTCATTCAATTATAAAGATATATAAAGTCATTTTCAGTAATAATGAGAATCTTTAAATTGGCCTAAATTTTCTGTATAAGAATTTGTAATAATGCTGTTGATTCTATGTAAATAAATAAATAAACACAGTTAAGTTCAGTCCATATTTATCACGTTTATTTCTTTTAGCTTTAGTAATCAAATGAATATGAGTTATATTTGAATGCCCGATACGGAGTCTAGTCTAGATCTTTTCTGCACAAGAAAGAGGTCGGTGATTTTCCAAAAAAATATTTTCTAATATCATATAATTTATAAAGTATTATTGCTTCACATCACTACCTACACGTCATCCATTTTACTCACAGATACAAACTCGTAAAGCGTCACGAGGACGTAACGAGACGTATTATTACGTTGATCGCTTACCAACAACGGCAACAAAAAGCTCTGTTTTATTGTTACCCCGTGTCGTAAAGATCTCATTCCTACAGCCTTGTAAGGCAACGGACTCAAGTGACGGAGGGGCATTATCAATATTTATAAAATCATATCAGTAACTTTTATACGCTATAAAAAATACACGCCTCTCTTGTTTGTTCCCAAGGTACCTTCTTACTTTATATCATATGCCTTCATGACAAGTTACTGTTTCCTCAGCTTGATGGGGCATTCGATTAATTTAATATTTACGAGATTTAAATAAAGATTATCTGAATCTTGCATGACAAAAAAGTACTGCGGCGGCTTTATGTGGAATACTTTTATATGTGGATTCCGTTAAGTGACTGATATTTGGATATATGATATCGACCTGGGGGGCTACAAAGGATACTGATCCAATTAGTGTCGCATCCTACTTTTTGCAACTCTTTCTGACAGTAGGTCATGTTGTTGTATGTTGATGAGGACAAAGGCCAATTCATCCGCTACTCGCTATAGTAGCTGGGCCTAACGTGTATAGTTTTACAGTGAATAGATTTATAGGAATAATGCTTTCTACGTGGCGTTTTGTATTTTTAATAATTTACCTCCAGATATAAGAAATATCAGTTTTAGATAACAAACACAAACAGTTACTTGCTTTTAAATTTGGAGAATGAAAACTGTATCCATAATTATTTATTTTAACCTAACATTAAAATAACACTTTATTGCCATACACAAAATATGAGCATATGAATCTGTAATCTAACATTAGTTAGATTATATTAATAACAAATAATATTAATTATAAATGCGAAAGTTTGGATGATTGTTTGTTTGTTGCTCAATCACGGCGTAACGGGTGAAGGGATTTGGATGGAATTCGGTATGAATAAACCCTGGGTTAAGACATAGGTAATTTTTAATCCCGATTAATTGAGTAGTTCCCGCGGTATAAACAAATTTCCGCGATAAAGTTTTGACAATTCAATAATGACATCAGAAACGACAAGATGTCTCAAAAGTAAAATGGTATTTAAGAAAAAAACTAACTGGTAACATGTTTGTTTCAGGCTGCCTGGGTGCGCTGTCAGCGGGTGTTGCGCTAGCGCTATCGCCGGTAACAGTAGCGCTGTGCGTGCGCAAGTCCACGCGCGTCACCGCCGTAGTGGGAGGGCTTGTGGCGGCGCTGGGCTGCCTCTTCACCTCCTTCGCTACACAGTTCCACCAACTGTTCTTCAGCTATGGTATGTCTTTTTATTTATATTCTATGTAAGTATAGGTAGGTCGTATCGATAATAAAAAGATTATCTACTCAACCGTCCGCGGTTACACCTGTAACCAATGCGCGCTACCTTGATGCGGTTCGAAACAATTACTCCCATTATCTGTAGTTGAAAATGTTTGGGGAAAATAATAAGTGTGACCACTAATCAAATATCTTACGGTATATTGCTCATAGAGTGCAGTATTCGGTTGTTCTCATACACAAAAAAAATGTCAAAGTTAGTTCATTCAGTCAGTTATCTGTAGGGAACATAAACAACATTTATGTCATAAGTAATTGTAAAAACATTGTAATGTTTTTACATATTTCTTTGCTTATTATATATCAAAATGATCGCGAGGATTAGTACTTTACGATTATGCATAACTATTACAGTTTGTAGCGATATTTCGAGTATGATTTCAATATCAATTTAAATGGTTCTTTTACCGATATCTTATGTTATACGCAGTTTTTAGTACTCTAGAATAATATTTTCTGTATTCGTTTTTATATTGTTTTAATCTGTAGTCTTTCACCTATACTCACAATTTTTTTTGTCGCTACAGCTGGTGTCGTTTACCAGATATGAAGGTTTTGATTAATAAAGGTACCATGTGCGCAGCACAAAAGTGTGACCGCGCGGAGCGGACGGTAGACTGGAATTTGGTCGCGGGGGCCGGACGGTCGAGTGGTTATCACCTAAAGGGCCTATTACACCATCCTAAATGCAGAGACTAATTCGGCATACATTGCTAGTTGAAGTAAGGATATTTGAATTAACAGAACCAAACCCAAACTTTAAACCATGAAAATTTTAATCAAATATTCCTATCATAATGCGTAAGTATGTTTTTGTTTTAGAGTTGGAAATGGAAGCGGTTCAAAAACACAGATAAGTCGCTTTTCCGCAGCCGCCATTTTAATTATTTTCCGGTTGCAAGATTCTTTTTTAAGATATTCTTAACGTTCAGTTGGATGCAATGTATTTCTAAACGATTTTTGGGGCTCATCTCTTGGCAGCACAGGTTCCTTTAGACCATTACCTTTTCTTGCAGGAAATGTGCACCAACCTATATGCATTCAATTAAATGACTACTTTAACCATCTGCCTACGACATGTACAGTCGGTTCCATAATTAGCTATTGTTTCTTGTTTAAGGTATCATCAGCAATTCTCTAAAATGATGAAGAAAAAGAAAAATTCCTTATTGTACACAACTTTAAAATATACACAGAGTAACAATTTATACAGGTATATAAAGGCGGTGTTATCGCTCGTAGCCATCTCTTCCAAACAATCGTAGCAAAGGGGCGTGATACATAGATACTCTATTGCTGCCTGGCGTAAAGAAAAATTACAAACGCAAAATACAAAACATCAATACAATGTCAATACAAATGATTCTATCATGAGTTTAGACGCGTGTAATATTAGAGAACTGTTTTTTATTAATCATGTAGAACAGCCCTGTTAACATGATGCCGACTGTACACAGAGAAACGGCTTTTCTTGCAAGTTAGCTTTTCGCCCGCGTGGAACAATATCTTAAATTTACGTTAAACTCGAGTTACGAAATATCCGACATGGTTCCTTTTATTCAAAATTCCTGATGCGTATAACCAAATCAAAATATGATGGGAATTATGGGATGTAAATAGACGTATGCTAGCTTTATTTTTAGTTCTCGAAATTTCGAAGTTAGATCGTGATTATACGAGACGGGGCAGATATTGAAACTAATGCCATAGGTACCTACTATACAAAATTCTTCTTCATTCATCTTCATTCATTCATCATCCGAACAGCCAAGGCATGGAACTCCCTTCCGGCGTCAGTCTTTCATTCCCTTCTTTTCCTTTTCCTGAATCTTACAACCTTGGGATCTTCAAGAGCAGAGTGACTAGGCATTTACTGGGATTCGCGTGCTTCATCTTCCATCAGGTGAGATTGTGGCCAAACGCAAATCCAGTCAATCATAAAAAAAAAATACAAAACAGTTTATTTTGTACCAATAGAGTCTGTACAAAGTTATACAATGTTGGTAGGTGTTTATGACATGTAATTATACTAAAGGGTATCAAAAAAGAACATGATGATGGAAGATGAACTAGTCAGTGTCCAAACTAAGTAAAATTATTTTAACTGTGTTTTAGACCTACTGGTATGGACGATCAAAACAAAACAAAACTATAAAACAGTGAATCAGAAGAATAAATGTGATAAATTGAATTTTATATAAACAAAAAACTATAGCCAATAGTACGCGATTCCTTGGTTTATTTATAATGTGATAAATTAAATATAAGTGATTGGAACTTTAATGCACCTGCCAACGCATCGCACGCAAATCCTGACCACTCAATTTATTTCGTCGGATTCGTATCCGAAACTCGTTTTAGGGAACTTCAAAGTTAAAACGTTAATTGGCTCTCTGAGTAAACAAGCGGATATTCAATATAACCGAGTTTACAGAATTAAAATAAACGTGTCAAGTGAAGATTCAAGGAATTTGTTTGTGAAATGATGATGGGGTGCATCATCTGCTGTTGACAAATCATATCCTCTTCATAATAACTTTAGGTAAATCTTTCCCTTTTGATCTAATCACTTCATTCGTTACCACTGAATTGACTTTATCAAGTAGGTAATTTTATGAACGCAATAAACGAGCGTTTAGCTCCACAATAATTTAAGTTGGTCCTTTTTTGATTTGTAAAAAAATGGTTCTTTTTGATAAGAATTCCTTTATAAATACCTATGGTGGAGACAGATTTTTAAAGCAATGGTGGCGCAATCGCATTCGCTATACGTTTTCGATTAGCGAAATTAAGCAATTCGCGGTCAGTCTTTGGATGGGTAACTACTACGAGTCTTTCCCTGCTTGGTAGGGCACTACTATTTAGTCGGTCCCGGTTGTTTTCAATTGAAGGCAGACCTTAAACCAAGTCGGTGGCCTATATAGGGGAGGCTAAAATACACTGACTGTCAAGTGGCCAATAGTCGAACACAAATCCACCAATCCGCACTGGGCCCGCGAGGTGGACTAGGTATTGTTTAGACGAAGTATTGGCAAAATTTATTTGAACAATATAAGGCATATGTTATATAAGCTCATTTAAATCTTATTAGTGTAATTCGTGCACTCCCATGGACTTTTGTTGATTATAGAATAAATAAAATAACTAATAGCCACTTTAGTAACATTGCAAGCATAATTGTACTGGAATTTTTTAAGCTAACCGTGTGGAATGTCGCCTAGTAAATGCATTCTTGGGCATTCTAAAGCCACCCACAAAAAGAACGTTAAACAAACTTTGTCTATTGTACAAATGTTCGTACTAAGCTGGTTCTATCTTCGAGGATATTGCTCGGCGAGCTGCAGAAAGCTGCATTAGCATTTAAATTGACGTAGCGAGCCACTGCGCTTACCAACTTTGACCGCGATTGACCAGTGTTACCGATATTAGCTAGCTGCTTGCACTAACGTCATAGAAATCAGCTCATAGGCCTTTGTCGTGACCACAGACGAATATCGAAATTCTTTCGATATATTAGTCTGCGAGTCTGACACAGTTAGAGTAGGTAAAATTATAAATTTTTTTATAACGAAAAATGATCTTTTTAACAATCTACGAAAAATCACTGGTGGTTTTGTGTGTGTTTATGTGTCCAGTCTTTGTTCGAACGTATATCAGTAATGCGTGGTCAGAATTAAGTGCGCATTATTATATCAATAAATATAAAATTTCGGAAACCCCGGAGAAAACAAGCGATGGAATCAAAACGACTGAACCGACTTTGATAAAACATGTCTAACAATCACAGCTAGAAAACCTGTTTTTAAATTAAAAAAACCGCATCCAAATCGGTTCACCCGCTTAAGAGTTACGGTGCCACAGACTGACACACACTCGGACATAGCGGTCAACTTAAAACACCCCTCTATTTACGTCGGGGATTAAACACTAATCGAGGGGAAGGGTTCCTAGCCATGTTTGATGAAAATCGATTAAACCGTTTCGAAAATATTTTAACACAGTTTTTGGATGTAATTCGATGATATCATAGTCTTTCGAGGGTACTTTAATTTTTTTTATATTTAAAATTAAACTCGGGGATAGATTCTTAACTATATGTATTTGATGGAAATCCGTTAAGCAGTTTCGAAGATGTTTAATTTTTAACACTATATTTTGTCCAGGTCTACCTGGACGATATTAGTTATTTAAGCAAGTATTGTACAATGAGTGAGGGGTATTAAAACATGAATGTGGGTTTATCACACGAGGCGTAGCAGAGTATAATAATAGTATCACATGAGTGTTTTAATAGGTACAGTTGGATACAAGACTGCTGTCTCTAGATCCACGATATAATTTTGATGATATAATGAATTACTACTATTACTCTACTCGGTATTAAAAGCTGATATGTAACGTATCTGTAACTGTTATCTTTTTACGGCTGGCCCTGTGATTTGGTCGTAGAGAAACAGAGAGGTAGCCTGGAACCTGTAGACTTTTTGTATTTATTTTTAAATGTGGTATGAAAGCAATGTTTTTCTAAAGAAAAACTAGTTCTTAGAGATTCTCTACGCTCGTCGCAATTGCCAACACACCGAGTGCACCCGGCTATCATGGCAGGCTAACGAGGATGTTACGTTACATTTATTCTGGGTAATATTACCAGTGCAGTATCAACATGACTGCAGTACAGAGGTGTATATATACTTACCTATTTATAGTCCAGAACTGCTGGTTATGGCGTAACAATAGGGTTAACATCCTGGGTAATATAGAGAAATGGCAAATTACTGAAGAATTTAAGACAATGTCCTTATCTAACCTATGTTTTATAGGTATAGTGTGGATATCACAAACGTCATCTGCAGGGAAACTAACTAAAATAAATTTAGTATTTACTAACTTTATTAATTTTGTAAGAGGAAATATTCCTCGGTTTTTTAAATTAAGAATAACTATTTAAGTAATTTAAAAACCAAAAAACCCGGCAGCATGTTTTGTATTTTGCGGACGCCTACTTGGATTTTTTTGCCACAAAATGTATCCTACCAGAGTATGTACCAAGACGAATCTTTGCATGCACTTTGAAATCGGTCAAGCCGTTTAGATGAAAAAAAAATCCTTCCTTCCTTGGGCAGTGGAGTAAAAACTGTATTCATAGATTTTCATTAAAAAGCTTATATACCAGAGTCGAGAATCGAATAGACTGCAAAACAACTAAGACTCCATTTTATTGTACCAATCGATAGGATCAATGAAAAAGATAAAATCTGCCCGTACTTCCAAATGTAAAACTGTCGCTTATATTATGAATACTTCGTTGTTCATCAGTCGTTCGGTTAATAATAAATAAAAAAAAAAATAAACTATATTCAATATTAAATGCTAACAGTATACGGCCTTATAGTCCTGAAAAAATAATTAAGTTTCTAACTAAATGCAATCGATATATGTGGCCTTTGAGCTACGTATTCTCACTAACTGGCGCACTCATCAAAACCTATAAGGTATATCTCGTTGACCTAGAATCTTGAAGTTTGGCATAAACGAATGTGTCTTAGCATAAAAATATATGTGGGTATTATCACACGAAACCTGTGCCAAAATCGATCATATTTGTAACTCACTAGCGTTGCCTGTAGAAGAATCAGGGGAAAAAATAAAACGAATAATAATACCTAAGTACAGTCTAACAAATGCTTCGTTATGCAAATTGATAGTATTACGAGACTTAATAGATATTATTAGATTATATCGTAGAATATTTATAAGCAAAGGCTTACCGGTCGAACAAATGTGGGAAATCTGAAAAAAGAACTCTATCTACTGTAATGCAGGTAAATGCATAGGTATATACAGTGTGGAAAGATAAGTCGGCTGGAGGGAAGCTACCTTAAATCCTTAAGCTGGCTCATTTTACTTAAAGGAGACATTCCTTTATTTTTAAAAAGAAACAAAACTGCATTCAAAAATTTTCTAAAACGCGCTTGCCTCGCCCGGGACTCTAACCAACTAAAATTAAAAAAAAAACAAACACTCCCTATTTTATTATACTAATCGATTGTATTATTATTCAGGATAAAATTTCTCTAACAAACATTAGGTCTTAAAAATAAAAATAATCGTTAAATCTAACATTAACATCTAGTACTTACTGTTCACTTTCAACAAGTAAAAGACACGTAACAGTTCTCTTATCTCTCCAATATTCAAAGACTTCGTATGAAGTGCACGCTTGCTGATTTATCGCTAAGGGTTGCGGTAGAAAATGTTATTAAGGGCATCATACACCACAACACTGCTGATGGCTACAAGAAATGAATTTCAACGGCAACTAATTTTGTGTAGCCAGAACGAGGCGGCTCATTTCGAACAATTTATCAGTTAAATAATTTAAGTGTACCTAACAAATTGATAGTAAAATAAAGTTAATGTTAGATTTAACGATTATTTTTATTTTTAAGACCTAATGTTTGTTAGAGAAATTTTATCCTGAATAATAATACTATCGATTAGTATAATAAAATAGGGAGTGTTTGTTTTTTTTTTAATTTTAGTTGGTTCGAGTCCCGGGCGAAGTAATCGAGTTTTAGAAAATTTTTGAATGCAGTTTTGTTTCTTTTTAAAAATAAATGAATGTATCCTTTAAGTAAAATGAGCCAGCTTAAGGATTTAAGGTAGTTTCCCTCCAGCCGACTTATCTTTCCACACTGTATATAATACATGATGACGTGTTTTGGTGTAGCGGTTAAAAACTCTGACTGCTATACCAAAAGGTTGCGGGTTCGAATCCCGCTAGGGGCATATGTTTGTATGATGAATATATACATGTGTTACCGAGTTGTGGATGTTTTTCATTTATATATTTATTTAGAAAAAAAATGTATTTGTGTGGTATATCCACTATCTGGTATCCATAATACACATGAGACACCTCGATTAACCACCCTTCATAACTGGTATAATTAACATATTATATTATAAATTTTAAATTTTTCATTGTTACTGATATGTTTTGACATAACCTTATTAATCATACAAACATATGCCCCTAGCGGGATTCGTACCCGCGACCATATGGTATAGTAGTCAGCCAACTACACTACACCAAACAGGTCGTCTTATGATATAATAATCCTTACAGTGATAAGATGTATATGACTAATAGGGATTCCCAATAATAAAAAAGTAATTGTCGCAAATATTTATCCGTGTCAATTATACCTACACATTGAAACTTCGCTACAAAATATTCACACTTTTCGCGATGAGGTTTACATCTTGTTGAATCCCTTTATTCTTGAGTCTTTTTTGTGTTATATTTACGTATTGTAAGAGTGTCTTGTATGGGGATTCGTTTGCTTTAACTAAATTAAAGGGAAAGATAACTTTTTATGCAGCACGTTTTACTGTAGCATATACAATTGAGAATGTTTATGCAGCAGGTCTTTGGGAGGATAAAGTCACATCGAATTGCAATACAGACGGACAATTTTATTTACTTTGCTTTGGACGAATGTCGATTGCCATACCAAGACATGTCTCGAAAGTTAAAGAGGCTATAAATCAAATAACAATAGTACAGTCTGAAACGGATAACCTTCTGCAAATACAAATTAAGTTTCCTCAGCAAATCATGAATATTTTTGCGAAACATAGTACTCTTCGGTTATTGTTGAATTCAGTAATTTTTGTTACTAAATTAAACCTTTTTCGGAAAATGTTCATGTTTCCTGAGATACCTTAATTTATAATGCAGGTCTGTAAAGGTTTATCTGTTTTAGACTACTATGAATAACATTAATATTTAATTGATTTTGCTGATTTGATAATGGAACAGACATTGAAAACAGTTCGGTGTTGATATTGAAAGTCATGACATAGTCATCCACATGGGTAACCATTAGGATTGAGTATTGAATAGGATGCATGGCGATGGTAAATAATACTAACCATTAAGGATCGAGGATTGAATTGGATCATACATGACATGGGTAAATAGTACCTACTAATGACATAAGTAAATAATACTAAACATTAGGATCGAGCATTGAATATCTAGGATCATGTATGACATGGGTAAATAGTAACTACTATTAATACTCACCATTACGAGCGCGGATTGTAGGTATGGGATCATGCATAACACTAACCATTAACCTACCGACTACATTAATCGATCGTCTATCGGATGTCAAAATATTATAAGTAGCTTACCTAAGGAACTAAACAACGTTGTTCATATATTCGTCTGAAGTTTATACCTTTAAATATGAAGTTAAAAAATGTTTAAATTTATTTCCTTCTTAAAATAAAATTTCCGTAAAATAAGACCACTTCTCACGTATATATTTTTCGTTGGCATTAGAAAAGCAAATTGAACACATATCATGTGTCGTAAATCTCCATTTCAAACGCAGCTGATTTCAAATTGCCTGTGATTTGTTACACGTCAGAATGTGAGCTCCCCCTGTGAATTTTGATAAGTGCTGATATCCTCGATGCGTGTCCCTGTACTCAGCCCGATGCAATCTCTAGTCTCTTCTGCACACTCCACGTCGATATCACGACTTTATGACTCAGCACTATATCTTTAGTTTGAACTATCTTTTCTCCCCTCTGATTAGACAATTCCAATGCTACCGAACTATAAGGTATAGCAATGTTATTACAAGCTTTTATACTTAACGTAAAACCACATTTCAAGCTAACGTAACGATAAGTTAAGCATTTATTATTTGTCAATCTCAAATGGAAAATACGGAGTGTCATCGATCAATCTTGAGATGGCAACAATGGTTATATCCGATCTTCAAGAGAACGGAAATTGGTTCTGGGTTCTATTTATCGCGACACCACAAGCAAGAAGTGGAAATTGTAACAGCTAAGTAAAAAGAAATCAGATTGAGCTGAATTTCCAACAATCGGTGTTTTCATAGTGGAATACTGAAACACTAATGAAATACGACTGAAATGAAGCCATAGCGAGCTGCACGAATAAAGTCGCAGATAACCATCATGAAAAGGACATAAGCGAGAATATAATTTAAAATTAATTACCTAAGTATAAGAAGTAATTAAATTCTAAATTGAAAAAAAAAATCCCTTATTTGTATAAAATAAGAGAATTATGTACGATAGAAAAACATTTGCTGGATAAAGAAATATGAATTTTTGTGTGTGTGTCTCGTTTCGAAGATAAGTATTTAACTTTTAACACGGTTGCTTCGTTGATATGGATGATATAAAAACTACATAGTTTTTAGAGTATTGATTGATTAATATTATTATGTTCATAGTTTCTCGGGGGATATCTAAATATCTTATATCTTAAGCACAAGTATCTATATTATAGAAGTCTGTGTACATTACATTTGAGATATTTATGCTTGTGTTTATAGGCCCCATTTTCACAACGTTTTGATTTTTTTCTTGGCAACTTTCGAGAAAGTACCCAACCAAATCTCACTAAACAATTGGCAGCTGATGTCAGAAAACAAATCAAAGTATCGCAAGGTTAGTGATAGGTAAAGACCTAATCCGGAGGCCAATTTTTAGCGTCCAGTACCTCATTTTGGAAAAACATGGAACCCTGATAAGCTTATAGGATCATTGTCTTCTGTCTGTCCGTGCGTCAAGCTCCTTTCAAGCTGGTTTCAGTTAAATATCATTATATCGTCTAGGTAACTAATATAAATTTGTTGGTTTAAATTTTTTATTAACGGTGGTGTTAGGTACGAATTCCTCAGTGAAACGTCATCCATACGAAGTTCGTTTTATGGAGTTATAATACACTTTTTTTATATAGCAATATGAAGTCGCAAATTTAATTAATCATTATATAAATTTCAACTCTATCCCTTTCTAAGAAAAAGAACCTTCATAAGTTTGTTAAACGTTATGAACGAAACCTTCAGGGCTCTTAGCTGTTTGGTCAAAATAAATTCAGTTTCTATGTTCAAGTTCAAGTATCAGTGCTGCCAGTCTCATACTCGAGGTGTCTATACCAAGATAACCGGGAATTTGTATTTGGGAGCGCAGGAATGGAATAACTACTTGGGATACTGTTGCTTCCTTATTCAATAATCTGAGGATGTGTGGATAATTGTGACAAAGCATCTAAACAATGGTAGAAGCTAGAAATTGTGAGATTGGACTCAAGCGTTTCGTTCTAATCATTCATACTAATGTTATAAACGCGAAAGTGTGTTTGTTTATCCTAAGTCCGCATTAAACGGAGCATGAATGAATTTTTGCACATATAGATAATTGGAGAGCTATAACGGATCTGCTGCCTTTTATCCGTACAGGTAACCACGCAGGCGCAGCCACGGGAGAAAGTAGTAGATTATTAATGCCGCTCTCGTACCCTAAAATCTTGTCACCATTAATCATATCGAATCGAATTTGCCTAAACTTAAAGATTTTAATAGTATCCATTAGAGTTTTCCATTGGATATATACATACATTTTCTGGCTGCGTCATCTCCTACCTTAAGACTCATCAAAACAAATCGAATGAGCTCAAAGTTTTAACTAAAGCCATCGAAGTATTTAATTAGATATCCACCTTCCCGTTCCATCATCACATCCTCATCATCGTGTTTAACACCGCCATCATGAGTACAACTCGATGGTACCACAATATTGTTGAATGTATAAATTTCCTAAATCGTTATTTATTAGAAGTCAAAATCTACTTGTTAGATTTGTTTAAGTACCAATAGGTAACTTAGCTTGGTATTTATACATACCTACCTATTTACTCGTACATATAAACAAGGCCCTACTTACAAGTCAACTTTCAAAAACATTGGTTTTGTAATGTTACAGGAACAGTGGTAGGTGTAGGCGTAGGCCTGACCAGGGACTGCTCTACCCTTATGGTGGCGCAGTACTTCAAAAGGCGCCGAGAGCTGGTCGAGATCTTCATAGTCAGCGGCAGTGGCCTCGGTATCGCTGTCATGTCTACATTCATCAAAGGTGCAATCAGGTGATTTGACTGTTAAAATAACATGGTTTGGACATATCGACCAGAATAAGAACTTACATGAAAATGCATTGCTTGAGGCATAAGCCCTATGAGGTAATACCTATATTGTTTATTTTAATAAGTTTATTTGGTACGTAATTTAGGTACACTGTACTTTAGCGTCATAGCCTTTAATTTATAATCTACTGCTAACCCTATGTGAAAATTAAAAACGAAATGGCGACCCGGGTCAAGTCCCGCCTGCTACTCATTCGATCCGGTCCGAGATCCATGAGTCATCTAAATACGGCCCGCGAGAAACAATTTGAAATAATTGAGAAGTCAAATAGCTAGTTAACAATTCGTCAAAGCTACAAAAGTTTACCGAAATCTATTGAATATTTTTAGTTATTATTATGTTACAGTAACTACACAGTGCTCTCGTTATGTTTCTAATATGATGTATATATAATAACAACATGAGTTTAAAAACCAAAAAACACGACAGCATATTTGGTATTTCGCGAGTGCCATGTTGGATTTTTTACCATAAAATGTATCCTGTGACACTTCAGGGATCAAGACAAATCTAACGACACCATGCATTTCGAAATCGATCAACCCGTTTAGGCTACAGAAGGTAACATAGAAATTTGCATACATACATACATACATACACTCGAAACACATTACCCTCCTTCCTTGGGCAGTCGGGTAATTCAATAAATAAAATGTATATGTTTGGGTCTTCATAACTCTAGGGCTGCTGTTTCCAAGAATCTTCGTAAAAACAAATTAATGTTGAGAACCTCACATAAACATGTGACCAGTTGGATCCGCCCTGAGGCTATTGTGGTTGACCACAGTACAGGCTTCAACTTTAGTGGTTAATTAAACTTTAATAGGAGTACCTACTTATCGAGAAAGCGTTGAACGAAAAGTGATGGATAATCGTCCCTAAGATTTGCTTGCTTACTAATTATAAAAGTTTTTTACTCTTTCAGACTAGCGTCGAGTCGTGAAATTAATTTACATACTTAGGCAGTTAACTTCAAAAGAAAGGGATTAAAAATAAACAGTATAAATTAAGAATCTGTCTCTTGCCAACTTAAAAGTATTTAGCTAATAAATTAAAGCTAAGCTACATCTCCTAAATTACGTTTCAGAGCAATCGGCTGGCGACTAGGACTTCAGGCTGTGACAGGAGTGGTGTTCGTAACGTTCATACTTGGCACCTTCTACCGATCGGCCTCACTTTACCACCCCCAAAGACGAGCCATTCTGCATCTCAAGAATCAGAACAAAATAAAAAGGAAAATGAAAGACAGAAATAAGTCTGATGATCGACAACCGTTCTTCGATTTTTCGACGTTGAAGTCTAAAACCGTTCGCATCCTGCTGATGTCGACGGGGATATCGGCGTTCGGGATCAACACACCTATATTTTATTTAGCTTACCACGCTGAAGAGGAAGGTACGTTATGGGAATAACCTCATATAATCTAAGTGTTATCTTCCGCTATTTAGTTCAAAGGATATAGGTACTTCTACTCTGCCTTCGCGTATATACGAAAGTTTTACGACCTTCAAGCCCCTCGCGAAGTAAACAAATAGAATGAGTATACAACAATAAAATCAGTTTCTTAACCGTGTGTTGGTAGAAATTCTCTCTTGCAAATTAAAGTTCAAGGTTGTTTATTGTGCGACACCGAAATAATGAGAGCTGCGCCTTATTTGCAATCTAATTTAGAATCCCATTTCATAAGCATAAATTGTTTTTATGGGACCAGTGAATTTTGAGGTTTTCGTAGGGTATTTCCGGCTGCTTCGTTCACTTTTCTTCCGTGTATACCATACCGTATTCCGTGTATTTTCTTCCGTATAACGTGTATGTATACGTGTAAAAATCTTAGATAGCATGACGTACCTACGTTGTCACTGACGGTAGGTACCATTTGTTAAATTTTAATGATGTTTAGTGGATTCCTACGTTAAAAAAGCGAAAGGGGTGGGTTTTTTTAAACGAGACTCGAACAGTGATCACGAATTACTTGGAAAAAGGCGATTCACCAGGGGGATTTAGCAATCCACCGAAGATATCTTCAGCTATCTCCCTCGAGATTGCCTAAGTAAATCTGTCACCTGGGAGATTGTGAGGGTTCGAGGTCAGAGTTCAGCGGCCTTCAGCAGCGAAAAGGTGGTACAACCTGTAGTTAAATATACGAAAATCGTAATTAGCGAGAGCGCGATGGTGACACCGCCAAATCTCATACACGACCGGGAAGTAACAAGTAACAACTTTCAAAGTAAATTGAGTGTTGCTTACTACGAAACTATTATAGTAAATTGGACAATTATAAAAAATAACTTTAGAAAAACCTAACAGCTTATTTTGTATTTTGCGGGCCTCATCTTGGATTTTTTCCATAAAATGTATCCATGCCTATGACACTAGGTACCTATTTAATTTTAAATTAAATTTTTCATTTGTGTATCATATGAAGTACAATAAAGCGTTTACAAACAAACAAACACTCTGGAGATCAAAACAAATCGAACGACTTCTTCCACTACAAAATCGATCAAGACGTTTAGGCTACAGAGAGGAGGTAACATAGAAATCTACATACATAGGTACATACACTCGAAAAACATTACTTTCCTTCTTGGGACAGTCGGGTAAAAACACGGGTTATTAATTTTACGTTCATTGTTGACGAATAGTCTGTTTTGTTGTGATTGGCTGCCTTCATACTTTATGTGATTTGGTAAAATTTATACTATAGAATCATTCTTCACAGACATCTGTGGGGGAAGGCCTATACTCAGCAGTGATGATGATGACAGACTGGAAACTCGCTAAATTAGCGGAATAAAAAATCTGATGATAACTACTTAGTCATAATGGTGAACATTTAACTTATTACGAAATACAATGATCGATTTGATGGTTTTAGTTGCAAATTCTTTTGATGCACTAAGAGAGTGTATCCATGGATGAAGCATCACATAGGTAGTTTGGTGACAACTAGAACTACTTGTTAGTGACACAAAAGCAATTCTTATTGGTATCGCAAATATAGACTATTTTGATAATAGTTAACATATAGGTAAAGACTCAACAGTAGCGCCATCTTTGCGAGAGAAAAGCGCAGTTATACTTTTCGTAGTAGATATACATGTGTACCTATACCTACCTACCTTTTTTCTTCGCGTTTGCTAAAACGTATATCTCAAAATTCCTTTTTATGTCCAGGTCTAGGCGACACAGCGGAGCTCCTTCAAGCGTATCTCGGCCTGGCTTGGGCAGTCGGCTGCGCAGTCTTCGGCCTCCTCGTGAGACAGAACTCGGCGGAATGTCGCATAGCTCGGCAGTACCTCACGCAGGCGGCCGTTTTTGTCTGCGCTTTGGCCACGATGGCGCTTACAGCTGTCGAAGGCTCATACAGAGGATACGTTATGTTTGCCTGGATTTACGGTTAGTAAAAAAAAAGAAAAACATGACACAACGGCCACAGCTTAAATATGGAAAGATACAAGACCTTTCAAGTATCGCGTATATGGTATTCTTGCTGATCATTTACTTACACAGCACCAGTGAAAATATTGGTCATGGTTCTTCCGGTTTCGGTCTTGCTATCATTATTATATTGCATATATTATGGTTTACTTGCAAACCTTTATTCTATATGAAAAATAAATGTATTTAAGGTAGCTGGCTTATTTTTTAGATATTGTTTGGAGGGGTTTTTTAGTTCAACATGAATAACAAATTCCCTTTAGACTTTCTCCTACATATACCTATACAGGGCGTCCCAAAGTTATGGGACATGAAGGGGAAGTACCTTAAATATCGTAGATAGTGAATTTTGCTCAAAGAAGACTTTATGTTATTTTTAAAAGTTAGTAATTCTGCATTCATAGATTTTCTAAAAATTATTTGCTTCGGCTGGGAATCGAACCGACTCAAATGTGAAAAAAAAAACACCCTACTTTTATGATGCCAATCGAAAGAATAGCTAAAAAATAATAACTCTGCCTAAGTAACATAGTATTTTAAAAGAAAGGAACAACGTGAAATTAATCATTTTAATCAAATAAAAAACATACATGAAACTGCCGTAGTCAATTAAGTAGGTATTTTTTTGTAAATTAATTAATTAAATGCTCAAAATGTGATCCCTCTTGTCTTACGCAAATCGCCAATCTTTTAATGAGCCCGCTGCCTGTTGATTTTCTAATCATTTTATGGTGAACACTCGATGTGATATGGCACAATTCTGTTTGCAACTCGCCTACGTTCTCGTATCGCTTTTTGTATAGCATATCTTTCACGTATCCCCAAAAGAAGAAATCTAATCATTTTATGTTGTTCCTTTCTTTTAAAATACTATGTTACTTAGGCAGAGTTATTATTTTTTAGCTATTCTTTCGATTGGCATCATAAAAGTAGGGTGTTTTTTTTTTCACATTTGAGTCGGTTCGATTCCCAGCCGAAGCAAATAATTTTTAGAAAATGTATGAATGCAGAATTACTAACTTTTAAAAATAACATAAAGTCTTCTTTGAGCAAAATTCACTATCTACGATATTTAAGGTACTTCCCCTTCATGTCCCATAACTTTGGGACGCCCTATATTTGTAATAAATAGCTGCTACCTTAATTGTGTTGCAGACAGATAATATTGCACATATAGGTAATTCACGACTATATAAATAATAAATATCCTTAAGACATACACACAGCGCCATCTAGTTCCACAGTAAGCAACTGTAGGCTTGTGTTGTGGATACCAGATGGTTGATCTAAACTACATAATTATGTTGTCGATCGTACCAAAGCAATGTCACTTAGGCTTAGGGGTCTTTGCGAGTCTTTATTCCCAACGTTCGCACTAACGACGCCAAAAGCTGCCCTGCTCCGCTTTAAACGATATAATCCATGCAGGTATTTTCTGCGGCGGGTACCACTACTCGCTGAAGATGTACACATACGAACGAGTGCGATCAAGGAACTTTGCGCGTACGTGGGGCTTTGTGCAGTGCTCACAAGCAGTGCCTATTGCCATCGGAGTACCACTGTCAGGTATTTTTTATTTGTACAATTATTTTCTATTTGTACTGTAGTTAGATTCTGTGGAGTGGAGCGCACTGGTGTAGACTCCCCACAAGATTATTTCTAGGTTAACTTACCTTTTGATGTAGACGTTTGAGAGTATAGTAATTGAATAACCGCTCGTGTTGTGGTATTCTGTGCAACTGACTATTTATTGCTCATAAAATAGTTTTAAAACCGTGTACCCTCAGCAGTGTACTTTTTCGTCGTTTATTATTTATTAATTCTAGGGTACATAAACGTGGGGTGCGGCGGCAAGGCAGGCTACTACTTCAGTTCCACGTGTTCTCTGATCGGCTCGCTATCTCTCTTCTGCATCGACCTACATAGGCGCAGCGTTGCGCACAAACACACCAAGTGAGTTCAGCCTACTTGACTACTCGCTTTCGTTTATTGCCAGTGGCCCGATCGCCGAGTTCTACTGGTCGATCCATGGGCAATTGTTTTTGCCTGTGATTGTATCAATCGGACCACGGGCAAATCAAATTGCCCGTAGTCCTATCGATAATACTAAGGGCAACTTCGTTTACCCATAGTTCTATTAAAATGTGTAAATTCTCTTTGTATGTAAACTTCATGCAGGAATTGACCCCCTCCCGACTGACCGATAGCGCTTCCGGTCTTACTACAAATAAGTAAATTCGCTTATACGCTCACAAGCAAACTCGTGGCAGAGCCATGCAGTGGATCACTGTGGATCCTAGTGGACAGAGGGGTCGCATTCGCCATTGTTTTCAATTAGCAAAGGAAAGCGACGCGCGTCTGGCGCGGCCAATCCTTGAATGGGTGACCATTTAAAAGTGGTTCCGTGCAACGAAATGCACGTTAAATAATCGGTCCCGTTATCAATTGTAGGCAGTCAATAAAGCAAATCGATAGGCGGCTCAAAACATAGTCAGGAGGTCATAGGTGACATAATCTTGGCGGCAGTTGTGGTGGTGGTTGATGGATCTTATCTAAATCTGTCGCCAAGCAGCAATGTTAATGGCATTACTTTGTTCCGGTTGTCAGAGATAAACTCAAACTCAATAAGATAGCCAGTCCCCCAAATGTGTTGGGATTTCCGGGTCAGTACGCTTCCATCTTCGACCTCATCTTCACTTAACATCAGGTGTGATTGAGGTCAAGTACAAATTGGTGTGTAAAAAAAAATATACTAATCCGGACTCTAGTGAGATGAGAATGTACTCCAGCAGTGGAGAAATTATGTGCTCAGACGCTGACACGTTAACCACATTGATATATCCTAACAGTACCTAATCAAAAAGTAAAAACTTTCACCTTGATATACAGAAAAAAAAATTATAGCATGGGAAAGGTATCTACCAAATCTTTGGCCATTGATATTTATCGTGTTATAACTATGATTCCTATTTAATACTTTAATCCTTACATTATCATTAAACAAAAGATGCTTAATATTGTCATTTTAGAGAAAACGGCGGTACAGTCACCTGTGAGTCGGCTTGCGGCCAGTCGCATCGCAGTCGTAGCCGCGATCGCGAGCCGCGCGCTGCCACCGGTGCTGCCACCGCTTTAGGTGAATACTTCTTAGGCCCTTATTACAGAATGTTACTCAAGCAGAGATGTCTGCTTGAGGACAGTTAAAAAGGTATAGCTTTATGTAACTTGTATAGCGGCATCGCTTTCTAACTATGCTCAAGCTTAGATCTACACTTGAGCAACATTCTGAAATACGGGCCATAGTATCATTGTATCACATGTCTCGCGATATATACAGAGGCGTGATGCGGCGAAGAGAGGTTATGGCTCCTCTACATGACGGACCATCAAATGGTTTGCAATGCACGATGGTGATGTTCTGGTTCACTCTATTTAAATCGTATTTCAAAATGGACGTGGCTGCTGCGGCAATAGTATCTATTCAGCATATTCTATTATTTACTTGATGTGTACGAGAAAAAGTAGTATTGTTGTAAGACAGTACCTAGTAGACTAAATCTATATTAAGCAGTGGACGTCATGTGGCTGATATGCTGATGATGGTTATGAGACTATAGTACATATCTGGATAGACACTTGTTTGTTATTATTAAATTCTTTATTGCACACAAATAAAATACAAAGAACATTTAACATAGATGATGAAGTGTACAAAGGCGGTCTTATCGCTGATAGCGATTTCTTCCAGACAACCTCAGTTAAAGAAGCTTTTTTAATAAGTAGTGTTTAAGTGTTTACTTATCCATCCGTAAATATCAATGCAAATATACACTACTGCGCAAAAATTAGTCCAAAATATCATCGAAATCTAACTAAAAATAATGTATCACACACTGAACATTCAGTAATCATCCAAAAGTTTTTCCTTCAGTCAGCTAAGAGCTAAGTTCTGCCTACTTCTGAAAACAATATTGTTTATAAAACGAAATATTCCAAATCTGATGCGGTCATTTGCCACCCACCCAATAAAATTTTGATTTTAGTTCTAGGAGCTGAGTTAGTGGCACCAGGCAGGGCGGGTCGAGACCTTCTACTGGACAGCATTGGTCCGGGCAGCCTTGGATCTCCTCCGAACAACGTGCCGCCGGAACTGACCTGTATCAGTGAGGAGGGTGGACTTGACCTGGACTTAGATCTCGATATACCGGAACATCTGCTGGAAGATTTGGAATGCGGCGGTGATTGTATCACGAGTTGTAACAAGGTAAAGTAAAAACAGCTAAAATGTGGGTATGAAATGATGATGAACCACTTTTGTATCATATTAAGATAGAACCATTTTTGGCCAGTCAAGAAGTATTTATCTGATATAGGTACCTGTAGTTAAGTAATCGGTTAGAAATTCATTTTAATAAAAAATTTCTAGGTTGAAAACTATTTAATGCTGAGTGAATACGAAAACAACTTAATAGCAGAGCTACCGAATCTGAATGAGCGCCGTGGAAGGCGATGGTCTATCGTCGTCGCCAACACCTCTCCGCAGCGAGCCATTCCCGAACACCACAACATCCAAACACCCAGAACACCGGAACACCACAAGAACTCTATCAAGTGGAAGAAAAAGTGCCATAACTCAAACAACAGACTGATTACAGTGATCAATGAGGCGTCACTATAATTTCTCTGTGAAAGTAATATGGAGACAATAAATAGAGAATAGCTAGTGTACGACCTATAACCTCATTAATTTATTTGATGTGTGTGAATAGTAGCATTGTGTATTGTTCAATAATTTATTAAATTATTACATAAATCGCAATAGTATTTTCATTTTTCTGTATAGAGTTCATATGTCATGTGTGGTGGCGACAGCTCAATAAAAGTAAACAAATGAAACAACAGCTACAATATCGTAATGAAATATAATATTGACATTTTGTAATAAACATACAAGTAGTGAATATGGACCAAAAATACAGTAGTGGCACACTATAAATATTACCGCTGTGGGACTACAATGTCCTCTAAGAACTGGGCGAAACAGCGCATCGCTTGTAGTAAGGCCGCAAGCAGTATGGAAAGAGACAGGCTCACCAATTTCTGACTATCAGATCTAACAAGTTCGTTGTTAACAGGAACTAAATTTTGGCTCGAACCTAAAGTATGTATACTTAAATTATCACAATCTACAGTACTGTCTTTATCATCACTTCTAATCACTTCGCTTACGTTTTTGACATCACATGTCAGATCTATCACAATAAATTCAGAAACACCATTGTCTACTGCTTCATCATTATCTAACAACCTAGATGAGTCAACACTTATATTAGTAACATTATTCGAACAGCACGGAATCTCATTCCATTGCTGAGTATGTTGAGGTTCATATGTCAGGCACTTAATTATTACTTCTTCTTCATTATTTAGGCATACGTTACTTACATTATTCTTACTAGTAGCACTCATGTTGTTTTTTAATGAATCATCACTTTCTTCTGACGACATACCACTGTCGTTATCTACAGCGTCTTTTTCTTTATTAACTTTATTGTAAACAATGTTTATTGTTTTAATGTTAGTGTCGCCAAAACTACCATATGCAGGCGAGTTAGGTAGTTTGGCCGTAGTTTGGTGCTCCGTGCCCTCAGGGGGCACGGCCTCGGGTCAGGACATCACTGCACAGCTGATATTACCCTTTATGACCATTGTACTAGAAAATACTTCTTGAGCCTCGTATAAACTTTCCCCGTCGGAATATGACCCGTTATCCAGTGAACACTCGTCGTCGAGAAGCTGTTCGGATCGTAAGCCCTGAAATCAATCAAACAACACTTCTTTATTTCCAAATAGTCGATTTTTTAGGCTATCCGGCAGATACTAAATAGGTTCGTGATAAACATAAATACGTAACATTAAATTGTTGCTCTACAGTAGCAAAGATCTAGCAAAGATATGATGCAATCTAAAAGAATTACATAGGGGGTGAAATTCGCGTGTATGTAAGGACGCAGTATTGAGTTGGTCGTAATCAATTACTAATTAATTAATTATTGAAAACAAACAAACCGGATTACAAAGTAAATCTTTAATTTATAGATATTTTCCGACTCAGGTTTACCAAAGTTTATGTGTGAGATTTATATGTATTCTTATAACATAGGAACCTTAATTACTGTTCATAATTCGTAAGAGTATACATATTACTAGTAATAACGGAACAATTTTGTCATATACATTAATATTACTAAGAAATAACCGAACCTAACTTCAGTGAAAATGTGTTGTGGGAGGCGCTGCGAGATGTCATAATACGCAGCGGTTGGTTGACGATGACATTACAACTCCAGATTACATAATTATAATCAGATTGCCATAAGCTGGCATCAACGTCGTCGTTGGGAAATTGTTCCAATTACTTCGTAAATGTTTGACTTTCTACATAATAATAAGGAACTATTTGCACACTAAAAACTAAGGGAATAGGTTCGCGGAGATCTATGACGTCACGATCAAAGGTGTTGCTATTGGTTAAAGATTGTTAAACTTATATCCAGAGTTATATCCATGATTCACCAGTCAATGGTGTCAAATCTGATGTCCCTTTCTTGGTATTCCAAGAAGAGGATAGAAACAAGAGGTAAGAAAGGATAGCACCACTTTAAATATAGTTTTGGGTTAGAGAAGTATTACTAGAATGGACACAAAATGAAATAACCATCTTCATGATCATTTCAACAACTTGCTCTCCTATGTCGTGACCACTTTCCGGGGAAGATTTACAATATCTGCTATGCAGGGGCAGGCAGGTTGAGGATCATCTATGATGATATTGGGAGCTCCGCATCAATAACGCTGCTACCCATTACTGGTCTATGCTGTTATGCATACGATCTCTAAGTCGCTTTTCCGTCACCCACGGAAGAGGCGGGTTAGGAGGCTAGTGCTTAAGGTTTGATTAACAATATGAAAATTAACAAATTTACATACAAAACAATAATGAATGATGTGGTTTTCTTACTTTTTGAAAATTCATTTTATATATTTTTTACTAAATAAATGTAAAATTTTTCGGGGCTAATTTCTACCCTGTTCCCCGCTCTGCCCACACACCTAGACATATTCGCATTGGCGTAGGAGGTGCCTCAAGTTTATTTTTGCAGCGACAGTGGATCGGATGCAACCCATGAGTTCGTTATTGGGTCAGAATGTTAAATAGCATGATGCTGCAAAAAGTTGTAGGACATAACAATAAAACTTCTATTGTGTCTATGATTCACTGCACGTGAAAGGGTTAAGAGACACTTTTAGAGGAGTCAGCAAATAAAGTATTTAGTTTTCAAAATGTCCGAGAGAAATTCGAGGCTGAGTGGGGTGACACGGTCTGTATGGACATTTATACATAGGTTCCAGATGACATTTTTAAATTACTAACCTCTGCAAAATACTGATAATCCTTTTCAAATGACAATAAAAAAGCGCAGAATATCGCTGCGAGTATATAGCTGCAGAGAGAAGTGACGAGAAGACAGATATAAATACCGCTGGAGCTACCTGTAAATAAATATAATTTTGCTAGTAATAAATTAACAACCGGTTCCCTGGTGTCACTCACTTGCATAATCAGCAATTTCCCAATTTTTTTTTATGCACTTGATGTTAAAGAACGAGGCCGAAGGTGCAAGCGCCCTCAGCCGGAGCTCCCAACTAATTTAACCTAACCTAACCCCTGGGAAACGAATCTGCGACATCCGTTTTGTACACCTTATGTTTGTTTACATTGCGCCATGGATGTGGTCAAGCAAAAATGTTTAGGCGGCTCGTATTACAGAACCATATTCCAGTCATGACTTCTACTTAAAACCGGCCGAAACCGATAGATAAATACATATCTTTTCATCTGACTGATATTTATACTTGAGAGTCGTTCTGTAATACGAAAATAAACGTAGATTATGTCATTCTGAATAGTTTACATTTAAAACCGTTTATTATTAAAAAGGAGATACAATATTCAATAATCATTACTGGAATATGGACTTTTTAGTACTTCATCATCATCATATCAGTTACAGGACATCCACTATGAACATAGGCCTCCATATATTTCCAGAGCAACCGGTTGTAAGTGGCCTGCATCCAGCGACTTAACTCGATCTTTATTAAGTTCCTCCGTTCACCTTATAAGTACCTTAAGTACTTACTCGAACATCAAACATTTAAAGATACTACCCACTACACTACCCTACCAGAACAAGGAGGTAGTCTATCGGCGATGTTGAAGATTAAAAGTAATTCTAGCTTCGGTAATAATCCATTAAAACCGGCGCGAGCTAGGGGTATATCCTAAATCTACATTTCAAATAGACATTTTGTTTAGGCTAGGGATTTAATGCTAAGAATATCGTATGTAATATCGACTTTTACCTTTAGGTAGAAATGAGCTAACGGTCCCGAAAATCGCCATTACAACTAAAATTAGGAAGCTCAGGTTGGCCAGGCATTGTCGGAGCACTGACAAATATTGGTCGTAATACAATGTCGAGACGTATGTAGTAATTATGCACTGAAATTAAGAATATAGCGTTATTACTATTGTTCCTTATATAACGAAACATGACCTTCACAGTTGGGTTCACCTGTTACCTACTTTAAAAGTTAAACTGATTAAGTAAAGACGCATTAAAATAATCTATTATAATCTCAAATGAAGAATTACCTACCAAGTTGTTTACAAAAACATGAATGTTTCAACGGTGTGGTGATTATTCTTAGAGACTCACATTTAAGACATTGGCACACAAAACCGGTACAATAGGATGAATGATATTTTTTTATCTAAGCGGAATTTAGCGTTCAGAAAGTATTAATTAATTTAAAATAATAATCTGTTTTAAAATCATTTTGTACAAAAAATTATATTTAAGTATACTTAGATATTTTTGCAGGCCTATGCATACCGAATTATTATGCTGCTGACTGTACCTAATAAATGTATGCGACTTTTTTGTCATTACAACCAAACCAAACCAAATATGGGTAGTATATAGTATTATGGATCCCATTCGGGTAAAAGCTATATAACTCTATAATAACACTATTATATAACCCAGATATATAGTATATAACCCAGATAATGTAAATATAAACATATATATGGAAAATAAAGCTTAAATAATAATAATAATAATAATATAGTATTATACGAGGGAAGGCTTATATCCCTACAGTGGGATTTACGGGCTGATGATGATGATATAGTATTGTATAAAATATATAATTCAAACTTACAGAATTAATTTCAATTATATCATTTGTTGAATTTCAATTCAAATCTATTGGAATAATAATAGTGTTTATACATTTATCTGTCAGTCAGTAAGTCCAAGACACTACTGCTTCGGAAAGGAAAATTATCTCGGCGAAAAAAGCGGCGCAAGAAACTATTATACATAGAGAAGTCATCTGTTGGTCTGAACTGTTGTCTCAATAACTACAGCTATAATTTACGAATACATACCTGGATCCACATATACAAAGTGCCAAATCCACATATGAATATACTTAGTGCCGTCAAACAATGGTCATCCACCTGAAAATTATAAATTACCATATTATTAATATTTGTTGGTAACAAAGTAATGAAACAAATAAATTAGGTATAGGTAGGCACATAGAATGAAGTGCAAGTAATTAGCTAATCAAAGCTTAGTTAAGTCAAGTTAGATAAGTATCTCACATTTTTAACTGATTTGAAGAAAAGAGAAGGATCTCAATTTGGCTGTATCCTCATTACTTATGAATGTGCCGCAATATATCCGTCAGGTACAGATGGACATGCTCTATAATAGCATGCTTATGGGTAGTGACATTCATACATCTATGTGACATTTTTTGAGAAGGATGTACCTAGTTAGTTATGATTTTGACTAACAGTAAAGGTGTTTACAGCATTAAAAACTTGCAAGGTGCTTGAATCTATACATAATGATGTTTAGTGGCTCTTACCTTAAACACGAACAGAAAGAAGTACACCAGGAAGCCCAGAAAAAAAAATGAGGCCGAGAAGGAAGCTATCTTATTTGCAAAACATGTTACATTTGGGTTTGGTGTTAGTGAACCTAATATATGGATTTGCTGATATCTGTCAAAGATGATTTTGCCAGCTGAAAAAAATATTTGTTAGCACATTTAGTTAATCTCATAGGTTAGTAACAGCTTTACAATTACAAGCTCAGTAATGGGGTTCTACACTGTGAGTAAATCGTGTTAATTGACAAACAATTTGTAATGCACATGGTATTGCAGTGACAGTGATTTCTGTAGTCGCTCACACACATTTCTCTAAATAAATTATGTAATGCTTATAATGAAATCTTTCATAAGTCGTCTCATTCAAGGCCACAAACATTACATGGATAGTCAGTGGAACATTACCACTGGGAAGCAAACTTATTACATGTACAACCTTTGCATAATTTTTAAATCAAATTGAATATACATGACAAGTTAGAGAAAAGTTAATAAATATATAAAGGCTTCTTTAAAACTACTTTGGTTCATTACACAGCAGTCTAGGTGCCTGATGACGTCAACATTTATAACTTAGTTACCAGCAAGCGAGTTTACAATTAAGATAGCTAAGACTCATACAATTTGAAATAATCATTTTGAGTACCTACCTACAGCCAGTGGGCCCAATTCTGGAGAAACACATTCAATGTCAAAATAACTTTAAATGGTCTAGCAATGTAGAGTTATTATAATTTAATTGAGTTTGCCTGTATGTTACCAAGTCAAATGGCAGTGTGTTTTGTTTAAGAGAAATTAAAAAAAGTAATTTAAATTAGAAACTGATCACAAGGTGTTTATTTGTACAAACACTTTTTGTACTTCATATGATTTATATAAATAAATTAAAGTTAACTTAAAATTAAGTACCTAACAAATGGTATGTTCTACGCTTACCACTTTCTGTAAATGTATTTTTTTTGTTGTGTGTTTTATTGCATTGTACAAAGGCGTACTTATCCCATAAAGGGATCTCTTTCAGTAATTTTTATTTTTTTTCATAATTATGACTGCTATAACAGTCCTGTTAATATGTTAAAACCCCTAAAACTAGTTTCATCACCACAAAGTACCAAAAATAGGTTAATAGTCTCACAAAATGAGAAAACACAGTAGCTAAAGTAGGTACCTATCTAAACTCTCACTCACCTATTGCTCCACTGGCTAGATACAAAAAAGCAAGGCCAGCGTCCAAGGAATTCGTTTTTTGCGCAATTTGAATGCAAAGTCTGTAAAGTAAAAAGCATGCAATTCACAAATTAAATTCCTACAAACTAGACAAAATAGCAGAAATATCTTAAACATAGAGAAAGTGAAAGTTAATTAAATTATGACGAATTTATAACAATCTGCTTACACTTTTATTTAAAATAATATCCATTCAGTGAAACTTGGTAAACTTTCTTCGTCGTTTGTATTGTTATAAAAGCATTAAAAAAATGAAAACAGTTCGATGTACAAAACAGCTGATTATAAATAGATGGTAAAAGCTGCACTAATACTTACGACAAAATATATGTTGAAGATAGCACAATTAATCCACACTTGAAAATCAACATTGCTACATTTAAATTACAGAATCAAATGAAGAAAAATAAATACGAAAGAAAGAAACATCATAGATCATCAAACAACGAACTGAACGAAAGAACATAATAATAATACTCATCGAAAGAACGGTGAAACGAAATGTTATTCATTTTTTAATTTCCCCCTCCCTTCGGAGTCTGTGTTTCCACTTCAATTCTTATAGTGTAATTAGCAGATCACGGTTATCTCTATATCAAAACAAACTAAATTGCGACTTTTTGGCGGGAACTCAGCGAATGATGTTCCATTTTTATTTCTTGTGCATTCTCAGGTTTAGAAGCATAATAACGACAGAATATTGTACGGCAAAAGTCAGTGATGGTGTACAATACAAGTGGAGAGAAGTATTAGAGTGCGTAACGAAGCTTTCGGGTTCCGCCACGTAAAAAGACGCCAGATTCTTCCGAGAAGCATTAACATTACTGAAAAATTACTAGACCGCTGAGACTGAAGAAGTAAGATGAATAAGATATGGCTGTATGGGCTCAGCTCCCTTTGCCTTCTCTGAAAGGAGTGAATTCAATGAATGAAAAAAAACTATTGGGCTTTTTGGCGGGAACTCGGCGAGTGAAGCTCAGAGGGCCTATTACGTAAATTTAAACGTTTCAATCGGCCATCGGCCATCGTTTACGATCATCGACCACTCGTATAAAAGTTACTGCATTACGTATGTCGTCGTTTGACACTCGTATACAATGAATGAATGATATTGTAATTGTCCAAAAGTATTGCTACTCGACACTAGACGGCGCTATTGTGTACTTTTTTCGTTAACACCTTGGGCTAAAAGAGCGCAATAGAAAGGGATGCCCTTATACCCAGAATAAAGTTATCTCACTCTATTTTTGCATTACATAATTTCTAACCTACCAAATTTGTACATGCAGTGCTGCCAATTACGAAAAAATTCCTCGATTTGTGGGAAAACACAGAGTGAGGAATAATTTAAATCGGGAATTTATCGGGGAATCAAGGCCAATAAAATTTGTAAAAATACTATTTTTATTGCTAATCGTGTTACTACATTTTTTACGTAATAAGAACAACAAGTTTTCAAGTTAAAGTAAAACATTAAACAACATTTTACATGAAACAATATTGTACTTCTAATTATCATTTCGGAGAAATTTCTGGAAAATTACGTAGGAACCATTAAAAATATTGTTTAATACATGCTTCGATCATCTACATGACTCATACATCATCATGTAATAAAAATAATTTTATAATAGTAGGTTATTTGTCGAAATATTCACTTTTTGGAAAAGGTATTTGTTCTACAAATTATTAGTAGGAGTACTAGCTTAACTATTAAACGTAAAACACGTTTTTGAAATAATATTTTTTTGCAATAACAAAAGAATCATAAGAATTCTTAGTACCTATAGTGAAAACGAATACGATTGGGGTAAACCCCGACTCACCTTTATCGATAACGTTTGAATCGTATACGATGTGCATAGGTAATGCCGATGTCATTACTTTTGTATGAGAGATCATTCATTCATCGTCAATCGTATCGATGACACTCGCATTCGTAATCGTTTGAAATGCGTAATAAGATTTCGCGAGTTTGACGTCGATGATCGTAATAATCGTTTACGATGGACTCATCGATTGACTTACGTAATAGATCCTCTGAGTAGGTACTGAAACCAATGGCGATGCCCTACCTACGAAAAAAGCGTGTATACCTAACTGAGAAACAAAAATGGCACCTTTTTGTAGTGGTGCCCCACGATACATCGATATCTTTTTAGATACATAATTTGTGTCTCATCGAAAACGTAATTGTTAAAATGGGACTTGTTAGCATATATGTGATTGTCTATTTCACTGACAAAAGAATTGAGATCTAAATGGATGCCAAGTTCTGTAGATATTCTCAGTTTCATAGTTCGCGACTGTACATCGAAAAAGGAACTCTATATTTCACTTCATTACACTTCACTCTTCACATTAATAATTTGAATTTATCTAAGTAACGAGTGTTTTGTGAAAAATATCGACAAATTGCTGGTCTAATCAAATTTTCGCTAGAACCTCTGGAGTTTTGGAAATATTAAAGTGGCCTGGCAGGATGAGCTCTCATCTTGGCACGGCCAGCAATACACCCCTGTATCTTATAAACGGCTGACCGACAAGTTCTGAAACTTGTCACAATTATCGACAAATTCCGCTCAGACTCTAGCATGATCTCAACTACAAAATGGCATTGTACCTATTTCTATATTTTGTCACAACGTAAAAGGGTGTTAAAACAAAGAGTTATTTGCAAATATATATTTATTTATACAGCAAGGGATTTCAAAGATAATATTGAACGTTTTAGAATTCCATAAATGAAATACCTACAATTTTACAAACAATCCAATCAACAAAGATACAGAAAATGTTATCAATCAATCAATTACGCTTTATTGTTTAAATAAGGAAGGTACATTTAATGATCTTATAGATACTATAAATTAGGCAGCCTTATCTCGGCGCTCTCTTCCAGGCAACATACCATCACGGAATGCAATACGAATAATTACTGTGGGTGACTGGCTGCATAAAATCAATTTTAAAATTAACATTATAATAATAATAATAATAATAATAATAAATAAATAAATATCCTTGAACATACACACAGCGCCATCTAGTTTCACTTTAAGCAACTATAGGCTTGTGTTGTGGATACCAGATGGTTGTTAAACTACACAAATACATTTTTTTTGTAAATAAATACATACATAAATGAAAAACATCCATAACTCGGGAACACATGTCTGTATTCATCATACAAACATATGCCCCTAGCGGGATTCGAACCCGCGATCTTTTGGTATAGTAGGAGAGTTTCTAACCACTATACCAAACAGGTCGTCATCATTTATAATCTTCATCACATTAATAAAACTTATATTATTTAGAACAATTAGAGGTACTGACATTCATCTTAATATAATGTATAATAAAGAGCAAATTAAAGAAGTAGAGTCAACGAAATTTCTGGGGCTACATAGTGACAAATTCTGCAATTTGCATTCTGTTATCTGCCATATTGAAAATATATGTGAAAGACTGGACAAATGTGTAGTTGGTTTATGTAGATAAAGTAGTATAACATTGCAAGAAGTGGCACTGACGGTTTTCCATGGACGAGTATCATCCAGCCTCAATTATGGACATATAATATATGGGGTATTTTTTCTGTCTTCTATTTTCGTCATGTAAAATTTTAATTTTCTTCTTGTACTTTTCACATTTCATATTTAATTTTTTAATTGTTTTCAGTGTTGGGTCCTGAACCTGGAAATCAAAATGACACTTAAACAAATTAATTCATTAATGTATTTGTAGTGGACGTCTTTCGGCTGATTATGATATGATGATGAATTTTATTTTCATGTTCTATAAATACAGAACATGATTTCAGATAAAATTGATACTTATAAAATTGATTGTCCTGACTGATTACCAACGCCCAGACAAAAATACTGTATTTAGAAAGCTGAAATTTGGTAAGAAAAAGAGGGTGCCAAAGTTTGTAAATCTAAGCGAGCAAAGCTACGAGGCTGTTTGCTAGTAATAACTAAAAATTAAATACTCACTATAAAGATTCGTGACGGTAGGGCAACATCCCGGAAGGCCGTCAAAATCAAAATCAAAAAATGCTTTATTTTGTAGGTACACAGGGTACACTTAAAATAGTCAGATTTTACATTTTTAAAGCTACTGCTTGTTCAAATGGCAATTTTCCCCTGAGAAGAACAAGCAAGAAACTCGAGAGGTCGCTCTTTTAAAAAAAGGTTTTTATATTACAAAATTATTATTTTATATTATAATATTTCATTATTAATTGTGAAATAGCCTGGTTATGCGAACGGGCTGGTTATGTCCATGATTGTTTATCATCTAAATAATCTGATATTTTATAATATGCTTTCTTAATAAGTTTCTGTTTTATAGTATCTTTAAATTTATTGAAAGGAAGATTTTGTATATCAACAGGAACTTTATTGAAAAAGCGTATACATAACCCTTTGAATGAATTACTGACTTTGTGGAGGCGACTTATGTGACCTGCAAGTTTATCTTTATTTCTTGTATTGACATCATGTTTATCACTATTTTTCCTAAATGATGCTATATTTTTTTTGACATATATTAGATTTTCAAAAATGTACTGTGACGAAAAGGTTAGAATATTATACTCTTTAAATCTGTCTCTAAGTGACACTGCAGCATGGAAATAACTAAAATATACTAATCTAGCAGTATTTACGTCCGATATTTGTCTAATTTTTTGACTGCATACGCTGCAGAGCTGAGCTTCTTCGCCAATTTATGGATATGAGGACCCCATTGTAATTTGGCGTCCAAAGTAATGCCCAAAAATACAGTGGACTCAACAAGGTCTAGAGTGTCATTTTTTATCATTATATTTGTGGGCACCTCCCTGACATTAGGCAGTACAAATTTAACACATTTAGTTTTTTTCTCATTCAGTAACAAATTATTTGCCGTAAACCATTCTACTATTTGAGAAATAGCATTGTTCACGTCGTCATAATTTAATTTTAGTCTATTTACTTTAAACATTACAGAGGTATCGTCAGCAAACAATACTATTTCATGTTTATCGTTTACAAGGTTTGGCAAGTCATTTATGTAAACCAAAAACAAAAATGGTCCGAGAATGGAGCCTTGTGGGACGCCCATACAGACTGTCGACCCTGACGATGTATTACCACTGATATCAACCCTCTGAACTCGGTTACTCAAATAAGAATTCAGAAGGTCGAGAGCTCGGCCGGTTACACCATAATGACGTATTAAAGTCCGATTAAAATAGAATTCCTCAAAATGAAAAGAGCAATCGAATGAAAATTGACCTCACATGTAGCTTTAAATGTTCCATTCCTATTGCATCCAGCCACATTTTTCTTTTTCGATAATTTTTAGGCAACCTAAAACGAAAAAAAGCGGTATAGAAACATTACACAACAATTCACACTGGAAAACATCGATATAAAAAATGGCTTGAAGGGCAACTCTATCGACAAAAAGCAACTGTTTTTAAACTTCCTAAAATAACTATCAAAACCCACAAAAATACGTAGTTTAAGCTAAAGTCGTTATGAATTATTCGTAAACTATTTATAAGAAAGCAAAAACATATGGCTTTTAATGTATTATTTGGTATTTTTGCTAAATACTAATACGTACCGGTGTAAATTATATGTTTGGTCGATTTTCGCTTTTTTTGATGCCGTAACCAAAAACACTGCTATTAGACATGTTCCCTGTATTTTCTTTCACTTTATAATGAACTTTGGAACACGATAAAGTCACAAATTAAAACAATTCTGGCACAAAACACTGCAAAACAACTCTCGTTGACAGCCTACGTACCTGTCACACTGAGAAACAAAAATGTCAAACCGGTCGCAGTTAGGTAGAGGAGTGAAGTAGCATTTTTCTTTATAATTCTTATAATTTGTGCATTCTAACTTTTGAAGCTTAATAATGGCAGAATATTGTGCAGCAAACGTTAGTGGTGGTGTACAAGTGAAGGGAAGTGTAAATTAAAGTGCGTAATGGAGCTTTCGGGTTCCCACAAGAAGCCGCCAAAATCTTTTGTAAAGCATTCTGCCACTTTACTGAAGAATGACTTGACCGTGACTAGACTCTGTATACGCCAAGTATATGACGAATGACTTGTTTTGACTGAGACTGACTTACAAACTGAAGAAATAAGAGAAATAAGACATGGCTGTTATGGGCTAGATCCCTTTGCCTTCTCCTAGAGGAGAGAATGAAACAAAAAAAAAAAACTGGCTTTTTGGCGGGAACTCGGCGAGTGAAGTAGCATTTTTCTTTATAGTTCTTATAATTTGTGCATTCTGACTTTTGAAGCTTAATAATGGCAGAATATTGTGCAGCAAACGTTAGTGATGGTGTGCAAGTGAAGGGAAGTGTAAATTAAAGTGCGTAACGGAGCTTTCGGGTTCCCACAAGAAGCCGCCAAAATCTTTTGTAAAGCATTCTGCCACTTTACTAAAGAATGACTTGACCGTGACTAGACTCTGTATACGCCAAGTATACGACGAATGACTTGTTTTGACTGAGACTGACTTACAAAATGAAGAAATAAGATAAATAAGACATGGCTGTTATGGGCTAGATCCCTTTGCCTTCTCATAGAAGAGAAAATAAAACTAAAAAAAAAAAAAAAAACTATTGTCATGTCATGTGTCAAATTCTACTCTCGTTCACTCACATATTGGCGCGTTTTTCTATTTTTCGTGTATTTTAAACATTAAATGGATATAAATAATAGTCCATAAACAATACAATGTCTTCACTGGAACCTATACACGCACTTAATTTGGGTGAGCACGGATTTATAGCTTCAAATAAGTACATTGTTGACATTGGTAAAAACTAGAAAGTAGTGTCGATTCCGGTTGTACGCAAACTAAACTAAAACCAATTTTAAAGTAGGTCTGTCTTTTTCTCTCTGGAACAATATAACGTGACAGCACCAGTCTAAATTTGGTTTTAGTTTAGTTCGTGTGCAACCGAATCGACACTAGTGTAAAGCTCGATTTCCATGCGGATAGTACAGTGGATACTGACAATGGTGTATACCGATCGGCAAGTGATTAGTGCAACTTGCCTTACCCGCTACTACAGTGAATAAAACCCAAGATACCCAAGAGGCCCTCGTTCTCCCATTTCCGTCTAGCAGATAAACAATCCTCGTCGGTAATCTGCCGCTTGCGTCTGGGCTATTCATGCACTCCTCTTCACCTCAATAAAATACGCATCAGAGAATCCCCAATTTGTGATGGTGGCCTTGAGGAAGGATCCACGGACCATATTCTTTAACTGCCCTAATCAATCAGTTTCTTTATATGATATACTCCCCCCTGATATTAACATGAAATCCCTATTGTTATATACAAATTCCACATTTGTTAATATTTTATCTAAGTATATTTCTACATATAATATTAAACTATAATATTTAGTACTGTATCTGTGAAGTCCTTGTGTTGTTTTACTTTATGTATATATTTGTGCTCGTCCTTTTCGTTTTAGGTGGCTCAAACAGGACACAGACCGATAGTTTGGCTCAGATTTCTTACTGATCAACTTCACCCAACATTTTATCCGCACAACCAGACACTGGCAGTAATGGTTGATCGCATTAAAGACGACCGATTGCCATAAAATATAAAAATAATAATAACTTACCTTTCAACTGGACATGACTGTAAACTAGGCTCTCACCACTGTACTTGCATTCATTGCTGATATACTACTGTTCTATGGTTGCTTGCTCTCTGAAAGCCAAACTAGTGATGAGGTATAATAAAACTCCGCAGAATACTCTCAAACAGCTTGACGCAGTCATTTTTAGGCTTATTGACATTATGTGACACAACTATTTATGGTTTATTTGGTTTGTGAATTGTGATAATCAATAAGTGATACCTTCCTTTAAAAGCCCACCTTATAATAATATGGTTAAGTAAATATTTTAAAAAGTTTTATGAAAAACAAATATGGTGGAAGAAAAAAAATTATAAATTACTGTGGGAAAGGTGTTTGGCAATTGAAACAAGTTTATGTTTTTATTTAAAAAACATAACATGTTGAAATATAGCACTTGTGTGATGCAGTGCATTCTCTATTTGTTTTCTATTAACAAAGTTAGCCAGCATTTGGAGTGGTCAGCCCTGGAATGTGTGAATGCTAGTCTTGTATTGTATTTAAACATTCTGTCTGATTATATTACAATAGAAGGCAGTGGTCAAGAGAAGTCGCTATCCTACAAGAAGTGCATGAAAACACTGACACCAACAACCAATCCGCACAACCCACTGGTGGATTACAGTCCTCTCACATGTTGGTAGTGAGAGTCGGCTGTGCCCTATCGCCGATTATGGGGACATAAGGCTGTTATGTAATGTACATGTACCCATGATAATAATACTGAGGAGTGATGATGCAATAACAGAAATTATTACAGAATATTTCATTATTTTCAGACTCTGTCCAGCAGCAGGCTTTCATCAAGTACTTCAATTCATTACCAGAGGTATTAATATACATATAAATTAATATATTTTTTATTTGTTTTAAATATATAATATTCTTATAAAAAAATATTCTTGCTTGATTTGAATGGTTTATCGAAATTTCAAGAGAAACTCAATTCAGTGTAATGTATTGTAGGATCCACTGCTACATATAATGTGTCGCGTTGAAAAGTGTAATTATAGTCTTATTCTCAAAGGTTATAGATTTTTTCGAACATATTAGTCCTTCAGTCATAAATTATTATTTTCTATATAAACTGTTTTTTAGCCAACTGCCCCAGGAAAGAAGGGTAATATTCTTTTTTTTTTTTAATTTATTGATGAAAAATACAAATCTTTTATATATCCATTATGGAAACCTCATCGGTATATGTAAAGATGGTCAGTTCACAATTCTATCTTATTACGTTGATCATCATCTTCATGCCCTGGTCCCAATTTATTTGGGACGGCGCATTACGTCTTTTTCTTCCAATCTCATCTAGCAGCAGTTACCTCCTCATTCACGCCCTTTTCGTTCATATCAGCTGTCACACAATACATCCATCTTTCCGTGGTCTTTCGTGGTCCTTTCCAACCACATACATCCATATTCATCACTCTCTTAGTAACATCTGTTTCATCCCTCCTCATAACATGCTAAATGGTTTCTTATCAACTTTTCTGTCATGGGTGCCACTTTTAAACTCCCTCTTACATACTTATTCCTTATTTTATCCATCCTTGTCACTCCACTCATCCATCTCAACATTCTCATCTCGGCTGCATGCAATTTTCTTTCATCCATCTTCTTCATGGCCCAAATTCTATCTTGTTACGTTGATATAATGTAAATAAAACAACATTGTATTAGCCCTTTAAAGTTATAATTACAGGGGTAAAGGTAAAATGCAAACAATTTTGTCGTATTATGCTTCCAAAATTAATACTTTAGTCGTTAATTAATATTTTATGCATGTGCGGCCGCACGAGCAAGGACCGTGACATTTCCAATTTTTAGTGGCGTCGCGTGGCCAGCTTACACTCGTGTTACGATCGTCGTGCCGTCAACTGCACTACACATAACGTGACACAATTCACATATTGTCTTGTTACACTATACGATAGTTACCTTAAATAAACAAAAATTGTACATTCAACATTTGGAGATACTGTAAAAATATTTTTTTGTTGCAAGCCATCTGAAATACATTGTATTACCAATTACCCTGTATATTCAACATGAGGTCCTGAGGTTGGTTCACATTAATTATATTATAATATTTTTGATGACTTTCGAGAACAGTCTCTAGCTGACATGGTATAATACAAAATAATAATTTAAATTTATTTTTTTACAATGAAATTATGACTAGTTAAAGCATCATTTTAAATTTAAGTAGCAATTTACTTTAACTGGAAGTTCTTTAATATAGAACTATATTTTTTATTTACCTACTCCTGAACCATGAGGCTACTGTATCTTTGGCATTAGTAAATTTATTTCCCACAGATTTCCAAAAACCTGGTTTTTCTTTAGTTATCTCTGGGGGTGAAATAAATTCATAATCTACATTTTTGGCTGGAATAGTCTCTATCTTTCCATCTGTTTCACTTGTCTCTGCAATGTTTTGTGTGTCGCCGATTTTCGGGCTGCTCTCTCTCTCTTCTTTGTTCAAATATTTTTGGTTGTAGAAATTGTGTGTTTGATATTGGCCTTGATTTAATTTGTCGAATTCCTGACCGTCACGTTCTTGTTGAAAAGCACCTTGTGTTTCTTCCCAACTATTATGCGTTTGTTGTCCCCAACCGTTTTGTGTTTGTTGGTTTAACTTTTCATTTTGCTGTCCAAAGAGGCCAAAATCTTCAAACTGCTGTTCAGTATTTTGTTGTTCTATTACGTCTGGCCCTTGTTCCACACTAACATTCCCTTGTTCGTCCTCGTCTTTTCCGTTTGGCAATTGTTGGGAATCATATATGGTATTAGAATTATATATAACATTACTTCCAGAGTGACTGTAATTATTGAACTGTTGTGATGCTCTTTGTGTACTTTCATGTATCTGCTGAAAGTTTGTGTTAAAGTGGTTTTCAATACTCTTAGGCGTAGTACTGGAAGTGGTATGAAGAATTGCATCCAGGGTTTCACTCTTCTGTCGCTGCTCATCCAACCATTTTTGTTGATTTAAACCTAAAACATTTAAGTTACTTTCCGATAATTGAGTATTTCCATCTATATTTAATTGTTTATGTAGATTTGTATTATCTACATTTGCCGTTTTGTTAGATTCTTTCATTAAACTTAAGGCCTCAATTTCGTCTTGGCTTTTGTACTGTTTATTCTCGGAATCGACTGTAAAACTGGGAGAAAAATGCACATTGTGGCTTTGGTGATATGTTTCGTCAGTAGTAGTAGTAGTTAAAGAAATAGAGTCTTCAGCTCCAATGTCACCACGTCCTATATCGTAAGGTCTTAAGTTTTCGATGTGATGACCTAGTTCTTCGTCTACTTTTGATTCTTCAGCCGTACTGGTATTCTCATAATGAAATACTTGCCGTGGTTGATAACCACCATGTTGAGAATTATGTTCATTGTTACTCTGGTCAGACCCAGAATTAGTCTCATATGTATGACTCCCGCTGTTTTGATTATAATTTTGGGAACCTGTTACACCGTGGGAAGAAGTGTGTACTTTATCATTCGTGTTTGTATTGTTGTTTGTCAGTGTGTATGTCTGCTCTAAGTTATTTATTTTATCCCACAAACTTTGAAGTGAGGAATCACTACCAGAATTTGTTTGTGTATTATTACTAAAGCTGTTATTCATATTCCAATTATAATTACTTTCACTTTCCTGTGTAACATTATTATTTTGTTCGTGTCTATCAGTGTTCCATATTTTTCCATATCCTGGGTACTTATAAAATTCTGAACCATTTGTTGAAATTTGCTGTGTGTTATCTTCTGACTGTTCCCAAATAGACTTCACTTGGTCATTGTCATTAATTACTTTGTTGTGATTTAAAGTGTTATGATTATCCCACGCATTTTGTTTCTGTTGATCCAAATTATCACTTTGTTCCTGTGAGAATTGATTCCAATTATTTTGTTGTTCAAAATTACCGGAATATTCATCCCCTTCAATTTGATTATTTTGGTTTAAACGATGTATGTTTTGACCAGGTTTTTGAACTTTGTCATCTGTGTTTAGTGATTGCAAATCTCCGTCTAACCTATCCCATATTTGTAAATCCGAAATTGTATGATCATGATTGCTATCATATTTGCCTTCATTTACATGTTGAGAACCTTCGGAATATTGATTGAAGCCGTATTGTGACTCAAATCCTTCTTGAGTTTCGTGATGACCGATCTCTTTATCTTCACTACTTTGCTCTTTCTGGTGTACTCCATGCCAGGGACCCTGCACCTGCTGTTCTAAATCTTCTAAGTTATCCCATTTTGTTTCAGGCTGTTGACCTTTTAGCTTCTCACGTCGCGTGTCGTCATATTTATCCCATATATCTTGTGTTTGCTGGTCCAAATCCGCTGAATTGAGAAGTTTTGTTTATTCAAAAATGTTTTGCGAATCAAATTTAGACAAAGTTGCGCACGAGTTTAAAAATTAAGAATCTTAACATTTTACTACGATTCACCGCTATTGTATAGGTAAGTACAAAATATCTAGCGTCTATTTTGGTTAATTAAAATAATTTGTACAAAATATAAGCGAAAGCAAAAATATGTTAGATTTTTGGAAATTCTCAGAACAGTAAGTAAATAATACTTCGTTTGTAATCTACTCTGGCCGTGCACCAAATCTCAACAAATAAACACCCATGTCCACCCTGGTATGTTTCTGTGTAGCCCAAGAATTTGTTCAACATTAATAAATTTTATTTATTCTAGTTAATGTGTGTTTACATAAAAGACCGTTATACTTAATACAATTATTTAATTAATTATTATATATATCGGAACAAGATTATCAGATCAAGGATGAAATGTATACAATGACCAAAGACGTGTTGATGAGTATGAGGCAAGCCCACTAACGACTAAGCAATAACAATTAACTTGACCTTGATAGCATTCGGCGCCCTACATTTATTTTCTTATGAAGTATTATTTTTTATATTATATTGCATATAATGAATATGGTTAACTGAAGTAAGGTGAGGTAGGTACTGATCAAATTCGGTTAATATGTATAAAAATTTACTGGAATCGCGTGTATCATTTCACTTTCTACCAGGTGAGATTATGGTCAAACGCATCTCCAGTCCATTAATAAAAAAATATTAAATTATTATGTTTATTCAAATATATCTTTAAACTAATATTTTAATAAGCATTACTGAATGAAACTAAAACATTACTGCGGTGCGTCGATGTAAAAGGAATTGTTATTCAAGGAATTTTAGTCACACATAGACTTTTATGAACATAATAAAAATTAGTAAAGCCAAATTAGTAAACTTCTCAATTTCCCCACTTACTTTGAGTTTGATGACCAATGTCCTCCGTTTTATCCCATGGATTTTGAGATTGTTGCCCTAACTCTTCCAAATTTTGGAAATTGGTCTGATCCCAGTTTGTTTGAGTTTGCTGGCCTAAATCTTCCAAATGTTCAAAACCCCTCTGTCTTTGGTCATTCCAATTAGTTTGTGTTTGTTGACTTAGATCTTGGGTTTGCTGCAAGTCTTCTAAATTTTCCCACCCAGTTTGTTCTTGCTGACCTACAGATTCCTGCGTATTAAATGTTTGACTCTGTTGATAAGGATCTACTTCTTGAATCCGAGCGGTATTGTAAGATCGTGCTACACGAATATGCCCATTCTCGTCGCAGTCTACCGAACTGCCATGAGTATGACTATGATGACCATACTGATGCGATTGGTGTCCTTGTCTGTTTGATTCAGCAGTTAGTCTCTGTGATGTTTGCCCATCGTTGGCGCTTGTCGAATCAGGTATTATTACATAAGGATCGCCCTGTCTTTCCCACGACTTGTGATAGGAATACGAAGATTGATAACTTTTGGGCCTAGAATTTACACCTCCAGTAGGGCTGCTTGCGTCTGCTCCTGTACCATGCGTATTTGAGTTTGAAGCTGAATTATCATTAGAGTCGGACAATGCACTGCTATGTTGAGAGTTGTAACCAGATCTTCCGTTGTACCGTGATTGTCTAGATAAAGCGGACTTAACATTGGAATTATAAACGTTGCTTGAGTGGCTGTTATGAGAATCGTATTCATTTGCATCGTGATTAGCGCTGGACGTATGTGATGATTGAGTGTCGTCATACAACTCGCTGTTTTTTGGGTAGGGGTTTGCCGTTGGAATTGCCAGTGGTACAGCACCGGGCTGTGTGTTGTGTTTCTCCCACTGCTTACGATAGCTGTATGACGACTCGTAACTCTTAGCATCGCCGGAGGATACACTGCTTGTGGGATAGTGCGTATGTTGATTATTGTTTAAAACTTCTGCTTCACTATTGATAGCATTTTGATCAAAGGAAGATGCCCCATGAGATGTGTCGTACGATTGTGCTGCAATTGGTATAAACACAGTACCACCCGGCCTTATAACAACTCTAGCTGGTGCTCCTGAGATTAATCGAGTCTGTGCATTTGACCCGTACCCTTGAGAACCGTAGATACCCTGGTATCCCGACTGCGAGTGATAGCCCGCGTTGTAGCCAGCATGTCGGCCGTAATTGCTTGTACCAGCAGACTCAGTTTCCAAATTGCTAGATTGTTCTGCTTGGCCCGAGTTCTTTGTTTGATATCTGGAGTTATGAGATTGGCTGTTGCTATATCCTGAACTGTGTGAGGATGAGGCTGATTGTCCGGCAGAGGTATGAGAAGACTGGGACGCTCGCGACTGGGAATTGCCATATGAAGCGCCTTCTTGGAAATTACGACCTTGTAAATTACTGAGATCGTACCTGCCTGATCCGTAAATTCCTCGAGAATTAGCAGCTGTGTAAACGCTTCCGGTTCGTGTATTAGAACCGTCGCCTAATTCTCCTTCTACCTGCCTCACAAGACCGCTCATCTGGTTCTGTGCCAGGTTGTCCATATTATGAGCTCGTTCGTAATTGCCTCCCATATTACCCCTCTGGGCACCGTAATAGCCGGACTTGCTTCCATCGTCCGAAGAACTCCTGGCATACTGAAAGTCTTCTGATTCTCTATACAGTTCCGGTTTAGCTGTGGCTACGGCTAAACTCACTGCTATACAGAGCAGGCTCTTCATTGTGATGATTTTACCACTGAAATATATAGAAGAAAAGATTTTTAATATATTTATTTATTTTATTTTTATTTATTTTATTTATTTACTTTTTGGAAGATTTACAGACTTATATAAACTATAGAACAAAAACCTATCAGTAAAAACAATGCTTATAAAAAATCTCCATTCAATCAATAAAAAATCAATTATATACAATATTGTAGACTTAACAAGGTTCCTAGTTGTAGGTTAGGCATAGGCAACTCGTCCATGAAACCGTTTTGCTTGAAAATCGTTTGTTTTCGATGAGGCAAAGTGATTTGAATTTCATACTCGACGAAATGGCATTTCCCTATGCAAGAACAAAAATAGTACAGTCAAGGAGATGTTCAGAAACTATTCATTTTGCAATAATTTTATTATTAACTTGCTAACCCCAAAACCACTCACAAGGTGGACGGACGACCTGATGAAGATCGTGGGAAGTCGCTGGCCGGTCGCTCTGGGAATCTATGGGGGAGGCCTATGTTTAGTAATGGACGTCCTGTGGCTACCATGATGACGAACCCCAAAACCCTATTGAATATAGAATCAGACACTGTATATTTAGAAAGGTGAACCTTGGAAGTTGTTTTTAGTGTTAAACTTTTAATATATGTACGCCCATGTTTGGGATGTCTCCGATCACTCCATTTGGGATTAGGGTCGAGACGTTATACACTTTTAACTTCCTATCCTATAATCTTAAAGGCTGTGATTTTTTGCATATGGTTAGAGTACCTGTAAGAGATAGAATAAAAATGTTTTCTAACAAATCGGTAACATGCTTTAGATATAGTACAGGTATTTAGTAATAAAACGTAGACAATTAGATTAAAATTACCACTGTGAATGTCATTGCGTTAGAGAATATACTAGAACTTCTATATACTGTACTTATAACTTCTTTATATTTATAAAATAAATCCCTGCGGGCAATATCACGATTCAATAAACTATTTTTAGAAAATATAAAACAGCAATTGATTAGTTCTTTAGAAAATTGTTTTAGGAGATCTTATCATCTTCTACAGCGAAGTTCACAGTGGTAACTTTGATTGTAGGTTTTATAACTAAATACCTATACTATACCTAAAGCAAGAATGGTTAGAAAACATTTTCACACTATTAGTGATGGGTACTCTATCCTTCTACAAAAAAATCAGGACATTTAAGACTATTGGAAATTACACCACAAAAATTACCATAGCTTACTGGAGTAATGTTCTTGCTTGTTGAATGATGAATTTGTTTGGTTTTGTCGAAAAAGCCGAAATTTTTTATAAGAAATTAGTTGATCTCGCGAAAAACAAATTACTTTAATACAAGTAGAGTCGAAGGAAGAAGCTTCTAATGCTGAACTGATTTTTTCCAAAAAGCGTAGGTATTACTTTGTTTTAAGGGTCGTAATTGCTAAACGCAAAGACTTGTTCCGAGACTGATGCTAAGTGTACCTATTTTATGAAATTAGTTTGAATATAATTCTCTTGCGCTTTCTTTTAACTAATTAAATGTGTTGTTTATTTTAGTATTAATTGTTTATATATATTATATTTTCTTCGCTAGAAGAGGTGAAAAGTCGCATGATCCATACGAATGCAAAGTTATATGCACCTCGCAAAATCAACATTCGTGGCAAAAATCGGCTGTGATCTCTTGTTCAACAAATAACTATCTATTTATTATTTTTTATATATATTATTAATTTGCTAACGTCAAGTAACTATTTAGCTAAGCACTAATTTCAAGCTTATGGTAGAATTGGTCTTCTACACAGTACTAGAGTAGAGGCTAAAATTAGGTTACACTGAGTATTTCAATTAATAAATAAACTAAATCTATTACGTCCGGGCGCCTTATCTTTATCTATCACAAGGCGGTCACTTTGTTTCATTATTTATAATTTATGCTATTGTATTTATTTTATGTGTTTAAACTGGCGCATAATTTCGCACTATTTACTTACCTTGAATGTTTATGGGGGGCTAACAAAACTTTACAAAATATTTAGTTATACACCACAGTAGTTCCGTCCGCACACTGACATTGGATGGCCCGCAGAGGCCAATTTATTGACCATTAATTTTCTATCTGGTCGCCGATAACCTCCTGCCAGGTCATGAGTGATCTGTTATTCTGAGAAACCACTAACGTGCAAAATAAGACTTCTTAAACTGAAACCGAAGCTGTTGGTCAAAATGATCGAATAGTTATTTAAGTTAGTGATTGTCACCTGAATCACCATTAGTTTTTGTTTATACGGGATATGATTCAGTCGCGCTATGACTTCATATATGCAGTGTGGTGTCCGCGTGGGACAGAATGGCTAGCTTTATTCTATGAATTTACGCAAACTATTCTTATTATTGAAACTGTCGTCCTATCACTTACTCACATAGAGAGATAGTTATCACTGCTGGAGTCCTAACAGTGCGAGGGCGACCACTTCTTTTTCTGTCTTTTACGCCTGAAACTTCATTTTATCAATAAAACAATCTTTTGGTTATGTTAAAATTTTTCAGTAGTATTGAAAATCTCATTTGGCGCGTAACCGCGCCGACTGCAACGTGATGCCCGCAAATCGATCTTCTTTTAGGCGTACACTCCATATTTAAAAATAAATAAATTGGATTTAGTGCGCATTTTTATTTTTATGAAACATTCGAAATTCGAATTCAATAAATATTTCTCAGGCCTGCATTCAAAATTCGAACGTTTTGATTACGTGACTGAACTTTTAACTCGACCATACCATAATCATGGTATCAAAATTTTCTCAATCTTTACAGATTCATTGATTTGAGACTCGAGAAACTTTGTCGAGGCGCTATCTATGTCACCTCATTTGTAGTAGCCCTGCACAACTAACGGCTTAGAAAGGCACTAGTACCTACATTAGTGGGATACATTAAGGCCGTGAATATAATTCCGAGTTTCCCTATTGTCTGATTAGACTGATCGTATTCACTCGATACACGTCCGATTCTTCCGTCAGACATTTTCTGATCTCAGTCGTTCTCGAGCTATTATCCCGAGTGCTTGCATGCGGAGCAGAAAGAAAAAATGGGTGACAAATTACTGTTACATGTTGCATATACTTATTGCCAAAAAGATTGAAAATTGATAATATTTGCTCATGTTGATGCGAAAGTAGAAAAAACTAATGATAAAATCGTACGCACCTCGGTGCTGTTTCAGACTCGGACGTCCGATCCGACTATCGGATCGGACGTGTATTGAGTGTTCAACCAAAACTATGGCTCCAACGCCTTCCTATAGTCTGATCGATCAGACTATCGGAAGGAAAAATCTGACGTATATTCCCGGCCTTAATATCGTATATCTCTATCCGAGCTTTTTGGAACTAATCTCGAAATACCTGCCCATTACTTAATACGACCTAAGATCTAAAAGACCTTTACTGTTTTTACTCTGTGTTATTTATTATACTTACCTATTTCAAACAATTATGGCATTTAAATTGTCTCTACCCACGTAAATGAAAATTATACAGGATGGGTAGTAGGGCGCGTTCAACGTAATTTGACGTATAGGACCTTGGTTTAACGAAATTTTTCTGCATGTTCAAATAGGTACTTATTTAATGATAAATGTTTACATTGTACGTAATTGTAAGAATATAAAAAGACATCCAAAATAATTTTCCGATAGGCATTTAGCGTGTTATACACTTCGCCTGCGTCGATTAACTTTATCGCGGATATGTTTTTGTTTAGGTATCTCACGGGAACTACGCACTTTATCGGGATAAAAAATATCCTAGGTTTTAATCCATTCTACCTATCCAAATTTCATCCAAATCCGTTCATCCGTTTCGCCGTGATTGGGCAACAAACAAACATCCAAAGTTTCTCATTTATAATATTAGTTAGTTTTAAGTACTTAATTTTACTAACATTTGACAGTCGAGCAGTTAGTTCCCAAATAACAGCCCTGCCCAGGTAGCACATCGACGTCATTACGACGGCCATTATCCGTCCTTCACGACGTAACTGACGTCATTATTCGACGTCACACATCCCCTTCAGATGACGTCAATTTGTCACAGCCTCACGACGTCACCTTCGACGTCCTTTTAACGCCGATTTAGGACCAATATCGAACGTATGGATAAGGTACCTACTGACGTCATAATCACGTAGCCACGACGTGAGCATAAGACGTCACCCACTGACGTCAGATATATGCCTTCACGACGTCAATAGATTGTAGCAATATTAGACGTAGGTACCGACGCCTGTATTGATAGGTATATCCAAGAGGTATACGTTCTGGGTATATACGGGTGAATATACCCAGATATAGTTAGTATACCTCTTGGTTATATAGAATATACGTAGCTATAGCATCGTGGCTAGTACCTAGGGAGGGGTATTCCACCCCCGCGGGGTAAATGGGTATACTGAAATAAAATGCGAGAAGTAATTTTATTACTTACCAATTTATTAAAAAAATGTGTTTCATTTTATATAAATATATTAAAAATTTCTAAATTTTGATTGATCTCAGAACCTTACGCCTAAGTTGCTGGCGACTTGGTAAGTATCTCATTCTATAGAGTATATTTGAGACCTGCTTTGAAGAAATTGACAAAGTAGATGGTAAGTCATTATTAATATTTAAAGATGAACATGCACAAGAGTTAGAAATGCTATTATGTGCATTTAATACAGAAAAACTAGAAAATGTATGCTCCCCATTCACATCAGGGGCATCATTCTCGAAAAAAAAACACCATGTTGGAATGAGACAGAATCATGGTCATTACTTGGGGATAATGATCTACTTTGAAGAAGTAAATGATTAGAATCTGATGAAGTAGATGGTAAGTTACGTAAAGATGAACCTGTATGTGTGTTAGAATGATATTTTGCATATCCAATATAAAACTTATTTCAGTTTCTTTTGCTCTTCTCATTAACTGCCGTTTACAAATTATACTTTTTCTTATATTTTATCTTCTCCATTTTCTTTAGTTTTGGTTTCGGACTTTTTTCACTCTTTCAGGAGCATGTTTTAACCATATTTTAATATCGTCTTCAATTTCTTTTACTGTAAGTTGTAGAAATGACGCCCTCTGTAAAAAATATGTCAACATTAACGACGGTTATAAGGTTTTGACGACCGATTGGTGTAGTGGATAGTGACCCTATCAGCGAAACCAACGGTTACGGGTTCGAATCCCGCGAGGGGTAAATGTTTGTGTGATGAAGACCAACATTTATTCCAGAGTCTTGGATGTTTATATAAATATTTATGTATGTTTATCCGTTATCTAGTATCCGTAGCACAAGCTTTGCTTAGTTTAGGACTAGATGATTGGTGTAAGTGTCCGAAATATTTATTATTATTATTAACAGATATCCATCTGCTACACCGCTGCTCTACAAACAGACATACAACCCAAGAATATATTAAAATAGTAACAAGAGCATTTGTGTTCGTGAAATATTTTTCGAAAAAATAATTGCTATGCATTCTACTACTGATATAGAAACAAAAACACTAAAAATTTGAATTATATCCATGTCTGTTCGCTCGTGCATCATGTAAAAACCGCAAGATGGATTTCGATGAAATTTGGTACACAGATAGAGCATATGCTAGGTACACATGCCGTGTACTGAATTTGAACTCACCTACAACACAATCACGGAGTCGCAGTTGACAAAATGCCTTTTTGTGTGCTTCCCATAAAAGTTGTACTGTTCAGCTAATTGGTCAGATATCACAAATTTCATAATTCGGGATATCTACTTTAATAGAGATATCGTGGCCTCCTATATTTTTGAAATAAGAAACCTAAAAATTATATAAGTATATGATTTAATTATATAAGTAATCAGTAAGCCTATAAGGCAAAAAAAAGTAAAATAATGTGTCAAATAAATGAATTAAAATCAAGTAATAAAAAAGTCTCACCAAATTGTCCCCATTTTCTTCAATGGCCAATAGTGCCTCATTAGCCTCCAGCTCCTCAGAATTTTTCAAGGGCAGTTTAAATTCTGGTTTCAAATTTGAAGTGCCTTTGATATTCTGCATTAAAATTTCCAATAATTGGTCATTTTGTTTTTATTATGCTTAATAATGTAATCACTTTTGATTGAAATCCTGTAATCAAAGTTATCACTTTATCAAGTAATGTCAGAACTTTGGATTGAAATCCTGTAATGAAAGGTATCACTTTATCAATAAAAAATTACAATTAAATTTTAGAATTTATACCTGTTAAATTTGGTGCACACAATAATGATGCAGAAGTGTTATTTAAATTCTCTTGATATGGAGGAAGAGATAATTCGGCATCTTGTTCGACATCTACAAAAAATATTTGATTTTATTAAATAAATAAATACGATGGTCAGAAACGACACAAGGTCATCTGATCCCAAACTACACACAGCCTATATTATGGGATTTTCTGGACATGTTTCAAGCCAAAAAGGGCCATTAGTTTTATCATGATTGAGCAAGAAACAAATAAACATCTAACTAAACTTTCGCATTTATAACATTACTATAGTTGGACTTGGAAGTAAGATAGGATAGGTATAGGTAATGTAATACCTTGCAGCATACTCGTACTGTCATTATGTAGAGAGACATCTGTATTTTCGATGACACCTCCTGAAAGAGCCGCTGAGAATATCTGTTGATATATAAAAAAATAAGTAGCTTAAACTTACAATCAAAGTACCTTAGTAAAAAAAAAATAAGTAGTGATTTTATTAAGTGTATTTTGAGCATTTCTCACCTAAGTTTGGTGTTGAGGTCATCCGATTCTGTGTTGATTTTGTTGATCGAGTCAGTCCAGCCAGTCCTTTTTGGCGATTGTTACCGACCCACCGTCTTCTTCACTGAACTGAATTATACTGAACATTACTTGTACAATATCTGAATTAATTGTTATTCTGAAATTCCTAACCAATAAGTTTTGCAAATCCGTGCGCACGTGCTGGTCAAATTGGAGGGAAGGAAAGGAAGGAGGAAATCGAAAAGAACAGATTTTCGTTATAATTCGCCATGTAGGATAGGCAAAAGGTTATATACCATACAGCCTAGTCTTTTATATTTCTCAGAGACTAACGTGTGTAGAAGGAAAAGAATCTTTCAGTGTTGCCTGTATCGCATAATCAATTGCGTCAATAGCAGTGAAGGACTTCAATCTATAAAATTAAAGCAAAGTCAAAACAATCAAAAATGAATAAAATGTTAAACTCGATCGCAAAATATCGATTTAAAGCAAAGTAGTGGTTTAGATTGTATTGGTATTACACATGATAGTAATTATATCGATTTAATAAATTTTCTGGTATTCAATACCCAATAGCAATAGCATCAATTGATATTTTATAGGCTTTTTGGCGGGAACTCGGCGAGTGAAGTAGCATTTTTCTTTATAGTTCTTATAATTTGTGCATTCTGACTTTTGGAGCTTAATAATGGCAGACTATTGTGCAGCAAACGTTAGTGATGGTGTACAAGTGAAGGGAAGTGTAAATTAAAGTGCGTAACGGAGCTTTCGGGTTCCCTCAAGAAGCCGCCAAAATCTTTTGTAAAGCATTCTGCCACTTTACTGAAGAATGACTTGACCGTGACTAGACTATGTATACGCCAAGTATACGACGAATGACTTGTTTTGACTGAGACTGACTTACAAAATGAAGAAATAAGATAAATAAGACATGGCTGTTATGGGCTAGATCCCTTTGCCTTCTCCTAGAGGAGAAAATAAAACTAAAAAAAAAAAAAATGATATTTTATAAGTATTGTATTGTCTCTCCCATAAATAAAAGTCTTTCTTGGACGTTTCATTATACTAAAATCTTAATAATAAAACCTTATTCTCTAAAAGTCAAATCGTCCCTTTTGTTTATTATTATCTCTGTGTAGAGGCATTTCTGTCTTGCCAGAAAACCCTGCATCAAACGATACGCGCGAATTCGAACGACAGCATTTTGACATGATTTTATTCATCAGTAAATGAGATGTCTTGCGATTTTTTTATATCTTCGAATTTTGATTGTTTTGAATTTGATAAGATATATTAATTGTTGTACAAAGTAACTAATATTTCTAAGAATGATTATACCCGCATTTAATCACAATATTATATTATGTTGTCTTCTCCATAACGTTGATTTTCATTCATTAAGTACGAATCCGTCGTGCTTAAAAAAAACCTGAAGAGTTTGGTTGAACGTGCTAATCTCAGGAACTACTGATTCTAATTGATATTTTGTTTTGTGTTGGATAGTCAACTTTTACATAGGGCCCTTTTCTCTGCAGGCCCATGTTGGCCTCTTGGGCAGCGGCCATGTCTGGTACATATCACGGCAATAAATGACGTCAATTTGGTCGCCGTAATGGGACTAATATGGGACTGACCGCGAAATGACGTTACTAAGACGTACAACTTCGACGAACAATAGGACGTCAAATGCAGACCTACGAATGCCCGTCATTATGACGTACAACGACGGTGTATATAGTACCGACCCTAAATTGACCTTAAAATGTCGTCGTAGTTCGTCATCAGACGTCATTGTGCTACCTGGGTGTGCACAGAATTTGCGTTTCATAATAGGTAGGTAAGCCTTATAGTACTTAGCAAATGACAGGTTGAGTTAGCCACGACCTTCTCGACAATGCAGACCTCTTCCAAACGAAGGGGAAGGCCTATTTTTGGTGTGAACGTCCTGTGGCTGATAAGATGATGATGAGGTTTCCATGGTATCCATACCAGCAGGAACCTAATATTTTATGTTAAAGTTTTATGGATTAAAACATTTAGTTCTTGTTTAATTCAGGGCCTCCTTCTAAATCCTTCAAAGGGCAATGTGTATCTATATAATACATGCTTTTAAATGTAGGTACCAACTTTGTGACCTCAGTTAAGATAAATTTATAATGAAAGTATTTTTTTTTACCCACAAATTCTCATAAAATGTATTGAGATTAAAAGATAAACATTAAAAACTTGTAATACTTAATTGCAGTTGCCTAGAGTCTAGGCTTCTGGGTGTTTAGCGTAATAAAAAATATATTAAAATCTAAATCATTGTTACATCGGATCTATCGTTGTTTAGTACAAGGTTGATTGTAATGTTTGACCAAACAAAATATGTACTTCGTAATATGGAGGCATTTTTTTCGCTATTAATTTTTATCTCGACATTGCTCTTATTAAAATGTAGAACATCAAGATTGATGGAGGAAAAATAAATAAACAATGACCCATATAAATAAAGAAATGCCAATGATAATACCCATTTCTGATTTATGTGTCTGTATGTTCTACTAAATAATTACTATATCTACATTTCTAAAAACTTAAACTCTAGGATATATGGATAGAAAAAGCGATCAGTGGGAGGGAACCCAATTTTAGTAAGTAATATAACTGGCTGTGGTCGTCCTGTGGCTGATATATGATTACAGTGATATAGCTGGCTAAAATTTGTTTGACGAATATGCTGACATTGAATTGTTTTATGATAATTTATCTCTCTCGTGTTATCTTGTATGTTGGGCTGATCGCCCAGCTCTGTTATATGTAAGTGTGGTAGTTAGCTTTTTGTATCATATGAATATAATGTATTACCTTGAAAGAAAATATATACTTAAGAATGCAAAAGAACGAACGGGGGCTTTTGTAAAGTGATCACAGTCGTTTATGAAAATTGCAAAACCACGGAAGTTGCGAAAGCTTTCTTTGTTGTTGAAGGAGCCGATATTTACCCATCAAGCCACATTTTCATTCTAATATTAGAGGACGACCCATTGGTGTAGTGGAAAGTATCCCTGTTTGCGAAACCAACAGTTGCGGATTCCTTCCCGTGATAGGTGAATGTTTGGGTGATGAATACGAACATTTACTCCCTCGGGAGTTATAGAAACATCCATGACTCGTCATTGCGTTTCAAGGACTACCTCTGAACTGATCTTATTTAAATATGGAGAGAGGCAGCTGGGGACATGAAGAATACTTTAATATAAAGTGAGTTGAAATTATATAGAGATGAGATGTGAAGACATGAGATAGGATAAGAGTCCGCGATAAAGTAATTTCACGCGAAAGGAAAGCTAGTAGTTTTATGTTTTCAAAAAGAATTCTAGAGAATATATAACGACATTTTTCGAAAAGATGATGATGATGCTTCCGACCGATTTCGGTCATGACGACCACTTCCACACCTAATCGGTTTGGCGCTGGTGCGCTCGAAGATGGCTAATATAGCCGTAATTTGCGATGAATTCCAATGCGATTTATTAGATAAATCTATAGATAATAGTTTCAGGAGTTCTTAGTACCCTCTGCACTGAAGGCCACAGTAATAACTTTCATTTGATAAAGTGATTGGTGAACAAACATCCAAATTTCGCGTTTTGACTATTATAATTCAGTAATTCTATGTAATCAATGTTTGGCAAATACAAACAAATTAAGAAAGTTTTGAAACTTGTGTGACATTATTCCTTTGGTTGGGTGTGGTGTTCAAAACTCACAACGCTCCTCCACTGAAATGTTTCCCCATTAACGGTTTTTTAAGTATTTTGCGAAAACTTTAACAGATACAAAAAAGTATTCAAAGGTAAAAATTATCCTCATTAAATTCTAAACAAAATATGTCTATATCTTATTTGACGGTTTTCAAGGTTATTATTTTTTTGGTTATGACTTATGTTACTGCCAGGTGTTCTCACACTATGAGCGTCATGAGAATGCTCACAACGACCTATGGAGAAGGCATGTCTGTATGAAATCCTTAGAAGAACGTAAGTCGCCGATATGGGCCAGCGTATTAGTAAGTTAAAGCGGCAGTGGGCAGGGCACATAGCTCTAAGAACTGATGGCCGTTGGGGCATTAAATGGAATTTAGACCACGCACCTGCAATAGAAGCGTGAGGCTTCCACCCGCAAGGTGGACCGACGAGAAGTCGCTGGATACAGGCCGGTTCAATCGGTCGCCCTGGAAAACTATGGGGGAGGCCTATGTTCAGCAATTGACGTCCTGTGATTGATGTGAGGATACTAATTCACATTATTATTTGTTTACAGAAACCTCCGACTACTGTTCGAATATTCGATCGCAATGAATACTACAGTGTGCATGGGATTGACGCTACCACTGCTGCGCGGGACGTGTTTACCTCCACCTCTAACATCAAATCGATGGGTCGCGAACCCAATCGCCTGCAGTATCTCGTGCTCTCGAAGGGAAACTTTGAAATTCTCGTCAAGAAGTTATTACTGGTAAATAGTAACATTTGTACTGCCTATCCACCCACTATTTTTTTTAGATCAAGTAGGGGAGGACGGGGTTTAAAGTTCCGGGGGTAAGTTGTTCCGTCACCAATAACTTCGTGAAGAAAAGAGATAGCATTAAATATAAAATGCGACTCATAAGGCCATACCTTCGTAATCATATTGTAGTAACGCGCCAATGAACGGCAGTAGCCATAGTTGCAGCGTAGCATCAAAATGTCCGTTTTGTAAATAATATTTTCATATTCCTACTTTTTGGTCTATTTCGATCCATTTTTTATCTATCTACACGTAATGTGTACTTAATTGTTCAGAAAACTTTGAAGATTATTTTTTCATTATTATTATTTCACTTGTTTTTACTGTTTATTAGAATTATTAAACACACTAAACCTACTCCAGCACATCACAGACTCACATTTTCTCCCGCAAGTTATCAAACTGCCGAACCTCGGCAGCACTTTTGGAAAGGGTTTGATAACTTCAAAACATCAATGCGATGAATGAAATCAGCAGTATTGACATACAAAATTCTTTAACTGAGGGAAAATGAGTAAAAAAAAGGATAATAAATAATAAATAGAGAAAGGAAGGAGGAAAGGATACGGGAATACCCATTGAATCCATTCTTCTATGGGTTGCGAATTGTAATAGGTATCGTATCGTCTTATACAGAGTCCTATATTATGATGCTTCTGAAAGTGAAAACGACAGCCAAGACTGGTATTGAATTATTTTTTGCTATTCCTATTCCAATTCACAACCCTTAGAACAATGGATTTAATATGTTCTCTGCAAGAATTACATTTAAAATGCTTAGGTATAGATAAATAATTTATCCAACTCTTTGACTTTGATGGAAAACTTTTGCTTAGTAATGTAATTAATGACAAAACTAAATAAATACATAAATGAGTACATGAGTATTAGTGGATTGATCTCAATATTCTAATTAATAGGAAATATTAAAGTCTATGACTTGATTATTGTTTAAAGACATTATGTAAATATACAATGACTGTTTATTAACTTTTACTTGGATAATTATTCGGATATTAAGAATTTTGCATTCAAGTTTCTGTTTGCCTTTTAAAGAATAGAAGTTTTTGTTAAATATTTCCAAAAATTAGACATATTTCGTTCTTTTTTAATACATGAGACATGGATCTCTTTTACTTTATTTATACATATTTAAACACTGTTTCAGTAATTGATCAATTCGAACCTACAGTTCATAACTTATGTAGATCAACCTATGTATTGACGATTTTTTGTACGTGTGTACGAAAATCGGCACTTTGAACCCCGCACTCCCACTACACATCGTATTATAATGATGTTGCTATAGCAGGTGGTTTTGATTAAATTTTCTGTTTATAAAAGGCAATGTCTTGGCTATTGACCCAGAGGTCTTCGCACAACTCAAGCGATGGAGTGGACCAATATTGATGAACGGCGGGTTTTGTTCTTTAGGTTGGACTCTCTAGAGCACCATCCTCATGGTTTTGAATACCATGTTAGAGAGTAGATAACACCCTAAGGAGTGGAACTAACTCGACGGTCTTACGCATTCTAAAATGTAAATATGAAAAAGGAGGAACTCATTGCAAACTTAGGACACAGAATATAAACAATAGCCAATCAGCCTAAAAAAATAGTTGAAAATGTAACAGATCATTACAATATTAAGTTGTGTATCCCAATTAGGTATTGTGTTTTGATTCCTACTTGTGGTTTTCCTGGTCAATCCCCAGAATTCTTATCAATTGTCAAGCTCTAACATAGCGTATAATATATTAAATGCTTCTTAGAATTTTTAAGTTTTTCAAGGTGGCCATAAATTCTTATTTGAGTTTGTAGACAGTTTATTCATCTCTTTCCTTTTCTACCACTAAATGACTCGTACGATAACATCTGATATCACTATTGGGGCACAGCACAGTCTCCTCTTACTAGTAGTGGCATATCCTCTACCATGGCCCATAATATAGCTAATGGGCCCACCGGCATTGGCTTAAATGAAGCACGAAAGAACTCATATTCAGCACCCTCCAAGGATTTACCGCAGCCAGACATAGAAGATATACTAATTTCAATATAATATTAGGTAATATTTGAAACATTTACGTAATTATTAACTTTCTGTGTACCTATAGTATTAATTAGATAACGAAAGAACGTTGAACTTTGCATATTGTGAAGATAAGATACATCATCTAAAAGAAGGAAAAAGTTAGGTACTTACAAATTCCCTCCAGGGGCTTGACCGTAATAATAATGAACTACATTGTAAATTATAGTTGATAAAACTTTATTTTTATGTTGTTACCATCATCACAAATAACATTTTGTAATATATGTAATACGAGGAAGGTAACACTAACAATTTTTTGAATTTCAAAAAAGGAATAAACTAGCGTGTTTGTAATTGATTTTGTAATCAATTATAAACACGCTAAAGGTTTCATAGTGCATTAATAATTTTTGTTGGTATAGTCAGCTACAACTAAAAGAATACCCTCATCTATCTTGCAAAGAAAATCACTCATGCACTCGTGGCGTAGCCGCATTCCCTATTCGTTTGCGGTTAGCGAAGTTAAGCATATCTGGCGCGATCAGTCCTTGGGTGGGTGACCTCCAGTGGCATTTTAATACGAGTGTTGCCATGTTTCGGAAGGCACTTTAAATAGTCGGTCCCGGTTGTTTTCAATTGAACGCAGTCGTTAAACGAAGTCGGTGGACTACAGAGGCGGTTTAAAAACACTGACTGTCAGATGGTCACTAGGCTGACAGAAATCCACTTGGCCCGCGTGGTGGATTATGGTTCATACCCTCTCCCTGAAAGCGGGGACTGTGCCCCAATAGTGGAGACGTGTAAGGCAGTTGATGAAGAAAATCAAGCCGGTGCGTAATGCAGATTGCATGAGTACTGTCAGGACATGACATTTTGATACCCATAGTCACTTTTGCCTTGCACGATAGATCTAGTGCGTCAGGGGTATACTTTTAATTGCAGCTGACTGTACCTATGTACGTGGAAACGAGCAAGTACCTTGTAGTTTTTTAGATAGATAGATAAAGCGTTTATTTGCATATTACAGAAACACATACAAAAAATATTCGACGCAACAATCATTCTGCTTGGTGTTATTACGAAATGTAGCTTTATTTCACAGTAATAAAAATAAAAACAAAAATTAAGTACAACTGTTACAATATAATGTAGTTGTATGTGTATCTGTACCACAAATGGACCATCGCTCAGTGTGGATCCTCACCTATAGCGGTAAGACACTGATTTTCAGCTAGTGCCTTGCGAGAGAAAGCGAGGGTAAGGTACCAGTGCAAAAATTTTCAATAACAACCATAAGTGTGTATTATATAAAGATCATGTTGTACGGTGGTGTATAGTAATTGTATGGATCAAAATGATACTCGTTTAAAATAATAATTGTCAAAAGTAGGCTTAACATAATTAACTAAATACCCACAACGCGAACGGATCAAGATGTCTGTGAGCAGTTACCACTAAGCTATTCGACTTGTTGCAAATACTTTCGGAATATTCATCTTTTGTATTTCTAGCAGGTGTGCTTTAATTCGGTTCTTAAAAGAAAATTTAGATTTATTGTTTATTAACCGATTTTAAAAAAGGAGTGGGTTATCAATTCTACTGTATTTTTATTTTTTTTATGTTTGTTACGCGACATCATCGTCAATAATTGTTAACCGATTTTGATGTTTTTTTTTTTGTTTGATAGGGTTTATCGCCAGAGTTGTCCCATATAAATGCACACTCGTGTGTGAATGGTGCATTTATGTGTATAACATAAATAAATAACATAAAACAAAAGGAATAAAAAAACTTTTTGTGTTACTATATATTGAGCGCTGTCTGAAGTCCCTGAGAATTAATGAGTGGAAAGATTACAAAAACAAGAACAGCAATGAATAGTTTATAGTCAAATGCAGTGTCAAATAGACGTGCTATGAATTTTTAGTGTGGTTGAAAATGAAGACAGTTTTGTTTCTCATAACTGGACCACCCTACAACGGTCAAAGTTGAGTACTATATTGAGCGCAGTGTCAAGTCCCTGAACGGCCAAAGTATCACCACCAGTATCAGTTGCACCAACTTGAAATAATTGCGTCTAAACCAAACTTAGGGTAAATTGTAGTAAATATGCTTGTACAAAGTATTTTAGCCTAGTCTAATGATTATGATGAATTATAATTAATAGATGTATATGAAAATATACGATGTTTTATATTACTCGTATCATAAGTATATTATGCGTCGGAAGTGCCCTTGATCAAGAGCTATTTTATATGTTAATATAAATAACACAATAATCTTATCGTGACCTTAAACTATATCGTAGCCAATATAGTTAATGGTTTATGAACTTTTATCTCGTAGTCAACTTATCTCATAAACAATCATAGACAATTTATACTATTACCTACTAGTCAATGATACCTACAACTTTCCACTTCCGGGTTGTTTAGGTTTTCTATGTTATAAGTGTATTTCAGATAAACCTTTAATCCAGAAATCATGAACGTTTTTGGATAACTTATTTAGTTACCAGCATTTTACTGAGTGCAACGCTATACTAAAAGTATTATCGAAAAATATATATGATTTCCTGAGAAGGCTTAATTTGTATTGTCCCGGCTGTAAAGATTTATCTGTTTCAGACTGTACACGCGGCTGCACAACGACCGTATCACGTATCAGTATGAGTGGGTCTCGCTGCGTCCACTTCTCCGATAGTCTCCCGCGGCCAGCTTTCGCTGGTAGTGTTATGGTCGTCGTGCTGTCAACTGTACAGCATGTATATGCTATGTACATAATTTTGTCTGAGGATGTTGTTCTTCGGCGATAAAATGAAGAGAGGTCCAGAGCAGTCCGGGCAAAATTTTCTTTTCAATTCCGTTACGCGCTTTAGTATTGTGATGCTTTATAAGTTTGAAATATAGCAGTCTAATTGGTAGAAGGTGCCAATCCAACTAACGGAAATTACCATTCAAAATTATTTCGTAGATGGATCCCTGTATCGAAATACTATTTAAAACAACCTTCAATATTTTTGAAATACCTATTCTGCGATAAACTATGGGGTATGCTGATAAAATAAAACAAACCCACAACATTACATATACACAACATATAGAAGAAATACCCTAAAAATATTTTTTAACTATTTATTTCATAACTTTGTTTATAAAATTACATAATAACTATAACCAAATTTCTGCTTTAACTGATAGTTTGCGAGTAAAAAAGCTGTGATGAACAGACAGACATGGCGAAACAATAAGAATTCCTAGTTGTACTACGAAACCCCAAAAATGGTATTTATCCATTCTAATCAAATCATCATGATCATCGTTACACTATCCTTAGTTCACTGCTGAACGAACATTGATCTCACATAATTAGTGTAGTAGGTAGTGTAGTAACCCTGCCTTTAAACCCAACGGTTGTGGGTTCGAATCCCGCTAGGGGTAAATGTTTGTGTGTTGATTACGAACATTTATTCTCTAGTAATGGATGTTTATAAATATCTAGGTATGTAGATTTATCGGTTAAATAGTATTCATAGTACAGGTTTTGTCTATTCTGAGACTATATAATTGATGCATGTCCCAAATATTTATTTATTATTATATAAGGGTTTACGATTGGAAAGGTCCCATGCTGCATGCAGCGACTGAGAATCACAATAATTACTCAAGAACGTCGGTCACTTCTGCAAATCTGATTCTATCGCTCAAAAGCCGCCCACCGTGCGACTCCGAACTTGAACATAAAATTAGAAGGGGGACTTGTCACAGAAGTGATATATTGGTTAAAATGCTTTGTCTTCAAGCAATGCGGAATGTCAGACGAGGTTTTTGTAGGTTTTCCAGTTGGAATCGCAGCGCTTAAATAAAGTAGGAGTAAGTTCTCACTCTCTCAGAGTTCATTTGGGTTCGTTACGCGATTCTAACCCAAGTCATCATAAGTTTCAATATTCATAATCTCAGCCTGTAAACATCTCACTGCAGGGATATAGGCCTTCCCTCGTATAATGAGCGAGTATGGGCCATCACGCTGGCCCAATGCGGTTTGGGGACTTCACATGCCTTAGAATTTTAATTTCTCAGGCACGCAGGTTTCCTCGCAATGTTTTCCTTCACTGTTTAAGAGCAGTAGGATAAATGCACATAAGTAATTAAATTTAAAAACTCATTGATACATGGCCTGCCTGGGAATCGAACCCGGCCCTCCCAAATTGGAAGACCGCATCTTAACCGCTGAACCACCGACGCTTAGCCTCAATATTATTACTTTATATTTATTACAGGTAAGACGTTACAGAGTGGAAATATACGTTGCCGAAGGTTCATCGAAGAGTAACGAATGGGTGCTCACTTATAAAGGATCGCCGGGATGCTTGACGCAGCTGGAGGAAGTCCTCGGAGAAGGTCTTGGCGCTTCAGAGGAAGATTCGCCTTGTCTAATGGCTGTTAATATTAAAATTTATGCAGTATCTAAGGCAAGTAACACTATTTAAGTCAGATTTAAGATGTTACTTGTCGCATAGTTTTAAAAAGCCTTATATTTCGATTAGTGTGTGATGTGATGGTACCGCTGTGACAAGCTTTCTTGGAGATTGACCAGTCATTACATTACAAAGATGTAAGTTTGTGCCTGTATTTTATGGTACCAATGCACTAAAAATATTACTGTAATTTCATGTCCATAGTTATCGGTAGCTTTTCGATAAACCCACATATCGTAATCAAATTGCAGCAAAAGCAATTTATGCAACTGCGAAGTATAGTGTCACTATAACTAATTTATCACACAAGTCACAGTTACATAGTAAACATCTCGGTCTATTATTTATGAGTTTGGCTATTTCCCACGACTTGGGAATACCACAAAATGTTCTTACCCTTATTTGTTATTCACTGTTGGTGTCCCTAATGAATAAATAATTTAAAATTTATTTATTTATAGCGAAATACATTACTTTTTTGTTGGCCTCCGGTCATTCAATAATTCTGTGCGTAAGGTCGCTGCTATTTGTTTTTTAATTTTTGTATTTCATAATGGCTCATATTCCTGATGGAAGCGTTGGCATGACAAAAAAAAATACTCTAGGATTTTTATCCCAGCCTAAGAATATCATTGCAGTTCACTTGAAGTGAATTTGTTATCATTCCTTAAATGTAGGTGGATGGTAATGGCATTTGAAACAGTTTTACATTTCGTTTTGAGGAATTTACGATACGTGAGTAGAAAGAAATACAAAAAGACGTAGAAGTAGGAGTTGTACTCGAGGCCTGAGCATTCTGTGTACCACCACCATTTGTAAACTTTTAAACTGACAAAGTTTTTAAACTTACTAGACGCAGTACGACGGATGGTATAAAAATACTTATCCCGTATTACGTCTTGACAAGGACGTAAATTATGTTGCACTGTGTTGTGTAGATAAAGATGGAAACTACACTCATTAGTACATAGAGATAATAACTATTCCTTACTCATTACTTCGGTTCGCCTCCTCTGTCTGAACAAGAGTAATTTACAACTACAAGGAAAAACCGGAGCGAGATAGGAATAGTCAAGATCAGACATATTATTAGACTGGAGAGCGCAAGTTTCTCAAATTGTGTGAAATTAAGCGTGCAACATTTCCTGTACCCAAAAGCAATTTAGTGATAAGAATACACCGCGCCATGCCGATATAAATACGCCGCAGCCACGTTCTCAGTTGCCCTGGTACGCCTTTAGCCTATTGAATTTAGCATCATACGAGTTGTACAATATTGGGCATGTAAAGTAGGTAACTTACGTTATCTAATCCAATATATGTCTGTGATCAATGTCAAAGGAGGTGTCCAAAAAATGACCCAGAATCGACAGGAATGAAATGTGTACCAATGGATTTGCATTTAAATATAATATAATGTTGCTAAAGCGGCAACCCTGAAATCGTTATAGTATAGGAGCTAAGAGCAAAATAAAATAAGTAAAAAATTCGTTTAAAAAAATAATAAAAATAAGTTTACGTCATGTTGTGGCTTAATATGACGTTGTTATAATGTTGTATCACTTGTGTTACACATGATAATTATCATCAACACATTTTACAAGCAACAGCAACATAATAACAACATCATATTAAATCACAACATAACAAAGACTCTGTTTTTGTATTTTTTTATTTGGCCCATAGATACTACAATCGTTATAGTACTGTGTGTATTATTGGTAATTCTGTGGCTAAGGATTGCAAATAAAAATAAAATTGGTATAGTATAGGAGCTAAAAGCCAAAAAAACTAAGTTAAAAATATTATAAGTATCATATATTATCTTGCATGGGCGAGGCACGAAGGTGATTTGATTCAACATGCGGGATTGTTAGATTGGACATAGAAAATAATTAATAATAGAGATTACTGTTACAATTACAACAAAGCCGCGTACATGTTTTTGTATATAGTTCCAAACTGTATTTTCTTTGATTATTTGGGCAATAAAGTATTTATGATAATAATTGTTGATTTTTTTTTATCCAAAGCAAAATAATTACCAATAACACACAATACGTTGATTGTAGTATCTATGAGCGAACAAAAATAAGTATAAAAGTTAGAGTATTCGTTATGTTGTGATTTAACTTTAACATGATTTTTTTATTATGTTGCTTTTGCTTGTACATTCATATGTAACACAAGTTGTTGTGCATTAGAATGTCGTTGTTATTATAGGTAATTATAATATCATTAAAACTTATCACAGTAAGACTTACATTATGAAAATAAATGATTAGCAACGATATTCTCACCCACAACATGGCTCTTAGCTCCTATACTATACCAATTATTTTTATATTTGCAATCTTTAACCACAGAATTACCAATAATACACACAGTACTATAACGATTGTAGTATCTATGGGCCAAAGGAAAAAAATATACAAAAAACAGAGTCTTTGTTATGTTGTGATTTAATATGACGTTGTTATTATGTTGCTGTTGCTTGTGAAACGTGTTGATGATAATTATCATGTGTAACACAAGTGATACAACATTATAACAACGTCATATTAAGCCACAACATGACGTAAACTTATTTTTATTATTGTTTTAAACGATTTTTTTACTTATTTTATTTTGCTCCTAGCTCCTATACTATAACGATTTCAGGGTTGCCCCTTGGTAACATTATATTATATTTCAATGTCAATGCATTGGTATACATTTCATTCCTGTCGATTCTGGGGTTTTGGTCCATACATTTTTGGACATGTCCTTTTCCGCCCTCCCATAAAATTATGTGGCGTATACTTTAATTTGTTTACTTAATTTATTATTTTTTTTTACTTTACACAGGGACGTCTGCTAGGGGTTGCCTGCATTACGGCGAATGATTACCAGATATCTGTGTCAGAATTCACTGATGACGACTTGCTTACGGAGCTGGAAACTATCACAGTCCAGATGGCACCTTCTGAGTGTCTTGTACCACAAGGCGATAATGATGACGTAAGATTTACACCTGATATTAAATCAATCTCTGATAATATAGATGGTAGATTATGTCTGGGTAAATCGGTGGATAAGCCATTCAATTCAATGCCTAGGCGAATTGTAATATATGGCGGACTTTTCCGCAGAAAACTGCTGCCCAGAGCGGAACACAGTCTCCTATAATGTAGGAAATTTGTGCATATTATGTATATCAAATGTTTCGCACGCACATAACTGAAAAATTACGTGAAGAAAAAAATTAAGATGTGAGGAATGTTGCGTACGAGAGTGCTCTTTCGTCACGACAATGCATCAGCACAGCGTGTTGCTATTGCAGGCACTGCTATCCTAACGGCTTGATTTCAGTTGTTGCAATCGCGCCATATTTGCCGAAACTAGTGCCGTGAAATATTTATCTCTTTCGAGCTAGAGAAATCACTTTAAAACACAAGATCAAGTTTAAATTTTTATCACACTATTCAATGTGTCAATACACAGCTTAAGACATAGTCACGTTGATAAATACATGGGATTTATATATTTTTTTTCCTGGATTTTCACTGCGTTTCCAAAACCTTGCTGATCTACATGTTAAACATCTACCGACAACAAGAAATAAAGCGCCATAATGGCGTAAAAACTTACTTTCGCATTTATGATGTTAGAATATGTTATTAAACGTTATGTTATATATTTTATCCATGTGAATTTTTAATTATTTCCAGTACAAAGCATTAAACAAAGTAATGGAAAGGGCGAGTGTAACAGTGACTAAGATGAAGAAAAGTGATTTCTCCACCGAGGGTCTCTCCCAAGACCTAAATAGACTACTCAAATTCAAGGACAGTCAGCAACAAGACGCCAATGCGTTCCCAGAGACGAGGAAGACGGTCGCTATGGCCAGCTTAGCAGCCGCCATTAAATATGCCTCTCTGATGTCAGAGAGTACAAATTTTGCAAGGTATGCAATTTCCTGACGTCAAGGCGATGAAAGGAAGAGTAGGAAATCTCTTTGACCTATGCGAACGTACTTCAAATCTATGGTGGTACCTTCATATAAACCCAAAAGCCCGGCTAACCTCACTAAAATAAAACTATATAGGAAATCTTTTGATTTCAAGGTTCGAGGGGCTCGAGCTTTGAACGAAATATAATTTTTATTTGTGTTTATACCAATTATTATGGATGTCCAAAGCTGTATTTAGTGATTGATTGTGTATGAAGTTGTATACAAATTCTATATAATGCGAAGCCCCGCGCATGTGCGACAGACGACCGGCTTTCAAATATAATTTATTATAATAGAGCAAACAAGTGAGAGTTTCGTCAGTGTAATGGGTAATGAATGAAAATCAGTTCTGTTGCAGGAAGAAAATAGTGCGTAACATCTTTTATTGTTTTTGATCGTTAATGCGTACTTGTATGACCAATTATTTTTATTGTTCATTATTGTTTCGTGGGTGTAAGTGGCTTTCCTTCTGGCGATATCCACCTTTCGACACTGATAAACATAAGTATTTATATAAATATCCATGACGGATATATATTTACAGAATAATATTGTTACAGATTCCGTCTCTCAACCATTCGGCCGGAATGTTTCCTGCACCTAGACGCGGCAGCTCTCTCGGCTTTGAACGTTCTACCAGAGTTGGGCGACACCTCGCATGCTCCTGCGAGAAGTCTTCTCGGGTTGCTCGACAGATGTCGCACGCAGCAAGGGAAGCGGTATGTTTGTAAACTTCTGTTTTATTATAAAAGTGTTTAATGGTTAACATAAGATTTCAATTGAAGGCAGTTATTTCAAGCTGCTGTGTGTGTAGTGGCCACTAGTGATGGGAGGTTGGGACTTCTAAAGTGGGTAGTCATTTTGTTGCTTGCCACTATTCCGGTCCGGCCAGATTTTATTACGAACAGAGATAGACTGTCTTCATTTAGCCGTGGCATAGTTGAAAAACGTTGTGCAGGGAATTGATTTTCTGCATTCACAGTTTTCGTTTGAAACTCCGAAAAGTTTTACAAATCCAATCTACAGGCATCCTAATTTTACATATATAAATAACGTCACGACCTCTATCCCAAATGGGGTGGTCATAGATATCAAACATTATCGGAGTTTAATGATTGAAACAACATCCAAGGTTTAACCTTACGAAATATACAGGAATGCACACATGGCAGGGGGTGAGCCCATCGCCGTTAAAACGTGCAAATTTATAGTTGTTTTTGGTGGAAAGTCTCTTAGTCGCTTTTTACGACACCGACGGGAAGAGATGGGTTGGTTCTATTCTTTTTACGTGCCGAAAACGTACCTAATATTAGAGATTGCGATATTTGATACAAATGGCTTCTTCGACTACTTCGGAAATCATTTGTTTTTTACTGTTCGTTTATTATCTTCTCAGACTGCTAGCCCAATGGCTGCGTCAACCACTGCGCGATATCAACCTGATCAACGAACGGCTGGATGTAGTGGAACTACTCGTCAAACACTCTCAACTTAGACTGCAATTACACGAGGACCACCTGAGGAGAATACCTGATCTGCAGGCCTTGGCTAGGAGACTCACCAGGAAGAAAGCGAATCTGCAGGACTGTTATAAAATATATCAGGTATGAAATGGGAAATAAGGGTCTTTACATGCGGTACGGTAAATTCCTTAATACAAAATCAAAATCTGCTTCGAAATGTCATATGTTGCATTACATTTGATCATAACATACTTTCATACTCCCACCGCTTGATACTTTTGTATTATCCAATTAGTAGTAGTAATCCAATTGTACCAGGAAAACTGAAGCTACTAATTGGATGGCGACTTACCGGCTCGGTGTCGTGCAACGTGCAATACGTGCAACAGGACCTTTTGGTGTAGTGGTTAGAAACTCTGACCTCGATACCAAAAGGTCGCGGGTTCGAATTCCGCCTGGGGCATATGTTTGTGTGATGAATACGGACATGTGTACCGAGTTATAGAAGTTTTCATTTATAATAAGTATTTATTTTAAAAAAAAAGTGTATTTATGTAGTATATCAACCATCCGTGGTATCCACAACACAAGCCTATAGTTGCTTAACGTGGAACTAGATGTCATTGTGTGGGTGTCCAAGGATTTTTATTTATTTAGTCTCAAATTACTATTTTTTTTGGATTCAAACATTTCGTTTCGAAGGCCTAAGGTTTTTAACCGCTTCTGTAGCTCAATGTAATCAACATATGGTTTACAAATAGGACAGCCAAAGTCAAAGTAAAAAATGATTTATTTTGTAGGTACACAGATTTTTAAAGCTACTGCTTCAATTCGACAGCGCAGGTTCGATTCTCATCCTATCGAGGTACATGTTTAGGACTCGGTTTGGTTGGTGGTGGCATTTTAAATGTCCTCTTGGCCGGCTACGACCCTCTTATGCCGTTAAGCAGCAATTTTGATAGCATTGTTGTGTCAGCTGTTTGAGTATATCCAGTCTCCCAAATAAGTTAGAAATTCTAGGTGACGCGTTTCCATCTTCGGTCTCATCTTCGTTTAACATCAGATGTGATTGAGAAACGCTTCATCATTGTGCTTAAAATAGAAGGAATTCTATATGAACAACAAGGCTCTGTCGCTGAATTCCTAATCTTATGATCACCACTAATTTACCCGCCAGCTATCTGTTTTGTTTATTCACATAAATACTTCAGGCTATCGATCGTCTTCCATCACTACTACAATGCCTGGGCGAGGCGGAACATTCGACGGTGCATTCATCCTTGGCTGAACCAATATCGGAGCTGAACGAAGACCTGAGCAAGTTTCAGCAGATGATAGAAGCCACCATTGACATGGAGGCGATTGAGAGAGGTAGGGCCGAAAGAATTAACGCGTTATAATTTTTATCTCTAAATTCTGAGCTTTCTGTATCTAGCAAACATATCCTAATATTTATCTTAATAATAATAATAATCCGCTTCTTTGTTTTTGTGTTGTTGCTGCTAGCTAATGGCATAATTAGTTCATTATTTTAAATTCTAAGATTTATTTGACTGATAGCGTTATTAAACTGTTAAGGATGAACTTATTCATTGCCTCCAAAATAATGATTGAATGGGTAACTTTATATTTATAAATATTGAGCAAGAGAAAGGGACCAGCTTGTTCTGAAAAATTCCAAATAACACTAATTTTAAGCCACTTCCTCTCCCTAGATGTTATGCGGGAGTTATGGCACGAGGGTTCATAAAAATGGAGATGTTAATGCTGGTTTTACAACAGCATAGTTTCTTATACTTGCATAGTAACTTTTAACCCTAATATAACGGATGAGTTTTTTACCGCAAGGAAAAAAATAGGGCATGTTTGGTAAGGGAAATAGAAGTTATTGGCATGGGTAGTTTAATTTTATTTATCAAAAATGCATTTGATATGCGACTGGCGGAATTCATTGGGTTCCTATCACGCGACGTTTATTTGGAACTCATATTTTCTCCAAGTTTCCTTTGTTTATTTAATTTTGTGGAATAGGCTACAAACGCGATCGTCAAATGACACAATTAAGGCTTTATAGGATGATAGTTTTGAAAAAAAAAATTAACTACCTATGCCAAAACACTCTATTTCACTTACCTAAATATCCCAATTTTTTTTCCTTACGGTAAAAAAACTCATTCGGTATACTTATACTATATCTGATAATGTTGTATTCTACATCTTTAATGGCCTGTCATATTATTCCTTTTGTTCTTGTTTGAATTATGCTGCACTGCCTCAGTCTATCGTGATTAATGTGAACCAAACTTCTTCAAAAATCTACGCAATTTAAAGTCTGTGTATTGAGATGATGTACTGTGACTGGAATAAGGTTTATATTACATTCCCTCGTCGCGTACTGTTTCCTAGAAACCGATTCTCTAAGAAACTCCATTCTAAAAACTCAAGGAGTGTATGTATATGTTGTGCAAAGAGAAGAAATGTAAAGTACTCTAGACGAAATAGATCAAGTTTATACATTGTGTTTTTAAAATTAATAGGTCTTGATAATATGGGGACTGGTACGGTCTCGTCCCCACAACTTGGTGTGACTGGGTGAGTCTGAGTCTGTGTGGATGTTGAACATGTGATTATGTCAAATAAACTTCCAGAAAAATCTACTCAATGTAAACTATTGAGATTGTCTATTCCAGGTGATTTCCTAGTGAAGCCCTCGTTCGATGAACACCTCCAGAGTCTAAACCAGGAATTGGAGAAACTGCAGAGGAGCATAGAGAAGGAGCACAGCAGAGCCGCCCGTGATCTGAGACTCGAAGCCGGCAAAACGATCAAATTAGAGAGCAATCCGCAACACGGCTTCTACTTTAGGTCAGTATGTGTAAAGTCATCTATTCATCATCAACAGCCCGTAGAAGTCTACTGGTAGACATTACCCTCTTCCACTGACAATTTGGACGCTTTTCATGGGAGAATTTGCTCTAACCGCCATAGCGGGATGACGGTGCTCCTGCATTAGCCTTTTTCACGGCGGTACTTAAGAATAAGAAAAGTTTATTTGATCCATTTAGCGACACACATATTTGTATTGCTAACCGTGAGAGGACTTACTCTAATGCAGGGAAGATTGGCTGACCTTCGCAGTTGTTTTTGAAGAGCCCAACTCCAAGCATGACGATGCTCCTCATCACTGGCCTTTGCTGTTTTGTTCGAGATCCTATAGTCGCCTTTTACGACATCTACGAGGAAGAGACGCCCTGGTCATATTCTGCTCTGCCATCCATTTTATATTTAATGTAAATCGAATTAACTTTAGTGTCCCACTGATATAGATTGCTTAATTAATGTATATAGTTCAGGTATATATCAATCAAATATTGTTCTGGTCCTCAAGAATTTGATGTTTTTGCCATCGATTCGCTAAAAAGAAGATTGCTCTATATATTATATTTGTTCTTAAGAGAGATAGGGTAATATCAATTATGGGCCATGTCCACCACTGCAATTTAGAGGGAGGCGGACGATTTTATTTAATATACACATCAGCCGTGTAATTCCTGACCAGCCACTCTCATCCTGTGACTGACCATTTTGTAAGCTGTTGTGAAATACAATATGAATGCTTTATTTAGAAAAGCATAATTTGATCATGCCTTTTTATAACCAGAGTAACGCTGAAGGAAGAGCAAGGTCTACGTAGCAACAAAAATTACATAATAATAGATGCAGTGAAAGGAGGCGTGAGGTTCAAAACAAAGGCTCTAGACAATTTGAATGAGGAATATGATCATATCAAGAGCACGTACGAAAAGGAACAGGATAAGGTTGTTGCCGAAATTGTTGGCATCGCTGGTGAGAATGCATGTTACGATTGCATGTGAAATAAAATTTATAAGCATTTAATGACAACTAAAAGTGACATTGGGTCACTCTACCTCCTTCCCAATAGGGATGGCCCTAGGGCACTGGCCCATGGCACTAGTGCCATATTACATTTCTTTGGCTACACCCATTTCCAAGGGGGGAATTGAGAAACCTCTGTTCTTACTTACACACCCTACTTCTTTCTTAAATTAGTGTGGGGTCCAAGATAGCAATAGTCACGTAAGGTCACCCTCTATCTGTAGGCGCCGTGTGGAGTACCACTGTCGATCCTAGCTTATAGGAGTTACATTGGGTCATATGCACAGAGATCCAAATCGCGACGATCCCTTATTGAAGTAATCGTTGTTGTACCTTGCAAGTTAAAGACTGTGCGCGGTTTTAGTTTATTTTTATCTAACACTCCATTTGTATCTTTTTTTTTACAATTTAATTAGAACAGAGCAACTTTTAGTAGCCAGTGGTGTTTTTTATGCAGAACGGGTCCTTGAGGTTAATAACAAAGTGGATGCGCGCTCACCTGGAATCCCCAATTTATTTTTGAGACTGGCTATCTTATCCCGAACGCCGCCGGAACATAGCCATGCTATCAACATTACTGCTTAGCGGCAGGTTTAGATAAGAAGGTGGTATATGGTGATAAGAAGGCGGGCAACATCATAACTTCGTACTTTTACTCTTCCTTGCAAGTTTCCTCAATATATTTTGCGTCATCTGAAAAGTATACGACGATATAATTAAAAATACTCCAGGCCTAGTACCTCTTAATTGCTAGGACTTACTTATTGACGACAGATTGGTGTAGTGGGCCCTGCATGAGGGGTTCGAATCCCGTTTGGAGTAAATACTTGTGTGATGAATACTAACTGTGCGATATCTTGTGATATGAACGAATGAACGTCGCCGCGTCTGCCCGGTGGTTGTCCTTTTTGGCCGACTCGGCCGCGTTCATATCACAAAATTAGAAATATCCTTAACGCAAATCGAACACTACTAATAATAACATTCATTCCCGAGTTATGGATGTTAATAAATATTTATGTGTATTTATGCTTCATGTATACACCGGTTTTGCCTAGTTTGGACTGGATATTTAGTGCAAATGTCCGAAATATTTATTTGTTAGCTTAGCGTCACATTAAAGTCATATTCCTGTACTTACTTTTCAGCTGGCTACTCCGAATGCCTCTTCTGTCTATCCCACATCCTATCACGCCTGGACGTGTTAGTATCCTTCGCTGTGGCAGCAGCCTCGGCCCCATACTCTTATTGTCGGCCGAATATCACCGAGAGTTGCGACGAATTCGTGCTGAGAGACCTGAGGCATCCCTGCTTGGAAGTGCAGGAGGGGGTTTCCTATATACCGAACGATGTTGAGTTTAGACGAGGTAATTATGTTCAGTCAAGTTTCCCTTCATATCTTAAATTCTGTTCTATCAATAGGGCAAGTCTCGTGGTGGGAGTTTTTTTTTTACGATTTTGTTTTGTGCCTCGAAGATCAAAGTCGTGGGTGCGAATCAGAAATTCCGCAATTTGTGTTAACGTTACAGCGAGTTGAAAATGAATGAAAATTTGAAACTTGCCTCGACACGAAAAGAAGAAGAAGCGAGTTGTGCTTCAAATAAAAGTCGGTTTTAAAGGAACATGTCATACATGACGACCTCTTTGGTGTAGTGGTTACAAACTACCACTTACCAAAAGCTCGGATTCGAATCCTGCTCGGGGTAGTTTGTATGATGAATACGGACACGTGTACCCGAGTCATGATGTTTTCATTTATTATACAGAGTGAATTTTAATGCGTGTAATTCCCATTAACTGATGACGCCCATCTTGATCACGAACAACATTCCCCAAGGAACCATAGTCGAAATCGATAAAAAAAATCGACCATTCAAAACCACCTTCAGTATTGAAGTCGCAACAATTTTCGGCTGATTTCGGCTATGGTTCCTAGTGGAAAGTTGTTCGTAATCAGTAGTGGAGTCACCAGTAAACAGGAATTACACGATTTAAATTTCACCGTGTATGCATGTATTATTTAAAAAACAAAATAAAAAAATTGGACAGTATATCAACCATGTATCCACAACACAAGCCTAATTGCTTAGTGTGGAACTAGATGTTAGTCCACGGTTATATATTTATTTTTTACCCTTCAATCAATCTCGGCCCCCATCCACCCACAGTTGGGTATAGTCCTCCTCATTACACCAAATCTCATGGTTTACCCTTAAAAATTAATCCCAACAGACTCGTGCCTAATGCACATAGTGACAGGCGCGAACATGGGCGGCAAATCAACGTGGATGCGTTCGTGTGGTGTCGCCGCATTGTTGGCGCACGCCGGGTGTATGGTACCGGCGGCCGGCGCCACCGTGCCGCGGCTCCGGGCGCTCTGTGCCCGCGTCGGCGCCTCCGACAGGGAGGACAAGGGGCAGAGCACCTTCATGCTGGAGATGATAGAGACCGCCGCCTTGTTACGGGTTAGTGACTGGATTTACTAGGATCGCAGCAGTCACCAAAATAGGAACTAACATCGAGTTGTACGTGGACTAAGTGAAGCTGCGACAAATTATGTTATCCTGGTCTATCTTGCTCATGCAGGTTCGAAAGAACATTATGCATACGTCTGATTTATTTGACATTTACCCAGGAAAGATCCTACTTATTACTGAACTTTAATTTTTCTTATTCTGTTAGGTATACTAACACATATTCAGGTCGACATGTTTGGTTCACCATATTAGCCGAGCAGCAGCACTGAACCGAAGAAATGTTGACAAAATGTGTTCTGCTCGTACTGATAATACCCGCTCGGTCATATGTCGTGTGGTCGTTTTTTTTTTGTTCGGGATGATTTTTCTGGCTGATTCTACCGAACGTTAAAAATTGAACGACAGTAACACTGTCCGGCTATACCGAAAGAAATAGCCAAATCATTTGACAAATTCATCTACTACACATTCGATTCTTGTCGCCTTAGCGGCAGACATGCCTAACATGCTGATTCGAATGTGGTTTAGTATGCCACGGACTCTAAGGAATACGCTGCTCTCCTACGTTCTATACCCAATTTTAACTACCAGAATCACAGCACTAGCGTAGAACCTAATGTCGTTTTGTATTGATGCTCCGCGTTGCTTGGATCCATGATGTTTTCCTGCTCTTTCGTACCTAAAACAGGTTTGAAGTTCACTTGATGATTGGAAATTTAACATGATTGCAGACGGCTACAGAGGACTCCCTCGTACTCATTGATGAATTGGGAAGAGGAACATCCACATACGAAGGCTGCGGCATAGCATGGGCAATCGCTGAGTGAGTACACACTTACACTTTTTTAAATTTTTTTTCGGAACCTTATGAGATTCAATGTTATATACTTATATACTAATTTATATGTAACTTTGTCATTGTAATTGCTACAGTGCCACAATCCACCACGTTGGCCCAGTGCGGATTAGTGGATTTGTGTCCGATCAGTGGCCACCTGACAGACAGTGTTCTTAAGTCGCCACTGTAGGCCATCGTCTTGGCTTAACTACTGTCTTCAATTGAATACCACTGGGACCGACAGCTTAACGTGCCCTCCGAAGCACAGAAACACTTGTATTAAAATTCCACTAGTGGTCACCCATCCAAGGGCAGACTGCGCCAGGCATTGCTTAACTTCGCTAATCCATATAGTGAATGCGCCACAAGTGCTTCCACGAGGGTCAATAAACATTTTAATTTTTTTATTACACTACCTATTCTTACATCCACAGGGAGCTAGCGACAAAGCACAAGTGTTTCTGTCTATTCGCGACGCACTACCATGAACTAACGCGGCTGGCGAGTGAACACCCTGGCGTCGTGGTGAACTCGCATGCAGAAGCCTCAGTAGTGGACCAACAACTGTTACTCCTGCACAAGATAGCACCGGGGCCTGCCTCCCACTCACTAGGACTACATGTCGCCAAATTGGCTGATTTACCCGAGTCTATTATTGAGGTAAGTATGTGTGGCTCATGGTCCACATAGCCTAATAGACCCATATTATTGATTAGCATGACCGATTGGTGTAGTGGGTAGTAACCTGCCCTCGAAACCAACGATTGCGGGATTCAAAGTGTTTCTATGATGTTAAGGAATATTTAAATTATCAGAATGCTATGTAAAGTGTCACAAATCATATTTTGCACATCTGCGTACAGATTGAATACATGATTCTTAAATTTCTTATCAGACCTTGTAAACTCTATTCTGGCAAATAAATAATTTCTTTCTTTCTTTCGAACCCGTTGGTTTCAAAGGGGTAAGTGTCCAAAATATTTATTTATTGAATATCCAAAAAAAATTGTATGATTTACTGAACTGATTTAACTCTGTAAACTAGCTAAGATATCAGGGAGGTGAGGTATTTACATGTCGTTGAGCCCAGTGAGAGTGATATAGGCTGACAGTACTAACCAATAGCTGGTTCAAAGTTTTTAGGCATCTCTTCTGTTAACCGATGATGTGTTGACAAATGCCCTCTCTTATTATTAGAACTCTACGGGTTGTTTGGTCTTCCCGACTGAATGATCATCGTAATAATACACATCAGTCAGTTTAAAGCTTTTTATATAGACAGACTGTATTTTTTTATATTAGAAAACTAAGGCATTAGAAACCGACAAAGTCAGCTTTTTCCAAAATGTGTATATAGGTTCCAGTTCATGTCAGCCACAGGACGTCCACGAACATAGGCCTCCCCTATAGAATTTCAGAGCGACCTGTCGGAAGCTACCTGCATAAGTTACTAACAATTTATTTCAATTACTCTTAGAACTCACGGTTGACTGTTATATTTTTAATCGTAATTTATTTTGTTACAGCACGCCGAAGCCAAACAAGCCCAGCTCGAAACAAACTTATTTGAGGTAAATACAGGGGTCAAGTCTCAAGAAGCGTCTGAAGGTCAGCGATTAATACTCGATTTCTTAAGGAAATGTAAGGAGATACAGAAGGCGACAGACTCTGACGAAACAATGATGAAGGAGATTATTGAACTAAAAGAAGAACTGCTACGACACAACAATAAATATGTTCAAGCACTTATCGCGTGATAAATATGAAATGTTTCTTTTTTTATTATTAATAAACAATTACACTGTGATAACTGATAAGTCATATTTCGCCTTACTTACTTTGTTTTAGAATCACATTAGTTGATAATTAATAATATATACTCACGCCTGTTTCCCGTTGGAGTAGACAGAGAATATTGATTTCCACTTGCAACGATCCTGACAGACTACCTTTGTTTCTTCCACTCATCAAATGCTTCATACACGCTCATCGGTTAGTGGTTGACCGCACCTGACGTCAGTCAGTTGATTGACGTACATCCTTCTTGGCCGACCTTTACGGCCCTGCCATTCAACTTTCAAATGAGAGAGCAGCAAACGAGCATGCGGGTCACCTGATGGAAAGCAATCACCGCCGCCCATGGACACCCGCAACACCAAAAGGGTCACAGATGCGTTGCCGGCGTTTTGTGAATCTCCTTTCACTCATTCGTTCTATCAAATTCAAACCACCTTAACATACCTTTCTCTATCTTACTCACTACGTCATCTTGCACGCCAAACGTTTCTTTTAATAATACTAATAAATATCTTTGCACATTCACACAGCGCCATCTAGTTCCAAACTAAGCAACTAGGCTTTTATTATGGATACCAGATGGTTGATATACTATACAAATGTAAATGAAAACCCGCACTGTACACATATGCATATGGGCATGTGTACAGTGCGGGTTTTTCATTTACATATCATGATACAAATATATGCCTCTAGCGGGATTCGAACCCGTGACCTTTTAGTATAGCAGTCAGGGTTTCTAACCACTTCACCAAACAGGTCGTCTATTGTGGCAGTATACGCAGTCGATAATGGTGTCTTCGGTAGGCACATGCTTGTAATAAAATTTAGGTTAGTCTATCCTTTGATCACGACCACATAAAAACGACGGCAAGCTTTAGGTCCTGTCACTTTAGTAAGTTCTTACAAAATAGCATCCTCAAAGATTTTTAGTGAGCATATGTAGACATTGCCCAGCAGTGGGACAACACAGCCTTTGCCTTTTTTTAAGAAACTTAACATTTGTCCTTCAAACTAAGTTAACCAAGATTTTGTTGAGCAATTATTATGTATCTAATACCTATATATACTGGATCGCGCGCGCCGGCCGAAGATTGATATGCGACTGGCGGAATTCGGAGGGTTCCTATCATGCGAAAATGTGGAAAATTTTCTCCAAGTTTTTTGAATTATTTAATTTAATTATGTAATTATGTGGAATAGGTTACAAATGCGACCATCAAATGTCACAGCTCTTTTATTCGATGGTGGTTTAGAAAAACAAAAATAGCTACCTGTGCCAATACCTTCTATTTCACTTACCTAATTATTATGAAAATTCATCCGATATAGTTATTAGGTAGGATGACCGGTTGGTGTATAGGATAGTGACCCTGCCAGCAAAACCAACGGTTGCGGGTTCGAATCTCGGGAAGGGTAATGTTTGTGTCATGAATACGGATGAATAATATTAGATTATTTAGATGATAAACGTCCATGAACATAACCAGCTCGTTCGCATAACCAGACTATTTTAGACTTTGACTACAATTCAAAATATAAACATAAATATTTATGTATGTTTATCCGTTATCTAGTATCCGTAACACAAGCTTTGCTTAGTTTGGGACTAGATGGTTGGTGTAAGGGTCCGAAATATTTATATTGGAAGAAGTTGCGACACGATGTCCGTTGTCTTATGGACAGCTTTATACCTCGGTCGCTAAACTTGTTGGCAGCTTGGCCCCTGACTTAAGAGCTAAGCAGACTTGGCACTATACCGAAGAGATCCCGGACAACAGATACAAAATTAGGATAGTACTTAAACAGCTGAAAAATAACAAGGCGTCCGGCGATAACAGAATCGCTCCGGAGCTTCTGTAAGCAGGTGGAAACCGGTATTTAAAGCCTTTAGAAGCGTTTCAATTCCGTGTTGCTCGAGGGCGTAACCCCGGCGGCATTGAATATAGTGGTGTGATGGTACTGCCTTTCAAAAAGGGTGATAACACCCTATGAAGAACAACAGGCCCATCTCGCTTCTGAGTTATCTTCAAATCGATCTTCAAACTGTTTTCGAGGGTACCTAATCAAGAACCGTCTCGCACGCATGTTTGATGACTACCAGCCTCCCAAACAAGTCGGTTTCTTATTGTACTAATTCTATCGTAGAACCGTTACAGAAACGAACGAACGGGGTTTAACTAAAATGTCTCTACACCAACTCGTACGGAGAGTCGCCACGTGACGTTGACATACATGTCGTGATGCGACCACACCTACACCCTGAGGCAGGTTACAACCTGCCGCTATGTGGCACTTTGTATTTGTAAGTCTTCGATTCTATCGCGAAATTTCGGCGGTGCTGCAGTAATAATGTCTTAGTCTCTCCAACGGTGCCATATTGACTATCGGTACGACACCATGCCTATCCGAGTTCAAAATCTGAGCACGAGGGCAATTCCACCTCATTTCCTCACGCTTGAGGCAAGGAGACGTTATACGGTTTTTCTAGACCTACCTACTTACTGAGATCGTGTGCATCATATTTAACAAATTGTAGGTTGTGGACAAACGTGTATCCAGGGTTTTATCCTATCGTGTGTAGAGCCTTCAAAGATCGCTACTGCCCTGCCTTCGAAACCAACGGTCGTGGGTTCACATATCTAGGACGCGCAAAAGTATTGACAAAAAGGATATCTCCAGTATCACATCAGCTACAGGACGTCCACTGCTGAACATAGAACTGCTGAACGTACATCCCCCATAGAATTGCCATTTCAACATGCTAATCCTCTGGGCTATGACAATGACTGTCGTTCTCCTACGGAATTCTTAATACCTGATTCGATCACGTAGTGAAACGCCGAGCATCGCCCTCTCTATAGCTCGTTACGTGACTTCGAGCTTTCTTGTGGCCCATAGTGAGAGACCACGTTTCAGTGCATTAAGTCAGTGGTAACACACATTCATTAAAGACTTTCGTCTTCATGGACTGATGTATTTTGGACGAGAAGACTGCGCGACTCTCCCCCGAAGTTGGACCTGTTTAGTCTGATCTATTGCCCTAAGTAGACATACTTGCATACAACTTCGAGAATGGGATTCCCAATTGATATTTGTGTGGGCACGACATGGGCAATCGCCATGATCTTCGTTTTGTCCATGTTCATCTTAAGGTCCACTTGTTGAGATACTCGATTCCGGTCCTCGATCAGAGTGCTGAGGGCTTCCAACGATTCTGCCATGACAACAATGTCATCAGCAAACCTAAATATACATCACTCATGATATATTGTATATAGTTTCGGAGAGAACATCTCCCTGCCTCACGACTCTCTACAGTGGAATCGCCCTCGTGCTCTGACTTTGTACTACTGTTGCTACCTACTTGCTACCAATCGAACCAATCAGGATGGCTGGTCAATTATCCTTACAAACTGCAGATCAATCGATTTTTTTTAACCAACAGTTGCTACTAGATTGCTAGCTTCATATAGAAACTAAATTTATTTGTGAAATAAATTACTATACCATTTCACAAATTGTTTACCATAGTTTTTAGCCTTTGTTATAAGCTGCTTTTTGTAAGTCGTCTATCGAGTAGCGCCTACTCATAAAAGACCCCTTATGTTGTGTCGAGTTGGCTCACTAATTCTATAGGCGTTTCAAGTCTTCGAATTGGTAAATTAATAACTTTTAATTCTTCTTAATAGCTATGTGATTCTAATCCATATATATGAAGGTAACAATCTAGTAGCAACTATTGGTTAAAAAAAATCGATAAATGTGCGCAGTTTGTATTCACCGGATATGTGACCAGCCAGCCATCGTGCCGTCAGAATTATAAAGTAGTTTAAATTTCAAAATAGGTGGCAGATATCTAACGATTGGTAGCAAGTAGATAACGACTTTCTAGAATTATATCTATTTTAAATATAAGTATTAACCGGCCATTCTGACGGACATAATTATTTGGTGGCACTGTCAAAATAAATGATTCCATCTATGAATTTACGCTATCACCACCTTATGAGTTAGCCGCCAACCAGCAACGTTGTCATTATTGTTGTGTGCCGGCTGTTTGAGGGTCCGGGTGACAGCGCTTCCATCTTGCGACTCATCGTCACTTAACATCAGAATTTGATTGAGTTCAAGCGCTGACCCGCTATGCATAAAAACAGATCTACAGGGTGAATTTGAATTCGTATAATTCCCATTAACTGATGACGCCACTCTTGATTACGAACAACTTTCCCTAAGAGACTGTATAGTCGTATTCGCTCAAAAAATTTTCGATTACTCATAAAAAGTAAACTATTCCAAAACCATCTTTAGTATGGAAGTCCAACAATTTTCGGCTGGTGACTGAATATGAACAACTTTCTACTAGGAACCATAGCTGAATCCAGCCGGAGAAAAATAGGGGAGGCCTTTGCCCAGCAGTGGGACAACATCGGCACAGAATTAATATAGTAACACCGGCTTCTTCTTCTAATTTAAGAGCTACGCTCTTATCGGTGGAGTAACCGCCATTCCTTTCTTTTTTCTGCCCTCTCACATCTTTATAAACACCGGCTAGTAAAAAAAATATATAGATTGCATATTTCGAAGATGATAGCCTCCCCTATTGGGCTTTCAAACATTAATATTTGGGATACCGGACTTTTGGATAAAGATTGTAAAACTATAGTTGAAGCTATTACAGGTGATGGTTGTCTGGTGGTTTGATGAAGAACAGTTGCTAGTGGGTAATAAAAGTTGGTAACACTGGGCAGACTTATAAATAATAATAATCACTCGACCTCAGACCACTGTTCCAAATTCGCTACCCCGTATGGGGAATGTTGGTCCGTTATCTGTTATCACAGGTTTATTTTCAGTACTATGCATGGTAGTGTATTGCTTGGAAACTAGTTTCGTAGAAAGTAGATTATTTCTTCTACCGAAATTGGTTACGAACCTCCGGTTTCGTACGCGGCCGAAGGGGTATATTCGACCAACCAACATTCCCATATGCCATATTCCAGACTTATGATAGAATCAGGGACATAAAGGTATCCTAAAAGCGTGTGGCACCGAGTGACTTTCATCATTCACCAAGGTCGTGGCTGCGGTAATGCATTGCTGCGCGAAGCGGAACCCGCGCAGTTCCCTCAACACCGCTTTCTTTCATAGACGGACGTGGTCCCTCGTCGCATCCGCGTTATTATAATACTCTTTAGTGAACGCCGCGTCACGCCTCTATCAGTGTGGTAGGGCGAAGATTGCACACCGTTTGGTATTGTTCAAAAATAAAATAATTTATAATTTTTCACATATATTTATTTATAACATCCAACTGAATTATACAGATCAAAATTTTCCTGGTGTTAAATCCGCATCGAAAGCGAAGTATAATTAGTTATCTACTACGGAAAAACAAATGATTGAGTCTGAATTAATTGTGGGCTAATATTAAAATCAATATATTACAATGTTAGACGACTACTAGTTTATATATGAACTCGAGTATACCTATTACTTTTAATGGCAAAGTTACTATGCATGATTAATTAAAACAGTGCACAAACAAAATCTAGGTGGTTTAAATACTAGTCTATGTCACATCTATTAATACTATTTATCTTTGTATTTGTACTTGCGAAGTTAGCGTCAGCCGAATAATTCTTTTTGATAACATAATATGTATCGGTAGGTACGTAAATAAGCGTCATAAAAGATACGTAGTAGTACGTAAATTAAATCAAGCTATAACGGGTATTCAGAACCCAATGTATATGCTATACACCTAGGTCCATATTATATGGCGTCAATGGCGGTATTTAGGTACACATATTACGATCACTTTTGGAAATCGCCGATCTCAGGTCGCCGCTACTTTCGTATAGTACAGACCACGCAAGACACATAAATGCAATATTCACTTTACCCATAATATTTATCATATGCTCAAGTCTCCTAACAACAATAAAATGTAATATCAAATTTATACTGTTCAATGGTTCAATATTGACTTATGGATCATGTCATACTAAAAATTACTATATAATTATACAGGAACAGTTAATCCAGTCAAATTACTTATTTATAGGGAGTAGCACTGTTATAACATCACACATATTGAAATAATTGAATCCGAATACTAAATATTCTGAAATTGAAATTTACATTATCACAAAATTGTATTTTGCATTCGTTAGGCAATGCAATGAACAAGGTAGAATTTTTCAATGGTCCTACAATTTTTTTGTAGTTTGAGATTATATTGCTTATTCATGGAAAGCGATCCAATTACGCCTTGCGACGCTGTTTTTCCAACCGTGGAGGCCGATTGTTGATGATGAGCTATTATTGAAAAAATGAGATTTGGTCCAAGATTTTTTTCTGTAACAACAAGGTTTTGTTTCATGGCTTTTATAGTTTATAATAAATAAATGAAACCTCGTTCAATGCAGTAGTCTAAATTTCAAATAATATGGTCGGTGGGACAAAATGATATGCTAAAATAGGTATTTACATCATAATATATACAGTCATTTAAAATTTTAAACGATAAATAAGTTAAAATTATTTCCACTTCTTTATGCTTCATCTCACGTGGGCCTCTGCTTTTACATGTTGCCCCACCGCATAGAACAAAAAGTGTGCTCAGATCTATCTAATCAGGTTTATTGGTCAACACACTTGTCTTGATGATACTTGAACCAATTTTCAATGTGCGAACTTTGGCTGACACTTGAAACATGATCAGATAGACATGTTCACGTACATCACAGAATGATCTCTACTGAGCAGTTGCAGTTGCCCATTTAAAGTGACTAGGATCGCGCTCACAGTTGGCAAACTGGTTGCTCTTTTCACGAAAAATATAACCGTACAGCATTTTGAAACGTTCTTCTACACATTGGACACTTGTTAGTGGAGAGGGCGCATTTGGCACAAGCCACTACGTGGCCACAAGGTACAAAGCAAATGTTGCGCTCCTCCGAATAACATATTTTGCAAAGCCTGGAATCTTCTACAGTGGTTTCCTCGGTGTTCGTTTGCTCTTCTGGTGTCTCTTCTTCTTTGGGTGGGGAAATAGCCCGTGCCTCAGAAATAACCCTTTGTATATAATCACGCCCTTTGACAAGCTCAACGTAGGCGCAACGATCGAACCAACGCGCATGCTGCTCCCACGGTATATCATCGTTCTCCCAATCTTTGAGGCCACCGTCACAGTAAAAGCATTTGGTTTTATCTCCCTGGCCTGTATAAAAGAATCCAGCCTCAACAAGGTCTTGGGGTTTTTGACGCATAGAACGTGGCCAATCCTTAAAGCTACTTAAACGTGCCGCTACGGTGGCGTAGCGAGAATGAACCGGTCCAGCCATTCGGGGTGGGGGTTCTAAAGATGTGGAAGAGGGCGCGTGAGTTCCGCACTCATCAAGACCAGAGGCAGTGGGCGAATCAAGCGGCACATTGCCAGAGTTGGCTTTCCGTCTTAAAAATGGACACTGAGGAGCCCATCGTTGGTGATCCTTAGCCGGGTCGTCACCAGGAACCCAGCGCATAATCTCTACTTTACAGAAAGCACAGCGCACTTCGTCACCGCGACCCAAAAAGTAGAAGCCGTTTCTTGCTAGGAGCTGAGGCGACAGGAAATCCACAGGCCACTTTTCAAATGTCTTAAGCCGGTTCTCTTCATGTCGCATGTCCAACTTATCCAATAAGGAGACGATTGTCTCTCTGTTATCGGTATTGTCAATGGACAATGACGAGGCGGAAGGAGGGGTGGGCGACGTTGGTGACGGAGTAGATGCCCCCGACCCGGTCGATGATGATGCCTCACAGGTATTCACCTGTGTTGACAATACCAGTGATTCAAACTTGGTCCATGGGGCAGCTGTAAAGAAAGAAAAAAATCTAATAAGGAAATTGTAATCTAATAAGAATATGTAGGTAGGAGGGTCTTATTCGAAAAAATGAGCATCCATACCGCAAGCATTTGTTTGAGAACATTTGATAACGAACCCACGTAAAAGGGCGATTGCAATTACTTCCATGTTTTATGGACATCGTCCATGCCGGTGGAATCCTCATCATCCAAAAAGAAAGATCAAATGTCCTAATTTCAAATGTACAAACTAGTCAATCACATGACTTCAAATTTAGACGCTGTCACTTACTTTTTTTATTATATTTACTAGCAATTCTGTCGCTCAATAAATTATTCAGGTGTATGTGTGTGTAGGCCGATACTGCAACGAGTGTGTGCGTTCAGAAACAGTTTTACATGACAAGTTCGCGGGTATCGGGACCGGCACGGCTGGCGGCTGGCGGACCGGGGACTGCGGGCTGCGTCATCGACATTCCATTCCAGAGCCTTCCTCACGCCCCGCGCCCGCCACGCCGCCCGCACTACGGGCACTCAGTGCGCATGCACTCCAACACGGCAATCAATTTTTAATCTAGTACAGAATTACAGAGTGTACCCTAGCTAGATATACTTAGAAATCCTTTTTTACAGAATATCTTAGATTAGGTTTATTAGTTTGGGTATGGCCGGTGTGTATGATAAAATGTAGATGACCAAGCCATTAATTTTTAAAAAAAATCACGAAATTTTTATGGTTCAAGTAAATTAATAGATTTTTGACTTCATAGATAAAAAAATTAAATGAACATATTTTTAACATGATAGGTGAAACACGATGATTTTCTTACAATCAAAATTTACGTTTGTTATCAAAATTTAGCCAATAATAAATTTTGATTACTTTCATCCTGCCTATATAGGTAGGTATTTGTTTAATACAAAATTCTTTCCAATTTTATTCTCCGTAGCTTATCTACTTTAAATAGGTTTAGTAGGTTTAACCATCTTAAATCTGGTAGAAACTATTACCTACTAGATATTTATACTTTTAACTAGATATAAAAGCCAGATAGTGAAGCTAATACGACGTTACGTATCTAAATTAATGGCCGAAAATAGTACACTCGATCGATATTTACCATTGCTGCGTTTACTATCGACCAAAATAGGCATTTTGGGAGTATTATTGTTAAGATACACTGTAAACTGACTTTACTTAACACTTAGATCGCACATTGCACGGAATCCACAAAACAACTGCTTCAAAATTACTATTTCTTTTTCTAAAATTCACTATTAGAATGACGCTCCACTGGACTTGGGCTTAGTTGGTTATTCGATTGTCGAGTCGCCCAGTTATGCGTCAAACTACTTAACTACCCTACTGCGCATGCGTGCGTAATTTTAAGAGGGTTCATTTTGTTAGCATGGGGTGCAATGCACAGCTGTGTGGGGTCAGTAGTGGGGCTGTATTATTGTTATTGTCTAGTACTTCAGCTGTGTTTTGTATTTCGATTTTAGTTCATGATGACACTGTAAACAAATAATCTTACCTATACGTCACGAAAAAATAAGGTCAACGTACCTATATTTCTATATTTTTATTCCTAAAAAATCTAAAAAGCAAATTACTTGAAACGTGGTTTGGCACAATTTAAGTAGGTAGGTAGTCATTAGGGACAATATTATGTATAGTGCCTACAAGAAGTGCTAAGGGAAGGGACGACGACGCGGGAGAGATATAGTTCTCAATCAGACGAGTGTCTGGGGCGACGTTGCCACGCCGCTCACGCGCCGCAGACCGGATTTCATTCATATTTGAGACGCGACGTTGCCGTCTTCAGCGGAAACCGCGACCATAGAGCGTAAAAAAGGGCCTGTGGAATGTGGCAGTGCTGCTGGGCGGGTCTAACACCGAATAAAAAAGCAATATGGAAAGATGGAATGCGGACTGTACTTAGTACCCAGTAAGAGTTTTGGAAGTAACGTAAATTATTCATCAGTTATCTAACACAGTGCAGCAACATTTATAAATTTGGGAATTTTAGGCAGGAAGGGTTTATTAAAACCGAAATCTTGGATTGAATTAGGTATATATAACTAGAAGTTTGGTCCATAACATCATGAAAGCAAAAAGATAAGTCTTCAAGATCTTTTTCTAAAGTCATATGAAACTCTATCTAAAAATCCGTTTCACATTTCGGATATAAAACAAACTTCATTTGCCAGAAAGGCAACATGAGATTGCATCCAAGGTCCATGTCCGCGGCGCGGGCGGTTGCCCGCCGCAAAGAGCAAATGAAATTCAGCATTGTGGCAGAGAGCGGCGAGAGGCGGCGCCGGAGAGCAAGCAGGCAGCGTGGGGAAGGGGACGGGGCCCTGTTCTCATGCCTATGGGTGGTCGGCGCTCGGCTTTCAAATTCCAATGCCTCGCCTGTAGCGCCTACGCGCTAGACTAACATTATTTAGCTTTACGTGCAGCTAGGTATGCTACTTCAATTCTAATAAAATATTCGTACCATTGACTAGAAAGAATAGTAGATAACATTTTCTTGTCTACCAGTCAAAAACAAAAGTTTTCGAATGAATGAATTTAATGTTTGTTATGTGTTCAAACAAACTGTGGCTTCTCTCATAAAAGTTTGAAAAATAAACAAGAATGGAAGCCCGGAAATGGTGTCAGAGGAAGTTAACATCCGCCAGATGGGGCACTTTTTCATCCTTGCTATAGGTACCTGTAACCTATAACAGATGCATTATTTTTGAATGCAAATGAACCCGCTAAATAAAAATAAGAATTTCGATAATTATTGTTCATTTAAATTTAATTAAACTTTAAAAAATAATGTTGCCGTCTTAAAATATTTTATAATATTTTCAGGCGGTGTTTTGGAGAGAATCGCAATTATGATGAACCCATTATTGTAGAAAGCTGCTAACGCCGACAACATAGCTCGTGTAAAGTATACATTATATTATGTAGATACTATGACGGGCGAGTAGAGTACAGCCGCCGCCGCCGCCGCCATACGCCGGCGGCTGACTGCATTCCACGACCAAAGTTTTATTTCTCAAAGGCCGATTCCGCCGACATAAAGGAAAACTACTTTATGATGAAAGAAATGGGCCCCCAGCTGATGTTATATGTAGATACAAATGTATGTAATATCGGGTTTAAGATTGCAGTTCCACTCTCAACTCAAACAATTGAATGCCCGTATCTCAAGATTGAAATCAGTCTTGTCACCGGTCTCAAGTAAACGTGTTGATTAATAAACCTAACTTGAGACCTGAAAATCATGTGCATACTCAAGCAGTACTCACTTGAGAGGTGCGCGTATTAATAAACGAGACTCAAGACTATCATTCATTCGCCGCTGAGGCGAATACTTGAGAAGTGATCTCAGCTGAGTAGACCTCAAGATTGGTTTATAAATTAGCACGGAGCTTGAGATAGCGTCAACTTCTTAAGACGCATCTCGGGTGATACAGCCTTGTATTGAGATTGGTTTATTAATACGGGCCTAAGTTTCCGTATCAGTAAACCATTTTCAAGATTGAGAACAGTCTTATGATCGGTCTCAAGCAAAAGTGTTGATTAATAAACCTAACTTGAGACCTGAAAAGCACATACTCGAGCAGTAGGTACTCTCTTGAGTGGTGCGCCGAGTTTCACGTATAAACAACTCAAGATCTTTCTGGATAAATTCGCAAGTGTGCTTTAAATCGGTAGAATCCGTTGGAAAATGGATTTAAGGGAAATATTGCGAACGTCATATAATATATCGAGTACTATTCTTATGTGTACACACAGTCTACTGCACAAGAATAAACGTATACCTCAATAATTCCCATTAGAAAATCCAAGATGTACGAAAAAGTCTAAGTAGTTTGAGTTAGGGGTGAGACTTCAGTTTTGAACCTGACAGTAAATAGAAGTGTAAGGGATTTACGAATAAACGGAAAAGCCTCATCTTTTATCGAAATTCGAAAAAACTGTACCTGCAGCCCCGGTAAAAAAATGAACTCTGTATTTGTCAATAGTTTTATAACACGACATTTTTCGACATCTTCGCTAAAGAATTCCAAAACTTAACGAATTTTGGGAGTATTTATAAATACTTTGTTATAATGTTATTGTTGTTCACAAGGGTACAAGATATCTAATATTGTAAATGCGAAAGTTTGGATTTTTGTTTGTTTGTATGTTCGTTTGTTGCTGAATCACGGTGCAACGTATGAACGGATTTAGACGAAATTTGGTATACAGGTAGAACATACCTTGGATTAAAACGTAGGATATTTAATATTCCGATAAAATGAGTAGTTCCCGCGGGATAAACAAATGAATCATATTCGCGATAAAGTTATACCACGCAGGCGAAGCCGCGGGCGGAAAGGTAGTTAAATATAAAGAGAAAATTAGTTTTCCTTGAAAAACAATGGTATTAGTGTAAACAGGCAGCGAGAAAGTAACAGGAACTAGATAGACGGTACATTTTTTTTAATCCTCTTGGTAGAACAGCACCACACAAAATGTCACGATCATATAACAATACACGACTATTTATAAATTTTGAGGACATTTAGCAATGTATGCAGTTGAATAACTTATTAAATCGTGTTATATAAAAATTAAGCACTTCTATTTACTAATTATGGCTAAGTTCACCATATTTTCTGACTGTAATCTGTTTGTATTTCTTGTGTAATAAAAAATATATAAAAAAAATAATTAAATACATATATCTATACCACAGAGCAAATACAAAGAGGAAACTGTTAAAACACATTCAATTTTCTCTTCCTGGATGACACTTTGCTATGGAGCGGGGTATCGCAGCCGCGCGGGATAAGAATGCGGCCCCCCTCTGCAACTATCTAACCCCCTCACTCACGTGCGCATCTAACTGTCAATACTTAATTCGCTACCACCTTCAACCGAAGTCGACAAAATATGACGATTGCGCTGTAGACGGCGTTCAAATATAAACAAAACATGAAGCATTCGACTACATAATTACTCGTACAGTGGCGCCTTCATTGGATAAATTAAAATTTCTTTTTAAATACAGCATATATCAAAAATTTTGCTCTGGCCTGCACTTGAAAAGCCTTAATTACGGTTTAATTACGGTTATTGTCGAAATTTTATAATTATTGATAAAAGCAACCACTTTTTTTACAATCGTGAATTCTGGAAAATAACCGTTATAAAAAGCTATTTAGATATTACTTATAATCGCTTTTAGGCTATTCGAATGCAGGTAAGAGGATTTTTTTTTGGTTTAGTATGTATTTAAAAACAAATATTAATTTATCCAATGAGGGCGCGCCACTGGACGGTATAAACCCATTTAAACGTTTCTGTAAATGAGAAAAACCTTCATTTGGTCAGTAAGTAAAATTATAATAAATAAATGTAACAGCTACTGAATGTTTCATATAATACGAGTAGAGATTTTAGGTGATATCATATAACGCCATCTACTATTGTTAAATAGTAATTTTTTAAACTTGTTTATTCCCCAGCCCATGTAACTTTTCTAACCTTACTGGATGTTAGAAGGTGTTGACTGGAAGAAATCTCTTTAGAGATAAGTTCACCTTCGTACATATTTTCTGATTGTATTCTGTTTGTATTTCTTATGCAATAAAGAATATACATATATTCTTGTGCAATGTGACTTGACTTTTATACATTTCATTAAATAATATAACTCAGACATGAAATATAATCCTACTGGTAGCATTTGAAAATCTCCCACAAACACATTTACAAGATAAATTACATCACTTCATTATTTTGGAGCTATTTCCAGTCTAATTTTTTTTTATCGCTTGGTGTGATTAGCAACTGATGTTAATTGGTGATGCTAACCCAAGCTCATTTGGAATAACAGGACACAATGGTATACAACATCTCCTTATTGTATGAGCTCAGTGATCTATACTTATATAAATAAAATTCTTCTTCAATTTAAATAAAATTATAGGTAATTAAATCTATAAAAATTATAAAATGATTAAACTTTTTATGACAAGTTTTTAAAAATGACACCCATCTCACATGCCAAAGATTAAGTCCACACTTTCCACTTGAACTTAATTCAAAAAGTATTTATTTTGACTTTCCCTATCCAAAAAAATCTGAAATTCAGACAGGATAGCACTCTATTATTAAAGTACCTATACATGGCTGGCTTCCCATATTTCTACCATTTCAAGTGACCTACTACAATGGTGGGTCCTTTATTTATAAGTAATTTTATTAAATAATTTTCAAAAGTAAAATATATTGATTTCTTTATTCCATTATTATCTCCAATGAAATTATTTTCTCTTTTTTCCATATAAGCATTACAATAAAAAACGCAATTTGCTATTTAGTATAATTACAGATACCGTCAATAGATGGCGCTAGTAGTCTCATTGTATTGGCAATCACTACACACTTGTATCCAGGAAAAACTGGTAAAATAGCACATAAATATATCAATACTAAGTAATAATAATACATAAACTCAACTTACATTTTCCTTGTGCAAGGTGGTTCATTATTTCGCTGCTTAATATTTGATTCGGAGCCATTTTTGGTATATATCAATATTCAATTCAATTCAATTCAACTTAAGTCACTACCAAGAGGCCCTACTGGGTACAGTTTTTAGTAGTCAAGGCCATATTTTTGATGTTGCTGTTGATTTAGGAAATAACTAAAATCCTTACATAGGTAAGGATGCCAAGATTATCAGACTTATTACTAAATATTATCTACAATTCGCGTATATATACATACATGTATAGGTAGGTATATGATAACCATATCATGAGTAAGCCTATAGATAATTATTTAGTATATACATACTATGCCTGCAGAAGTCGACATGTACGTACTCTTCCAACTTAATGTGATTTACATAACTTTTTATTTATAAATTTATGTTACTATTTTATTTGCTAAGGCCTTCTAGCCGATACTTTTGAATGAAAACAGACCACGCTATTTAGTCCTCATATTTAGTCTCTGGTACCTATATACAAATTTCTAGAATTGGTTCATTTTTATAAATACCCAGGTGTCGTATATATTGTAAACCCTACTAGTAATTACCTAATAATATATTTAAAAATTTATATAAATAAAAAAAAATAACCCTACTAATAAGTTGGAAAAGGACATACTTAGCATTACTACTTTTGTTTTATGTTCTATTTACAAAATATAATTTTACCTAATAAAATAAAATAATCAATGCATTACATACTATTTTTGTTTTTTGTTCTATTTAATTAATTCTATAATTTTACCTAATAAAATAATCTAAAAGTATTTAAAAACCAAAAACCCAGCAGCATATTTTGTGAGTGCCATGTTGATTTTTTGACCACAAAAAGTACCCTGAGTATCAAGAAAAATGCAATAACATCGTTCACTTCAAAATCGCTCAAGCCATTGTTTTAAATGGATATAACATTACCAACATTACCAATTGCCAGATCTAGATGGCGTTACGTTACGTTATTTTTACAGTACTTAGGAACTACTACTACTGTAATTAGGAATGGCAGAATTCACCAAATATGTATTGACCTAATAATTCATAGTTCATAGGTAACATAAATTTTTGGTCTAGAGGAAAACTAACAAAAGCTGCCACTGTTGAATAGAGGTCATTAGGTTTTTATGTTTACAATCATCACAGCCCAATACAACATTTAGTAACAAAAAAAATTCTTTGTGCTTCCATATCATACATGAAGACATCTGCAGCGGATTAAGTGAGAATTAGATGAAAAATCCATACAAGGTAATCTAATTGGAGGTTGTATGAACTTTATTGATTGATTTATACATGTAAGAATTATGGGTTAGGGTGTAAGTGGTTAAGGGGGAACTGGGACTGGACTGGGGCTTCATCAGGTTCGTTCGACTACGAAACCCGTGCGGCAGCTTACTGGATAGGTAGGTAACGCTTATCTTCAAAATATCGAAAAATTTCTAGGCCTTTCAATGCCCCAATATCACACTTAAACTCATTTTTGTGTGTTTTAAATGGTACCATACATCAAGGATACAAGGGTACAAGGGAGGATAAATTGTTCAGAGAAAGTTAAAGTACCAAAATAAATAATAGAAAGGGGTCGACTCCTACCCACTACAGAAATACGTGACGTTGCTTGCTTGACTTTGTACCTACGTAAAACCATATGTTACGAACTTAACCTAAAATAATTAAAATTAATAAAAAAAATCATTAAAAAGTTATGTTCACCTTTAATAGAATCCATTTGCAATCCAGATTTTGGAGTAGGCATGTGATTCAACATACGTTAATTGTTTTCCTCACTCAATTCACATTAATCCCATAACAACACAAATACTCATTCCGCGTTGAGCGCGAACGAAACCGCAACTGAACGTTTCGTTCGTTTCCCACCCAGCCAGCTAGTCAAACAGACGACAGGCGAAACGCAAGAAAGAGAAGCACACCACACGACACTCCCGTCCCGTCCGCAGTGCGAGCCACGATCTGACGCGGATTGGATTGTAAAAACGTTCAACTTCAGACGCTGGGTTTGAGTGCGCGGAACCCACTACAAGTTAACGTACCATTTATCGATATGTACTAAGCGAAAAGAGCCTCTATCTCCTACTCCCATACAGTTAATTTTCCAGAACAAAATTTTAGTATCTTTATACCCATTTAGAACCTGCGCCTGCGACTGATCAATTTTGGTATTGCCAGACTCAGAATCAATTCCGAATATTGTGGGATTTCCTGGCGAATCTTGTTTTTTGGGTCTCAAAATGGGATTTCTATTATTAGATAACTAAATAATCATACCTTTTTATTATAGGTAGGTACTTAATCGAAAAACTGTTTCGAAAAATTGATTCGAATTTATCTCAAATAATAGCACAACTGTTTATCGAATTTATCTTTCAGAGAGATTAATTTACCAAAGTAGGTACAGCTATGCCCGTCGCTGTTTCCTCGTCGCGATAACATCGCTAGTCTTTGCCGCTCCGGTTATGCTCATCCACCTACTGCATCTGGCGTCTCCACATTTTACAAAAAACACTCTAGGGATAGGGCAGAACAGATCAAATGAAAGAGGTCCAATTCGATTACGTGAAAGATAATCTTTCGATGATTCATATTTAAAATGATTCGGATCTTAAACACCCACAGATTAAATCGCGTGCAAGTCTTATCTACTTACTTTCGATGGAACGTAGGTAGGTATTATACTTAGTTCTACAATAAACATAATATACCGTATTCTGGTCCTCAATAATTGATGTTTTTGCCATCGACTCTCTAAGAAGAAGAACATATTATACTTAGGTATTCGGATATGACAATAATAGCACTAATGAAATCTTTTCATCAATCTTCATTTATTAGAAACGAAGATTTTATTTAGAATTTATTAGAATTCATTTATTATTACAAATGAAGATTGATAAAAAGATTTCATTAAGCATAGGTACAAAATAAAATGAAAATTTAGAAAGCTCACACCTACCTAATCATTGCCTAACATACTTCACTACTTCAACCTACCTTTCTACCTAACTATTAACAGAATACGTTTTTATAAAGTGAGTAGGTAGGTATACCTACATTTTCCTGTAGTCCCTGATTTGGTGGATTTGTTATTTAAGTCCGAAGTAGGCCCTCCTGGGGCTATTGAAGCCCCCGACGAGGATGCAGATTTGTCAGCTGCTACATTTTTCAGTTTATGGCAGCCGGGTTCAACATTCTCCATTTAAATACACTCAAATATTATGTTTGTTGTGAGTTCTCACGATATTCATCTTCAGAATTTAGTTCACCTATAAATAAACATTTGTTATAAGTAACTCTGTTACTAGAATTCTAGAATTATAAAATAGAATTCCTTGCAAAGTTGACTTTAAAATTTTAGATTTTTATCTATCACTGAAGAAAATAATCTCTGTTGTTTGACACACCAATTAATTGACGTGTTTGTTTAATTAGAAGCCATTTATAAAGAAAAAGATTGCACTATCATTAAATCTCTTTTTATAGGTATTTTAAAAATTTTACTTCGTAGTAAGACACTGCTGCCGGTTTATAAAGTACACTCGATACTACAAGCGTTCCGAATCAACTGACAGATATTGGCTGCGACTATCAGTAAAGGTACGATAAAATATGTCGACATGTATACAGGTAATATGCAGGTCAGTTTAAATATCCCCGGATATCTTCCAAATACACTAAATAACTTCGAAACGGCTTAACCGATTTTCGTCAAACATGGCTAAGAACATTTTCCCTCATTTAGTCTTTAATAGAAAAAATATATCCGGACCATGGCTGGACACATAAACACACACAACGCCGTCAAACAAATATGTTCATCGCGGATAAAAAAACATTTACATCTTCTAAAAAACTTGGATCGAAGATTAAATATCAGAATTCGATTCGATATCAGAAGTTCGAATTCCGATATCATTCAATTACCTACATGATTTTTGTGTTCAAATCTAACTTCTTAAAAACGGCTTGTTTTATTTTCCTTATACCTACCTACTATGTAGATCTCAAATTGTACGTTTCAAGTATAGTTTTATTTCCGAGATATAGTTGGCATTGTCATTGTAGAACTTTTTCCGAATGCGAGAGAAATATGAGCGAGTGTAAAAATTCAAAAATCGCACCCTGAAAATGTATTGTTAATCGTGAGTCACATAGCCTTTAGGTATCTGTTACCTCTTAGTTGTGAAACTTAGACGTTCCTAGGAAAAGGCATGATGCAGTTCTCCTTTATCAAACAGTAGAATAGAACATTGCAATTTACCAAGAAGGTGGTTTGGTGAGTTGCTTTTCTTCTAACAGTGATAGATATTTCCATCATCCTTCACACATAAGTCTATATCAGATAAAATTAATATTATTGAGTTAAAACAGCAAGATCTTGACAGAGATGGACATCATCATAATGAGAACTCCGGCTATTAGGTCCTACCTAATAATCTAATAGTCGCCTATTCGTCTCATAGGCGACTACGGAAAATCCTTCCTCGACAAACGATGTAAGAAAGTAAAATTGTAGGTAGCTATTACCACAGAATTAACATAATTACTATTACTATTAGGTACACCGAACTTTTATCGTTTATTTTTAACTTCCCTTGCAATAAGAGGCCTATATCAATCTGTAGCATTGTAGGGCCAAATAGGCTAGAAATGCCTTATTTTATTTCGACAGGTGTTTGTGCGTTGGTTTTTAGACATGTCTGTGGAAATCGGTTCAGCTGTTTCGAAGACATCTAAATTTCTGGATAATATTATTATTGTAAGTTCTCTGAGTAGGGAGTTGTAAAACGCATTATAATAAGTAAATAAATACTTAATAGTCTAACTTAGCAGTTATGATATAAGTTAGATTTAAAATTATATTTAATCAAATAATTATGACATTTATTATGTAGTATGTATTCCTGTAAGATTGCAAGCTTTGGGAATAATAATAATTATACAATTTATTGATATTTAATTTGAATCTCATCGGGTATTTTAGATACAGGAATGCCTTAGGAAATAAGTCAATGTTTCTCCGTTCCGTAATTTAAATATACTTCCATATCTTTTTTTTTTTAATAAACCAAAACTATTTGAAATGATATATTGCATCAAGTAAACTCTTATCATTAATTACAGTACATAGAATTTGTTTACATTACACATTTAATTTAACTTACCTATTACAAAAGTATCAATATACCTACTAGGTACGTCATTGCGACCACTTGATCTTGTCTTTTATTTTTGAGAGGGTTGATTCCGTCCATTGGATACATTAAGATTCCTTTTAACGTACCTACAGAATAAATCAAAAAAATCGCTCTGACCTCAACTCGAGAAGCATATAAATAACATCTAAATAGCTTTGATCTGGATTATTTTCCAGAAATTCACGATTACATATTTTTTTATAATCATGGAATTTTGGAAAATTAGCCACTTTTGTGCCCGTTTTTATCAATAATTTTAAATTCTCGAAAATAACCGTAATTATAGCTATTTAGGTAATTATTTATAATCAGAGCAATATTATTGATAAAAATAAATCTTAATGTATCCAATGATGCCAGTGTTAGGGCAGTATTAATAAATCGATCTTGAGATTGAGATCGCGTCTCAGTCTCAATACAATTTTTTAATACTGTTTTATTAAGCAACAGATCCTTAAGCGTTACCTTAAGGTCATCTCAATATTGTAAACGGTTTATTAATAAGGGCCTTAGTGTTTAACTATCTAGGAAGCGCCACTGGGTCCATAAAGCCCTCTTAATCAGGTATTAATCTAGGCGATAGGTACGTGACGATCCTAATAGCTGTATTAATAATGCGATCGAGTCTCACTCTGAATATTGTTTTTGATATTGCATAAATACACTATGTATATAAACTTGCCAAGTATATGATTGTTCCTATTTTATGGAAAATCCCTCACCAAATACAACTACAAAAAGATGATATATATAATTTAGAGCAGATGGTTAATATATTTACCTTACTATTGTTAAAATTGGAGGTAAAGTTTGGCACGGGGCGCGGGGTGGCGCGGCTGGCGACAGGTGCGCTCGCCAGCTTGCCCGGGCGCAGGCGGTTCGGGCTGGTTCGGTCGGCGCAGCTGCCGGTCCACGTGCTCCGCAGCTGTCTCCCTCACCCCTCATCCCTCAACCACACCTCACCTCGATTTCACCTACCGAATAAACTAAAAAAGTTTAATCCGCTTCTCTTCTAAACTTTTCTAAGGTTTCTCAGCTTTGTTCCATCTGCCGAGAGGTCCGTACAAAATTATGAAAACGGAACCCTTATGGAACAAAGTCGCTATTTTGTTGTGAGTCCTTCTATCACAGGTGATTATTCTATCTATCGATTTGAAATTTGGAATAAGGTTTAAATAACGATTATCCAAAAGGGGCCGAAATAAGAGTTCGTTTTGTGTTGTGAAAAGTCTGAAATAATTAGAGTTGACACAGTAGGGCAAATATTACAGGAAAAATGAAATGACTGTAACTAGAACAGATTTTTTAGAAAAATCCTTTATATAAAAAACTTAGATGCTGTCCTGAAATACAAATTTATAGTGTGCTACACAGCCCGCCAGCCAATGAGCAGTTTAAGGGCATTAGCTCATAGATATTCACTACCTACCTCTAATTTGAATCACTTGGGTCTAAGTAAATTAGGTTACATTAGGTACATTTTATTTTTAAAATTTACACTCCATTGTACGTTATGTAGGTAGGTTACATATTTATAGGCATCAATAACTTAACCTACCTATGTTTACAATTCTTTGGTACATAGCTAACGAAACCTTCGATGCGCAAGTCCAACTGGCACTTGGGCGCTTTAATTCTAGTATGGTTTAGCAAGCATTTACTTTATGCTTTTCTACAGGGATATTTAAAATTAATAGGAAAACTAAATAGTTGAACCCTCAAAATTGGCAAAGCATTCCTTAAACAAAACAATAACAATTGATGAAGATATAGCGTAACAAACATTAAAAAAATACATTAAAAGAACCTCCTCCTCTTAGGAATGCAGTTGAGAAGAAAACTTTGCTGCTAAAACACATTGCACAAAAACAACTTTCTTTCACTAACAATCAAAGAGAAAACAACAAATTCATTAAAATATACACAATTAAATTAGGTCATAATTATCATAATCAGCCACTGGACCGTCCGCCGCTGCACATAGGCTTCTATTCCATGGTTTTATAGAGCGACCGCGACTTCCCGCAACCTTCATTAGGTTCTCCGTCCTCACCTTAATATCCCACTTATGCCCTGCCCATTGCCACTTCCAGTTACTAATCCGCTGGACTATGTCGGTGACTTTCGTCATCTACGGCTTTCCTCATTCCTAATACGATCTCGTAGTGAAATTCCGAGCATCTTGAAAAGCTGAAAGACTTAGAGGTGTACCAAGGCGCCCGGCGCTTTCTTCTTTTCAACTGTTTAAGGGCCTTTCCAATCTTGCACAGGCTGATGTCCGGGATATCTTCAGTAAAGTGGTGGGTCAGATTAGCTCTTGTGTCTGGGGCTGAGCTGCTAACAGCTTTAGCAAATGAGATATAAATTTGTCACTACACTGCCGTCCTCCTTCTTCAGATTAGTCAACCCGACCAATAAACATGTTCCTTGCTAACACTTTGGCGCCTTTATTCCGCTTTATTGTTTCCATAAGTAACCTAAAATTGATCAAAGGAAAAGACTTGGCTGTATGGACTTTGTACCATTTGCTTGATTCAAAAGACAAACTGACAGAAAATATATGTATATATTTGTAATCTCATCTCAGACCAATTAATCTTTACCACAGACCTAAAATAACACTTTACGCCACACTCCTCAGAGTACATTACCGTTTCCTTCATATCCTTTCGCATTAATGTACAAATTTTTTGCCTTTACCATTTTATTATATTTTTTACAATTGATTTACAGTCTCTTACCAGCAACGATTTATCATTCAATGGTCATATGTCGGGTCCTTATCTTAATTCTTTTCTAGAAACAGCTAGAAGATTGTGACGATATTATTACTTCTTAGTTCTGCTCTGTTGTGACGGGTTCATGGCAGAATGATTGATCAATATCGGAGGGCCAGAGAACCACATGCTTTTAAGTTAGGTATTAAGGAAAATAGTCGTGACTTTACGACTTTAAATCGTGGTAACGAGAACCACATGCTTCTCACAAATAAGATTGTTTATTTCATCGCATAGTAATGTATATTAACTGTCACGTATAAGCTGTAAGATTGGTTTGAAATGACGACCTGTCGTCGATTTAAGTACCTATGGTGCGATTGTCTTTCGTATTGATATATCGATTGCGTATCGTCGAATTCCTTAAAACCTAACCTAAAAGCACTGTGGTTCTTTGGTCCACCGATTTTGATCAATCATTCTGCCAGGAAGCCGTCACAATGAAAATAGGTACTACAAATAAAAAGGAATCCCAGGGTTCCACGGGAGAATAGACAAAAAAATGGGAGTTCACAATTCGTAAGCATTGTAACATCGTAGTGAAGAACTAAAATGTTGGCTTGACTTCACCTATCAATGTAGGCAGATAATAATTTATGAAGCTCGGCGACTGTTACTTGTTGCGACGCTAATTTCCAAAGTTAGATCTAATCTTTACATTGTTTGTCGAATTTTGGAAATATGGTAGAAATGTTGCTGCACCAGAGCCAACTACATTTTGAAAGTGGTCTATGGAAAAAAGGGTGGAAACCTCTGATATAGATGGTTCTAGAAAAGAATTAAGATGGGCCCGAGATCCACATGTGTACATTAATTATAGTTAGATTTGTGTTAGAATCTATCAATGATTATTGCTATGAAAAAGTAAATCCCATTATGAATATCATTGGTATGTAACCTAATAGGCCGCATCCGCGACAGACGTAAGTAATAAATGCATAATTTAATGAATGAACCCGGCTCGGGCGGAGCGAGAGAGCCTGCTTCGTTCACATCGTGACCACACTATGCCATAGATTAAAATTAGAACCCGGCAGCAGAAAATTCAAGGCTCAATTGGGATTTTCAACTAAATGTTAATTATATTTAAAATAGTTCATTTTATCATTGATTTTGCTGACTGACACTCAGTTTGAATCACAAGTGGATAATCACTGGCGGGTGAATAATAATGGTGTATTTGATTTCCTGTTGCGCGATATTTCCGACATTTGAGTATTGAATGTCTTTGTGGGAACCGATAACAACACTTCTTTTTTGTTTAAAACGCAAGCTGGTGATGGATTGAATAAGATCTGATGATGCAAAGGAAGATAAATAAGTGAAATTGGTTTTGTGTAAATTTTTGGCGGTTAATTTATATTCATTCGTCCGCATCTGTATTTAATTCCCTACGAAACTATACATAGAACAAGCTGCATTCATCTGGAGTAGAATTTAGCTAGCGTAGTACTATAATACAGAAATTAATAATTGTCTACCACACTAACACTTATCTACTAGATTACCTAACACTTGTCTACCAGGCCAACACTTGTTTTCCAGACTAACACTTGTCTTCCAACCTAACACTTGTTAACCAGCTTGATACTAGTTTACCAGTAGTATTTGTCTACCCAACTAACGCTTATCTTCCAGGTTAATACTTATCTACCAGATTAAGACTTGTTAACAAGATTGATACTACTCTACCAGAATAACAATCATCAAAGCTAATACTTAGCTACCAGATGTTTACCAAATTAACACTTGTTTACCAGGCTAATTCTTGTTTACCAGACCAGATAACACTAACTTAGCAGGCTAATACTTGTCTACCAGATTAACACTTCTCTATAAAGCTATTACTTGTCTATCAGACTAACACTAACCTATCAGACTAATACTTTTCCACAAGACTAATACTTGTGGCTAGTATAACTATCACACTAATACTAATACTACTAAAGGTATAGCATATAACTGATTACCTACCTAGGTCAGGTTTCTGAAAAATATCAAGCCTAGACATACGTCGAAGAGTCATATTCTACAAAGATTATCCAAAATTTGAAGAATTTCAGACTCTCTTCTTTACTATTTCTCATAGGTACGTTCTAGAGAATTTACATGTAGAACATCTTTAGAGTCGCGTCTGATATTAATGGTCTTTGACTGCATTGCTGCAAGAGCATTGAACAACCAATGGCGGCACACGCTGTGGAATGCGACCTCTTTTCTCAGAACTCTTCATTCGCCCAGTTCAGATCGGAGCTCAGTTTTACGTTTTTTTTACAAACACACTGAAAGATTCCGAAGCCGTGGTTGGAGGCTTCGACAATTTTTTGCCACAAGTACTTATGTATTATAGTTATCTACTAATTTAGTCTATAGTAAATATACCTACCTCATTTTATGTGACGCCGACTATTTTAGAATATCCTCACAAATTCCTTATATTAGGTAGATACCTACATATTTCTTGTAAATCATAGGTTGCATACTCAAGTTAGTTAGTAAATAGGTGGGGTATGTAGTTCTTTGTAATAAATAACATTGCAACCAATGATAATTAATTATATTATTAATGATAGCCTTCTCTCTCGGGCGAGCATGCATGGAAAGTTACCACGCAAACTCACTCGCTCGTTTCTAATGGTAAACATGCAAGTATATAATGTAGGTACATTTGTTTGCAGATATAAAGTAAGCAAACAAGCATAGGTAAGAAAAACAACTAAACAAGCAAGCATAATGCAAATTGTGGTCGCTCACTCTACTCTTCTCTTCATCCCGGTAAATCTTCGTCTCGAACCAAACGTAACTTGGTGTAGGTGCTTACATTATTACCACTCCGAATTCCCATATTACGTTATCTTGGACGACCTACGAAACGGTTAGCACCCCGAAAAGAAACTTAAATAAAATGTAAAAAAAATACATTTATTCAAGATAGGTTTTGAACTAACGAACAATAGAGAATCCATTTTCATTGGAGGAATCAAATTCAAGAATCAAATCCATTTCAAGGAATTTCATTGCGTAGTTTTGACATGATTTTTAAATTGTTGAAACTCTTACATAGCATTTCTATAACCACCCCTATATCTATGCTGAATTTAAATTTTCTGCTCGAAATATTTATTATATTCACAATCAATTAAGCACTTATTTCAAATTATAAAAAATAATACAAAAGGCAGTGCTACAATGTACCATTTTTTCCAGTTTAACTCCGTTAGAATTCCAAGCCCCGCGCAATGCCCGTTGTGGGCCAGGCGCAGGCGTACGAACGAGGCTCTGTACCTCGATATTTCGAAATTCCGAGAAGGCACAGCCTTATAAATTATCAAAAGCGCCGACGCGGGCCCTGCAGTCAGCATTCTTTTTTACTCCTCACAGGTAGGCTGACTGGCGCTAACTTAGGCGAAGGAATTTATAGTAGGACTGATGAGTCGTGATATTGGTATTCATTATTATGGATGATGTTAAAGATGTGTTTGTAAATGATGAATGACAAAGAAATCTGATATATTTTTCTGCTTGTACAAGTGCTACACTATTATTTTAAACTACAAGATTTACTTACACAAAACCGTACATTTCAAACCTACTTATAATTTATAACAAAGCCAGTGAAGTAGGTAATTCACCCATATCTTAGCTTTTTCACTATATAAATTTCATGATGCAGATTTAATTATTAATCTAACGTTGTATATTTACTTATTTTAAAGTATCAAATTTATTTAAACTCTGTACATGACTTAACAACGAACTTTTATTGTACAACCAGCGTCGTAAATATGTAAAATGTTCTAACAACACAAATAGTTGCTTGAGCATTTTCTATGTTCTTGCCAAGTTCTTAGATACTCCGGTACATATCTACTACTTTTAAATTTCAAATGCATAGATTACGAAATTATGTTAATAAAGATGTTAATTAAGGAAAATTAAGATAAAAACTTAAGTAGGTAACTAACTCAAAAGAAAACATTAATTAGTAAAAAATATTGTCAATGGTGTCGATTCGGATGTACACCAACTAAACTAAACTAAAACCAGTTTTGGAGTGGCGCTGTCGCATCGTACTATTCCAAGGAGAAAGAGACAGTACTACTTTAAAACTGGCTTTAGTTTAGTTGGTGTACATCCGAATCGACACCAATACCTTCTTAGTTATTTTTAATGCTTTGGTACAAAGCATAACTTACATAACGTACATATTTTAAAGATAGTTTATAAATCTCTTTCTTCTATCATGCCGCTCTGTTTCAGATTTCAATAGATAGGTAATACACTAAATTTGAATTAGTGTAATTCTTACTAACTGGTGACGCCACTCTTGATTACGAACAACTTTCCCCAAGGAACCATAGTCACACACGATCGAAAAAAATTACGATGAGTTTCCCATACAAAGTAAAATATCTGAAACTATCTAGTGAAGACTATAAATTTTCGGCTGATTAAGAACCACTTTCCACTAGAAACCATAGTCCGAATACATACATGGTTTCAGAATGGCTTCCTTAATCAAAAATTTTTTGATCGAATTCGTATATGGTTTCTAGTGGGAAGTCGTTACAATTATATTCCCTGTATTCAATTTTAAATTTAAACTTTAGTTAGAACTTTCATTTTCCACTGACTGTACATGTTATGAAAAAATTGAGCGTGGTACGGGCACAGCACGATTCTTGGAAGACGCCTCTTGAAATATTCGAACCCGAGACATTCCAGGGAGCAGGCAGCCCTGAAGGCCGTATCACAATTGTGCTATTATTAAATAGTACGCATTGTGCTTTTGGCGCCATTTGGCAGCACGGGGCTGTAATTTTCTTTTTTTTGTAACTTAACTACATTTGGGAGCAAAAAAAACGGTCTCGCGATTGGTAATTTTCCTATATGCTGGTATGTTACTTTCGAGTTTTTGATTACAGCTGTTAACAAGTCCAAAAGTAAGTAAGTATACCAATTTCTAAAATAATTTTTCAGGCACCAATAAAATCACCTTTTAATTGAAATTTATTTTAGCTGGAGAAACGTGAAAATTTCCTACAGTTCTATCCAAACATAACGTAACACATACTTACACTTAGGTAATAATAAATTGAAAAAGAATATTTATACAACAATGAATACATACATGCTTGTTGTATGTTGTTGTTGAATACTTATTTACTGCCACTAATGGTAACATTGACGACCGCTTATTAAAAATAATTGTCTTATTTAAAGATAAAAAAATCATTATAAAAATTTACCCTAACGTAGGTAGACACAGATCTACACAAAAATCTACAGCTACGTCATTTCGACCAGAGTGCAGAACGTTTTGGTATCAGAATGCGATTCAGTAGCGGAAAGTGTCCGTATAGAATCTCATTACATTCTAATTCGACAAAATCTTCCAAATAGAAACATATTTGACATTCGATGTAAAATTTGTATCTCAGAACGACTTCTTTAAAACTTTCCGAATAGCTACGTCGTCGATTTTAGTTGTCCAATGAAAAAATGTCATGTTGCCGAGCGAGAGATTTGCCAACCAATCAACCAAAAAAAATGGATAATATAATTTACATAATTTATTGTAGAATACAGGGTGAATTTGAATTCCTGTAATTCCCATTGACTGGTGACGCCACTCTTGATTATGACCAACTTTCCCAAAAAAACCATAGTGAAATTCGATCAAAAAATTTTCGATTACCCATACAAAGTAAACCATTCTGAAATCACATTTAGTATGGAAGTCCAACAATTTTGGACTGGTGACTTCACTCTTGATTACGAACAACTTTCCACTAGGAACTATAGCCGAATACAGTCGAAAATTGTTGGACTTCCATTCTAAAGGTGGTGTAAAGATGGTTTACATTGTATAGGTAATTGATTACACGAATTAAATTTCACCCTGTATTAAAAGAAATAATGCAACATTCGGAATAAAAATAAGTACAAAGGCGAGCTTATTCCATTTAGGGATTTCTTCCAGTAATCTTTAAGGTAAGGTAAACACTGAAAATTATAGATCGATCGTTTGAGGTGATCTTATATTTTCCCCATTTTTAGAAAATTTTGAAGTAGTAAAATCAACTATGTTGTATAGTAGGTATAGGACTTGCAGAATATTTTCGAGTTGCTGGCGAAATATGCCAGTTTAGGACCTCAGCAATCGCTGTCCTTGGTCATTTATCTTTCAACTTCAACTATGCGTGGATACCTACCTTCTAGCTATAGCTCCTATAAGCTTTCACACGAACTGACGGGTTTTCAATTGCCATCGTCTTGTACTTCATTCCATCATAAACCATCTGCCAAGACGTTAATGCATACCTAGATCCCTAGAACTATTAAACAACGGCGCTTTAGAGCGAACGCTGCACGCTAATTTAGCTGTTAGATTCACGGATATTGGTCGAGATTGCTTTGATGGTGTTTCAGAGTCGGGCCGATGGTGTTTGGAATTTGGGGCAACGCCGCTGACTCAACCGATCTAATCCCTTCCCTTGGTAATCTCCGAGGCTCCGAGGCGGATGTGAATGGCTAGGCTAGTAGACTCCGCGGTCTGCTCAACGAATTCATGTGACATGATTGCGGCTTATAATTTCAGGAAGTGTTGGCCCTAATACTACAGGATAAAGCAAGTCAGGTAGTGAAGAGATTTCACTCTAGTTGGTACAGTTATATAAACTTGAGACGTAGGATACGAGAGCAATGAAATGAATAGGACATAAATGTGGAATTTATCCTTTCAAATCAACTTTATGAAGCCATATGCAAACTACACATAAACGTGTTGTCTGTTACCACAAAGCCCGCATCCAGAACTTGACGAACTAGTCGCTACTTTTATTTTTTCTGTGCGTGTGGCACTTCTTTGTTCACAAATTATGGTACTTGTTAGATACAAAATTCACGATGATGTTAATTTTTGTGTAGGCATCAAAATAGCTGTATTCCTACACTTTAGTTAAATCTGTTACAGTTTCTACATATAATAGGTTGTCGGTGGGTAGGTTCTGCGTACAAGATAAAAATTACCTACATAAGTATCAAATTCATCTAGATGGTACTAGCCTGTCCATGTTTATTGCATAGTCGTTGCTCAATCCTATTCTATTACAATAATTTTTCTCACGGTTCGTATCTATTGTTATACGAAGTCTCTGGCTAAATAGAGACCTTCAGCAACAGATACTTTTAATAACAAGTGCTATCTGACACTGTAAGCATAACAGATACAAAATTATAAGTACCAAATCACCAGACACGTCGCTTTTGACTTGCGAGTGTAGAATTTCAAAAAAGTTACGCATCTATACCATATGACGATAGTTTGGAAATTTTCATTTTTCCAACAATAGATCACAATAACAATGACGATAGCACAGCAGAGAAGAAAATACTTTTTGCAGTAAGACCTACTGAATTGGATCACATATTATCACTCCAAAAGCCTTTCTTAGGCGTTCCTCTGGTAAATTCTCCAAAATATGAAACAAACGCAAATTATAAAAAGATATTTATTCATCCATTCGTATTATACTTAGAGCCATCGCTCAAATGTCTACGATTTCAAATTATTAGACCACTTTTTTACTGTTCATTTATTTTTCTGAAATCTTTGTTTTAACTTCAGATATTGCAGAGCCACTGTCGTACAAAAGCATATAAGACAAAACTGAGAGAATTGGGTTGGTCCTATTCCTAATCGAAGTACTTATCTACATGACATTACTGTAATTTGTGTATCGATAGCTTGTGGCTACATATAATTTAATTTTGCTCGTGCTTCAATCAGCCATTTCAAGAGTCATCAATCATTCTCATGTACTTAATTCAACAATTTATTTATTTGGAAAAGTAAGTATTGCTAAAATATATGGATAAACATGGCATAGGTATAGTGATTACACGTCTCGTCACGTTACGTCTGCTTCTACATAAGTGGTGCAGTTCCATCATATCTACAAGGTTTTAAAATTTTCTATATAGGTTCTCTCTGGCGTTTTATTTAACATAAGTAGGATTCTGTTTTTTAAACATAAGCTTACTGCGCAGTAGTTGGTTTGCGCATGGAACCATGACTTGTTTGTACGCAGAAGGTCGAACACCTCATTGCCAAAAAAGAGCTGATGACGTGATAGAACTGATGCCATTGAAAAACAACGAGTTTATCCACTTTGCCACTTACATTGCTGTGTTTGATCGAACGAAGTTAAAATTAATTTTATTAGACAAACGATGTATGTTATAAATGCGATCGTACCTTCATAAACTCTTACGAGTTCTACTAAAACGTAAGAAACAAAATTATATCAACGACCAGTTACGAAGTTGTATTGATAACCCATTTAATAAGACAAAGAGATCCTCTAATTACAGTAAATAATTATTTGAATTACTTTGACTCAAATAAGTTTATTTTATTTAACAATTTGACTTTCAAGAATGTCAAATATGCATAAGGTCATACATAAAATGATAATAGAATTATATTAAATATGATGGATAATAAAGAATGGGAAGTTATTCATTTCATTGCTTAAACAAGAAAATTTCGTTCAACTAGCTGCAATTTTACTGGAAAAAGTTTTGAAATAGGTAACAGAACAGGCCGTAGCACAGCGGGGTTATTTAAGATTTTATGATGGGTTTATTACTGAAGTGCGACCACGAGTGTGCGATGTACAATTGTGCGACATTCCTATTATAACAGTGCAATTCTGCGACATGATAGTGTGCGGCGTTCTTGCAAACACAGGCCAAGCGCGAATTGGGATTCGGGCAATGAATGTTCTGTACTACTTTTTAGTTATTTTACTGCAATACTAAGAGTATTCGTAATCAATTACCTACAAATAAATTTGACAATGGCATTAATTTGAAATGCAATGACTTCTACGACCCGCTGTGGCAGGAATATTTTGTTACCTACTCAAATTGCTTTGTAATTAAAACAACATTTACCTTCATGTAGGTACTTAGTCAGTTACCAAACATTATACGACCAAAGCGATAAGCCTAACCTACAAACATTAATTATGTTCGACATTAAAAATATTTTAGAGGAACCTTACTTACCAGTAATCAATCTAAGCAACACAATTTAACAAGCAAGCTTGCTTAGATTATTTTAATGACCGAAATCATTTCATGCATATTATATATTAATGTATTCGTTTACTTCTATGTTATGAATAATAAAAGTAGTCTTATTTAGCCAATCACCGTAGAGTATCTCAAAAATTTTGTCTTGACCTAAAACATGCTGTGAAATTATTATTAGGTACTTAAGTAGGAGTTCTGTTCTGGTTCAAGCAATTAATGTGATAGATAATTATTTTTCCAATATCCACTTGCAACTAGATGTACCAAATACGCCTAGTGGTCGTCCTCTGTACAGTGTTGATTCTACACATTACCTACAAGGATTTTGTTACTTACTGATACAAGCACAATGCACATTGTTCACTGTCTTCAGAAGGCAAATAATGACTTTACATCGTCTGTTTTGTCATTATTAGGTATGTATCTCTAAATAGTATAAACACAGTCGCTATCCGCGTCTGTCTGTTTGTGCGATTAATTATTTTGCAGATTTTGATACGGCATTCACTATCATTTAGAGAATCATTTCCGGAAGGTATATAATGTCTAATACAAGAGTTCGCACGGAGACGAAGTCGTGGGCGGAAAGCAGGTGTTAACAAATACCTACTTACTGAAATTTAAGATATTCTGTCCGATAAATTTGCCATCCCCAATCACGTTTAGATAGGTGGGATAAGCATAAGCTTCTCAATATTTTTGTCTAGCAATGAATAATTGGTCATGAATGCGATAAAATGTTCCATGGTGTTCTCTTGGCATTGTCCCACAGAATAAAATGTCACATAAATTGGAGGAGCTAATGATGCAAGAGATAGAAACAGAAATGCAGTGATGTACACTAAATTAATACGTTGGTTAAGTTTTACACTTAAATTCATTGTAGATATAATTATGTACCTAACTGTCACAACTTTGAAAGACGTGTCATAGCCATGTAGATGTAGCATCATTCTTATTGCGAATTACGAGTTTATTTTAAGGCTCGTTGCGGCGACAGGTTTAGCCAGCTTTCCACTTGGAGAGGATGTGGTTGTACTCGTATGACGGTGTGTTGCGTGTCTGGCGGCGGAGGCATCGTCAGCGGCTTTCGCAAGCCGTGTCGACGTTGGCCCGAGGCCTGCCTCGCCAGTCGCGAATAGAAAGCGTGGCGTCGCGACCTCACTTTCTCTAGTGACGAGTACATAGGTTCTTATGCCAATGAATGATTTGCTAATGATAAGCAGAAAGCTGTGCTAGATGATCTTCTGCAGTGAAACTACCTTCACGAGAATCAAAGTACCATATCACAATTTAACACTGCCTTTTTTGAGTGTATTTCTTGTTGCTATGAGCAAATTACGCTATACCCACTGGATTTGTTTGACCAATTCAGTTGATAGAACTAGCGAAATTTTGTCTTATTTATTCTTGATTGAACTAGAATGATATCTCTCGTGTTGATATGACTACCAATTCTAATATTATATATCTAAGTAATATAAATATTATATTACTTAGATATAATTTGAAAAAAATATGCGTTTCGCTAAAGAACTAGTATATGCATGATCTATCTCTATGAGTATTTATCTAAATGGTATCTACTCGACCTACTCATGAAATACTTACGTTTAGGTTATGGTTAACATTCCAAATACATTATTACTAATTATTTGAAAAAAATAAATAAAAACAAATATATAAAAAGTTGAGGCAAGATATCCAAAACGCTGACAGCGTTTCCTTGCTAAATGCAGATGCTTAAGCGTTGAGTGAGGTATGATTTGTATCTACAAAATCTTCTCTATACTGTATATTTTATGTCCATTTCACATCATCGTGGTATGTGTCTTCTACATACTCAATTAACATAGGGGAATACAAATTATACAGATTCAATATACATCAAACCTCAACAGACAGAGTATCTACCTACATATGAGTACGTAACCTATCACTATGGCCGGTACCTATTTTCCTAGTATGTACATGTTAGTAAATAATATGGATGGTGGCCACATTGTTGTCAGTACCTAAGATCTAAACGAGCATTGATTGAATAAACAAATACATTCGATGGTCACTTAAGCTTTATGATGATATATTGGAGCGGCAGCGTCATTCATCGAACTCGTTGAGTCAATTTACTCGGTGTCAAATTGTCAATATCTCCAATAATATTCATGCGGGACCCGCTCGTTGTTCAATCAACAAGCGGCTTCGAATGAATTGTAAATAAATTCCATAAGAAATGGAAAATTTCGCATGAACAAACACGGTGTTAAAAGAATTTTACAGTTCCCGAGCTCAAGTAAAAATATAAACGGGGACAGTGGCAAGGTAACTCAAAAGCAAATTTGCTTTAAGCATAACAAATACAATAATGAAGTTTAAAGATAAGAGAATAATGTTGCAAGACTTTTATATGATCGAAGTGCAACAGTGATGGATGAAGTAGGTACCTACCTACCGCGTGAAAGACTGGATGTGCTTATAGTTGGTTATGACAATGATAATGTGGAACCTCTATGTCCTTCTTAAATACTAGACTTCCCTTTTGTTCCTAAAGAAAATGGTAAAATAAAGATTAGGTACCTATATGTACATTGTATGTAGTTTTGTGCGGGGCAGGATATACAGCTCAGTGAAGCAAGGCGATGCATCGTGGCGCGGAACATTCGAGACGAGAATTACTTTCAATAAGTAACGTCTAGATATTACTGCAAAATGGACTTTAACAGAAAGAGATAAGATACGAAATAATCCATAGATAACTGTATTTAAGCTACTCAATACCCTATCAAAATAGAGTTTCTCAGGCACGTACTTCAAATAAGTTCCTGGAAATAACTATTTGAAATATATCTTATCGCTTGTTAATAAAACTCAAATTCAAAACACTTCGAGTAGGTTCTAGAAGCCTTTTAGAAGTTTGTACGGTTCTATGAACCGTTTCCGCCGTTGTTACTCCTTCCGTCTCGGCTTGGTGGCTGGTTGCAGACATTCCTGAACTGGATCTGGCGGGAATGCTGACCAGAGGGCGGACCTCTGGTGGTGATGGTGTGATAGCTTACTTAATGCACTCTACAGTCGAGTATTCTCACGCATTCCTACGAGACAGCCAAGGCTGTTTAGTTCTTGTTATTATTACGGACTGTTCTAGATGCCTCCAGTAGAGTTTTGAATATGAAATTTGAGGAATTCTTCTTGGCTCTGATAATTTATTATCTTTCGTTTTTATCTTATTCATTCAAATATCTTACTGAACGAAACGTGAACTTTGGCAATCTGTCTGGAAATTTATCAGTGTGTTCCAAGTCGGGCCACTGCCTTAGAGTTATAAAAAGAAACTTTTTATCTATTTCTGTGAATCGTGAGAATGGTTATGGGACGGGATCTCATATCTTTGTAAGTTCAGTGGTCCATTCATGGAAGCTTGATGCTTTGGTCCCACGCACATGGGCCACATCTGTGGCGACTATAACGATCTTTGTTGGGGAGAAGAAGGATGTCATGCGTTAAGGATTATAATAACAGGATGACTAAGTTTTAAAAACAGCACATTCGAATGTTACTAGATTTTATGTTACTAGAGATCAGAAATTGTTAGTCAATGATACTATTTGTTGCTTTTTTTTTTCACGGCAGAGTCAATCATATTATTTATTGCTTACCTACACGTAATCTAATTTGGGTTTTTATCACAGATAAATAAGTCGACATTGTAAATTCCAATACATAATTACTCTTCTAAAATGCATTCTGTTTTGGCTAGTAATTTTTTTTTTCTTTTATTGTCGATGTCATATTAAAGGTTGTAAAATGTAAAAACGAATTTAAATTTGCCCGAAAAGTATTTTCCGTATTTAAGGCCTATCTGACAATTAGATAGGTACACAAGCCAAGTCGGCAACAAACCCATTTTTGTTACAACGTGATAGAGTAACTACATAGGTTACCTTAATTTGTTACCCCTTCAAAACATCTGAACTGGTGTATAACATGCATGAGATATTTGATAGACCTAAATTATGTATGCTAATGGCTGGTAATCACAAGAGATATACAAACGGTATGATTGAATATAAAATAAGCTGAAATGAGCTGCACCGCCGAACTCACACATGGTCATGGGCTCATGGACCACATAATACAAATATTTGTCAATGAGACATTCAATGAGTTATGGGAACATTTTTTCTAGAGCGTAACGGTTTTTGTATTATTTTTTGTCGCCTTTGACCGTGTGAAAGAAAGGACCTCAATGGATGCAATATGTGCGCGGGTCGACCAAAACCAGTAGACCTTTGATAATTCCTTTATTTACCCCACTGTGATCGACGGGAGCACAATGCCACGAGGAGAAGGGAAGGTCTGTTTGTGTTGGTGTTTTGTACGTATGATATGCCTCAATGAGCTGTTTCTTTTGAATAGCAGTGAAGTCATCGATGCAATTGTTCATAATTTTCACATGGAAGTTTTCCTGAGAACTTAGTGTCGTAGCATAATCATAACCGTGGAAACTTTCTCACGGACTAACTATATACCTACATAGAAAGAAAGTGGCAAACATTGTAAGTACAATATTTCACTTTCTTTCCAAAAATCTATGGGTAAAGGAGGTGCCATTATGTACACTACTTTTTCTTGTATATTTGTGTTATTTACATTCTAAGAAATTGAAATAGAACTAGAGAATGTTTTAACAGGAAAGAACATTTTATTGTTCTAGTGCTGTGTGGTTTCGGCACGTAAAATAATAGAACCGTAAAAGGCGACTATGGGACTTTCCACCAAGAAACATCTATGAGTTTGCACGTTTGACCTGTTTGATCCCCTGTCACGTGTGCATTTCTTTATATTTCTAAAAATGAACGGTAGATGTTGTTTAAAGATTAATCTTTTAGTGTTTGGGACACCCAAATGCAAATTTTAAGGATAATTTCTGATCGGCCATTTGGGATAAAGGTCGTTAAGTTATGTATTTTATATTACTATATTATTCGAGTTCTAAATAGCGTAACGATGGATAATGTTTTGATGGTTTAATGTTTGGAACACGCGAACGCTAATGTTTGGAATATCTCTGACCATCCCATTTTTATTATATATAAAGCTCGAACATTTAGATATAAAGGTCATGACTTTATTAATATTGAAAAACGTAGATAATCCATTCTAGAATGATAAGATAATTATAAATTCTTTTAGCGATCAAGATAGGCAAGAATATTTTTTTGTCTTGTCAATTATTATTATCCTTCATTAGTACTTACTTATCCACAAATTTACCAATATACTCCAATTAAGTAACGCCATCGTACACTCTTAGAAAATTTGGCTCACAAAGCACAATATTAGCGTTGTAGATTTTTTATTGTTTGTGTCACAAAAAACTTTATCAATGTATTCAAGTTAATTTGGGTATAAACACAACCTTTTTATTGTCCGATTCACTTTTGTGGAATAAACAACTTCACTTTTGCCAAATTTAAATTAACTAAACTTTATTGTTACGATCACAATAATACTTTGTAAAGTTTTTAAAGTTAATTTGTTTGAAATTGACAAAATTCTACGAAAACAATCTGACAATAGTTTATTGTTACGGTCACAACAAGAAATATGTGAATTTATTAAAGTATAACATTGTTCAAAATTGACAAATTTCAAATTAAAGGCTTTGACATATTTATTTTGAGGTTGGTACAACTCTGAGATGCAACAAAGTAAACGTAAAGAATTTTACAACGTGGCGCGCGGTGCGGGGTACAGCGGTAGGAGCTGTATTTTGTCATATGCGCAACTACGTATTTAGTTCAAGTCACACTTGCATGGCGGTTGGTCACGGCGCGCGTTTTACCACGGGTGGGCACATAATTATTATTTAAGTCAATGTTTTATTTAATATCTGTTAAACCCCCCTCCCCCCATTGCGAGAGCAAATTCTTTTTTTATATTCTGGATTACCTGTGTTAATTGTTTAGAAAATTAAGTTACTTGTGTAAAATTAATAAGTATATAAGTTGCAACTCTATGTAAACACTGCATTCAGTTTGCCATTCAACGAACCAGTTATTCATTACCCTATCAACCCCTTCAGGCCGTATGTATATCACTTAGGTCATACATAAGTTCATCGTGCGTAGTTTAACGTTCATCGTACATTCAACTACATATTACTAACACAATTGATATACGCACGTCCTGAAGCGGCAGCAACTATTGGTAGGGTAGCAATAACTGGTTTGTTAGAATGGCAAACTAAATGTGTTTACAGAGTAACAACAACAATTGGTTTGCTCTCCTAACAAAGTGAATTAAATACAACAACAAAAGACAATATATACAGTGACAAAGTATAGATTTTATTATTGTCGAAATCACAATAAACGTTGCCACATTAACAACGTCAAAATGGAAGGATAATCGGACATATTGCTACAATAACATAGCAACATAGTTCTACTATTTCATTGACAATATTTCTGTAGTCGGGGTGACAAATCTTTCTCAAATGATGGTCGGATACTTTGCTACAGTGACAGCTCTGCTGTTATATTGTCAATATTTCTGTAGTTGGAGTGACAAGAGTAGATTTGACTTTATGACAACGTTGTTGACATTGTCATTAAGATTTGCATATTTAACAATAGCTAAGTTGTTTCGGAATGTTGTTATATTGACAAACACCTATCGACAATAAAAACGTTAACTCAAATGCAACGTTCCTATGTGGGTTGTTTAGCGTTTAAGTTTTGTTGTTATATTGACAGTAAATTTCTCTCAGTGTAGAGAGACGTAATTTTTAAAGAAGAGTAAGAAAAGAAAAACTACTTTGTCATTAAGGACTTCGTTGTGCTACCATCAAATTACATCTACTATGAACACTATGAACTAGTAGTGCTCGTCACAATGTTACCGTGTGCAGAAATGCATTCGTTTGAATCTTTCCGATACTGAACCGAACATCGATTATCGGGCGTTTAAGATATGGGACTGAACTGGGTTCTAACTGGTAATAACTAGGCAAGCAGTCTGTAGTATGTCTAAGAAGTTCAGATTGGAAAGGGGTCTGATGGTAACCAGGAAATTTTATCTTGAGCAGCTACAACAAAATATATTTAGAGTTGGCTAAAAATATCATGGGGTACCTAGCGTTTTGTTCTGAGGATTTAATTCGTTTGCTCGAACCCTAAATTAGATAATTGTTTTCCCGAATCACAATAACAATATAAGTTTAATAACTATTTAAGTATTTAATAACCAAAAACAGATTATTTTGCATTTTGCGGGCGCCATGTTGGATTTTTTAACATAATATATTTAAATAAATATCCTTGGACTTACAGACAGCGCCATTTAGTTCCACACTAACTCGGCTTATTACCAGACTTACTACACAAATAGTTTTTTTTTTATAAATAAATACATATATAAATGAAAAACAACCGTAACTCTGGTACAGGGATTCGAACCCGCGACCTTTTGGTATAGCAGTCAGCGTTTGTACCTACAACACCAAACGTCGTCGTCCTAAGACAATCTAGGGATCAAAACGAATCGAACAACATCTTGCATTTCAAAATCGGTAGAGCCATTTAGGCCACAGGAGGTAACATAGAAATCTATATACATACATTCGAAAAACATAACCCTCCTTTTTGGGGATGTCGGGTAAAAAACAAAAACCCTACCGCATATTTTGCACTTTATCATAAAATGTATCCTGTGACACTCTAAGGAACAAGACGAATCTAACGACACCATATGCACTTCGAAATAGGTCAAGGAGGTACCTACCATAGAAATCTACATACATACTTACATACGCATACACTCGAAAAACATTACCCTCTTTCCACTCCACTCGGTTAAAAATAAGCATTGAATCCCGTCCGAACTCTTTCCTCGGTCACGGAATGGAATGTATCGTCGTCCTTCAAACGATTATGGGCCAACGACTCTACTCAAATTACCAACTCGTTAAAACCACGTTTGTTAATTAGTCAGGAAATTACGATCAACGTCATGGGTAGACCATCACTGCATTCTTGCAGCGCCCAAACAAATGAAGGTGTCAATATTGTTTTTGATTACATTCTGCAAATTTTAAGCCAAGCATTTGTGTCAAGACTTAGAACACCTGAGTGATGCTTTTCTATGCAGAACTGCAGGAAATCTGCCTACATATAGTAGGTTAGTATATTTTATGAGTACACTCATTGGACATTTATCCTTGCTCGTAATCTGATGTAGGTAATAAATACATCATTTTACCTTCTAAATTTATTACTTTGGTTTATTTGATTGAAGATCTATACATAATACAACATAATGGTACGCCTAGTGGCAGGGGTAGGCAGAGACCACAGACTTCCACTTGCTACGATCCTGACACACCCTTTTGCTTCATGCACTCTCATACGGTTGTTCATACATATTCATCGGTTTAGGGCACTCTTGTCTTGGCCTTTCTTTAAGACGCCCCCGATTTGATCATGGTACGTTCGCCGCGGTCTTCCCCTACGAGTACCAACACTACCATCCACATTCGCTTCGTATATTTCTTTCGTAAGTCTTCTTTCATTCATCCTCTCCACATGTCCAAACCATCTCAGCATACCTTTTTCAATCTTTTTCACTAAGTCTTCAAACTTCTACTTTCATTCTTCTTCTGCCATGCCCAGCATTCACTCCCGTAAATCAGTGGTGCAACCAGCACCCTGCCATGAACAGCCAGACGAGAAGATCTATTGTTTGTAATATAATTTATTTTCCGTTATTCTTTGTTAATATTAGCAAATCTATAATGACATTTGATATCATATCTTATTAATTCATGATCATGAAAAAAATTATGATAATTTATCAATGCCGCCTTTAGCAAAAACCTACATATAATTTGTAAATAATTTATACAAGTAGCTATCTATGTAAACCCTCGACTGAATGTAAGTTTGACCCTTTGAGATGTCATATAGTAAGACGGTGGTTGCAGGGCGCGGCGCAGGCGCATTGCGGGCGGACTAGTATCGGTCGCAGGCTACGTTCTCACGGGAACGTTCTCTCGCTCGGTGATTGCACCGCATTACTGCACTAGGTCGCAACTACCGCACACACAATCATTCACTAACAGTGGATACGCCATCTTTAGATTTAGAATGAAATCTTACAAATATTAACATTAAGGAACGAACTATCTTACCTACTTAAGTAGCGAAGTAGAATCCGCCACAAGACACGTAAATATACCACCAACACGACTGCAGCTGAGTACTCTTGATATTGTAGATATTCAGAGGATGTTGGTAACCATTTTCCACCGGCCCACATGACCACAAGTGATGTCCTTGGCTTTTTTACATACTCACTGTTGACCAGTCCATATTTTTATGAACTTTGTAATTAATTCAATTTATTGCATGGGAATGGAAGGCACATAAACAAATTAACGAGACTTTCTCTCTTATAAGCCAGGTTTTTGTCCATGGAGGAATCGTCACTTTATTTATCATCTTTTATATTAAGGATCTTTTATTTACTTCTCTATATACGACACAAGTTGTAGCTTTTTTACCGACTGACCGTGGTTATCCTCTACGTCTTCTGCCTTCTAGCTATCTTCTTCAAATGATGTTGTTATACATAGTGTTACATCAACTGACCCGCCGTTGTTTCACTCTCAGCAGTAAGCTTTTCTCCTTTAGCTAATTTAAAACTCCCTCATTTGTTTTTCTCTGAGTCCAGCTTATTCTCCGCAGTCAGCTTCAGCATTTCAAATACCTCCAGATTTTCCCTATCTCTTTTTGTCAGAGCCCGTTTAAGTCCCGCTGACATAATAGAGCAATGCTGCAAATGTGCTCAATAACTTTTTTTTTCGGATCAATATCCGAAATACCGAATTGAATACCATCATGCAATCATGATGGCTTTCAAGTACGTGTTTACTACCAGATAGAAGCAGGAAATAGGAAATCCGGAGACGAAAGAAAATCACTGACATAGCCCAGCGGTTTAGTAAGTTGAAGTGGCAGTGGGCAGGGCACATAGCGAGAAGGACTGATGGCCGGTGGGGTGTTGGTACATAAAAAGGTAAAGTATATTGACTAGGTAAAGTGTAAACTTGTAGAATAAAATATGTGAAGTGACTGCCTGGTCTGATATATTTTAGTTTTATTCAATATAAAGATACAAGTCATAGTAAATATAACGCTAATCACTATTAATACTTCGAACTTTCGAATGATAAACATTACGATACAAAAAAGAAATAGATAAGGGTGCTCAACCCAATGTTTACGCCGACTATAGTAACAAAAAGAATTTCTTATTTCGGACTCAACTTATCGATATATACTGTACCAAATATGGTCATTGTTTATCTTTCCGTTCATGAGTTACATAATTAGAAAACGAATGCTGTTATGATATGACGTTTCGCAGCGGTACAATGAGACCTCGTTGTATTATGATAAGAAATAAGTAAGAAAAATGCCAACTCCATGCGTTGCTTCAGAGCTGGGTGACTTTTCCATTCGAGACTGCGACCGCGACTCGTACCAATCAACAATGGAATGCGGCGACTTTTTGGTCTGCGCCCGAGCAACCGTTCGCTCTGCGCTCGAGAGGAGCAAGTTTTTATCCTATCTCGATCCTGAGATATGTTGTTACTTAACTCAATTTTATTGGAAACAAGTAGTTTGGATCGCCTGAAACAGTTACATTGTTATTACTGAGGCGTTCATAAACTAGATCATATTTTCAGCGGAATCAATTATAATTGTTTGTAGGGCCATAGAGTTAGTCCCTAAAATATTTGAAAGATAACAAAATACCTATACAATTAATAAGTAGGTACTGTATAATAAAAGCGTCTGAACTAGACAATCTAAAATTAGAAAATCTAATAAAGGTGACTTCGTGAGTTTGCGAAGGCTTTTAAGTTCTCAGCGATCTAAAGTGCTAAGTGACTTGCCATTTGCTAATAACAGGAAATCATAAACGTGTAGGTACCACTGAGTTTGCTACTTGTCACATATTTATTAGTTATTGAAAGGTTTTAATGGGATTAACCTTCAATGTATAATACTTCGGTGCAGATGAACTAAGAACTCAGCCTACCTATATTCTATGTAAAAACTCAAACATAGGTAGGACATAATACCAAATAGTTATATGATTTTGAAAAACCACTTAAGCAGTAAGAGATTCCTGCCCTAATCTGATGAGCTGTTGGTTTTAAATTTAAGAGATTTATAATCAATTGATTCAAAATACATATTTTACAATGACAATATTTAATGTTGCACTTGCTAATGACTAACGCTGATATACATAGAACACTAACATACTCAAAGCATATTTATTATTCGGATGCTCTTAGAAATATTTGCCCAAGTGAACATAAACATAAAAAAAAACATAAAACATAACAGAAGACCGACGTCTGAGTAGTGGCATTTCTGGCGTCACTCTCCAGAATGGTAGCGGTATTTAAAGAGTTAGTACCCCAGGAGGGTACCAGCACTACTGGAGAATCCCTCATCGCTCAGGCTGCCCTACTTATTCTGGGGTGGACACCTTCCTCAAAGGCCGGCAACGCATCTGTGACCCTTTTGGTGTTGCGGGTGCCCATGGGCGGCGGTGATTGCTTTCCATCAGGTGACCCGCATGCTCGTTTGCCGCCCTTTCATATAAAAAAAAAAAAGTGTAAGCAGCAGAAACGGTCACAGGAACGTTTTGAAAATTTGAAAACTTAACGCTCTCTTTAAGTAGACGAGAAAATGACTGATCATTTTCGGATCATTTTTTTTTATATGCTTGGGTCAGACCAAGCATATAAAAAAAAACAAAAATTATCTAAAACTAGATTACCTTGATGTCATGACTATCATATTTCATCGTGTATTTACTGTCATTGAACAAAATTCCTGCCTCTTTTCTTTACGCTGCCAAATATGAAACATATTTGGCAGCGTAAAGAAAAGAAACACCTCCTCTAACTAATCTAGCTCACAAGGCCGTCATTCAAACTGATTATGGACCATTGTATAAAGTCTTAAAGTTTCTATAGGAAAATATACATACCTCACAGTAGATAGGGGGAGTGGTTATAATGCGAAGTTACATTTTATGTTACTACCACCGCAGATTACCATTTTAAATAAAGAAGTTTACAAGTCTTCGTTCAATGAACTGGCTATTTGCGAATCTAATATTTATGAACTGTAATACTACTATACTATATTCAAGTAAGAGATAAGATAGCCAGTCCCCCAAATGTGTTGGGGTTTCCGGGTCACTACGTTTCCACATTCGACCTCATCTTCACTTAACATCAGGTGTGATTGAGGTCAAGTACCAACCCGTTGTGCATAAAAAAAAAGTCCTTATTTATTAGCAGCCTCAATATCTGTTCTCTCGGTTGGCATTATTCGTCTCCGATCTCCGGTTCATCAATTCCATACCGGGTCTACATGTTCATATCATTTGATCTGACTGGTGCTCCACATGTACATTGCAGTCTCTCAGCCGTCGATTCTTCGACAAAAGTCATGCTATCGTGTTCATATACATCAAAAGTTGGTACTGTAATGACCAAATAAATGTGTGCCATCCATTCAGATATGCAATTCATTTAAATGTGGTTTGCTAATGTTACGTAACATATCAGAAATTGTTTTGTTTCAGCTCGTATAGGTTACGAAAGTTGGTACTGAACAGCGTATATTATGACCACATCTACTGCAGGTCTGAGAAACTTGATGTGGTACTAGTAGAGCTTCTGGTGATGGAAGTCTTCTAATGAGCAGTTATAATTATAATGCCGATACTTCTTTGCATCGATGACTGGATTTTGTATAATGTTTAATGCTTCTGTACTTATAAGGTATCGTGCGGTTGTGCATTAGATTAAGGCACCTGTGAGTCACGGGCCAGTGCTTCTTCGCCCACGCGGACATTGCATATATCGTGTCCACCTTTGCTCTACCTAATTCACCTTAATAGCCCTGAGCTGGGTATAACCTTGATTCTATTTTATATGGTCATAATAAGCTGCCTACACGCTTTTAACATACAATACATGAACACTGCACAGGTCACAGCACAGGTTGGGCAACAAGCAACTTCGGAACGCATACCTAGATATGAAGGCTTAGAGATATGCTACACGGTGCGTTGGGCATCGCGCCGTCGTTGATGTACGTAGTTCATTACCGCCCGCAATGGTTTTAACGACGTTACGAGTGACTTTACGCGTTAATGAACTACGTACATCAACGAAGCAGCGGTGACGCACCGCATGGTGTAGCCTGGCCCTTATGTGGTGCGGCGCCGGCGTCACTGTATCGTTGATAATATTCGTTGCAACCCCATTGATTTTACCAACAATGACGACGATGCGGGCGTGATAATGAACTACGTATAGGATAAATCCCGGAACGAGCCATTAGGCTTCGATTTCGAAATTCGAATCTAAAAGCGTTTTTTGCAGTTCTTTATAGTGAGGGAAGAACCGGTTAAGTCAGCAGACGTTTTAAGATTTAATTCTCTCCCCTAAAAGTTACTCTAGCTTGCGTTTTATAACGCTTGGTTTCGGTTCCCAGAGTACATTAACAGCTAGTTACAATCCAAGTACAGTCAGTATCAAAATTGTCGGACACGGTGGTCAAATGGGTATATTAGCATCAAAGACAATTGAACCTTTGCTATATTGACATAACGTCCATTTTACCTTACTATACTGCAGACTGATTTTAAAAAGAAAATATTATATTGCAATGTCATTAAGGTAAATTTTTCTTATATATAACAAACTATTTTATGCATTATCTTGACAACTAATATAATTTTCATGATGAGTATAGCCCTTGTTATCAACGGCAACTGCAGTTATCATGTGTGACGCTACCGTGACGATGGCCTAGTTTAAGTAGGTACCTATTTCACATGTCGTTATTATGGCATAATTAGTGCCACCTTAATGCGTTCACACAACTCGAGTAGGTATATTTATGTACACCATTAATGTTAAATTAGAGAGTGTATGAAGCGAACTGTATATTCCAACTTACATATAATTACATATGAACAACATGAACGACTATTTCATTAATATCAGTTTAGCATGATATATTAATATCAGTTGGTAAAAAATAATAGAGACAATAAACTATAATGTTGAGGGCACTATCAAGAAAAACACAACTAATACTTATCTAAAATTTGTCTTCAATTGAAACCGAAATTTAAAAAAAACTTACAAGAGACCGAGGTTGTGTCAAAATATGGCTTAGTTTCATGAACGTAACAGCAAAATTAGGCTACTACAACGAGCCATAGTTATCTACAGAAACATGGTCGCACAAAAATTTCAATTTATTATCTAAGTTAATAACGGATGACGTCAAAAATGCTTTTGTGACCTTATCCAATCCATGTCGCAGCCAGATAATCGTTTCGCTTAAAGTGTGTATTTGTGACTACATTTTTGTGTAGATAGATAATGAAAGAATTACTTCTTTTAAAATGTAATTGAAGTATGTGTAACGGGCGGCCTCCTTCCGAAGATGCCTGAACACATGCCAAAAAACTGCTATGACTACAACGCGACGCGGTCGTTAACCTACAAACCGTAGTAACACAACGTATACTATAATATAACAGTTTCTCCAAATTATCACTACACCATCTATCGTTTCACTATGAATCATATCTATGGTGATTTCCTGCTAAATAATGTAGAGATATTACATTACTATAAAAAGATGTATGGCGATCCAGTCGTAAAGAAAATTTATTATAGCCGTATTATGGAAATTTCTTCCATTTTCTGAGGAACATAAATTGTAGACTACCAAAAGTGCTAACAGCAAACTACAAACCTTTTTAGCAAAGCAATAGTCAAACGTTAGGTATGTTTATTTACTTTATAGAAAATGAAGAGATAATTATTTAGATAAATGTTATTTAATAATTTTTATCTTTGTATGTATTGTCATTGTATATTTTATCTCTTTTAATACTGTATCAACTATATTGTTATTTGAACCTGATGATCGTGGCCACACGCAATGGTTCAATAATATACTGTGGATTTTGGTTTAAAAGTAGAGTATACCAAATACGTTATACACTATAACCTACTTCACTAACAAACACGGACAATAATTAATACAATTATTACAAACTATTACAACATGGTCCAGAGCAAATAAGAATTATGGCAAATGTCAATAGCGTGGATAATCTTCCGTTAGAATAGAAAAAGAAAAGAAGAACTTAGAATAAGAAGTAATCGTTTCAACATCATCTCCTTAGAGGAGCGTGCAAGTCAGTTGTTCCATGTTGAAGAGCGTTTATCCCAGACGGCATTCCCTATACAAACTTTCAAGTCCAAATTTTTAAAACAAATGGACCGATTCTAATGAAACTTTATACGCATAAGCAGGATAGATAGATCTAAAATGTAAGTAGAATTTTTTTCTAAATACTCTTTTTCGTTAATATTCTCTACTAACCTTTTAGATATATCCTTCTTATACGTATAAAGTTTCAATAGAATCGGTCCTTTCATTTCGAAAAATTTGGATTCGAAAGTTTGTATGGCATGTCGTTTGGGGTAAATGCTCTTAAGTGAATAATAATTAATACGTCGTATTAGTAAGTAATTAGTAAGTACGGTGGTCTGCAGCTCCAGCGTATTTTTGTTGGATTTGAAACCTTAACGCCGCGTAATAAGAATTACTGGTGTAACTCTTGTGATGCAATCAATTGTACATAGATTTGTTATTTGCGCCCAGTTGTATGCGGAATAATACTCACAATAGGTATATCAATACTTTTCCGAATTGCCCTATATTCCACCCATATGGGATCGTTCGGCTCTGTTTTGGGAACTGCATTAAACTTGAGGTTATTTTGGTCGTATGACTACATGTTGTGTGTGAGGGTGACGAGACGCGTTATGAGATCACCAGGCCCCATTTGTGTAAACTGCACATCTGTGAATAAAGAAAAATGCGCAGAATTACAATTCAAATTAGTAGGAGTGATAAGGTAGAGCAGTGCTTGGGTTGTGAAGTACTAATGACATATAGTTTCAGTTTGTTTGTTTTACCCACGGGTTTTACCTAATGTTTTTGCTATGTAATTTTGTTGGTAATAGAATTCTAAAACAGTACAATAAAAAGATGTGCGTGTGAAGATTTACAGACCTTAAAGGGAGGTTGACGACATAATTTTGATTTTGTTCTGTTTCAAACTAGAACATCTGTTTTTTGTTCAGACATATTCGTGTTGGAACATGTTTATCTTACGTTATGCTATTAAGAGGGGCCACTGGGGGGCCATACAGTTGCTTGTATTCAGATTTTTCGCTAGCTATTATTCGCCGCCCTAATGCTGGGCCCGTACCGAATTATGTATTAATATATTCAATCCAGTTTCCATTCATAGTGTAATTCAATGTATTTGTGAGAAGTTCTTTTTGGAGCAAGAATTGGGTCGCAGATGGGCACTGAATTCAGACTGTATGTTTTATTTATACCCTACCTTTAAATAATAATGAATATATTATTTCTTAATTTAACAGATCGGAATGGGTAACTTAGAACACCGGTTGCGGTCGGTTTATAAAATGTGTTAAAATGTATGTCATCTAAATCATCTAAGAAGTTGATGTAACTAGTATGGAGCTACATATAGCGGGTGCTGATAATATGCACGCGTGCTCACGATCAAACTATTGTCTGTCACCCATCATTAACTATTGTTTTACCTTGCGTGACTTACCGAGCGAGCGAATGAAATATTAATTAGATAATTATGTATGTACCTGTTAATGCAATGCAATGTGCTTACCATATGAATTCATTTCATGCCATCGTATGACTCTTCTTTAATGATTAAAAAGATACCCTTCATTCTTCATACACATTGAGGTGATTTGCACGGGCCACCCAATATTTTTCGTATATGTAGCTTCTAGAAATACCAACAGTTACTCAGATAACCAATTTCTAAGAACATCACGAATGCAACACTGTAGCTATATTACAATTTAGTTGAGTGATCGTCGAGGGCATATGTGGCGAATCACTCAGCGAAAACCATTTCGAATGATGGTTGTCCAAATTTATAGAAAACGAAATGGTCCGCGCTGTAGTGTACCGATAGCCGGCATTGCCAACGGATAGTCCCATTTCACAATAACGGTACTGTGTCGAGATCGTGAATACCATCTACATGCTGCACAATTCTACCAACAAGACACTTGTAACACCAAGATGAATGGTTTGATATTACAGAAAATCGGTCTAGCCATTTGCAGGATGGGCGGAAATTTCTCCTATTTGATACATACGAGGCTCATCTTGGCATACAAATATGAGCACATGACTGCTTAAATCTCTTATGGTAGTTAGGTATTTGGAATCTTATACGTGGAGCACAAAGGCTTTGTTAAACTAAGCAGACATTTGTATTATATATTTGTGAGTGTACATATATGTAGAGCTCGATGGTCCCTCGCCTTGGAATGCAGCGGTCACGTTACACTGACCCTGCTTGCGGCTAAAGATCGTGTTCCGCGGTTGAATTCAGCACCTCAAATAGAGAGATAACCGAAATTATTGCGCAGAATTCTTAATGCTCTACTTACTGCTTCTTTGTTTTGGCGTGCTATAAAGAATGCACCAATTATCTCGCTAACTAAACATGAAAAAAAATATATGAACATGTTTTTATCTAATCTTTTATTACAGGTAGTAAATGTAGCTTTTTGTTTGTTTGCTTTTTAGATCAGGATATTACAAGATTCTAGAGACCAGCTCTTTATGTAACATAGAAAGAGAGATTATAGTTAATAATTCCTAAACAGCTGGTACAGAATGGCGTCAAAAAAGCAGCGTCTCCATAACGGGCTGTGTGCGAAACATCGACCGCAGCATTCCCAATGTGCGATGCCACTTGGAGCGAGTGGCGACAGACGTCCGTTTACGGCGAGCGAGGACGATCGCGGTGGAATGTGGTCCGTACTTCGTATCCTCAGCCCATGACACTAGCGCCATGCAGATGCAAGAAAATAAAGAGCTTAGACAAAAGAAATACTAGCAAGATTGTAATGGATTTATTATCTTTCAAAGTACCTAATCTACAACATTGTTCCATCCATATCCGAGTGCATAAGAAGAAATTTAAGGGAAATGAGTAGCTCGACATTTACCCTTTATTTTTAATAACAAATTTAGTCGCATGGTGTGAGTTCGGGACTATATGCCGGAAGACACATTATTTCTATGCCTGACTGTCAAATACTCTTATCTAGCATAGTATGCTCATGTATTTTTGTGAAAACGTGAATATTCTACTTTTAATGCCTTCTCTCTAACTTTTTCCAAACCGGTGAAACACTCTCAGTCTCTAGTCTGTAGTATCTTTTTTTTATTTTCTTTAAGCAAACGTCTCATATTGACCTGTTGTTCTAAAAACGACACAACCATCTTTTACTAGACAATTAATCCCTTCTCCACCTTTGTAAGCAATTGAAGGGAATACCAATTAAGACTGTCTCTTGGTTTCGATATCAAGGTATCACATTATACCCACCTCCATCACCTGTAACTATATCGAATACCGCATTTAAGTTTATCTGTCGAATTATTGTCAACACATGTATAATCAGAGAGCACAACGGCATTTTGGAGCTTCGGTCTAATGGCTTATCCACTTGACACAAATCTTCACAATTCTATTCTTTATTGCACATGAAATACTTCTGATTACCAAATTTTCATGTATGATTTTATGTACCTACATAAAATCATTCATGCTTGATTCATACGAATGATCAATTGCGTACAATTCAAATCTCCTGGTTTGGAGGTAGGCTAGACTTTTGTCAACTTCAATCATGAGCATTATATTTTTTCCAGTATTAAATTGCCTCCAGCACGTCCCTCATGCAAGTTAAATTGGTAAGTCCATTTGAATTTTTTAATCAAATTATAATCCCTCTTGGCTTCATTATGGAATGCCAATCGAAGAATATGCATTTCGTTTTTCTTGCCTTTTAAAGGAACGTCTCAAGATCATTGTGATTTGTGTCAATTAAACGTATAAAACTAATATATTAGCCATCACACCACGGTCAATCTCTACACAACTGTATAGGAGATCACTTATGGAAACTAGAAACAAAAAAGGGCCAAAGATTGAGCTTTGTTGCACGTCTACCCTCACTTGCGAGTCTGGTGATCTTAACCCATTGACGTTTATTTATATTTTTGAAAATATGATTTAATCATACTAAGCCTGTCATTTTTGTATCCATAATGTTTCAATTTCAATAACAACGTTCTATGATCAACACAGAAACACGCTTTTAAAAGTGCTAATTCCCCAGTCAGGAAAATGTTTAATCAGGGTCAACATTAAAAATAGCACTATCACATTGGTACTTTCTACTTTACTAATTTTCATTAGTTCCGAAGTTCCCAAAAGTGTGTCGCGATCCGGGCATCCGTAACTGTTTACCTATGCATATAAAAAATCGAAATTAAATCCTATTACCGGTTTTACTACAATTAATTTTTTTTTTTTGACAAATTAACTTTACAATTTTTTAGATATCTCCAAAATTTTGCCACCAACAAACTTAACTTAACTGTAGATAAAATAAGTAGTGATTCAAGGCCTGATTCTCGCGAACTCGACATTCTAATGTCCATAGACATCCATAGGTTTGTCAATTTTGCACAGAACCACAGAATAGATAACAGAACTGAGTCGAAACTCGAATGAACGAAAAACTTACATGAACATGCTACGGAACTGTAAATTTATGTATGTCCGACGGGCACTTGCCCGCTTGTTAATAAAAATGACTTCAATCACCCTTATGATAAGCGAAGATCAATCCATAGATGAAAGCGCGCTGAACTTGTGAGATTACATATCTTATTGTATGACGACGATAGATTGATCATAATATTTCGATTTATATAAGAGTAGAGAAACAACTTCATTCCAATCCCAATTAGAAATATCTGGATTTGTGTTTCTGTGATGTAGTTTTAATTGATGATATCGCAAATGTGAAAAACTTGTGAAAGTCATTGAACTTTATATGGGTTGAAAATGTAGGTAATATGTAGGTATGTAGGTATACCCATTTGTAATTATTGTTGATTGCGAATGTAGATGCAAAACGTCATAAAATTAATATCGAATGACTCATTGAAAACAACGTTATTTCCTTTGAATGTTAGACACCTATGTATATTGATATGGTGTTAATATTTTCTAGGAAGAGCGGAAAAATAAGATAGGGAAAACAGTAACATGTAAATAAGTCGCCTAGTCGTTAGTCCAATCTTATGTAGCTACTCGTAAGTATACCTACTCTTGTCACTTGTACCACAATGAAGGTTGATTCTATAATAGTGTATCGTTGCCAACTATATATAAACGACATTCAAACCCATTTTGCTGAAAATAATTTCGACTGGTTCCGACCTAGACGATAGATAACTCAATGACGTCGTTCATGACTTGCAAAACATACGTCATTTATATGTAATATTGCATACCAACAATATATGTAACTATGACGTACGTAAGATTCTAATGCGATTCGTTTTATCAAGTACGTCAATCTTTGCGCTCTGATACAGAAGTTGATGCATGTTTGGAAGATCAAATAGATACTACTGTACGAAGTAGTAACCAAATAGGTGCACGTAAGAAGGAAGTTAGTTAGTGTTCCTTTCCACGTACGGGTCAATGCTCAAAGGGGCCGCCCGCGACTAGCGTCCGGCGATCTAGCGGGCCAGCCTACTTGAACCGACTCCGAACTCACCTAACGGTATCACGCTCAAATATTTAAGCATTACGCCGAGCATGTACTCTATAATCTAACTGTAACTGAAAAGTGTTACAGATGCAACAGCGCTAGCTAGACAGCGTCTGGTCTGGCGCCCGTTTTGATCTGGGTTTATGTTGCAGGCAGTCGGCAGTTGTAAGACAAGATATGAAACAAGCTTCATAACTTCTTCTTTATTTAAATACAAACGAGAAGGCACAATACACTTACATTGAAGTAACCTCAGAATATAGAATTCTGTGGAAGTTACTAATAAATACGAATTCTCTTAAGTTAAGTAAGTCAAAATTAAATCATTTTATCATACATATTTGTAAATTACATGTTGAGATAATAAACACGTCGTGAATCGTAAGAGATGACTCTACATATTTTGGTTTACCTAAGATGTATTGTAATACCATTTCTGCCGTGACTTTGGGTAAAAATAAATTATTGCAGATGTTCGATTTAGTCAAATAATCTACATATGTACATAAAAGTATGTATGCGCTATGTATGTGCAATGTTTTTAGGTTGTATCGTGTACGTGGTAAATTGCAACATAATAAATAAGCTGACATACTCGTAACAACAAATATGGATGTTACATCATGCCGATCTCAAATATAGTACCAATCTAACAGCGTTGGATGGAACTCGATGAGTCATACATCCATTTCAAAGAAGCTTTCATCAATCCGTCAACCAACGGATCACACGCGCAGTGACTACTATATGGTTTGTCTCATAGTCATTATGGTTATATTCTCTTTTGGTTGTGTATGCCTTATTTCCTTTAGTAATACTATACAATACAGTACTCAATAGTATTATTATAATATTACTATTTTTTAACCTACACGTCTGTATTTTTCCATAATTTTTAGGGTTCCGTAGTCATCAAAGCACCCTTGTAGTTTCGCCATCTCCGTCTGTCTGTCCACGGCTTACTTAGCCTAAAGGCTCTTAGTACTAGAAAACTGTTATTTTGCATGGCTATATATATTAATCACGCCGACAACGTGGTAAAATAAAATCTCGTAAAAATATTTTTTAGGGCACTTCCCTTACACTTGAATTAGGGTTATTTTTTTTATATTTTTGTACTCCATTGTGGGGATGTCGTTTAAAATATTAGACGTTATCGTGAACAGCTTTTGATCCAGGGATCCGTTTTAAAATATTAAGCTTTAAAGTGCAAATTTTTGGTTCAAAGGTCAAATGACTCCTCTCTGCCGGCTAACGGCTGTTTTTGGATACGTGAAAAAATTCAGGGCAGTAGTATATATAACAAAGTTAAAAGGAAAACTGTCATAGCTATAGCTTTACATGAAAATGATCGAAAAACTTAATAAATGTACTTTCCGTTAAAAATTATTCAGCAAACAACAAAAACCCTTTTTCTAAGTCCGCATATTATAAATTAGTATAGTGTTAAAAAAGTTATATTTAAAAAATATCAATAGGTAGATACATGCTACCTAATAATCGATGGAGGAAGCCTATGTTCTTGGACGTCCTGTAGCGGATATGATGATGAATTAAATAATGTTGATCTGGTATCGGATATCAAGTTATTAGATAGTTCCCTATACCAAAATGGGGAAAATCGAGCGGCATGATCTTATTATTAGTAACGTTGGTGTCGATTCTGAAGTGGCCTCTAAAACTTAAATTTCATTTTAGAGTGGTCTAAACCTATTTCCTACTCTACGCGGCATCTCTAATATTTTGACGTTTCTAAAATCTGAAGTTCAATTCAATTTAGGTTTTAGAGATTAAAACCTATTCCAGAAAGTCACGAGAAAACTTGACATATATTAGCAAAATGTTATCGCCATCTAGAAAACATCACCTTTAAAATTAGAGAGTAGGTTTTTGCAGATTTATTGGGCTATCTACAGCCCAATAATAAGTTTGAACTTTCTATAAAAGTCTTTTTGAAGGGTACAAAAGACTGTCCTAACGGTTTTATTTTGAATTTAAGGCCGCGATTAAAAATAATGTTTTACCTGATTTTAAAAAATTTAATTTAGTAACTCTTAAAACAAATTCTTTGATTGTAATATAAAACAAATTAGTTGTCGAACGCGAAGAATTATTTTGATAGAAGAGGTCTTTTTAAAAGAATGTTGCCATTTTCCCAGTATCGATAAATAAACGTAATTAACCAAAGCCTATTAGACAAATTAGGAGTCAAAAACAAAAGCCAACTTAAATTATAAAATGCGGTAAAGAATTCCATACATTAATTCATCGATTAATAAACATTTAAAAAACCTGTTCTGAATTAAGATATCTGATTTTACCTATGGCAATTCAGTACATCAATTCAATTTAGGCGTCCGTAAACCATCTCTAAATTTAGCGATACGTGTATTTCAGAATAGCATATTTTAGGAAATGCATTTAAAATTAGAGATTTTTAGATTTAGGCTAGTTTAGCGACTGCACGCACCGACATCGAATCGACACCATTATGCAACTATACATAAGTGGCACTAACAGTTTATCGGGTATAATTATTTTTTTGCAAGGACAACTAAGACCTTTATATTTGCTATGGATATTATGTTTACGGACGAAACTAAGTTACGTCATTATGTACTCATACTTTCTTGATTACAAGGTTACCATTACCATTAGAACAGACACATTGTCATGGACCGTAAAAACTAATGCCTCGATAAAGCTGCAAGATGGACACAGTAATTTTCCAACTTACGTCATTTTGCACTTCACACTTTCTTTACTACAATAAGGTAATTATCGTCATTTTCCTTATTTTAGTTTATAACGACAGAAGTACTTTGGAAACTAATTAGGACAGACACATCATCATTGACCTTAAAACTAATTCCTCAATAAAGTCGCAAGAGGGTCACAGTAACATTGTAATTTTCCGACGACCGTCGCTCGAGATTTTATAGGCAGCTGACAATAAGTTACGATAGTTAACTATAAAATTATTGACATATTGCGAACGGTATGCAGTCAGTAAAGCTAGAGGCCGAATGCATCGTTAATAAATCTTCGCGATTCTATTGCGTCACTACGAGGCCCTGAGTGTTGTGGTGAAACTCCAAATCTTGCACCTGCTTAAATAGGAGAGTGCTTATAGATTTATTTATATTTTTATCGACTTTCAAAAAGGAGGAACAATTCGTTTTTGCTATAGTAAATATCTTATGATGCACTCCGTACAAAGAGTGGAACCTTATTGAAGTCGGTTTTTTCAAATTTTGGCAGTTCAATTATGAAAAAAAGTGTGCACGTCTTACCTTACGTACGTGCGGTACGTACTTACCTACCTACCTTAAATAAGAACGTAACTTTTGTTTTCCTAGTGATTTGGACTATATACATATATATATATATATAGTCCAAATCACTATCATTAAATCCGTTGTATCCGGAGGACACAAGAGTACGTAACGTTGGCTTATATACCACTCAAAGGGTAGTCATGTCACATGACAACGTTACTCGACGCAATTGTATTAGCCTCTCCTTCTCATGCGTAGTGGGGTATAACGGATAACTAATCAACTCGAGCACTCTCGAGCATTAATTTGAATTCCTTGTTCTTGTTGCTATCTCCTCAAATTGGATCGCTGATGACACTTGGAATATAATACGTCATGTTCCATTTGTAAGCTGTCATTGAAAAACCTTGTGATCACAGTGCACATTCTATACCTACCGATTCAGAATAACAGTGAGTGTTTTTTATATTTCTTTAATCATCATTTTTGTTAGCCCGTCGTCCATTGGATATAAGCCAGGAAGGGATTTATATCATCATGGTATGTTTACCTGGGACAAACAGGTCGGTTAGGTAAATCCAACCTCGAAAAGGAGGTCAATCGTCGAATCCAACTCGGCTGGGCAGCGTTTGGGAATCAGAAATGTGGCGACTCTACATTGTAATCGAAACTTGAAATAAAGACAACGTGAAGTTAGATCCCACGAATAAATAAATATGTTACTTACTTAAATCATTTTAATTAATTAATGCACTTGAATTCATTAGGTCTAATTTATTTTGAAGAGTTCCTGTGTTACCATTTTACCATTCGAAACCATTGTGTTTTACCATTCGAAAGGGCGGCAGGGTATGTTACATACAGGTTGAAATGTAATTCGTGTAATTGCTGTATACTTGACTCCACTCCTGATTACGAACAACTACCACTGGGAATCATAGCCGAATTCAACTGAAAATGTTGGACTTCATGTAATGTAAAGGTGGTTTCAGAATCGTTTACTATGTTTGTTTGTAAACGCTTTATTGTATTTTATAAAATTTACAAAGTTATTCTACCTAAATTAAAATTAAGTCCAAAGCCGAACTTATCCCAAAAAGGGATCTCTTCCAGGAAACTCAGGTAAATGCCAAAGGACAGATTGACGGGGCGTACATAAAACAAATCAACATTCACAGTTTAGGGAAAATTGTGAGTTTTGACTAGAACTTAATTTATACTACAATAAATGCACACGAAATAAATGTATACTTATGCAATATACATACTTTTCGTGGGTGATCCTCACGATACAGGTCCGCCTAGTGTGGGGATCACAGGCAATACTCCTAGTTATCCATTACAACAATAGAGGGCATGTTTAACATATAGTGTCTATTTTAAGATAGAAAATTTGTTAGTTAAATATAGTAATTAAATATTTTTTCATTTCATTTTCATTTTCAATTATACTTACATACATAAACTTATATGGGTAATCGAATATTTTTTGATCGAATTCGACTATGGTTCCTTAGAGAAAGTTTTTCGTATCTAATAAAGAGAGGCGTCACCAGTTAATGGCATTCCCACGAATTCAAATCTCTCGCCAAGAGAGAAACTCATCGAGATACGAGTTTATAACTAGGAATAAATTTTTGAAAGATAAATGGATATCTTACAATTTTTTATAGGCACCTATCTAATCAAAATCTCTACACAAAAAATATTTTATGTTATTAAAAGTTGTCTATAGGTGCGTCGACATCGGTGTCCACAAACGTTTTGCAACATTCTGCAAGATAATGTTGCATGGACTCTCGCTGTAGAAAATAACAGAGAAGAACAATCAGTGATAACAAGAACAAAATGAAAGTGTGGAAGTGGAAAAATCTCTAATAGGGACTTTGTTTGTCGCTTGAGGCAACAGAATGAAGGTGACACAAGAACTACGTTTCAGAATTGGGTGCACACTCAAAATTGAAGGAATACATAAAATTATTCTATAGCTGACACAACCTCCTATTATGAATTGAGAAGCATTACAAGTATGGGAATAATACATTTGAGTTTGGAGAAGGGGAATCATATAGATTTTACCACGAAAGAAAATTAAATGGTAGTTCGTAACACATTTCAACGGAGCAAAAGTATTTGGAAATGTTAACGATTTCGTAACAGCGATTTTCACAATGAATCAGAAAGTAATAGATTGTTTAATCGAAGATTAGGTAAAAAATAGGTCTTTGTACTATAGATCTTTGTATTGAAGACCATTGTCTGACGATAAGATAATATTCTAGTTTTCATTTTCCTCTATTCATAGAGGATATACCTTTTTTGCTCGCACTTAATGTATAAATTTTTAAAACCTTAATTTTTCAAATAGATGGAATGAAAAGTATAAAGTATAATTTGAACTCGTCTTGATGAGTCATGACCGTTAATTTTAAGTCACGTTTCCATATTTGTGAAATAAAAAATGGCGGCTAAAGCGGCCATATTGATTTTTCTAAAGGTGTATCTAACAGTCTATATATAAATGCGTTCAGGCTTCAGGATGCGCCAAAGTTACATACTTTCATACACAATAATACATACACCTGAAAAACATTATCCCCTTTCAGGCGCAGACGACTTAAAATAAATATTTTGTCGCATGAGTGCACTTGAATTTATTAGGTGTAATAAATTGAATCATTCAAAATGTCCTGTCTGAAGTCTCAACAACGTCCGGCCGCCGGGGTGAAGTTCGTGACACAATAAAGGACTAAATAATGCATCATGTGCTTTGTTAGTAAATTACCAACACAGTGAAACAGTGACAGGCGTCTTTTGTACCAAAAATGACGGCATTTTAACTCATTCTCATAAATAATATCACTAATTACACCTTTCCACGTCACTTATGTCAATCCAAGTCCTCATGTCAACCAACCAAATTTCAATCAAATCTGTCCGGCCGTTTAGACGTAAAGAGGTAATATAGGTACACGCATACAAACTTTCGCATTTATAATTTTAGTTGGGATAACACTTTATAAATATCGAGAATTCAATATCACGATATTTAGATACAAGCATCATTGCAGTACGGTTAAGTGAATAAGCTGAGGAATAAGGTAAGTATTCATTACTAACTTTCCGGCTTTGCCTTCGAAGAATAGCTTTATCGCGGAAGTACTAACTTTATCAGGATAAAAAGTATGCTATGTCTTAATCCAGGGTATATTCTACCTATATACCAAATTTCATCCAAATCCTGTCAACCATTTCGCCGTGATTGAGCAACAAACAAACAAACAGCCATCCAATCTTTCGCATTTATAATATTAGATAGATTAGATTTGATTTTTGTGATGTATCATTTTTTATTCTTATATATTATAGATATGAGACTGTGCTTTAATCAATACTTCTATATTCATCCATACTAATATTTCAAATGCTAAAGACTGTAATATATCTGTCTCTCCGCGTTTCATGCCTAAGCTGCTGAAACGACCATATTTAAATTTAGCAGAGAATAAGCCGCCTAGGATCTGAAAAAGGACAGTCTACTTTATAACCGAAATTCTCAAAAGGAGAACATCCAGTCCGCGCTAAAGTATTTCCACGCTAGCGAGCCGCGGCTGAAAAGCCGTTTAAGCGTATAAATACAGTAATTGCCACAGCTCTATCACTCACAACAAATATAAAGCTAAAAGAGAGAGATTAAATGAATGTATTTGATGACTATTAATGAGGTAATGGGTATCCAAAATGTGGATAACTACATAGCTGTTAGTTAGTGTAAACCGGTCCCAGACATATTATGTGCACATATTTGCACAAATCTGTTTACAAAGAGCGCTCCTATACACCTGCCCTGTTGCTAATTTTTGGATCAGTTTTCGCAAAGAAGAAGAATGGACTTATTTATCGAAAGTTCAGTATACTGTCAAACAGATATCTCTTTACAAGTGGATGGAAGTTATCTAAATATTTTCCCATTGATGTTACGCCAAAAAACCGACAGCAGTGAAACATAAAATTAGAAAAAAAATTTCAAATGGTTGTTTTTGCACATCTTTGCGAAGATATCTGGGACCGGTATAGCTATAGGAAGTAAATCAGACAAAATCAATAGAGCAATTGCAGGCCGCCTCCCGGTCCGCCGGCCGATGCCCGCAGCGCAATCCCAGGGCCCGTTAGTGAGCTCGGCCCGGGACGCTACATAGGACAAATTTACCTACAAATCATGTATTGCAGTATGATTCCCGATTCGAGCAATGAGTGTTCCGTGTAGTCACTTGCTTTATTATATTTGCTAACTATATTTCCTTTTATATTATTTTTAGAAACTTTTAAAAAATAATCATGTAGGTATACATTAGAAATTTCTCGGATAGTTTTTTGTTTAGAAAATGAAAACTCTGATGAATGAATTCTTTGAGAAAGTTTGTTTTGCGCTTTAGATATATTTTAAGAACGTTATTTTATATTTTAAGAAAGAAGTTACGTAGATATAATTAGAATTAGGTATCAACTGTTAATATAGTAATATACAGACAGTTTAATGCAATTGTTAAAGTTTGTAGGTAATTGATTACTTTTATAACTACAGGGAAATAACTGATATACAGTCTCTCCAGCAAAAAATATACCCCCGCTAGCGCGCTATATATAATAGATCTATTGAATTAATTATGCAAGGCAAATAGGCCTGCAATTATCCTTCAATTAAATAAACATAATATCTGTACCCATTTCCTAAGCTCATGGTTATTTTTCAAAACACTATTAGAGATATGCTGGTGGAGAAGTCTTGAAGAGATTTTCGAAAAAGTGTTAAAAAATATTACAGAAAGTGTATATTTATGAAATCGTGCTTTAATGACACCATACGATGCCCAATAAATTTTTGAACTTAATATTCCATTTAGCCCGATTATTTTATAATGAAATTGTAGTGTATTAATTGCAGGTCTGTTTTGGGATTGGGAGCATAGGACGCCATTTTTTAAAGCTATAACAATTTTAAATTGTCTACGTCAAATAATCTTAGAAATAACAGTAACAGTCTGTAACAGACAGACAAATACCGTGATGATTTTATGAATGTTTAGCTGTGTCATTTTTGGGTAGGCACACTAAAAAACTGGTTGATTTTTTTCCACATTGTATGAGATTGATGATATCAAGATGATGCATTTCTCCCTCATATTTCTCTATAAGGCTTTCAGAGCGAATCGAGAGGCTAGATTAAAATAAAAGAATTGAACTACTATTAGTAAAACAACCGACTTCAGTAAGGATCTAATCATTATCGGGAAGTAAAACCCATCATATAAAAAAAATATTTCAAAATCGGTTTACAATTTTATTGAGGAATTCAGAACCTCCTTTTTATTGATTTCGATTAATAATACCTAACATAACTAGTACTATTATAATGCTGAGACTAATTTCGTAATTGTAAGGAACTTGTAATGTCTTGTTATAAACATTCTTTATCGGACAACGACCCAGTTCAATTACCTATCAGATTGCTTATTGTTTTCACAATATGGCGTCCTACTCGATATTGCATCTAGAACAAACAATAGAAATGCTATCAACATTACAAATGGAATGAGATGTGACCGTAAATGACCGCTCGCTGAGTAACTCAACATCGATAACCCTGCTTTGTCTGTATGCTTTATTTCTGCACTCCCTGGTGGTAAACAGTTGTGCGTCACCCCCAAGTGGTCTCAAGTCCACAAATACCCCAATACATGTGTTCTTGGACAAATGTGTAATAAACGATGTAAATTTGGTAGTCTGAGTGTCACATGTTGAGAACAGCCTCGTGGTAAAATATAATAATTAAGACAACAATAGTTTCCGAAAAATTAACCTGGAGTTAAGAAAATAACAAACAATTCATCGCCGTTACTTGATGTTTGAGCTTCACTCTGACTAATCTAAAAAAAAACTTGAAAAGAGTAAAACAAATTATCGTAGAGTAAGTATTCTTAAAATATAAGTGAAATTCTGGATCATTAAAACTAAATTCGGTCGATCGAATTAGCACTAGCTAATAGCAGCAGTTTTATCTAATTTAAGAATTACCGCGACTTTAAATTTTGGTCGATAGATAAATAATGTTCAAAAATTTTTAAATTTAATGATGAAGTAGTACCTATACAGGGTGTATTTGAATTCGTGTAATTCCTATTAACTGGTGACGCCACTCCTGATTGCGAACTTCCGTTAGGAATCATAGCCGAATTCGATCAAAAATTTTTGGATTATCCATACAAAGTAAACCATTCTGTAACCACCTTTAGTTTGCAAGTGCAACAATTTTCGGCCGAATTCGGCTTTGATTCTTAATGGAAAGTTGTTCGTAATGAGGAGTGGAGACACCAGCCTAAAATTGTTGGACATCCATACTAAGGGTGCTTTCAGTGTGCGAAGTGTAAGTTTTGTCTCGTTTTTAACTTTACCATCGCGTTCGCGTTTACGAAAAAAGTCCCTATGATAAAAATCGTTTTGCAAACTATCCGCTAGAGGCGCTGCACATTTCTCCATACAAATCTTCACGTAAACGTGAACGCGGTAGTAAAGTTAAGTCGAAACAAGACTTACACTCGGCCCTCAGAACAGTTTACTTTGTTTGGGTAATCGAAACTTTTTTGATCGAATTCGATTATGGTTCCTTGACGAAAGATGTTCGTAATCAAGAGTAGCGTCACCAGTTAATGGGAATTACACGAATTCAATTTCATCCTGTATAGCGTCGGTGGCTCAGCGGTTAAGGCGCGGTCTCCCAATTTGGGAGGTCCGGGTTCGATTACCAGGCAGACCAGGTACCAATGAGTTTTTAAATTTAATTTAATTACTTATGTGCATTTAGCCGACTGCTCTTAAACGGTGAAGGAAAACATCGTAAGGAAACCTGCATGCCTGAGAAATAAAAATTCAAAGGCAAGTGAAGTCCATAACCCGCCGCCAGCGTGGCGGAGTATGGGCCATACTCCTTCATTAAATTGGGGAATGCCTATATCTCTGCAGTGGGATGTTTACGTGCTGATGATGAGTACCTATATAGTATAAAAATTCGTTAATATGTGGATGCATACTTTTTCACAAATATTTACACTACGTTCCACACATCAATTTCAAGCGTAGCGAACGTTCCGGGGAACCCGATTCTACACAGCTCTCGTCTAGTTTCAAACATTCCTGACATAGCAATTAATAATAATAATATAATAATAATAATATAATATAATATAATATAATATAATATAATATAATATAATATAATATAATATAATATAATATAATATAATATAATATAATATAATATAATATAATATAATATAATATAATATAATATAATATAATATAATATAATATAATATAATATAATATAATATAATATAATATAATATAATATAATATAATATAATATAATATAATATAATATAATATAATATAATATAATATAATATAATATAATATAATATAATATAATATAATATAATATAATATAATATAATATAATATAATATAATTGAAATGAAATTCCTTTTAAAATACTATGGTACTACTTTTTCAGCCATGTATAAAAATAATTTGAGATCTTATAAAAGATTTATACATTTTCTAATTTAAAAAAGGATTATGTTGGAAATCGTCTGTCGCGAATTTAGTAATGTCAATTAAACTACCTACTTAAATTGTTAATTAGTCTACTTATTTAGTAACGCGTATAATTGAGTTCTATTTAATAGTTTTATCTGCCATTCACCCCGTTTATATACGTAGCGAGCATCATATAGCCGAGTGTTCCCTCCGGGCATGAAACGGATATTGTTTTGTTAGTTTTCATTTTTTTTTCACTTCACTAAATTCGTGATAATGGCTGCAGTAACGAGGTTTACACGAACTCACTAATGAAGGCAGGTACATAACGTTGCAATTTCACCGCAGTTGGAGACACGCTAAATACATTATTATGTATGGATTGTTTGTACTCGTATGATTACCTACAAATACATTCAGTCATTGTCATTTCTGTAGTTTTTTATAAAATACTTAAATACACGCAGCGCCATCTAGTTCTACACTGAGCAACTAGGGTTGTATTATGGATACCAGATGGTTGATATACTATAGGTACAAATACATTGTACTTGTCCCTAAAAACGTGGGACGACTACAGCCCATTCTAGTAGTGGATGGCAATAATGTACAACGGGAGAATTTTAGTTATGCCGTATGGGCCGTCTCATGAAGCATGACACTTCTCAGTGTAAACATACTGCCGGAGCCAGTCATTTGCAAAACAAAGCGAACAACTCAAATAATAAAAATATTTACTTACGTACGCCCCTGCCCGCGCAGTCTTGGTTGAGTCAGACTCTGCTTTGTGTGAACGAAGAAGAACCCCTTTTTAAAATAAAATTAATTACTGCCATATCGCATAAAATTAACCCATACTTATTCACAAATCTTCCAATTGCAATTTGGTGTGTGACAACTCTGTGCATTTTGCCAGCGATCACAAAGATATGACAGGCGAACGAAGTCTGCCTAAAACTTTTGCCACGCACCGGTTCATTGAACAAAGTTAGATTAAAATGATTCATTCCACTAAAGCAAGCCTTCCGTCCCGATGAAAGATGTTATAATTAAAAAAACCGATACACCATCCTTACTAACTTATCCTTTACTTAGTAATCAGAATACAAATATGTAGCTCTGGGAATTAGTTATCTACCCACATAGTTACCACTCCAAACACATTCCACTCCTTTTGTGAGTAGTCGTGTTTACATAGCTCACCAATAATATGTGCCGCTGACCGCACATCAAAGATAGCTTCAATACAAGTCGGATCCGACCGGTTCAAAGTCCAACCCACCCCGCTATAGCTCATTGCAGTGATGCTGCAAGAGACGGCACGCGAAGGTGACACGAGCACCGCCGGACGTTGGACATTAGTGTAAATGGTATAATGGGTGACGAATGACGATGATTTGCATCGAATAGCTCTCAGTCCACTGTCGTCCCACCCGCGCGAACCGCCCGCGACCTTTACGGGCGGGCCACAAACCTAGCGGCTTGAGAAGTGGGAGCGGTGAAAAATTTATTAGTAGGTCGGTCGGTGGAGTAAGAATAATGGTGGATTTTAATAGGCCGGTTAGGAAAATAGTAGTCCGTTGAATACAAAGACCACCTATCCGAATATTTACTATACGTAAGTTTTCCTTTGAAAGAAATACTGTCAAATTAAGAAATCGTGCAAGAGCCAAGGGTGTCTTTTTGATTAATGAGATGAATATAGGATTATGGCGTTGATATTTTATCGATTATTGACCACGCGTTAAGCTCACCTGCAGACTACATATCGATAATGCATGACGACGTTCAAATGGGTTCGCTGTAAGTACCTATGTAAATATTATAAACAACCTTTGTCGTCAAATATTGTGAGTTTATTACGTTTTCATAAGTGTCCGAAGTCATCACGCGATTAATGACATACAGAGCAATTTTTTGATGTTTAGTCCTGCATCAGGTAGACGTAGTGTCTGTAGTTTATGGTGGTCTACCATTTTCCTGAGCTAACAACGAACAAGAAACAGCGTTTTTGCTTCGATCTGGATCAATCTCTAATTTTAAGGCCCCATCCGCGACAACAACTCTGAACTGAATGGGTATCTGTCTGACTCACGCTCAATGAGCATGAATCTTAATTGAAATAACCGGTTTGAATTCCAATTTCCAAGCACATTCTAGATAATCTTCCTACCTTTGGTAGGTAGATTCTTCGTTCTTACGTTCGAATTGTATTTGAAAACGGTGTAACAATAAATATTTTTGAACAACCTCATATCCAAAATATAAAAATAAATATAATGAAATTGTGATACGATTTTTAACAAGACTATGTCTCTACGGTTTCCGGCACCCAAAATTCTATTCTTGGAACCAACCCGTCTCTTCCCATGGGTGTCGTAAAAGGCGACTAAGTCACAATCGATTTCTAGGTTTGCACGTGCCAACGGTAGCGATGGGATCACCCCCCGTCATATTGTGTTTCTGTATATTTAGTAAGGTGTACCGTGGATGTTGCTTTTAATGTTTGAAACACTCAAACATTTATGTTTTAGGTATGACCACCCTCACTTTGGGATAAATGTGGTGAAGTTATGTATTTTAAAAATGTTTACCTTATGAAATCAAACAACACCGTATTAACTCCAGTTTGTATAGTAATCATTAGCAATAGAAATTAGTATGGTTATGGTTGCGACGCCAACTATTGCAAGATATATTAGAAAAGATTTCCTCATCGGGACGTAGGTACTCCTAGCTTGTTATAAAATTGACTAAAGTCCCCAAGTTTTAATCCCCAAATAAGGTTTGGACAGTTTTTGTTATTAAATTATAACGACTTTTTAAGTATGTTAGGCACAAATGTTAGGTTAGAGTGTTAGAGATTTTTTAAAGTATTTACAATACGCAGTAACACCGTCCTCTGCATGCTCTTATGTAAATGTATCTTGTATTTCACAAAAGAACAAAAACTAATTTGATATTTGTAAATAATTAAATAATTTTTAGTATTTTAATGGCTACCGCTCATCACTTCCTGCTAATCTTTGCACTAAAGTTTTCTATCTCCTGAAGTAGCATTAAACGTGAAATAGCAATGATTTCGTCTTTTTTTGCTATAATTCATTAAAATTCCATGGTGTGGGGTGAATTTCTCCCCATAAATAGAAAAGTCAACTAAAAACGGTGACTAATTATTATTATTCTTTCACAAATTTGTCATGAAGAGTATCTACCTAATGAGTCGTATAAAACATGGGCAGTAATTCTATCTTGCTGGGAAAAACTGGTCATACTTTGCATCTCAGGAGCTAAGAAAATTTAAACGGCATACATTACGTACCAAATTAAATAAAAGCTTGTAAAAAATCATAAAAGATATGACAATGCGACCTGGATTTGCAATGGCCATTCATGTGAAAACTAGATTTATCAAAGAACCATGTGTTATTCGAGCTTCTTAAGCGGTCTTATTATTCTACATAACTCGAGTTGTTTAACAGGAGCATTCAGCTTCTTATACACGATACTAAAATAAAATGCAGCTCTCAAACGTTTGACGCTTCACTCGAGCCTGCACCTGACGCGTAACGTTAAAAAGAAACGGAAAATCTTTGTGAAACACCGTTTCAAAAGGTATAAAATTACGTGCATTAGGCTTCATGAATCGGCTACCAAAATAAAACTAATCTGCCAAACGTTTGAAACCACACTTGACACAAAAATGGAAAAAGTTGTAAAAGCGTTTTAATGGCTTAACTTGATGCTTGGAAACGTGGCTTTGAATTTTGACAAGACGTTTGTTTTTGCATATAGACTCAGGGTATATAGGAACGATAATAGGAATGACCTTTTCTAGTAGAAAAGGGTCATATGCAGCGGCGACTGTATCTATACTCTCCATCAGACGGTAAGTCACCTTTAAATCTAAAATATTTACATAATTTTACCGATCACCCCGTATAAGAAACTTTCCACGGAGTGAATCCTATTTATACCTACCCTTAATGGCTTCCTGTCACTAGCAGGCAGGAAGCTGATTGGAAATTCGATTCAACAGATTTTCATCGAATGTAATCGGATATCAACTTGCCCGGGCCCCCATGGTGATAATAGCCTTTATGCTGATACGTTCCCCTTTGATGTAGTTTATTAACTATTATGCACAACATGGAAGCTTGGGTAGTGGATGCGTCTACGAAGACGTAATGAAAAATGTCCATTTTAAAATTCTGGCTAAACGTAAGTACAAATAAACACTATTCTTTGACTAAAAGCTGATTAATATTATATTATCGTCATGTATATTATAGGTTGACTAATGTACCTTTTTACTTTTATTGAAAGATCATCGACTAAATTTTCACATTCTCGCTTGAATACTCAAACGTATACCCTTAAATATCATGCTATCACTTTCATGTCGTTAACATTTAGACACGGATTTTTGATTTGAGTATTCCATCTCTCCACCAACGTTGCAGATTGTTACGCTATTCACGCAGGGTCCAATCAAACTAATTGCATTATTACGAATAGATGGCAAATGGCAATAGCGTAGGGTGGCATACGTGAGGCAGATGTATTCAGATTTCAAACATTATACCGTGCACGTGCGAATCGGCTGATCATTGATACAACTGCGTTAATAATATATTCATGAACGATCAAGGGTGGTATCAGCCTTCGAGTCAGCAAGGAGGGTAATGAATTCGACGCGTCTGTACTTATGTATATATATCACCTTAACCACCTACAGCGTAGACGCCTGAACTGATTTAACAAATTAGATGTGTCGTTATATTCATCCATCTGGAAAGCCTGCTGGAATAAATGTGTTGTCAAGTATAACGAAATGGCTACTAGCGTCCGCCACATTCAATTTATGATGTACGTCATGATGGGTGTCAAGTGATAGGTTTTAAAGTAAAATATTCAAAAACAAGTATCAATATCTTTATAAAAAACTATAAATAAAACTTTTCACAAAAAAATATTGAATCCCGATTACGCTTATATATATTTACCTATAAAAAGTTAACACCAAGACGAAATAATTCAATTGAGCTCAGAGTCAGTGGTAGCATAAACAAAAAATATACCCCAATACACCATCGAAGTTTTATAGGTAGGTAAATATGTAAAATGTTTTTTTTTTAGTTTTTATTTAAGTTTTATTGTAAGTATTTATGTAAATTTAACAGAATTTTTTATCCTAGGCACAAGTCATGTCGCCATGACCCCCTTGGATCCGCCACTATGCGAACTACACGGTTCTGTGGTTCCAATAAAATATGTCAACATGTATTCCCGTCTCGATGATGTTCACTCCAGATATAAATAAAATACGTTACGAATGGGCGTTCTTTTTGGAGTATGTTTCCTAAAAATATTTTGGCGAACAGAACGACATTGCTATACAACAGAAGGACGTTAATGTATGAAGCATCGCCACGACACCGGCATACATGACAGTCGGTGAGTGCTGAGTGAAAAATCACCAATATATTTTTATACAACGATAGCTCCACTGTTATCGTGCCATCGCGGATTCGTTGATGTTGTCGTGTGTCTAAAAACTTGCCTTTTATTTAATGAAAGTGACTCCATTGATCATCATCATATCAGTCACAGGACGTCCACTGTTGGTGTTGAACGTAGACCTCCCCATAGATTGTATAACGCCAAATTAAATACTGGCCCACGTTGGGCGCCAAATTAGCAATACGTCGAACCAAAGGTTGTCTTTAACTTATAACTTAATATTTTTCGGCCTGCGACTTCATTCGCGTTGATCTCGCAATAAAATATAAACTATCACTAGTATTATGCATACAGGGTGAATTTGAATTCGTGTAATTCCCATTAACTGGTGACGCTACTCTTGATTACGAACAACTTTCCCCAAGGAACCGTAGGCGAATTCGATCAAAAAAAATTCGATTATACCCATGCAAAGAAAACCATTCTGGAACCACCATTAGTATGAAAGTCCAACAATATTCGGCGAATTCGGCTATGGTTCCTAGTAGAAAGTTGTTCGTAATTTGGAGGGGAGTTGCCATTAAAGAGGAATTACATGAATTAAATTTCAACCTGTATAAACTTTCCGGAACATTTAAGAGCACTCAGATAGATCCGGATACCGATTGTTTTAAACTATTTAGTAGTTATAATCCGTTTTTTAGTATTTCAACGTTTGGAAAATAAGATAATAATTTTATAAGTTGAATTTATTTAGGGGATTATTTATTATTTTTGTTTTAGGGGGTAAACCGAAAAGCAAAAACAGTGTGCTTAAACGATTACCCCCCGGCTTCTATTTAGGTAGATAGATATTAATCTATACTGATAATTAGAATGCTTGATCGCCCATTACATAGTATGCCGGGGGAACTGCCGTCGTCGTACGGTAATTATCAATCCGTCACAGGCAAGCATGAGAGAATCTCGGATGTGAAATTCACCTAACACGTAATACTTTACAGACCTGTCTAATTCAAATTAATTTTTCTTAGGGAGGGGAATTTTTTCTTTCACAAGGTAGGTACTATCAAAAAATATTTCTAATTTGCCCAGAAAAGTTAATTAATTTTACGCTTGATTATAAAGGTTTATCTGTTTTAAACTATACTCCGATAAAAAACTGTTGAAGGAATTACCAATCTATCACAAACATTGAGGAATCTAACAATAATATATATTAGACTGGTTCACACCTCCGAAGATCTTAGAGCTGGCGCCCACTTTGCTCAGCAGCTGAGCTTATGTCCTCAGCGGGGCAATGGTGCTAGCGTACTGGGTACTATGCCTCACGGAAACCAGTTAGCGGCGTATTTTTACTTGATATACCTAATTTTATAATTTTTTTTTATTTGAGAGGGCGGCAGACGAACATGCGGGTCACCTGCTCCACGGGCGGTGGCGGTGACACCAAAAGGGTTATTAAGTTAAAATGTACTTAAATGTCTCACCCATCTAATAATCTGGGGGCACGGTAGTGCCCCCGCCAAGACGAGTCAAGCGAAGCGCAAGGGCACTACCTACCTTTTCTCGAAGTGTTTCGTCGTTTTTTTGAACCCTCATACAGTTGGTTTCCGATGTACCAGATAGTTCATATTCTCAGGATATGATGTCAATAATAGACTAATGAAACATACAAAGTCTGAATTGAATAGCTCTAATACTTTAGATTTTATTGATATCTAAAATACACCGATTTCGTCACTGACACACTGATGATCATCAAAATGTTTGGCTACTTCCTGAAGTGCTAGAAAGCTGAAATTTGGTATGTAATCTAAGGTTAGTATATAACCAACAAAAAAATTCATAGATTTATAACTTTCGCCCCCCATCTCCTAAAATGGGCGGGTGAAAGTTTATATGAGACTTTCACCAATTTTATGAATCAGGACATGAATGTTTACACGGGACTGTAGACAGTAACTATAAAACCTATTAATCTAGACATCTAGACACGCGGCAGCGTGTCAAGCCAAGTTCAAGTTCACAAGGAACTGGCGACGCAGCACGTATATTTACACGAACCATTTACCCCTTAATATTAGACACATGGCACTGTTTATTAAAGCCTCTTATTTTGACCAGAATCCCAAACTTCATAAATGTAGTCTCAATAGTTACTGATATATTAACGTCTGAAAACCGACATTTTTACCACTGACTCACTGACTCATCCATCATCAAAAACCTAATCCACTTCCAGATGACTTAGAAACTTGAAATTTGTTATCCATCTAGGTAATGGCGTGTATACAAAGGAAAAAATCGAAAAATAGAGAATTATTATAATCTTTTCTTAAAAAGTCGAAAAACCCTCCTACCATAGTAATCGTATGGAAGCGGGGTCTAGATAATTATGCTGTTTCTGTTCGGTTCGGGAGTGCTGGTGCGCGTCTTTATTGCATAAAGAAAACGAAAATACATTATAGGTATTTAGTAGAAATATTCAAGTACAAAGGCGGACTTATCCCATACAGGAATTTCTTCCAGTCACCCATTGAGTTAGCCAAAATAAGGTTGGGCGTACTTAAGACATTTAAATAAGTAATTAGTAGAAATATTAAAGTACAAAGGCGGACTTATCCCATACAGGAATTTCTTCCAGTCATCCATTGAGTTAGTCAAAATAAGGTTAGGCGTACTTAAGAATAAAAAAAAAGAAAAAGGCATTTAAAGAGATAATCCCAAGACCAACTTCAACCAACATACTCTGTGGATCATAAAGAATCGGGGGGTTGGGGGGGGCGGAGCCCTCTCAAATAAAAAGACATTCATAGAGACAATACCAAGACCAACTTCAACCAACATACTCTGTGGATCATGAAGAATCGAGCCCCCCCAAATTACAAGACATTCGAAGAGACAATACCAAGACCAACTTCAACCAACATACTCTGTGGATCATGAAGAATCGGGGGGTTGGGGGGGCGGAGCCCCCTCAAATTAAAAGTCATTCGAAGAGACAATACCAAGACCAACTTCAACCAACATACTCTGTGGATCATGAAGAATCGGAGGGTTGTGGTCAGGCTTATGTAGCACTCTCTAGAGTTACCAATTTACAAGGTGTTCATCTTATAAATATAGACTTTCTTAGTATTAAAGCACAACAGTCAGCTATAGTTGAATATAATCGCTTGAGAGCGAAATATCGCCTTGATTTATCGCTTATGGTAATCAGTAAACATCAAAGAAAAAAGGCAAAGACATAGAATGGGCTATGAAAACCCATGAATAACCCCAAAAAAAGAAGAAAAAATAAACACTAAAAAGACTGCCTAGCAACTTACAAAAAGAACTGAAATCCCACCAAAAACATTTCATGTAAAATGTTGCCAAGACGACCACATAAGGTTTGCCCTGTGAAAAAGATATCAGATGTCATGTAGAGCCAAGCTTCTGAATCTACACGGCCTAACTCTACCGACCCCAACTTCAACAAATTCTACATATCAGTAAATATGTATGGCTTGGCTGTTTCGTTACTTACTTCAGAAACTAAATAGGTATTCATCGTTGCCATGTCGTTTTACTCGGTAAGCTCTGTACCGATTTGGTACTAAGTCTTTAACACACGCCTATAATTCAATGAGTGTTTCTTAACTTGTACCTATGGAGCGATTATACCGAATCGGTACGAGCAAGCGTAAAAAAGTGAGGAAGTGCACATGCCATCGATAAGCTCGCGGTACAATAATAAATACCGCATGGTTACAGATACCGCACCGACAAAATCAGGAATCGGCCTATTTTTGCTCAGTTTTAGGTACCCTTATCGGAAATTATTTGCAAGGTATGTTAATAGAGATAATATTGTCTGCCATTGAGGGAAATCCCCACTGGCAATGATAAAATACTGATATTCATACCTATGTAGACGATTATTGAGCGGAGCATAAAGATATTGTATCTTTTCGAGCGGGGTTTTCCCCCTCCGATAGGTAATAGTTTTTATTCAGTCGCAATCCGCGGGTAGGACACGCATGATGTGAATATTGTGATTTATTTTAACGAATTATCATTGCTATCCAGCGGGACAATGCTGCCAGCATCTTGAATACCTTGCGTCATTGTGACGCTCTGGAAGACATTTCTAATCTCTAAGGTTGTTCATTATATATTTTATATATAAGGTTATATATTTTATCTTGTTCTCTTTTATTTGTTAAATGCAAAATGTTTAATTGAGTAACTGCTAGACGTGATAGAGGCAAAATTGAGGTGATAATGATAATAATGATTTCAGTACAACTAATAATAAGTATAATCAATACAGCGTCTTTGGTGTCGAAATTTGCTAGAGATTCATGGAATGTAGCTGAGATGCCTCAGCTCTGCAATGCCATAATATTGATAGGGCTATATTATTACTTTATGATATGTTCCAGTCAATCCAAAGATTTATCTATTTTCTTTACCCGAACCTCGAAATTATTTCAGATGTCGAGTTTTGATTACTGTGACATTGTTGAACTGTAAATTTGAATTTGGAATTTGAGCACTCAAACTTTTACTTCTGTGCTGCGAAGAAGCATTAAACATGTTCTGCTTATCATCAAGAGTGTCATAGACTTTCCCAGATGACAATAAAAAAAACGTGTTTTATCTCGGTAGGCTGATTCTAAGTCACTTGTCAAAATCCTGAACGGATTTTTAAACTATTTATACACTTGACTTTAGTATAACGCCATCTATTATAAAAATGAACACCTTCGTTTCTTTTTTTAAACCGTCGTTGTCGTCCTGAATACTCCCATTAAAGGTCAATATTATATAAATATTTAAATTAAACGAATCCACTTTAAATCGTATACCCAAATCGTAGTAACGTCTGTCTTAGACAGACAAATAAATGCGCCTCGCTAATTGTAAGCTACCGCGGTAATTCCGTGAAGCTACCATGGGTTTGCGTGTATGTGTAACAAGCAAGGCACCTGGTTGTAACTGAAAACGGATAACAGAAGATTGGGTTCAGTGTCTGTGAATCTGTGAGTCCTAGGTCCAGCAGTGAACTAGAATTGACGATAATAATGATGTGATTTTGAAACAAAATAGTCGCGATCGGAAATTAGTAAAGTCACCGACGGAAAATCTCCTCAATCAAAAATATCAAAATGTTAAAAAAAAAGTTAAAAATTAAAAGAAATATATGTATACAACATACATTAAACAAACATAGGATAAAATTAGTACGTACAAAAGGTGAGCTTATCTCTATAACTGATATCTTTCATTAAAATGTAATTGACTTTACTAGTACATTTACCTTATCGGCATGCTATCATTGTGATTCTAATAACTTTTTAGATTAACACTTTCGTGAACACTGAACGCCTATAAACGTTATAACAATAAAAGTTATATTGTGTCTTATCAGCAAGCGCATAGTATTTAGGACATACGAGTACACACATCAACACTGTCTATAGAGATAATATGATTTTCTCAATTTACTCAAAATTTGTTACAACTATGTCATGTATATATTTTTATAAAAAGCCTATTTATCAGACTATCCTTTAGATAAAACAAAATTATATTTTTTGCGTAAACAAATTTTTATTAAAATGTTAACATCTTTATGCAAAATATCCCTAGATCCTGTTGATGTGATTTAAAAGATACTTAAAACATTTGTAATTATTCTATTTTATGTTACCACACTATATCGACAGTACTTAGAGACAAAATTATAAACATGGTAGAGCACGGTTAGCATGACTCTCCACAGTGACACTATAGAGGCTTTGGGTCTCTCTTACTTGCATAAAGTACAAACGAGATAGCAGGCTAATATTGTGTGCCATTTTGTAGAGAAACCACGGATCATGCTAGTCTCGCTCACTTTGGTTTCGACTGTACAAACATGTAAATCAAAGTTCCTTCTACGCAGTTTTCATACTCGAGATTTCCTCGTGTAAACACTTCATACGAGTGGGTAATTTCAAGATATAGTTGTTTGTAGGGGCATGTAGTTTATAGTCGGTACGATCAGGTATGTTACAAGCATTATGAATGTAAATAACTTATCAATTATTTCAATATTGGGACAGCGTAAATGGACGTAATGAACTTCATTGTCATCATCTTCGCCGAATATTGCTAGAGTCTGACAGTTGGCGATGAAGCTATATTACGACGTGGATTTAGACAATAATGGAGATGGCCTAATCAATGTCTGGTATGCTTGTATATGCAGGCGGCCAAATGAGAAGGCGAATACCTTGCTTAATTTATTAGCAGCCTTGTATAATTAGGATGCTAATAGACCATACATTTGCAATTCTATTCAGATTGACACAATGTCTCGTGCATGACCGTAAAGTTGATATCTATGTGTGCACGATGCTCTTTATACTCGTTTGTTTATACAAAAAGGCAATACATTAAATTAACATAGAGAGTTTGAGTGCCTACAAACTTTGACAATTACAATAAACTAAAACTACATAGTACTTAGGTACTTCTAAAATATCATATTACAACTTTAAAGCAAAAGTAGGTAATCGTCATGATTTCTACTCGACTCTGGTTTCAAGCAAATATAGGATGAATTTAAGTTCGTCTAATTCCCATTAACTGGATTCCCACTCTTGATTACGAACAACTTTCCCCAAGGAACCATGGTCGAATTCGATCAAAAATTTACGATTACACGTACAAAGTAAGCCATTCTGAAACCACCTTTAGTATGGAAGTCCAACAATTTTCCGCTGAATTCGGCTATGGTTCCTAGTGGAAAGTTGTTCGTAACCGTCTTAAGATAGAGTTGACCTTAAATTAATGCTTGAGAAACTTTTGAAGAAGAGATCTCTATCTCAAGATCGATTTATTAATACTAATACTCGATATTAACTACAAACCTATTATTGATGTTACAATTACTTCGCCGCTATTCGCAAATAGTGTAATTTGCATCATTTTTTTTTTTTTTTTTTATTTACATAGAATCAACAGCATTATTACAAATTCTTATTCAGAAAACTAATACCAAACTTATGCCAATTAAATATTCTTACTATGTTACTGACAAAGGTTACTTTAACATTGAATGGGTATGTCTTAATTAAATTACAATAAAATTCGTACTAATACATTATTAATCATAATATTATTATAAATGTCAATGAAAACAAATCAAATCCTCAGTGATATATGAGTCGTTAGGTTAATATGTCTAAATATGAATAAAATATGTTCGTATGTAAAATAAGTATCATAAAGAGAATTAGTAGTTTAAGAACTAATTTGTTTGTATGTATGTATGTCACACTACACACGTCTGCTATGACATAATCATCGAGTGATTTTACGTTTAAGTAGTTACATAATTATGTATGTTTAAGTAAGTAAACAACTCGGTAAAATGAAGTTTCATTAAAAGTAGTTTAGTTTTTTAACTGGGAACAGGAAACGATTAACTAAATTTAGAGCGCCACGTGTTCTGTATTTGTATCTCCACTTTCCTTATAGAACACACCTAAGCAGGTGGTTTGTTACTTTTCCTACGTAATATCCACAGTATTAATAGAAAGCGGTATAAGTACTTACACACACCAAAGAACTAATCGGCTATTAATTTTAAATTTAGAACATGCTTAATCAAACTTTTCGATAACGATAACTAAATATTGATTGTGTATAAATATGTCGTAGGCAGGTGATTAAATCAGGCACTCGGTTATTTCATTTTCTAACACTTTATTGCATACACAAAAAAAAACAATTACAACGCTAAGATATACAAAGGCGAGCTTATCCCTAATAGATATCTTCCAATAAACCCGACATAGGACAATAACAATAGTGAAGGAGACCATAGAGTGCACACAAATAAAAAGTAAAAATAAGAAATAAACATGACATAATAATTAGTACATATACACTATATATAGATACAATACATAACGATAAAAATATCCTGTCTTAATCCAGAGTATATTCCACCTGTATACCATTAGTTAGATTAGATAGACTAGTTAATCGTAGGTAGATGTATAGTCGACTTCAAGAATTGACAACATTGTAATTGTTAAAATATTTAGAACCAAATTTGTAAGAATCAAACCCACTACCTTATCTCTGTTTGACTGTATTCTTACCCCTATTTTTATTACCCGACAGCCCCAAAAACCGCCTCCGTGGCTCAATGTAAACAACATTGGGTTTACGATTCGGAGGTCGCGGGTTCGATCCCCAGCGGGGTACATATTTAAGTACTCGGTTTGGTTGGTGGTAGGGCATTTTAATTGTCCGCCTGGCTAACTACCACCATCTTATCTAAATCTGCCGCCAAACAGTAATGTTAATAGCATTATTGTGTTCCGGTTGTCAGAGATAAGATAGCCAGTCCCCCAAGTGTGTTGGGGTTTCCGGGTCAGTACGCTTCCACCTTCGACCTCATTATCACTTAAGATCAGGTGTGATTGCGGTCAAGTACCAACCCGTTATGCATAAAAAAAAGGAGGGTTATGTTTTTCGAGTGTAGGTATGTATAGATTTCTATGTTACCTCCTGTAGCCTAAACGGTTCTACCGATTTTGAAATGCAAGGTGTTGTTCGATTCGTGTTGATCCCTAGAATGTTATAGGATACATTTTATAGTAGAAACTCCAACATGGCACCCACAAAATACAAAATATGCCGTCGGGTTATTTGGTTTTTAAATACTAGTTATTACCGTTTCACACCGAGTTAAGACAATAAATCCATATAACTAGTTCAATGAAATACTCTATTACTTAATAACTAATCAATTAATATACTTGTAGGGTTTCATCAGGTACTTTCCTGTTATCATATTTCAAGGAATTGATATGAAACGCTTAACCTCGTCGTAAATATAAGTGCAACGATGTAATGAGAACAATCCACTGTATCTAGATTAGGTATCGATGATTGCACACCCGACTGCCCAAGGAAGAAGGGTAATGTTTTTCGAGTGTATGTATGTATGTACAATTATATGTTACCTCCTGTAGCCTAAATGGCTTGACCGATTTTGAAGTCCATGTCGTTGGATTGGTGTTAAACCCTGGAGTGTCTTAGGATACATTTTATCGTAAAAAATCCAACATGGCGCCCGTAAAATACAAAATATGCTGTCGGGTTTTTTGGTTTTTAAACATAAATTGTTATTATATACTGAGGCAATTAAGGATGCATTTATCCTTAGTTACCATTGAAGTAACCTCAGTATTAATTTAGTTTGTATATCTGTCTGGCTATCGGACTTAAACTGCTGAACCAATCGTATTTAAACCTGGTAGAGATGCACTCTGGAACCAGGATAGATCTCCTTCTCCATTACTTTTTAACTGACTTACAAAAAGGAGGATCCGTAAAATCCATAAAAGAATTCCACGTGGGTGAAGATGCAAACGGAAAGCTAGTTTTATATTTCTCGAAATACGTCTTGCACATCTATCTCGGGACAAAGCGTCATAAAACGATTTCTTCAACGACACCAAAAACAGTTTTTTGTTTTGTTTTGCTTCATTTTGTTAGTCTAATTACCTATTTATGGGACGAACAAGTGCCAACTGTCAAGGACGGGTCCAAATAGGGGAGAGCCTGGCAATCTGAAGAACAGGTTTATTTTCCTAGTTCTGATGTCAGTCTCTCACCAGTGAAATAGTATATATGGAACAGAATTTTATAATAATGCTTTGGTTAGATCATTAGATACTTACCTATTTACCTTGTGTGAGAAACAATAAAGAATATTTATTATTATAATAAGATACTTGATTTAACAAGTTGTGTTCTCTCTAATAAAGAATATTTGTAGGTTTTGCAATTTATCTATTCCATAATGGGTAATTTGTACCTTTATCAACCGAATTATTTCTCACGTAGGGCAGATTATCTTTGCACTTTGAAATTAGGCTTACCTATAAAGGCTTCTTCAATTAAATTTTCTATTGCGTGTCAATGGAGTCAATTATTGTTTGATAATGTTATAGGTACGTATGCGTTATGTATTAACATTGTTATGTGAAATATCATATCAGCCCACCGTTTCTCTATATTTCTATTTAAACGCATTTTAATTATTAAATGGTTTGCTCTCCATGACACAGAAAAGAAACGGGTTTGATTATTGGAGACCCTTCGTACAAGTAGTTTTACCTTCGAATAACTGGGGCACATGTGGCGTGCGTGGTTTACCGTCAGTGTGAGATAAGCAACTATCAGCTAGCTCAGTTAATTATGTACTAAATATAAGTATGCTGGTAGTTGCTGTTTTCCTTAAAAGGATTTTATTAACTGCCAATTTTAACATTTTGGTTTATATTGAAATATTATAAATAAATATTTATTTAAAGGTCTGGAGAATGTTGACTTCTAATTCTACAAACTGAGGGTCTTCAAGAACAGGGTGAATGGTCATTTACTGAGTTCACATGCTTCATTTTCGACACCGACACTTTAAATAGGGCGAGATTGCTGTCAAACGCGAATCTGGGTAAATTTTCAATGGAGCTTTTTGCTATGATGCATGCTTATATTTTCTGAAATGTGCATGCAAGTATTTTATTGAAATTACCTAAAAATAATAATATGATTTTCTTCCAGTGTGTGGACGTGTCATTACTGAGCCGACCAATCAGAGCGCCAAACATAGCGCTAACGAAGTTTTCTCAAGACTGCCCCCGGGTAAAACCAACAACGGAGATCAAGGTAATCTATAAAACTTGAATAAAAAGTCACTGTTAAAGATATTGAGAACGTCAATTTTATTTACAACAACCCGTGTCATAAACCCGATACCTATGTAAAAAAAAACACCTTTCATGAAATTCTGCAGCATTTAGAAACTGTAATGCAGCTCTTATAACGTTAGAATATCTCCATTGACAACTATAATTACGAGATTTGTGGCACACTGAACGAGATTCGTAACGCAAGAATTCTTAAACTGAAATATTTTCTAAACTTTTCATGATAATTTGTGCCCTTTACCAAACTTTGTGACAAAAAAGGAATAAAAATGTGACACATTTCTCGCTCAAATTTTGTTTTGTGATTTAAAAATGGGTAGCAATAAAACGAGTGACTGTAAATTACATTTTGAAGTTTCAAAATTAATTAATTTAGGTTATAGTATTACTAAGTGAGCGACTGACTGCGAGTGACGAGAAATCAATAGAACAGCAACTTACAAACATTAATTTGAGTTACTTAAAAAACAAGATGAGAAGCTTCATAATATTGGAGCGACCTAATATTTGTTTGAGTGTTAATTAAATGAAACAATGTATTGCATACATGTCAACCTAACACGAAGGGTATGGCGGAAGCGAACCGGGCGAGCAGAGCGAGCCTAACCTATCCATGTCGGGGTGCCAAGAACTCCCGTGCTCGCTTCGCTCGCACTCGTCCGGCTCGGCTTTAGTTGCCCTCTTTGTATATCCAGTCGCTCACTTAGTAATGTAGTCACTGAAATAAAATTTTAATATCTGAAATGGATTAATCACAACCCACTTTTTGTAAGCTCGTTCTGGATTTTATTATTAATCAATATTCGTCGTTAGTTAAGTTAATTATTCGCTTACTCAAATACATACCGCTCAAGTTATTAAAACAGTAGTATGTCATCATCAGTCGCAAAGTTTTTTTTATACGCTTGTTTTATAATTCCTCTTTAAAAATTCACCCATCTAATCCATCATAAAAAACATAAAAGAATACCTATAAAAAAACGGAAACAGTCTAGAACACGCGTTTCACTCTCTAAATCACTAAAAGGTAGAAAACAACGTTCGCGGTGCGGGTAGGTGCCTAAAAGACTGGTACACTATTGAATGAGATACGGCTATGGCTGATTTGCTGCCCGCAAATTATACACATCTTTAAAAAATTGTCGCTCTTACGGACTGCATGGGCCTAAGGATTCGTCTCTAACCGACACAAATATACTCTTTCACCCAGTGTTGAGTATTTACGGTCCTTTGTGTTAAAGATCTGTTGTGCTCGCACAACCGGAAGTTGTATGGAGGTGAGACAGAGTTACTGCGTATCCACGCAGGTGGCACCCCAAACCAAGGTCATGCCATTCGCCTACGGAACCGTCAGGTCTATCACCATCGACACGCGTGATTCCATTCGCCTCAAAGATAGTCAGATCGCATTATTGGTGGTAAGAGCCAGATTCATGAGTAACATTCTAACTAGACACAACCCGGCGCTGCGCGAAGATCCCATTAGTAGCTGAGGTCTGAAATATATCAGCTCTACCACCAGTGGGGCTCGTTGGTCGTTATTCTCAATTTCATAAACTTTCAAACATAAGTAATAAAGCGGTGTAATATAGCCAGTATCACGATTAAGTCATGGGAGAAGCAAGAAGACGAGCGCAACCTTTAGGCGCAGAATGTTAATTCACAAAGTATCTAACGGTCTCAGAATGTCCAAATCGCAAAATATCCAGTTTTCATTGAGAATAAATAGAGTTTCATTACACATTACACGAAACTATACAACTATACAAACATAAAATCAAAAAAATATTCTTCAATGTAGGATATGAAAGTATAAGTATCGCTTATATGGACGTTGTTTTTAATGCATCGCTCTTCAGATAAGAAGAAACAAAGAATAGGTACCTCCCAGATAAAGCGAAAAATACGTCAAACTAACCGACTCTATTGGATTGACTTTACGAGCTAAAGAAGCTTGTATGGTCATCACACATACAACACTGTGTTGTGTTGTATACATCAATAGATTAGGTATATTTATATAACACCTATGTAAGGTAATCTGTAGGCTAATTGTTTGGATTTTTCTAAAAGTTTGGTTCAATTCTTTATCTTTCGTTGCTTGTCGTAATCTTTGATTTCTTGACTAATAAAAATTTTGACATTTATGAGTTATTCCTATTCAACACAACATCGTTTCAGTTTTCCATTATTTTCCATCTCGTAAAGGGGACACAGTATAAGTAGGACATTCCCCTCGTGCCCTCACTTTGTATGCTATAAACATGAATATATGAAACAGTTTATCGGTGGAAAATAACCAATATAAACAATGATACTAGAAACAAACTTAGGCTATAGCAGATTATAAAGAAAGAACGCATTCTAACCCGGACCCCACAGTTCCATCTGAATGTACCTAAGTATACTTATAGCGACAACAGTTTTGATCGATTGATAAATTGCCTATCTTGATACAGTTTGCATATGAAATTAATGATCAACATTTGAGTTTGTTACAGCTTTATCTCTTCTCCCATCTTCTGGTCTTTGAGAGGTTGCACATGACACTGGTACCACTACAGAATACGGGCCTGGAGCGCGCCCACACACCGAGGGTGGGGTCCGAGGGGATTGTTTGTATAGTGAGATTTTATATAGAGGACTTGTAACAATCTCGCCCCGGATCACCTTCGACCCTGCCTCTGTTTTATTTTATAACTTCATTTATCAAATGATAGGTAAACAATACAAATAACGATTTGAATGTGCAATGCAATTCAATATGTATTGAAATTTTTGGGAATGGAAATATTACAGTTGGTACAGCCTCTCATCTTTCGTAATTTAAAATCACCCGGTAAAGGAAACAACCAAATAAACACACATGAACTTAGTACAAACCGATGCCGATAACAGGTCTTAAATGCAAAATTATCTTTATTTCTTATATTGATATCATTTTAGAATTTGCCTCGATTCGAAAAGAAGAACGTCATATCTACATCACTATTTTTTCTAAATAATGCTAATGTTTTTTGACATAAAGTTAGATTTCCAAGAATGTACTATGGTGAAAAGGTTAGAATAATATCTCCAATAAGACTGGATTTGCATCGTGTTTTGGTTTTTTTTTTTTTGAAAAGGAAAATAAATATCTAAGCCTAAATGGTTAAAGAGCCATAACGTAATTGGTGAGATTCAAGCTCCAAAAAAAACTGAAAAAAAAAAAAAAAAAAAAAAAAACTCATAAGTAATAATTGATCTGACGTGTACTTTACATTTTCAAATTTATGCAATAGTAAGGATGACGTTTCCTCAAATTATTTGTATCGCTTACTCGTTGTGTCGAAGCAAGTAAGCTGGAAAACTATGGAAAACGTTCGGCAATTGCTAAATTGTATCGAAAAAGTGTTCATTTATTGCGATTACGATTAGAACGATTTATTTAAGCTCAAAAAAAATTTTGTAAAATAGAATACTTACAAAAGAAAAACAAATTAAATATTTTTCTTTGTAACATGACTGTAGATTTCATGATTTCGTTACATAATAACTATCTTCTTATTAATTTCATAAAAATAATTCAATGCTACCAAAAGCAAATTGCACTTTTTGATGGTAAGTATTGGTGGATTTGTGTCATGCATGACTAATGGGCACTTGACTATGAGTCTGGTTACCCTATTAGATGTAAAATAAAACCTCAGACTCCACTCCATGGCTTTCATCGGCTGCTTCTTTCTCCCACAGGTGATCATCCTTTCCAAGGCGTACATCACTACCATTTATCCTTTTTCTAACCGATATAAATAAATACACATTCATTATATGTTAATTTCTATATTTCATTACGAATGCTTGATCGTTGAAGCATCCACCCCTTTGATAAACTCGAGCACGTCGTACATCGCTCCCCAAATTAGTGCCCCTGTGCCCGGCGGGGTGCATCGCTCTCTACAGCTAATAAATATGATTAGCCAACGGTAGGAGTGAAGTCCTAATGGATGCAACCAGATAGAGGCTTTGGATTAATTAACAACATGTGGATCGGACCACAGCTCCTATTAGGTACAAACCTATTTGGCGATGTGTTTTATAATCGGCCTATAAACGTTCCACTAATGTGAGGGAAGACCTCACAATGAGAGTATTGAAGAAATCAAAAATCAAAATCATAAAGGTTTTATTTCGTAAGTTATAAGAATAACATTTGAAATCGTCATGACACACAGTTATCGTTCATTCACTAGGCAGTCTCCCCAGAGAAAAAGAGCAAGAAACTCAAGGTTTGCTCTTTTTAAATAAGTCAATACAAATACAATTAGAAATAATTGTTAAATTTATGATTCGACAAGGAAAAGTAAGAATAAAATATACTGGATATTGCCCAGCGGTTCATGTTTTATGTGTAAGTACTAATGCTAAATACTATACCTATACAATATATACTATAGTGGGACTTATTTCTAAGTTCGATTAAGACATCAGTGACATACGATGACTATTGATGTCATAACAATAAAACTTCTATTGTGTGTGATGGTGCTGGCGTGACATGTTAAGTTAATGACCAATTATGATGGATTTTCTAAACTTAGCTACAAAGTCACAGAATATTTCAATCCTATTACTTAATCTGAAATAGTTTACATAACCTTCCTTGGTTTCTGGAGAATCTGAGTCCATTGTCGTTGCTCTAGTTGGAGAGTATTTGTAATAAAGATCGTGAGGTATACGTATAATATGTATAATTAAATCAGTGTACCGAATAATTTTACTACCAATATTCATACAATACACAATCAAAACTTTTCGTACCCCTACTAATAAACGTATACCTAACGTGAAAACTTACAATGCCCAAAAAATGTTTTCATTGCTGACTATACCATAGTGATAGACACTACGTCATACAACTCACGAAATCTTGTGAAACGGTTGCGACATAAGGTATGTCGGTATTTAGGTAATAAATGTGGATATGACCTTGAATGCGCAAGATAGTGCATGATCTATTAGCGTGGGGAAAACATGGGCTCTGCTCTGTTACTTAGCCTCGTGATCATGATAGTCATAACCACAGGCTTATTATCTATATAATAAATTATAGGTATAAAGCTCAGTGTGTCACTTCAATAATAGAGAATGCTCTATGTGCACTAATCCATCGCCAGCTATCACACACTGCTAGACAAAAGCCTTGCCCAAGAGCGCCGTCACACCTTTTCAGCTTTTCAAAACAGCAGCACAAAAAACAGAAACGTTTTCAAAATTTGAAAGTTTCCGATACCGAGTTGAATATCGATTGCCGAATTGTTTAGAAAATGGGGGCAGAACTCGTCTATCCCAACGGCTACCGTTGCAGCGACAGAACCCTATCCATCCATCCATGGTCCAAAAGCCAATGAAAAATTTGATATTGTACCCAGTGCTGTACCTTTTCAACACAAATCTCTTGGAGGAAACAAATATTTCGTGATATTCATAGTTCGTGTGTGATCACACACGATATTCAAGAGCATTATAAAACATGAGAGCGAATAAAAAAAATATGGAATAATAAAAATGAGGTTGAAAAATTCCTTCAATCTGATAATGCGTGCGTGCGGCAGCGTGAATTCATCAAATATTTGAAAGAATAACCCTCAGCAAAATGGTCTACCTGAAAGGAAAAATAAAGCCCTTATAGAAAAACCAACAACTATGATGAATTATAATAAATATTTCGAACACTTCTACCAATCATTTAGTCCCAAACTAAGCAAAGCGTGTACACGAAATAAAAATTATTTTACAGAAGTAGAAACTGAAATAACGAAATCTTATTTGATTGTAGAACTTCCTACACTTTCAATGTGAATAATGAAAATGAAATTAAAACAAGTAATTTAAAAGAAGAAGTAGAGGAAGAAATCTTTGATAGTCTATGGAAGAACAAGTCTAGATTCCGATTAAAAAAAGACCGAACAGAATTATTGAACCTTCAAAATGGAGTTAGGATTATAAAATGACAAATATAAGTGACGAAAATAATCCTGAATGGAGCCAAGCCATGAAATCCGAAATTACATCGCACTTTAAAAAATAACTCAAGGTCAAATAAAAAAAAGCAAGCCGAAATTATGTATTTCGGCTTGCTTTTTTTTATTTAACCTTGAGACAGCAAGCAATAAAAGAAATCTCGAAAGGAGGAAAGCAATTGCAAGGTTGCCAGGTAATGATTTTCAAGAAGTTTTGTACCAGTAGCCAGACTGAATTCAACCCGGCTGCAGACATCTATTGTTATACAGAAAAATATGAAGTTATATCAATTAGACATTTGTAATGCGATTTTAATTGATATCTTAAATAAGAGATTTTCATGAAAAATCCGAAAGGCTAATAAAATATTTACCAATGATTATAAGATAGCTGGAAATTATATACGAGAAAATGCAAATAAAATATTATTATATCAAGACGTTGTCATAAAAAAAAAGTAATATATGCAAGCTAAATAAAGCTGTCTATGGGTTAAAATAATCAGAAATATTAATAAAGCTTGTTGAAGAATTTTAATAAATCCTTGCATCTGCATAATGCGGCGGTGTCGGTACGTGACGAATCCATCGCCCGCGAGTAGTCGTGTCTATCACTAGCGCAGACAGTCAACCGAACAATGGCGGTCAATCCATTGCAACAGGTCGGAAGAATGCTGATACAGGATGGGCATCCTGTAATAAGACTCCCGACCAACTGCGATGCGTGGCGATTATGGCAACGACCCCCCAAATATGGTCAAAACAAATTTGCCACGGTCATGTTAGCGGCCATGGTAATGGCGGGGCAGGGGGTGCTAAGTGTCGGGTTCATAGTCCACAAGTCCCTTGTGAATAACGTGATGAAGACCGAGAGTGTGTTGACGAGGGTAGCGTACCTTATACTCAGAATCACCCAACGGTATTCGCTGAAGGTCGTACAGGTATACGCACCGACCTTATCACAGGTAGAGGCTATGTATGAGGATGTTCCTAGAGCCACACATACTTCGAAAACTCGTTTCACCGTTGTCATGGGGAACCTCGACCTGGATCAGCCCCGAGGGTGCAGCAAAAAATGGGATAGATTTCATCATGTCGCCGACGAGGCACATATTCAATGATGTCTCAGTGATTAACGCGTTGGAAACCGGAAGCGATCACCGCATGGTAAGAGGCACATCGAATCTGAACATAAAACGCGAACGGTTTCGATTGGTGAAATCTACACTCCGGCCAGCACATACCCGTCTTCAAAACCCCGAGAGCTTTCAGGTCGATTTGCAAAACCGCTTCAAATGCCTAGGCGAGTGCGTAGATGTGGACGATTACAATGACAGGTTGGTGGAAACTGTAAATACGGTAGGATCTAAGCATTTTAAGACCAGCCATACAAAAGGAACCAAGAAAATCTCTGACCCTACGGTGAAACTTATGGAGGAAAGGCGACATAGACCTGCAGTCCTCGGATGATGCTTCCACATACCGGCGGCTCAACAGACAGATCTCCAAGTCCCTAACCCGCGACCTGCGCCAATTTAATACCTACCGTATTAAAGAGGCAATAGAGCGGAACAAAGGCTCTAAAGTTTTTGCAAGAGGCTTGGCTGTGAGACAGAGCCAGTTGATAAAGCTAAAGACCGAGGATGGTGGGATAGTCTCGTCAGTGCCAGAAGTAATGGAAGAGGTCGAGAAGTTCTATGGATAATTATACACGACATCATGCCCACCTGTTAGCAATCTGGCCACAGATCCATGTGGACTCGGCACTATACGGAAGACATCCCAGACGTCAGGTTGTATAAGATTAGAATGGCTCTCAAACAGCTTAAAAACAACAAAGCACCGGGTGAGGACGGAATTACTGCTGAGCTTCTGAAAGCAGGCGCCAGACCAATGCTGAGAGCTCTTCAGAGGCTATTTCATTCCGTCATACTCGATGGAAAAACGCCAAAGGCATATCATGGGAGCGTGGTGGTACTTTTCTTCAAAAGGGGCGACAAGACTCTGTTGAAGAACTATAAATCCGTCTCGTTTCTGAGTCATGTCTACAAGTTGTTCTCAAGAGTCATTACGAATCGTCTCGCACACAGGTTCGACGACTTCCAGCCTCCCGAACATGCCGGTTTTTGAAAAGGCTTTAGCACCGTAGACCACATACATACACTGCGGCAAGAAGAACGAAGGGTGTAACCAGCCACTACACTTAGCGTTCGTGGACTACGAAAAAGCCTTCGATTCGATCGAGATCTGGGATATGCTGCAGTCCCTCCAGCGGTGCCAAATTGATTATCGGTATATCGAGGTATTGAAGTATTTGTATGAAAGCGCCACCATGTCAGTCCATCTCCAGGATCGGAACTCGAAGTGTAAGACAGGAGGATGTCATATCCTCGAAACTATTCACCGCTGCATTGGAAGATGCCTTCAAGCTTCTGGACTGGAAAGGACTGGGCATCAACATCAACGGCAAATGCATCATAAACCTTCGATTTGCCGACGATATCGTGATCATGGCTGAGACCTTGGAGGACCTCGGCAAAATGCTTGATGACCTCAATAGAGTCTCCCAAGGAGTGGGTCTTAAAATGAATATGGACAAGACAAAGACCATGACGAATTATTGTACCCACATCTCTGAAGATAAGGGACACTACCCTCAAAGTTGTCGACGAGTAGGTATACCTGGGACAACGGTCCAGTTAGGTACATCGAATTCGAGAAGGAGGTCAATCGTCGAATCCAGCTCGGGTGAGTAGCGCTTGGGAAGCTACGTAACATGTTCTCCTCATGGGCCTCATAAGAAAGCTCAAGGTCACCCAAAGAGCAATGGAGAGAGCTATGCTCGGGGTCTCCCTGCGGGATCGAATCAGAAACGATGAAATGAATTTTCCTGCGGATACCAAAGTGACCGATATAGCCCGAACGATTACCAAACTTAAGTGGCTGTGGGCGGGGGACCATTGCTCGTAGGAACGACGGCCGTTGGGGCGGAAAGGTTCTCGCGTGACGACCACGCACCGGAAGACGCAGCGTGGGCAGTCCACGAGGTGGACTGACGATTTGGTAAAGATCGCGGGAAGCCGCTGAATGCGAGCAGCGCAGGACCGATCGTTGTGGAGATCTTTGGGGGAGGCCTTCGTCGAGCAGTGGACGTCTTTCGGCTGATATGATGATGATGATCTCCATAAACGTGACAGCAGATAGATAAATGAGATAATCAAATGGAGAATTATATCTTAGCATAAAATGTAGACGATATAATTATTATTATTAACAGACGTGACATTATGTAGTTATGTATGTATATAATTATTGCATATAAACAAAAGGATAAAGATATGCTCAAGCTAATACAACACGGTATCTTATCAAATTCGTGATATGGGCGATTTGAAATATTGCTTAGGTAATATATCAATCGATTGACATTCCATCGCCAATGACAGTTGAGTGGAACGGTGGCGGTGAAACACACCACCGATTGATATATCCATGATCAATCCAACTGGATCATGAATATGATAGTATCGTCTAATAAGTCCGACCGATTAAATATGGAGAAATGTCGATCGACATCGACTGATGTCGATTTTTTTCGCTGACTTAATTTGGTTCGAGTGACCGAGAACCTATATAGCCGTTTCAAGAACAGAGAAGAAATGTCAGAATAGGTACATAATCCATTAAACAACAACTCGATTACATTTTGATTTTAGTGGTGACGTTTTATGGAATTCGTAGAAATTGATTGTATTTATGATGTTGTTCAGATGATATCGCTATTTTCCGCATTCACATGTTATCTAGTAGGTATTCAACGTAATTAGCGTTCCGTACCAAAACAGAATAATATTCATCAAATATACTCGGCTTCGGTACTTATCTTAAAAAATTTTTTTAGGGGACATATACCTTTGAAATACAATAAGTAATATAGGTAGGTACGTATGTATTTGTAAAAAATAGTGATCCAAATACAGACGTGAACTTAGATACGTTAGATAGGTAAATTGTGAGATGTCCTATGAATGATTGATTGGGTATATAATTACGATTACAAAAATATGTAATTTCTGTTAAAATTTTGTGTAAAATTTTCTTTCACTCTTCTTTTTGTATTGTATTGTGTTCTGTTGCGTTGTCTTGTTCTTGTAGGTATTGTATTTTACATAAAACGAAAGCTCTTTGACAATGGTGTCGATTCGGATGTACACCAACTTAACTAAACTAAACTAAAATCAGTATTGGAGTTGTGCCGTCGCATCATACTGTTCCAGGGAGAAAGAGACAGCACTACTTTAAAACTGGTTTTAGTTTAGTTTAGTTGGTGTACATCCGAATCGACACCAATGTAGGTGTATTTGCTCAACACTAGTTAAGCAGAAATAATTACAATAATCTACTAATACAGCTGTATTAGATATACTTATTGTTTAGGTACAAGGTATTCTTTTTTTTTTTTTATTAAAAACTGGTTTCGCGTTTGGCCACAATCTCACCTGATGGAAAGTGACGATGTAGCCGAAGATGTATCATGCGCACCCAGTAAATGCCTATTCACTCTACGACTTGAAGATCCCAAGTTAAGATTCAGTTAAAATTAATGAAATTATAATTAACTAGCTTTCCGCCCGCGGCTCCGCCTGCGTTGAAAAGCTTTATCGCGGAATTTTGTTTATCACGCGGGAACTGTTCACTTTATCGGGATAAAAAGTATCCTATGTTTTAATCCAGGGTATGGTCTACCTATATACCAATTTTCATCCAAATCCGCTCATCCGTTTCGCCGTGATTGAGCAACAAACAAACAAACAAACAAAGAAACAAACAAACATCCAAACTTTCGCATTTATAATATTAGTTAGATTAATTAGATTACAATTACCGATTTCCAACCTCATTAAAGCAACTGATAGAATGGAACACTCATTGCCCGAGTCCCCTCTAACACTTGGAGCAGTGGTGATACCTTCATATAAGCCCAACAGCCCGGATTGCCTTACTAAATACTCGAATATGACTATTAACTATTTAAACAGTATAGGAAATCTTTGATTTAAACATTCGCACTTGTCAAACTGAACCTTGGTGCTTGGTTGGTTACCTATTTAATTTCACTGGCTGTATAAATTGTCGGGCTTACCCTCTTTTGAAACCCTAGGCACGCAGGCAAGAGAGTCCAACAGGATATTGTTGGTCAGCTATTTTATTAATCAAGTTTTTTTCGTATTTGTCCCACTATACAAGGGGTTATAGCACAGTATTACAATATCTTCGTTATAGGTTGATGCAAAGCTAATTGAAGTAATTCAGGACATTTCCAGCTAAACTTCTTTGGTAAAACATCTTACTTGTTAAATAGGTCACAATAGCGGACGTTTGAAATTCCGAGATTCCTGTCAGGGTAAAAGCACCATAAAGTTTACCACCATAAATGGAAGCAGGAGCCATTAGGCTAAAGTCGTGGAACCTGGCTCTAAGCTATCTGTGATCAATGTATCAAACAACTAGACTATTTTCTTCTTTAGAATTACTTGTTATAAATTGATGGATCCACTCATGAGCCAAGTCTGATACACTGTGATGTTTTTCTTGTAATTTTACCTCTATCTAAAGCACGGGCGTAGCCAGGGGAGTTTGGGGGTTCGAACCATCCCCCGACAAGCCCAAAATATTACATTATATGCATTGAAATTATAACACACTTATTGCACAAATCCACAGTATTTAGTTAGAAGTAACCTTCGTAGGTACTAGTATGTTTTCGTTTTGTATGCACTTTGTCGTCGTTACTTCCTTAAAGAACTGAACTGAACTAAAGAATAAATCTAAAACATAAAGGAAAAAAACGTAAGAATAAGACAGAATGACAGTGCCTAACTTAATTCAATCTAAAACAAATATATAATCTTTTACTCATATTAAGTATTCATATCCAACTTTATTACCCCTTAAAGCCTAAAGAGAAAGTGAATGATTTCTACACCAGACCATTACAAATAATAAGATATATTTGTCTTACATTATTTGGATGAAGCGGCTATCTCCACAGCTTTCATACAATTCGTAGACGTCATTAAATATAATGGGTTCTGTAATCTAAACTGTGTGGTCGATTGTACGTGCACAGGTATGGAACACCACTCATGATCCATTTTACTAAATACAAAGCTGATACAACAATGCTTGGGTCATTTGTCAACGAGCGCGGCGGCTTTCGCTCCATCGTCATTCTTCAACCGGTGGTGCTTTCATCTCAGCTGACAGATGACCTGATGGACACGAGAACGATTATCGGCGATCCCTTTGTCAGTCAGAAGAACCGCAGCAACTACAATAAGGCGGTCGTATCAAAGCGCTTCATACTGGCAACCATTGATTTATATTTTAAAGAGATTAAGTTATTTTCAACTCACTTTAAAAATAACTTCTCAGCAATAAAACTTCATATCAATGAAGGTATAGCTCATGTACTCATTTTAACGGCTATCAGTTTAGATAGGTAAGCAGGTAAATACAAACTTATGAAGAATCGCACCAAGTTGCAATTATATTGACTGGAACAACCAGGCGCGGGGAGGGTTTCCATCCATATGTTGTCAACATACCGAACATCCGCACTAAGCGCTTTGCTTCATCATTTATAATGCGGACTGCTAAGGTATGGAACTCACTGCCCGCGTCGGTTTATCCCGACACTTACAACCTTGGGATCTTCAAGTCTAGAGTGAATAGGCATTTACTGGGTGCGCGTGATACATCTTCGGCTACATCGTCACTTTCCATCAGGTGAGATTGTAGTCAAATGCGAAACCAAGACAATCAAATTAAATCAAATGCGTGGAATGAAACAAAACATTATTATAGATCGATTCCTTATATGAAGTATGTAGGTCTTTTAACAAGGACAGAGATTATTGTTCAAGAGGTATTGTTGTGGTTCATTGACCGGGCCGGTTGCGCTGTTTAATTGTTCATATTCGCGTGATGCAACGCTCACAGTACTAAAGAATACTACAGTAAGCCGGTACCACAGGCAAGTGCTATGGTTGTGCTATGGCCCGGGGCCAAATCAAGCGCACCGAATTGAGCCGTTGCTGTAAATGGCTAGTAACAAACAAAACTTATACGACCATTAAAGTTTAAGTAACAGGACTTGGTTTTATGACTATGGAAGTTGTGAGTCAATGGTGAAAGTCACTGGTTGTTAGACAGTATTTTCATACTAACAAAATATTTAAGCACTCAGGTTCTAATTTCTAGAATTAAAGAAAACATGTGAGGTAGTCCTTGAATAAAGAAATTCTTGACTTCGAGACTTCATGTTGTTCTACTACAGTTCATCAGTATCATGCATCTCTAATCTCATTTATTTATTTGTGCGACGGTGCTTGAGGTACCTAATTAACTGAAATATGTTTTTGTAATCGTTTTGTGTAGAAAGAATATACAGGATGGAACCTACCTACTATGTAACAAAAGCTGTCTACATGAAAAATTCTACATCTATAAAACTATTCTGTTAAAAGAATGAACGAATTGATGCTTAGATGTAAGCCATAAATAAAACATCATCAAAAAGTCATCCACTTTTCTCCACTCACTGAACAAAAACAAATATTTACAAAAATTAATTATTTCTCACTAAGTTGTGAATAAGTTGTAGGGCAGTAATGAGCGTCGGTGGCTCAGCGATTAAGACGCGTTCTCCCAATTTGGGGGGTCCGGGTTCGATTCCCAGGCAGGCCTTGCACCAATGAGTTTTTAAATTTAATTTAATTATTTATGTGTATTTATCCGACTGTTCTTAAACGGTGAAGGAAAACATCGTGAGGAAACCTGCATGCCTGAGAAATAAAAATTCTAAGGCATGTGAAGTCCCCAACCCGCATTGGGCCAGCGTGGTGGACTATGGCCTATACTCCCTCATTATACGAGGGAAGGCCTATATCCCTGCAGTGGAATGTTTACGGGCTGAGATGATGATGAGGGCCGTATTAATAAATCGATCTTGAGATTGAGACCGAGTCTCAGTATCAATACTATTTTTTTTTTGATAATGTTTTAATATGCAACAGATTCTCAAGCGTCAACTTAAGGTCATCGCAATCCTGACAACTGTTTATTAATACGGCCAAAAGAGCCGTATTAATAAAACGATCTCAAGATCGATGTGAAAGTAAGTTATAATACTTGGGATGGTAAGCCAATACGCAAAACAGTATCACAAAATAATAGTATTGAGAGTGGGTCTCGATCTCAATCTTATTATACGGCTCTTAGAGCTACAACGAAGAGAGTAGGATGAGTACAGCTATCAGAATACCTTTAGAGCTCAAGTTAAGTTCCAAAGAGAGTAGTATCGGTCGACAAAATAGTTTTAATTATTTATTTTACTAATTGAGGAGAAGGAGTCATTTTTTTTCCTTCTTTTTAAATAAATTTGGCACCCAAGGTAGCGTAAAGTCTTTTCTCGGGACCCGCTTATTTTCAGTAGGCGACGTTCAGCTGTACCGCTGTTGATCCTGGCTATACAGGAGTTGCAGTGGGAGGGTGTGGAAGTGGGTCAGCTAATTGTTTTAGACCATTGCATTGGCTTACCATTAACATTCTATCGAACTCGCATTGAAGAGAAACAAAGATGGATTTTTAGGGATTATTAGAGTTTAAATCAATTAAGGGTGACCGGTGGATACCAGGAAGAACTAAAATTATATAAATATACGGAATCAGCTAACCTTGTTGTACTAACATTAAAAATTACTCGTAATTAGCTAATAATGTCAATAATGTAGATGTCAACATTGTCTAAGTATTAAAATATTTATTTGTTTACTTTGCAATGACTAAATGGCCTATTTGTTTATTCACAATAATGCGTAAGATAGTGCCTTAGCTCATTAAATTTAATTTCGTCTACTTTACACCATGTATTTGAGGATAGTGGTATCCTATCTGAGTATTATGTACAGTAGTTACGGGTTCAAAAGTGGCAACTCAAATGATTTAGATTTGTTCGATATTTAAAGCAAATTAAAATCACATAGAATTTGGAGATTAGACTGGTGTTCGCAAATATCTAAATCGTGTGAGTGCGCTTTTGAAAGCGACTGTACCTTGAGTACATTTGATAAATCCCTGACCACCCACCGGGCTAATCCCAAAAACGTAGGCGCACTGCCGCCGTTCCATTAAAATTTTCCTTTGAAAATACGTTCTGGTTCAGGCATTCCACATGCTTTTTTTGTTTTCTTATGGGAACAAAAATCCCCAATCAAATATTCCTAATAAAGCTCAGACTGTACGCAACGCTCGTCTGAAACCCAGTATCAAAATAGTTTAGAGAGTCCCCGCCGCCGCGCCGAACAGACTGGGCCACAGTGTAAGCTATGCAGTAACTCAAGTGTACTATGATAGGCACTTTAATAAATTATTTTTTATAATTATACTCAACAGTTTTAGGCTAGAATTCAGTTACGTCTAACCACTGATCTTTTATTAATAGTGTTCAGTGCGTCTCTGACTTAAAGTAATGAATAGTATTTAGTATCTTACTATGGAGGATTCTGCTAATCTCAGGACAAAACTTAGTATTACTTAATTTATCGATTCGCAAAGTATAATTATTTAGTAAATGGTGATGCTGTTGATTCTGTATTATCCAATAATAAAATAAAATAAATTTAACATAACGGTTAAGCAAAATAACGGGAAACAGGCGCCAGCGTATATTGGAGTCTTATGAGTATGTAAAATAATGTTCAAGGCTCTGTCAAGACAGAAATGTAGGAATGGGATAAAACAGGATAAAACTTGTTGTAGAAGAGAAGTTCTTCGTTTTGGATTATCAATACAGTACTGTATAATCTAGAAACCAATCCTATGAATAAAATTATACTTCGTCGCCCGTGTCAAATAAATTTTCAAAAATATCAAAAACTTTATTAGTTGAAATTACCTTCGGCTTAGTTTGAATATAGCATCTATTGTCTCTCTGTACCTACACTTTACAGACATCAACAGCCATAAAAGTCCCCTACTGGACATAAGCCTCTCTCATGTAGCGATTTGCATCAATTCCATGGCAGGATGTAATCGCCAATACCCAATCGCTGCGCTGGGCAAACTATTTGGCGATCGCAATTTTTTCTGTGTTAGCTCCGGACCAATGACGCTCCTTGTGAAGTCTCTATAATGTCAGCTTACAAATCGTAGGTCGCGGTTTCGATCCCCAGCGGGGTACAAGTTTTAATACTCGGTTTGATTAGTGGTAGTGCATTTTAAAACGTCTTCCTGGATAGCTACCACCATCTTATCTAAGTCTGCCACCATACAGCAATGTTACAAACAGCATTGTTGTGTTCCGCTTGTCAGAGCTAAAATAGTCAGTCCCCCAAATAAGGTTAGGTTTCCGGGTTAGTACGGTTCCACCTTCGACCTCATCTTCACTTAACGTCAAGTGTGATGGAGGTTAAGTGCTAACCAGTAGTGGTGAATAAAAAAAATATGTAGTTAGTTACATAGACTATTTATGAAATTAACCGCAAATATAAGTTTGTCGCGAGTTAATTCGATCAGGTATTTGAATGTAACAATTTTCGGATTCGTATCACAAGACCTCCTGCCAAGTGCCAAATTTCAAAATTGTAGGTCAACGGGAAGTAACCTATAGATTTTGATGATCTGACAGTGAGTGGGACATTTAAGTAGTATGCGAAAATACGCTAAGAAAGGCTGTATGGTTTTATTGCTGACGACCGATTGGTGTAGTGGATAGTGACCCTGTCAGCGAAACCAACGGTTGCGGGTTCGAATCCCGCGAGGGGTAAATGTTTGTGTGATGAATACAAACATTTATTCCCGAGTCATGGACGTTTATATAAATATTTATGTATGTTTAACCGTTATCTAGTTTCCATAGCACAAGCTTCGCTTAGTTTGGTGACTAGATGATTGGTGTAAGTGTCCGAAATATTTATTTATTTATTTATTATTATTGCTTTGCAGTAGAAACCTATTTTTATACCAATATGAGTAAACCTTAAGATTCGATATTAATTTCACCTTGATACCTCCAGCCAGTTCTTAGGGGCCTTGGCACACAGTCAGACAGACGGACAGCAAAGTGTCCCTATAAGGGTTACTTTTTTATCTTTGGTACGAAACCCTGTAAAATTAAGGTTAATAGATATTATAAATACGAGTTTTATACACTTGTTTATCAGTTATACTAAACAATAATGGGGTCGATTCGGATGTACACCAACTAAACTAAACTAAACTAAACTAAAACCAGTTTTAGAGTATTACTGTCTCTTTCTCCCTGGAACAGTATGATGTATCCAAAACTGGTTTTAGTTTAGTTTAGTTGGTGTACATCCGAATCGCCACCAATATCGATTTAATATACACCTATATCGAGAGGACTCTTACTTTACCGGAACATAAAGCAAGATTAGAAAATAAATACGTAAGGACGCCCTACGTAACTATTTATTTCTACGAATAGACGCTCTGTGTTTGCCGATTTAATATGAGCAATTAATGGTTTTGTTTAAAGTTATCTTACCGTTTATTATAGTGAGTAGTGGGCTTAGGCCAAGCGGAGCGGACGGAAGCCCTTTGACCCTTTGTTTGCCAGCAGCAGAGCGACGCACTCTACAGGATATGCTCTGTTGCTGACGGAAATATACATTGACACTACTGACAATGACTAAAGGAAGTTATTGATATGGAAACATGCTACAAAAACATTAGGTAGTTACCGCTATAACCCCAACTACAGTGGCACTTGATTATATTTTAGAAATGGAACGGCCAATATAGTGCCGATATTTATCGGGTTGATTTAGATGATAATCAATCTCCACAAGGATTCAGAAGATTTCGTGCCCGTACACCAAGACAGTCCAGACTCCAGAAACGGGTAATTGTATCATGCATATAACGTTGTATGAATTCTTCGTATGGATGGCACCATGGTGAGGATTAGTTACTTGTATAGCTGTTTACTGCGCACGGGCTGCTCCGTCAGTGGGTGAAGTGTGAGTTTTGCTTCGATTTAAGGTAGACGGTTCACAGCATTCGCGTATGTCTATTTGTATTAAGACATGGGCAACGCCTCAAGCGGGTGTCGGTTTTTACACGAATAGAAACGCTATCCCATAAGATTTGCGTACATTACACGGTAAAATAGGATACGTAGCACACATGGACCGGGGTACACAAACAGGGATCGATTGAGGATATTCGTTCTACACAGACTGACGTAATAAATTTATAATCCATTCGACAGAATGAATGACAGTTATGGCACAGATTAGGTACTGAGTTTGAAACTAAGTATTTTTACTGGAGCCTGATTCTCACATACTCGAGATTTCAATGTCGAACGACATCAATAGGTTTGTCACTTTTACACACGTATATAAGTGTGAAAGAGATAGACATGCCAATGTCTATCGATAGACAAATGTCGAGTGTGCGAGAATAGGGGTCCTGACTAGTTGTAGTTACGGTTGCCACCTTTTTTCGAACCAATGAAGTATATTGGTTGCTAGAGGTAGAAAGAGAAGAGAAAAGAAATACATTGTATGGAAATAAAGTAATAAGTTATTCTATAATGAAATTTCACCATAAATATCTTTAAAGTTAAGCTTTGTATATAATAATGATCTATAAAATTAATGGAGAAATAACAAACTATGTGAAATAAAGTATCTTCGCGTACTTTATTGGCCACATAAAGTATAGTACAATTACCCCGAAATAACGTATATACTTTATTATAAAGTACGGGTGGTAACTCTAGTTGTAGTATATATACCGTCAGCTATCTATCGACCTAAATATCGGTCAAAGGTAAAACATAAGTTATGCAAACAATTCCTTAGCAACGCAAGCGCTATGCGGTGTGCGCACCCGCCGACAACGATACCAGTTACCCACAACATCCTCTAACTTGTTTATGCTTTTAACATGCACTCAAAATGGTTACCTACAGTACGTGGTATTGGTACCTCAACTGGTACCATATTCTAACATATTGTATAAGGGTTTGCGTTATAAGGATACAATAGTCTGGGCATACAATATGCATTATCTATATAAATAGGTAATTAAGTCGCATAAAACAGACATAAGTAGGTAGGTAGACGTAAACGCAATAATTAGGTAGAGGTAGAGATGTTTATTAAGAAATTACTTTGATGTGACTTCCTCATAAAATAGATGTTCCTAATTACTATTGAGTACAAAATGCTAATGCATGCATGACATTCTATAAATTCTCGGTTATGCCAAAATCAGGTTTTCCTACAAACAAGACTTAGTGACATAATAATTATACCTATAGCCGTATACAAAGTATAGGTACAGGTAGGTTGTTTAACAAAATTATAGCTGTGTTGACACACGGCATTCCTCACGGGCAGGCTCACACCTGTGGGATTAGCCACCCACGGCCGTAACGAACAAACACACGTGATTGCTGCTCTCCGTTTAGCTTTATTTGCCTCAAACAGACTACATACAATGTAAAAAGTACAAAACATTTTTACAACCTTACCACAAAAATTTTAAAGAAGCCTTGAACAAATGTTTAATGGTTATTTCAAAAACAAAATAACGTTTTATATTACACCGAACGTTTTCTTCTTTTGTGAATAAAGCAGTCACTATGAAGACGAATATTATAAATTTTAAGTATATTTGAAATAATAATCTTGAAATGCCCGGGATGGACTAAGATAAAGTAGACTAATTCCCCCAATGTTGTTACCTATATTGAATGGAAACATAGAACTTATTTTTTATATAAGGATGTGTCAAACTGTTGTATGGCGTATCTATCTTCGTCAAAGACAATATAATTTTATAACTGTCAGGCGTAAACTAACTTTGGAGGCGACTTTACTAAGCATGTTAGGATTGAATCTATCGAGACCATGCATACAACATACCATTGACTGTTACAAAGCAATATACATACGAGCAACTTAACACTACAGATACGACATAGTAAATACACTCGTTCCCTAACGAAGGACCCCATCAAAGCTCAGACTTATGAAATGCTAGGGCGCCCTCGTCCAATTTCATTGCAGCTTATACCTACATTACCTTATTTAGATGTGGGATTATTTTTTACTGTGAAGTGCAGGCAGTGTTCACCCCCATTCACCCCTGTGACGGGGTGGTAGTTGGGAGAAATAAAGTGAGGTCTCGCCCGGCAAAGCTGAAAAATAAAAGTTATAAAAACCAAAATCGGATCTGCATTTGAACATTGTTCTTTTATTTATCTATCTTTTAGATTTATCAGCATTTTCATTTGTTTAAGTTTAATACTTAAATGAAAAATTTACAAGCGGGTGCATATCAATGTCAATCGGTTCATGTAAAGATGGATCAATCTGTGTCTCTCCCAAAGTTTATTCATAGCATCACAAGTAAAACTTTATTATATTAGAATAAAAACTACAACAGATACTAAATTTACAAACTAAACTACCTCTAAACAAAAATTTACCGGGTACCGTACCTAGTAAGCTGGCAGCAGCGTCACGTCTCTGTATCGCATTTCTAATAGGTACCTACGTTGAGAGAGGTAGCTAATTGTTATTTATATTTAGTTCACAAATTTGTTTTCATACGAGAGTTTTAGTTAATAAACCAATTTTTTTATTCTCTCCAAATCCAACAAATAATAATTAAAAATGTTTATTGGCATAGTTGAACACTACTACGTAGGTTAGTTATTATGAATTTGTACCTATTATGAAAAGGCTTTAAGTAGGTACATATTTGTTATTGTAGGTCCCCGACTTTCTATACTAAGTGATAATCTGTATCTTAGAAGACAGTTTTTTTGTGCAACTAAATCAGCCTTAACAGTTAAAGAAGGTAAAAGTTCAGACAACTTTACATGCGACAATATTGTATATGTGTCTTGGCACATTTTGGACGCAGACACAACTTCGTTTGTAGTGCAACTCGTTCACTAATTGCGTAATCGGACAGGTAAACCCATAGGAGCAAATCAACACCAGCTAACCCTTCTATTTGCAGTACATGTTTACTCAGTGGTGTGTACATATCAAAATGATCAATCAGCTAGGAGTCACGTCACATAAGGCTGTAGGAGCGAGGTGCTAATTACTCGACCACGAGACTCGGAGCTTCAATTAGACGACCTCCCGGCCAGACGCCATTGACTCGACCAACGCGGCACGGTCGCTATAGGCGCGCCATTCATGCCTCCCGGGAGAATCATTCATCCCTGTGATGTGCCCGGCGAGGCGTTAGCTTGTATTTGCTAATTGGGAACGAATTTAGTTCTGCTTCCATTGAAATTGCTATGTGAAGCTCAAGCGATTTAAATTTTTTCTAACACCTTTGTACCTATTTAAAGTAAATATCGTGTAGGTAAGTTCTACTGTAAAAAATTAAAAGAACTTTCTGTTACAAATTCAAAGGGGTTTAAAAATGTCAGTCGCTTGAGCTAGGTCTGAGTATGCCATCAATAGCAATGAGCAAAATAGGTATAAATATGTTTTGTGAAGGATATTCCATAAAAAATATAAATGTAAGTACCGGCCAAGTAAACGTCAATCCAGGCGCAGTAGAGTTCCATAGCCCACTTTAAAGGGTCCTTCCTTACCTATGAAATTGGCGTTTTGTATGAAGAATTTCATTAAGACTGATTTCTCCATACAAATATTTTTGAGATTTTTTGGAAAGGGCAAATCCAAATCCAAACACTGTGTGTATTATCGGATAACATTAACGGTGTTAATTTTTAAAACCGCTTTATAAAAGTTTCAGCGAATCTAAGAAATAATATAGGAAGCACATAAAAGGAGCTGTGTTAATTTTTTTTATTATGTGATTTAACCCAGACATTTAAAAATATTTCATGTGAAAACTTGAAAATTTATTCCATTTTCCAAATAAAAAACAAATTTGGAAATAGCTATAAAATCGTAGGAGTTGGTACATATGATTAACGAAGAAAAAAATCTCCAATTTCATGGGTAAAGACCTATTATTATTTTATTTATAATTTATTTTTACCGTAATTTTATTTTGACAGTTGATTAATTTTATTTGGTATGGAGTTTCTATGTACATTTAACAAACCCAAATACATGTCCTAAGTTCGTCTACCGTTAGTCAAGTAGCCTACTTAGCTGTGACAAATTTTCTTTTAATTTCGCTATAGGCTACTATGTTGTTACAAATTTTTGAAATCATATATGTTTAACTGGTAGGGGGTGGGGACCTTATTTCCAACAATATTTTAAAGCGTAATAGGTATTTCGTAAATCGTATCCAGTATCGAAAAATAGTCAAAACAACCTAAATGTACCCTACATTTTATGTTTTCAAGATTTTATTTGTAGACGCAATATGTGTATACCTACGATATATCATCATCAATGGGCTTACACGTCCCCACTGTTGGGACACAGGCTCTTCTCACCGGGAGAGGTATGGGCCATAAACCACCTGCGAATATCTATGCTAAATTTCAGCTTCGTAAAATGCCTGTGACATACCGAAATTACAGAAGGATATAACATTTTTCTTTTATTATAAAATTTTTGGTAAATATAATTAACCAATTATTTAGAAATAGTTTCCGCAGTTTATATTCTCAAGTTCATTCACTAACTTTAGGTAATAAACTAAATTAGTTAACTGTAATTTAATATTGCATTTATGTAACACTACGTACTATAGTGAAACTTAACTAGGTGGTAGGTTTTAATGAAGAGCAACTTAGCCAAACTGCGACAAAATTACTACTTCAAATTAGATTTAGGTTACTTTCTGGATTTTACTATTAAATAAATGGCTCGGCATTTGCATATCTAGCCCACCATACAATGACAAAGTGCGTCCTACGTACGTAAGCACATTATACGTTTGCATTTCCGTCTGTCAAGGTACTCCTGTTGTGAAGGGCTCTCAGAAGGCCACTTAAACGTAATGAAACAATGGATGCAAAGCCCTTCTCTTAATCTAAAGACATTTCGCGATATGAGTAGCATCATGTAGGTACAGAAATGCTTACTTCGGGACCATCATCTTGTAATTTCATAGAACGTCTTTCATTTAAATATTTTTCGGTTCGCTCGGTTCCTACCTTTGCCTAAAAAACTGTCTTTGTATGAGTTCAACTGCTTTCACTGCAAAAGCTTGGTTGTTGGCTGGCTGTTAGTTGTTGGCGAATGTATTATGACGAGACACACTGAAAATATTAGGCGAGCCCATTATCATTCACACAACATAAAAAATCAATAACATCATACTAATAATTATAGTGCCTAACTTAAAAATATTGTATTATGTTTTATGTAGGAATATTGTCACATTATTTAAAATCAAAATGTAATTGGTTGGTCTAACCATTTCTGCGTCTGTGGCTGGAGAGCCCTAGCGACCTGTGACTTTGATTTAACCTATATAGGGACCAGCAGCCTTCCATAATGAGTTGTCCAAGGTCCATTGCTGCTTCCCCCACATTTTTCCGTGGTCGATCAGAGGGCGGAGTGTGAGTTTTGTTTCGACTTAACTTTACTACCGCGTTCACATTTAAGTGACGATTTGTATGGAGAAATGTGCAGCGCCTCTAGCGGATAGTTTGCAAAACGATTTCTTTCATAGGGACTTTTTTCGTAAACGCGAACGCGGTGGTAAAATTAAAAACGAGACAAAACTCACACTTCGCACACAGAGCAACCATTTTTGGATTTATTCGATAACCATTTTGGATTCGAGACAAGAGATATTTGAAATACAACTACTCAAAAACGACGGCTTGTTTAACTTTCTTTAAATGATTTTATTTTTGAGGTGTGTACAGTCAGCTGCAGAGATACATGTTTCCCCGTACTTGCAGTCATCATTGAATAGAGGGTTCACATTTCTATGCAGTTACATACATACAAATTTAACATAACACGAATTTTATCCCAAATAATTAGTCAGAAATATCCCAAACATAAGCGTTTGGGCGTTTCAATCATTAAAAGTTTAGTATACTTGAAACATGTAGGTACAGTTCACTTTTAGAAATATTTCTAGAATTAACACATTGTGACACCGCCGCCGTTGAACTTAGATGTTTTTGGTATATTTTAATTTTGTATTTATTACTTATTTAGGTTAAGTATCTAAAATGTTACAAAGATATATAATATTAAAATACAAATGTTACAGGTGTCACAAAAATCTATATAGGTTACTCAAGACCATACCCAAGTCATCATCATACATTCATGACATAGTGATTTCTATTGGCTAGCTTATAATTAGCCAAACAATACAAAGACCCTTACAAACTTCCCAAACAAAATTCCCAACAATGGAAAGTCCCATAGTCTCCTTCACGACACCCTTGAGAAGAGATTTATAGGTACGATTCTTCTTACGTGCCGGCGACCAAACGTCACTGTCGGTAACAAAAATTAAGATTTATAAAGAGTTAGGACTTGAAGAATTTCCGTACCTACTATTACTGAGGAGCTCTATTGATGAGCATCTGAAGTCAAAATCATTCGCTTACTGGATAGAGGACTTAGTCGCCGTAACTAGCGAAATGTATTGAATAGTTCAATTTGTAAAACTCTCTCTGTTAAATTTAACAAATTTGTCTTATCAATTATTAGCCAAATGTTATGTTTTCTGTATGGCATCGCTATCAGTGCGTAGATAATGTTTCCGATACACTGCGTACGCCCACAAACTAACTGTGGTATTTACCCACACAAGTTATGTCAATATGTCGGCCATAGCTATAAATTTAGTGATTAATAATTATAGGTATAACTAGTCTAGTCTTCTGGCAATATGACTGGTTGTTGGCGCCAGCTGGCATGGAGTTATCCATTAATAGTCGATGTCGTTGCATATGGTATTGGTTTAGAATACCAGCCTTCATTACTCAGCGTGCGATGGATAAGGCACGTTGTTGCTGACTTTGATCGAGGATATGACGAGATACCGTCACGTTTTCATTTCCTGTCTATTGCTTCTTTTGTGCGCCTGTGTGTCTCTTGTGTACTACAATACTTCATTTTAACCCCTTACGCGAAAAGAGGGGTTTGTCTGTCTGTGTGTTCGAAAGCTAGTGTTTCTCTTTTTCTTTAGCCATGTTAGATGAAAATTGGTTGAGTTGTATCGAAGAATTAACTTTTTACACATGATGCTTTGATGAACCTGCATGATATTATAATATGTTCTCTTTCAGTTCTCCCGAGAACTGAAAGAGTTCCCGAAAACTTTCTAAATTTTGTTATCCAAAACAGAAAATAGGAGAAAAAGGAACTTTGATCAGGGTAAACCCAGGACAGTTAAAATCGTTTTCCTTGTACATATCTTCCTTAATCAACTCGACTTCAGAATGGAGTACCTATAGGATAAATTATCATTGGTTGCGTGTAACGTTATAGTTGTTGTACTAATCGTAACATATAAAACGTTATCCGTGTTAAATCCAAACCAACACATCAACAGCCGTAGCGTCCATTACTGCACATATTCAATTCAATGCATAAACTTTTATTTCATAAGCTAAAAGAATAACATTTGAAATCGTCGTGACATACAATTATCGCTCATTCACAAGACAGACTCCCCAGAGAAGACTGAGCAAGAAACTCAGGGGTTGCTCTTTTTAAATGAGTATTTTTACAATTTATGACTCGACAAAGGGAAAAAGGAAAATATAAGACTGGATATATGTATCCGTTATCCAATTCCATAGTACAAGCTTTGGTTGGGTCCGAAATATTAATGTATTTATTGAATGATTAGACTGAATATCGCCGAGCGGATCATGGCCATGCATTCTTGACTTGACGACCTGTTTGGTATAGTGGTTAGCAACTCTGACCTATACCGAAAGGTTGCGGGTTCGAATCCCGCTAGGGGCATATCTTTGTGTGATGAATACGGACATGTGTACCCGAGTTATGGATGTTTTCATTTATAATAAGTATTTATTTACAAAAAAAATGTATTTATGTAGTATATCAACCATCTGGTATCCACAACACAAGCTTATAGTTGCTTAATGTGGAACTAGATGGCGTTGTGTGTATGTCTAAGGATATTTATTATTATTATTCTTATAAACTAACTAGCTTCCCACCTCGCGTCTTTAAAATATGTATTTGCCTATTTTTCCTAAACAATTGCAGATTGTCGCGTATATTAAGTTTTCATAAATGTATATTGCGATGCCAAAGTTAATATATTGATCTCCTTAAATTTACATTAAAATCTCTACCGCCCCTGACATTTTTTGGCTTAACCTGGGGGTCTACTCCCAAACGAAAATAGCTTCGGACGCCGTAACTTCGGACTTTTTCTGTTGCAGTTTGCTGTGTCAATTATAAACCAATCGTCATTATTTTACTTTTGTTGTATATAGTTGGACATCACAAGTTAGTAGGACGCATGGAACGTGTGAAGTTATGCAAATAAAGGATTCTTAGTAGAAGAAAAAATTCCGAAGTTACGGCCGTCCGAAGCTATTTTCGTTAGAGACTAGACCCCCTGGGATGGTCCATAGACGATGAAACATACAATATACCTATTTACGTATACAATACAACTTCACACAACATAAGACGTCAGTTCAATAATATTACCAACCAGTCTGCTATTTACATAACGCTGCTTACGAGTATAAGTTTGTTCTGATTCGCAGTGAAAGCCGACATTGTGCGGCGCGGGCGCAACTCGCTGGCGCCGTATTGCAACACTACAGCGGGTTGCGGAAGCGAGGCCCTCTTGCCACACTGCCTTGCCACATGCTCTATTGAATCGTGGAATTGTTGTATCAAGTAAATTGCATCACCGACTCTAGATTATGTTGTTCATCACCATTTTACACTGGTCATACTGAATGTAGAAACCCTTATTGGTAAAATTTTCTATTATAATACAAATATTTCCATCAACAGTCCACTTCTGAACATAAACCTATCCTATGGCGTGATCTTCATCGTTTTCCATGGGAGGTTTTACCCCAACTCGCCACGCTGCCCGGTTGCATGGGAGCTCCACATTGTTGCCGAATACTGCTCTTATGTTGGTCGCCTTTACGACAGCCACTGAAAGAGACGGATTATAGGAACGTATTTTATTTTGACGCGAACCACATAAATAAATACTTATTTGGTACGCTATCATCATGCCGCCTCGCATTATTCACTTTTGTCCGTCATACTACTATTTATTATGCACATGTATAATTATTATGTATAATGAATCCCTTCGCCGCATTTTACGGCACCCACTATCGACGCTTGTGATATAGATAGCGTCATGCACCGCTTTTTATTTCATTTTACATAGCCGATAGCAATGATTTTTAGGAAAAAAGTACCTATAGTCATTTCTTCAATCCTTCAACATTGCTGTGCAAAAAATCAAACCATTCTAATGTACCGACGTAAAAAGACACAAAGAGACACACACATTTGCATTTATTAATTCTAGAGACACAACCTTTCGAAAGAAATTATCTAAATAACAGTGAAAGCCGCATCAAAATGCGTTTTGAAACAGACAGACGCGGATGAGACTTTGTTTTATACTATTGTAGTGTGAAACTACGATGTTAGGAATTATTGATAATCGACTAACTTCTCGATTTAATTATAATTATACACAATTTTTAAACACATTTTTTATTACTAGTGAATTTGAGTTTAAGCGTTTCGAAGATTGGCATCAGCCACGCATTGTACATGGATGTACACTGTCTGATTTAGAGTTTTGGCAGCCCTAGACTAACTGCGAATATGGTACGTACATACATGCGTAGACAGGGGAAAGTCCTCGTGAGTGCTCTGTCTACGGATACCTAGGACGTTGTACCTACGTAGGCGTCGTGGATTGGAGGATGGATGCGTCTCACCGCGATGGCGCTCTCTCGAGCGCGGGAATTGTTTCCAATTCAAGTAAGTATATTAGGCGCGTATTTTCAAATAAACAAATTCTGTAAATAGGTATGTGGTGCTTGCAAAGGCAAACTCAGCGCCATCTCGGTCCCTACGCCCTAGGCTCTAGTCTAGTTAGCCTGTGGGCAAATCAAGCCCTGTGGATGTACACGAGTAAAGATTGATTTGGATTCATTACCAAACTGCAGGAATTCTGCTTTTGGCTTTACTTATGTTCGCAAAACGGCGAACCATAACATAAAGCCCATATGATTAAAACGATCTCATAGATTGAGATGAACTTAAGTTGATACTTAAAATATTGTTGTGTATTTAAACAATATCAAAACAAATGGTATTGAGAGTGAGGCTCTATCTGAAGCTTGAGATCGCTTTATCAATACGATACATAGTTAGCAGCCTCTGTCTATTCATTAATACCTATTCAAGATTCTATTTTGTAGAATGTGTACGAGGTTTTGTAGAGGTTCTTGAGACTACAGCAGAGAGGTACTTCAAAAAAATCAATACTCATATACGCACGGTATAAAGGGTAGGCTCATATGATTATATCCGTAATTCAAAAGATACATACAAAAACCTTTTTCTGAAAGAAATTGAATCGAATATTGAATAAAATGACATAAATACCTTCGTAATGAACCGTATCGTCCGTATCCGAAATTTAGATTTTTCCTACTCCCGCATCATTTACCTAGTTACTATGATACAAATCAAATTTTTCTGTTTACCTACTACTATAAGTATACGCTTATCTACAATCACAATTACCTACCCATTGATAAATGCTTATCAGATTACATAAAAAAGTTAAAAGTTTTAAGTGGATAAAAATATTTAATTGAAAAATTTTTACATAACTATCCCGTTTTTAATTTTTCTCGCCTATACATCAGAAGGAGGATAATGTTTTTAAATGCATATACATATCCTGTATATGGCTGTACGTAATTGTGTATACAACTAAGTTAATTATTATGTTGAATACCCACCACTCAATAAACAGAGACTTTGTGCATGTTTATCTGTTTTTTAACCGACTTCTTTGCTTATCATATCATACTCATTTCATAGTGAATGATTAAGGTCAGTCAGTTTCGAGCAGTTCATTGCTTTTTTTCAACACACATTATACAACGTTATATTTTATTTAATTACATTATAAAAAGCCGATGCACCCCAATTAGATCATATATTTTGTGATCAATATAGGAAGAAAAAGTAAAATAAAAATAAAAGATTGCAAATTTGGTGCAAAGATTGTTGCGAATTCAGTTACTATTATGTTTCCGTTTTTCCCTAGTAACGTTTGGACAGTATAGTAGTAGGGTCTCGAATACCATATGCTAAGGAATAGCTAGTTAATGATGAATCCTTCTTTTGCTATCGTGGGCTATATTGTGGGGTGTTTATCATTCCTTCATTAGATAAACAATTGAGGGAAAAATATAACACCCCATTTTTATAGTCTGAAAAATATAGTACGTGATTCTGATCAAACTAGTTTCAGGTGTACAATAAAATATCCTTGTATACTTATTAATTACTCAGAGAGTAGTGAAAGACCGACGATAGAAATGGTAGAGAGAGACTGACAATATTTTAGATGTAGACATGACTCATTCATTTACAAATTGGTATGTATGTCATAGGCAGATGGTTAAATTAGCCATTAGGTGGATCGTTATGTATGACGGAGAGCGGATTGGTTATATATTGTTGTGTTAGGAGCCCCATGTAACAGTTTCCAATAATATACGTGATTTCTATTGATAGGCTAATGTAACCTGCATGCGACATTACCTCTTCATAATATCAGTCACAGGAACTGCTGAACATAGGCCATGACAATAAATTTATAAAGGGCCTATTATCTTTACAAAAATCTGTACAAAAAAATCCTAATATACTATTGATATATGCACTAGTCTATAATAATTATACGATCTCTGAAACTATTGAACAGATTAAATTTATATTAGTCATCTAACTATATGCCTTACCATAAAAAAATAAGATCAATGTATCTGGAAAACATATCCACGAATCCTGTTATACTATAGTCAAATATTGGCGATCGGTGAAGGGAATTACTTAAGCGTTTGACAGTTTTCCTTATCTCTAAAACCGACTATATTTCTCTATCACTCATGACATGACTTATCCCTGTATATATTCGCCAGTATCTATTCTGGGATCCAGAGATGATGTTGTTATGATGAAATTAATGCTGTTAAAATTGACAACATGATGACTCGTACCCTTAAACCGTACCGTACACTTAAAGACAATGTAAAAGATACTTTCGTATGGATGTTTTGTAAAAGAAAATGTTAATGACGTTATGTTAAATAAGGAGAGTCGTGACTAGGACAAGTTGAAAGTCCTTTTACGATAGGGCTTGGAATATCCCGAGTGTGAATCAGTGCGTGACTGCGTTGCGCGTGCGCGAACATATGTATTGTTCCAATGACAATAGCCTGATGTCATACACAAAAACGTGACACGATTTTAAGAGCATGAATGTACTAACTCACCCATGGAACATACACCCTTCCTGTAATTTAGCCGTGAAATTTCGGCAAGAACAACAAACATAAATGAGGATATTAGGCTAGGTTATGGATTAGAGTGGCATGAAGAGTTAGAAAAGAGTTGAATATTCTCTAAATGCGTAGCAATTTTGGTAAAGTCGGACATGGTTAAAGAAAGAACCATAGATAGAATAGAATAGACAGAGGCCGCGGATGACTGAAAAAGATGAACAAAATGTGTGAGAAAAGATGATTTTGTTGAAATGAAAAAGAAACAAATTTATAACATATACTAGGTACCTATACATATATGTAGCAAGAAGAAAGTAGTAAGTAGACAAAAGCGACATATGAAGTAAACCGTATGGAAGTGATTGGGAAGATTGAGATGATGATAATATTGATAACCTACCTACTTACCAACAACCTTCAAAATTTCTTAGAAATAAACACAATACAACTTAATAGGTAACACGTGCTCAATCGTCAAACTCACAAAGTCTAGGTGTAGGTACTATCAATCAACTTCTTTATCTAAGGCAGTTGACCCCAAAACCACTTGAAATATATGAAGTAGGTAGTGCACAAATTCAATATTTTGCAAAATAGTAGAGCAAGAATGCTGTGCAACAATTCGGGAATAATAAGATTGGCGATTAACAAAGCATACGCAATAGGAACAACTACTGTAGGCAGTGGCGGTACTAGGATATAAGCTCAAAAGCCCGGCATGCCTTTGCCTTAATAAAACACTCGATCAGGAACATCAACTTCAAACTCTTATTACTCTAACAGTACAGGAATTGCAAATGACCCCACAGATTGAACAGAAAGACAACAAGATGTAGGTATTAACTTCATTAACTATGTAAAAGCCACAAATCATTCATCAAATATTACTGGGGCTTGCCCTACTCTGAAACCCTAGGCACGCCACTGACTGTAGGAGTAGTATGACTGATTACCGTCATACTACTCCTATTCCCAGCAAGCTATACATTAGTATGATTATGTAGATTTTTATACGAATTTTGTGTCTGACTGTTGGTTGGCACGTTTAATTTGGATGCAAATCAATCTATCGACAATCTTTAATTGACATGTTCTTGACCAGCAATGATCGTAGAAACATGATACCTACGCCTATTGACAGAAGCCTTGATGCTTCTGTTACGGGGCTGGGTTGTTGGAGAAGCAGGTGACGAGGATATTAATTAAATAGACTTTCTTCAGTAATTCACGTGTATTGCTTAGTACAGACATATCAGAGAGAGGGCGCGCCATAGACAATTCCTAATTACTTTTCTGGCATAGACAATATGCAACATGCCCCTTTTTATTTTAGTTTCTGAACGGATCAGTTCGTTGTCAACGTGACATTTACATATTTTTTTTTTTAATTGACAATTAACCTCAACAACTTTTATGAAAAAGCTATGTTGGGTGGGACAATAGAATTATTAACAATTAATTTATACAATCCAATGAATACAATAAACAAATTATCTTAATAACTACATACAGTCTGTTTACACAAATTGTGACGTCATTGGAAGAAATTATATTAACAATTATAAATTATATTAATCGTGACATGTCATTGAATTATTCTTATATTAAACAAACTTTTTACAAATCGAATCTTTGTGTTTTCTTAATTAAGCGTCCTCTAGAACTATAAGTTTTGTTTTCAGTTTTATTTACATCGTCATTATCACTTGATGGTGATATGCTGGACATCTCTGGTAAGTGTTGTACAATTTCTGATTGAGATTCCATTATATTTAATTGATCACTCTTTGGACTTTCATATTCATAAAACTCATGCACACTATCATTAAATTCATTATCACGAACTTCTATAAATATAGGCGACTTTACAGTTGTGCTTTGTTCTGATACTGACTCGAGTGATATGTTTGATTGGACAGATTGAAATGAATCAGAGTCATTTGGACTACTGATTGGACTTGACTTTTTATAAGTTATTAAATACATACAATCATCATCTTCTTCGTTTTCTAAAAATGACTTTGGTTTTTGAGACTGTGAATACATTTCATTTGACTTGGACTGACTATAATTCTTATACATATGTTGACAATTATTCGACCGTCTCTCAGACTGACAATGTGACATATTTTGATTGTTATTCTGACAATTATTTAATTGAAATGTTACCTTGTTAGGCTTTGACTTATTATTCGAATAACATAAACTATGACTTGACTGATTGTGACGTATATGACGAGTATTTCTCCTATATACTACATTATTACAGTCTTTGACAATAAACGATCTAGGATACTTAGTTTTACTTACAATAGTACCTTTCGTCCATATTATATCTTTAGGATTTTTCTTAAATAATATTCTGTCATTTAAGTAAAAATCTGGGTATTGTTTACAATTTTTGTTATAATATAGTCTAGTTTTTTCAGAATTTTTATTTTTATTTTGTATATGTTCTGAAGCTTTAACTACTTTAGGTCTTAAATTACTGACTTGACTTGGTAGTTTAGTTCTTAACTGTCTTGACATTAACAGTTGAGCAGGAGAATTAAGATTCCCTCTCTGACTTGTTCTATATTGTAAAATGCCTATATATGGATCTGTGTTCGACTGTTCACACTTTCTAAATATATTTTTTATTATTTTCACAGAAACCTCAGCAAGGCCATTGGACTGTGGATAATGTGGACTGGACATGATGTGTTCCACGTCCCATTCCTTCATGAAATTTTTAAATTCTGCTGAGTTGTATGGTGGTCCCCCATCACTAATGAGTTGTAAAGGAATACCATGTCGTGCAAAAATAGTCTTTAAGTGTGATATTATTGTTGAACTGCGACTGTCTTTATTTAGTTCAGCAATTTCAATGTAATTTGAATAGTAGTCGACAACTAGTAAATATTTCTTATTTCTGTATTCAAATAGATCCGTTGCCAATTTTTGCCATGGAAATAAAGATTGCTCATGTGCTAACATTTGTTCTTTTGTTTTATTTGTTGAGAATAAAGAACAAGCTTCACATTGTGTTATTTTATTTTCTATATCCTGATTAATATTTGGCCAATATACAACACCTCTCGAAAAGTTTTTTGTTTTTTGAATACCTAAATGTCCTTCATGTAAAATTTTTAGGATTTCTGACCTCATTGAAGAAGGAATTATTACAGAACTATTCTTGAATATTAAATCATTAATCACATGAATTTCATGTCGAATATTCCAGTAGGGTAATGCGATAGTGTCACAATAATGTTTTGATTTTGGCCATCCCTTTCTAAAATACTCAATTAATTTTTGTAAAGTTATGTCTTGCTTGGTATGAAGTAAAATTTTGTCTAATTTTTCCTGTGTAATTGCAAGGTTTGAAGTTAGTAAATTAACATGAATTTCTACATTTTTCTCTAATTCCTCTAAACTAATTGGTATATTATTTTTATCATCTATAGGAGATCTTGAAAGAGCGTCAGATATATACATTTCTGTACCTTTTGTGTATGAGACAATTAAGTGATAAGCCTGAAGTGTTATCATCATTCGCTGAAGTCTAGTAGGTACTTCACATAATGGTTTTTTGAATAATGTGACCAAGGGTTGATGATCTGTTTCTACCTTAATAGGTTTCCCATAAACATATTGATGGAATCTCGTGCAACCAAAAACAATTGCATACAATTCCTTTTCAATCTGCGCATAGTGCTCTTGACTTTTATTTAATGATTTTGATGCATATGCAATAGGGTTTTTATCATGCAATATGACAGCTCCAACCGCATGTTGGGATGCGTCTACTGACATACGTATTGGTTTCTCATTATCATAATGTACTAAAACCGGTGATTTACAAATCAATAATTTCAATTTTCGAAATTGTTCTTCGTGATTGACAGTCCATCTCCATACATTATGTTTCTTCAATAAATCTCTAAGAATACTAGTTTCCTCAGACAAATTAGGAATAAATGAGCTAACATAGTTAATCATACCTAAGAATCTTTGGAGTTCTTTGAGGTTTGTAGGACTTGACATTTTTGTAATGGCTTCCACCTTAGACTTATCAGGCAAAATACCATCTTTATTAAAAATATGACCTAAATAACATATTTCTGACAGACCAAATTGACATTTAGATTTATTAAATCTGAGATTTATTTCAGAGGCACGTTTAAAAACAGCTTGAAGTCTCTCATTATGCTCTTTTAAGTCCCTTCCATATACCAAAATATCATCTACGAATATTACAATACCTGGAATATCACCTAGGAGTTCATTCATAGTTCTATGGAAAATTTCACCACTGGAATTTATACCATAAGGAAGTCTTAAAAATTTATATCTACCATAAGGTGTATTGAATGTACATAAGTCACTACTTTCATCATCCATAGGAATAGTCCAGTAGCCTGAACTAGCATCGAGCTTAGAAAAGATACAAGCACCTGTCACTTGTGATCGAAGCTCTTCAAATGTTGGATAAGGATAGTGTGGTCTTTTGATAGCTACATTCAAGTTTCTAGGATCAAGGCATATTCGTAATTTTCCGTTAGGTTTCTCTACTAATACTATTGAATTGACCCATTTAGTAGGCTTTGTTACTTTTTGTATGACATTGATTTTTTCCATGTAATTTAGTTCATCTTTCAAGCGTTTTTGAAGTGAATATGGAATTCGTCGAATAGGACATATTCTTGGTGTTATATTTTCATCAATATCTAAATGTGCTTTGTAAGGTAAACAACCTAAACCTTCAAATGTATGTGAATAATCTGAAACTATGTCTTGTACTGACCTTAGTTGACCTTTCTCCTGAATTTTATAGACTCTTTTAACAATTCCCAGTTTTTCACAAGTTTTCCAACCTAGAATTGTTTGACTTTCACAATCAACAACAATAAACCATATGTTTGAAGATCTTCCATTGTCAAAGATACATTTTAATGAACAGCTACCTATATTTGGTACTAATTGACCTGTAAATGAAAATATTTTATTATTGGTTCTCACAATCTGTATTTTACTACCAGATACAGTCATGATCTTGCCAAGGGTATTTTTCGAAATAATATTTGTGTCTGCGCCTGTGTCAATTTGACATTTCAATTCATATTGATTACATTTTACATTAATTAACCAATCTTTAAATGTAGAATTGTTATTTGTCTGCAAGGAACCGATTACCAAATGATCGTGATCATTATTTGATGATGAGTGAATATTCACTAAACTTACATTTTTGTTCCTGAAAAAGCAATATTTAGCAAAATGATTTTTCTTCTTGCAAATAGTGCATGTCTTTCCTTCGGCTGGACATTTATATTTGTGAACTTGACCACATCTTCGACATATTGATTTCTTGATTTTAATCAAATTATCCCGAGATAGTGAATTATTTGAATTTGACTGTTTAAAATTTTCTCTCGACACTGATCTGCTTTGACGATACTTCGGATTACTCGGCTGCTGACGTTTCACCATATTAATATTTGTGTGATTGTTGCTATTCTGACTTAGAATTTCGTGATCTGAATGCTGTAACTGTGTTGATCTTTCCTGACTCAGTTCCATACTCTTAGCTATTTTTAATGCATTTTCAAGTGTCAATTTGTCTTGTTGTAGTAATCTTTCTCTGATTTTATTATTTTTAATGCCTATGACCAACATGTCTTTTATTAATGAGTCTTGTAGTTCTTTGAAATCGCATGAGGCAGATAGATTATGGAGAATAGTCACGTACTCATCAAGAGTTTCATTTTTTTGTTTTCTTGTAAAGAAATTATATCGTTCAACAGTCAGATTTGCACACGGATTGAATTTGTCGTCAAATTTTTGTATTACTTCATCTAAAGTTACCTTCGTTCGATCTATATTGAATGAGTTAAATACTAAAAGTCCTTCGTCACCAATAGAATTTAGGAATATTGCCACCTTTTTAGTACTGGAGGCCTTCTCCAATTCGGATGCGTCACAGAAAATTTGGAATTTTTGTTTCCAGATCCGCCATTTTTCTGCCGCGTTGCCATTTTCAATATGTAACGGCTTTATGTTTGAGACAATTACTTTATCGGCCATACCTTTTTGGTTTCCTTTTTGTAGAATCCCTCGTCTGACACCATGTTACGGGGCTGGGTTGTTGGAGAAGCAGGTGACGAGGATATTAATTAAATAGACTTTCTTCAGTAATTCACGTGTATTGCTTAGTACAGACATATCAGAGAGAGGGCGCGCCATAGACAATTCCTAATTACTTTTCTGGCATAGACAATATGCAACAGCTTCTATAATTAAAATGTCGACATAATATAGGTTAGTGCGAATAGACATTCGCAGTAAAATAATGAACAATTATAGGTTTTTATACATGTGTATTTTCTAGAATTTCCACCCAATAAAGCTTTTAGATACTTAGGTATATATGAAAGTCTGACTTAATTCATAATTCATTTATTTCTTTTAATGCATTCTTTTACAATATTGTGGCAGGAGCCTCCTTTTAAGCATAATAATGCCTGTATTTGGAGACTCCGCTCCTCCATAGTTGGTACAAAAATATAATGAACTGAAATTATTACAATTTATTTAATCTTATGCTTAAGTATCCATTGAAATTATATAAAAATATGTTGCAGGTATGGAATCCTTTATAAAGAACTATTTTCTTTTGCAAATATAAATACTGCCATAATGTCATTTCTCATCTTTCTCTCTATAGCGTGAGGTACACCTACCTATTTAGAAGTGATGGCACAGATTAGATGGGGCAAGTGAAACTGTTATTTTGTGTGTGGTTTTTTTTCTTTTATCCATTGATTCTGCATACGCCAAAGACACGAACATGTATTGGGCTAATATTTTGTTTTAATTAATTTTTCAGACATACGTTATATTGTCACTGTCATTTCAGTCAACCAGTCGTACCTTAGAAATTATTTACATAGCGAATTGTTACATATGAAGTTTAAAGTCTCGGTTGGTATCGTAACTAGGCGCTCGTGGTCAGCTGACCGGCTACAGGATAGGTTGCTACCGTATTTTGTAATTTTATTTTTTTATTGATTTTTTATTCAATATCAGAGATATAGTTGCCTCTTTGAATAAGAAGATAGTGTAAAACAACAGCATGTATTAGTTCATAGAACTTATTTAATACAAATATGCAATCATCACGTAATTCCCCGCAACCGGTTAGGTTATTCCCTTCCTTCTTTATTTTCAGGGACTGACTCGCCCGCAGTCGTCTTTGAGAACTTTACTTGTAAATATTCACACACCGATTTTTGAGTTGAAACACTAGGAAGTTTTAGATATATTTGGGGTAAACATTTTGCAGTGCCACTATTTGGACACAACTCCATCATTCCGTACTTGGCTCGCGTATATATAATCTCTAAGTAAGAGGACGCTGTGGCCCATCAGGGATCGCTGCTGATCCCACAGATGATTTCCCTTTCCGAAGCGGTAGTGCCTAGTTGGGACCGAGTGACTGACAGATAAAGGCATCAACAATTTATCTTCATTTAAAAATCTTAATACGGCAAAACGGCTTGTTTGACTTCATTTTAGATCCAAAATCCTATTCTATATCTTTAGGTTAGGTACAGTTTTTATTTGTCATATTTTTATTTTTCATGATTAGAGTAGGACTTACAGAATTTTATCCGAGTTATGCGAACGTAGGAACTTCGGAACATCTAAAAATTTTTTTTTCATAGATAAATAAACAAGAAATAAATTGCACATTCACACAGCGCCAGCTAGTTCCACACTAAGTAAATAGGCTTGTATTATGGATACCAGATGGTTGATAAACTACACAAATAAGTACGTTTTATTTTTGTAAATAAATACATATATAAATGCGGGATCCGAATCCGCAACCGTTGATTTCGCTGAAAGGGTCACTATCCACTACACTAATCTATTATAAGCATATTTAGGGAGAACCCACTGCTAGCCATTTCCTTACACGTCACAGCCCACATTGTGGCTAATAATTGGCATCCACGATAATGGTCTAGCCTAGTTGGATGTCACAGCAAATGTATAATTAATTATGAATGGTCCTTTTTGGTAAATAAACATATCTATCTTCCTTATATACGTTTATTATTATCATACTTATCTATCTTATATACGTTTGTTTGGAAAAGGGGTACGCTAGGTTCGGTCTGTTACAATTTATACGTCTGTGATCTATCCCTAGATCACACCTACACACAGACAATAGATTTTGGTACCTCAGTCCGTACGTATAACTGTAATTTGCAAGCCTATTAAAATTTTACAAAAGAAATTGCAATAAATCTAAAAGGAAACTGACATGTCGCTGTTGTTGCTTATATGGTAACTAACAGACATACGTACCTACTCATAAATATGCATATTTATTATTTGATATGGCTGTTATCGTCATATGACCCAGACCAATGTGACTCTGATAGCGCGGTATGCGAGCAGTGCAGACTCCTACGTTACGTACATATAGGCAAATCAGGCATGTTAAACTCGTGCCCGCCGAGTCAGTCTGACTTTGATAATACGATAGACCTCACGTGGCTTAGGACCAACCCCATTTTATCAATAAGGCGCTAATCATTCATTTTGTATTCCTAAGTTACGTCTGAAAGTACAAATAAAATAATAAACATAAATAAATATCCCTAGAGATACACCCACCGCCATCTAGTTCCACAGTAAGCAACTATAGCTAGGCTTGTGTTGTGGATGCCAGAATGGTTGATATATTACATAAATACATATTTTTTTTGTAAATAAATATTTGTATATATATATAACTCGGGTACACATGTCCGTATTCATCACACAAACATATGCCCCTAGCGAGATTCGAACCCGCGACCTTTTGGTATAGTGGCCAGAGTTGCTAACCACTACACCAAACAGGTCGTCTAAATAAACAGCTGGCGTTACGAAAATATTTTATGTAATGACGAATCCTTGAGTAATAATCAAACCAATTATGACCTAGTGCAGTATGCACATTACATGCTCAAAATATATATTACTTTCGGAATAAAATAGAAATGTTTACCATGCTTTTGCGTATATGAGAAGCGGAATGAGCAGGATAGACTTATACAAACATGTACGGGGTGGAGCAGGATGGAGCTCTGACAAATAACGCCTCGCGTCAAAGAAGTGAAATTTACACAATTTCTATTATTGATAATGAAGGTAACCAAAAAGTAAACTACATAGTTTGCTTTTTGGTTTTTAATAAATTTTAATAATATCATATTTGTTTCATGCTCCGAATCTAATAGATCTTCAACACCGCGCCAGACTTTGCGAATGAGAATGCGACTGCACCACAAGTGCTTCCATGTTACTTCCATGATATTTACTTCCGAAAAAGGCAATTGTTCAATACTCCCTGACTCTACATAAAAAAATATAATATTTGTATTGTAGTACTTGTTTTGGTTGGTGGGAGGCATTTTTATATGTAGGTACGTCTGGTCAGCTACCACCACCGTCTTAAAAGTCTGCTGTTAAGCAGCAATGTTGATAGCATGGACATGCATTATTGTGTTTGTACCCAGTAGGTAATCCCCAAATAAGTTGGGCGTTCCGGATGAACTTCCAGCTTCGGTCTGCGCTAACTCCTCTAAAGAAGATCAAATAAGCCTTCACTCCCACATTACTCTCACAACTCTGAAAACGTCCTATGTTTATTATGTGTATAGGTATGCAATAAAATGTTAATAACAACTGTCAATGATTTTGGTACTTAGATTGCATCGGCGATACATTAGCTATGTCTTAATTTTCGAATTTGGCATAACTATACGTACGAGTCCAAGTTTGACATGCCTGTACTGCATGAAGCTCATATTATTTATTACTCACTACAATGCGTGATGACTCTGTTTACTTAGCATGTAGCCAAGGTCCAACTGAGGAAGATATGAAAACTGCAACCTACCTAATCCTAACTAGGTACTCTAAACTACAATTACCAGAAGACAGGAATGTTCCCGAATATTGAAATTCGTTCAGGAAAATGCGCGGAATTAAAATTTTGCTAAATTATTTAAATTAGAGAGCTCCATTGTCTTTCTAACAAAAACAAACGTAAAAAGGCGCGCGGCATGCATAGCTAAACTTTCAATTTTTCTGTATCCGTATAACGCAAACATTAGCAGAAAATTTACTAATAAACCAAGATTTTTGTCAGGAAATCTTATTGTTAGATTTAGTAACGCTAACTAGGAGGTATCTATGTCAAATTATTTTGACCTAATAAGTTTCGTCCACTGTTAGACACACAATCTTACCACACTGTGACTATGACGTAGAGAAACGAATAGGCAGAGGGCAGCACATTTTCAATTATAAACTAGTGGTTTGACTACCAACATTGACCCCTCTGTAATCAACTTTCGACCGAGTTTCGCTATCGCAGCAGGCAAGGTTTTCTTCAAAACGTACTTACTTACGTACCTACCTATTCGTAAATGTAATATTTTAGTTTGTATGCGTTGACCTCAGCCAGCAGTGAATCTGCACAAAGGTAACATATTTCAACTGACAACATAGATACAAACCAATACATATAAGATAAATACCTACGACCTTGTCTATATGACTTTTCTCATGAAGCGCCAGATACTTATCAATATTAAGTACCTGTCAAAGGTACCCCCGATAAGATGTTAATCTGGTATCTATCTATATTCTTATTCATCATATGTCTATAAGCGCCTTCACTCCACATCGTAACCCGATGTTGTTTACATCGATAATAATATGTTACCTACTTTACAGCAATCTCAACGCAGAAGAAGAAAAAACACGGCATTCAGGCGCCATTGAAAATGTCCTGTTGGTACTGATATAATCGCCATAAATCGCAAGCAATGTAGGCAGTGATGAAAGGAGTCGGGAATGTGACGCGGTCAGGCCAAGGAGTGCCTCTGACTCACGCTTGCTGGGGCGCCCACGCCTAAACAAACGCTAATGCTACTTATATTGTATAAAGCAGATGGCGCCACCTCGGTTCCTATTCGATATTTTATCGCTCTTAAAGGTCCCGATTTATCGTAATAGATATTGTAGATTAGAACATGAGAACCCTGGGAATCGCCAAATGTATTCTAATCGACCCAATACTAGTTTACTATGTTTACAATTCCTCTTAAATATAAATTAAGAGGAATTGTAAACATAAAAAGGTACTTGATTGAAATATAGAATCGAGTAATTGGTCCAGATCTCCATTTGTATAGTAAGTACCTATTCATTACAAAGACTGTGATAAACTGTCATACTTAAGCGAATTTAATAAAATTCTAATACCGTAACTGTTTTATTTCTTAACGGTGCAATTTTATAGATAAGAACACCATCTAGTTAGTTTCTAACATTTCTCTTTTAACGACGTAATTGGATAAGGCAATTTCAGCAACAAGAAGATAATATAACGAAATAGTAATTTAGACATAGACATATATTTATTTGACACCACACTATAGCAACAACAATTCCTAGTTGATAGAGTTAAAGGGGGAACACTCTGTGTTAACTGGTCAACAATTATAGCTATATAGTGTTAACAAATATCGAGTGGTTTTTTTACGATTACAGATGCTCTGGATATTGAAGAAAATTAACATAATTATTTTACCTACATAGCACACAAGCAAAATACTTGATTAAAATGACATTGCGCTTTGATATAGATTGTTCAATATACCCTAGCACACATATGTATGCTCCTGACCCATAACGTAGCCTAAGTTAAGACTAATTCACAAGTTAACTCCGTCCACAATTAAAGAGTGTTGCGCTAAACGATGTCACGGTTATTTAAATCTTAATGACTCTTCCAGATACAGTTCGCGTCTGTGTTAATTCAAAGGCGGGTATGGTCGCGTCGGCGCCGGCGATTCGTCACGCGCTCGCTCCTCGTCTCGTATAATTGCAAAGCCCCTCGAGTAGGTGGGCGTCCGCCGTCGTCAGAGCGCCCTCCGTGCAGGATTATGGCCTTACCAAAAAGAAAACGAGAGATCGTCGCAGTAATAGCTACGGGTCTTACTTATGTAATTTATGGCGATAGTTGAAAAACACAGTTCCTATCATGTGAAATAGTTCTAAATCTTAATTGAGTCCAAGGTTGGTATGTTGGTATTTATGGGTTTATTTAAAAATCGGTGTCATCACCATCATCATATCAGCCATTTAAGTCGCGAACTTTAATGCCCCACCGGCTATAAGTTCTTCGAGCTATGTGTCCAGCTCACTGCCACTTCAACTTGTTAATCCGGTGGGTTAAGTCCGTAACCTTCGTTCGATCACGTAATGAAACGCCGGTTTCCCGAAATCGGTTTACAGATTTATTATTAATCGCTTTGTTGTTTACAACACTAAACTATTCAAAATCAAAATCAAAATCAAAAATGTTTTTATTTCGTAAGTTATAAGAATAACATTTGAAATCGTCATGACATACAGTTATCGCTCATTCACTAGGCAGTCTCCCCAGAGAAGAACGAGCAAGAAACTCCAGGGTTGCTCTTTTTAAATAAGTCAATACAAATACAATTTGAGATACCTAATTGTAAAATTTATGATTCGACAAAGAAAATAAGAATAAAATATACTGGATAATGGCGAGCGGTTCATGTCCACGCATTCTTATCATCCAGATAGTCAGAAATTTTATAATAGCCTTTGGCACATAGTTTTCGTTTAATGGTTGTTTTAAATTTATTTAAAGGCAAATTTTGAATGTCTACCGGAACCTTATTGTAAAAGCGTATACATTGTCCCTTGAATGACTTAGTGACTTTGTGTAAGCGACTGCTATGGACAGCAAGTTTATTTTTATATCTTGTATTAACATTGTGTATTTCACAATTTTTCCTAAACAAATACAGATTCTTTCTTACGTACATTAAGTTTTCGTAAATATATTGCGATGCCAAAGTTAATATATTGATTTCTTGAAATTTATTCCTCAGAGATACTCGGGAGCCTAACTTGTAGATCGCACGAACCGCTCGCTTCTGCAGAACAAAAATACAATTTATGTCCGCGGCATTTCCCCATAACAGAATGCCATAAGCCATTATGCTATGGAAATAGCTGAAGTATACCAGCCTCGCGGTGTCCACGTCGGTTAAATAGCGGATTTTTTTAATAGCGAACACTGCAGAACTGAGACGTTTCGACAACCTTTCGATATGTGGACCCCATTGTAGTCCTTTATCTAACATAATGCCTAGAAATAGAGTAGTGTCCACAAGCTCCAACTCCTCGTTTTTTATTAAAATAGTACTAGCTACCTGTTTGACATTAGGTAGTGAAAATTTTATGCATTTGGTTTTTTTTTCATTAAGAAGTAGGTTATTTGACGTAAACCATTCAACCACCTTAGAGATAGCACTATTCACGTCGTCAAGAGTTTTCTGTCGTCTCCTAACTTTGAAGAGCAAGGAGGTGTCATCAGCAAATATTGTTATCTCATGGTTTCCGTTTATACAATTGGGTAGATCATTAATATATACAAGAAATAAGAATGGCCCGAGAATTGAGCCCTGTGGAACACCTATGCAAACTGGAGACCCTGACGACCTCTTACCATTGACATCAACCCTTTGAACTCGATTACACAAGTACGATTCCAAAAGGTTGAGGGCACGGCCTATAATGCCATAGTAGCGTAATTTCCTGACCAGACTATCATGATGAACGCAGTCAAAGGCCTTGGATAGATCACAGAAAATACCTATCGCATCCTGCGAATCTTCCCATGCTTCAAATATATATTCAATAAGCGCAACACCGGCATCGGTTGTTGAGCGACCCCGTGTGAATCCAAATTGTTTTGAAGTCATTAAATTATTAGTATTGAAGTAAGACAACAATTGATTTAAAATTAGTTTTTCGAAAACTTTACTAAAAGTTGGTAGAATTGAAATGGGTCTAAAATTAGTGGGGTCTGATGTACTACCAGCTTTGAATAATGGAATTACTTTACTTTGTTTCATCAAGTCAGGAAATACACCACTGTCTACACATTTATTAAAGATGCAAGCTAAGTGTGGTGCAATGCAATCAATGATGGAATTAACTATTTTAACAGAAAGACCATAGAGATCAGTGGTTTTTTTCATTTCCAGTGATTTATACGCTTTCATGATGTCATTTGGACTAACATGTCTAAATATTTTCAGTTGCACATTCGGGACATCGCTATTCATTCTGAGTAAAGATTCGGCTACGGTGGGAGATGACTTAAGTGACTTCGTGACTTAAGTCATCTCCCACCGTATTTCACCGTTATTGACTATATATATATAGCAACAAGCTATTTATGAATATAATAATCCTCGTGATCGATTTTTCTTAAATCAGTCGGTAAAATAAGACTTCGTGTAGCCAGGAATGAGGAAAGAATACTGCCCCGAGAACAAGCCGTTAAAACCGGTATCGGTAGTAGATACCTACCTATGTACGAGTACGAGTACAACAACACAATCAATACAGTTTTTTAAAGGTGTTACACTTCCGCTATCTTTCCGTCCGTGGCTTATTTGATCGAGGGGTAATCATAAGTTAGGCAATCTCAAACTAAACTTTTTACTGGGATAAAAGTATTCTATATCTTCTTTTGGGACATTTTGTACCATTGTAGTAATTTCAACCAAATCGGTCAAGTGGTTTCGTTTATAATATTAATTGGATATACCTACATTCAGTTACTGAGTATTTGAAAGATAATAAATGGCCAGGTGATTAATGAGGACACAGAGGAATGATATCTGCCTAGTTTTAAACAATTTTATTTATACTTATTTCTCTATATTAAGAAATTTTTTTACATGTTTATCAAGCAACTCCAATCAGCTGCTGGACGTAGCCGCTCCTAAGGCGCAGACAAAGAGTAGAGACATCGCTGGAAGCTTATTACAGTTCCTAACGTACTATGAAGTATCATACATATATTATGAAGTATCATATACTGTAAGTAGGTATTTAATATTATAAATGGGAAAGTGTGTTTGTTTGTTATTCTTTCTTTCACGTTGTAACAGAGCATCAAAATGACTACTTAATTTTTTGCGCAAAGATAGGTAGGTCTTGAAGAGTGAATGAAACGTGTAAGGCTACTTTTCTCGGGAAAATTCCACGCTGGTGGAAATTAGTAGAAAATAAATCTGCCATCGATATACCTACTTAATCTAACTTTATCATATATGTTGCTTATCTAAGCCAGTACCTATCGATTTCAAGATAGAGCTAATATATAGATATCGCGTCGCCGAGTCTCAAAAGAAAAATCGAATACTGAAAAACATCGACCGTTTCCCAGGCAATTACCGCGGCGCCTTGACGATGACATTTATGGTATTTCCTCTATGGGTCTCCGAAACCATTATCGATAATGCGTCGGCCACTATAAACTGTGCAGGCGCGCTGCGGCGCACGTGACTGCAACTGCAACCTTGCAAGGACGTGGAAGCAGCGTCTATGCCGGCGAATGGGTAATTAAATCCTACCTTAGCGCTTAGTCACCGCTCACCTCCGCCTACGATTAGTACCATGGTTAAAATCCACATATTTATGTTAAACCGCAGTTGTGGCGACCTCTAGTGGAAAAGTTGCGACACAACGATCGCTGCGTTGAGCCACAGAGCCTATATTTGAGCCTAATCTCGTAGCCAGAAAATTGCTTATGCGTGCTTCCATCGGTAGTGGATTAAACGGATTTAGATGAAATTTGGTACACAGGTAGAATATGCCCTGGAATAGCCATAGAATACTTTTAGCCCGATAAAGTGGGTAGGTAGTTCTCGTAAAATAAATTACAGATATAAACAAATTCCACTTGACGAGGTCGCGAGTAAATAAACTAGTTATTAAAAGAGTTGACAAGATTTAACACACTATTTATATCCCCAAAATAGTACCCACATATTAGCCATACCTACTTTTTTTTATTAAATAATTAAATATAGCTATACAGGGATAGGCATTGTAATCTAGGTGTAATCTAGGCATTGTAAACCTGACATATAAACAAACGATGATATTCTCTCCCATATTTTTGAAAAATTGGTTTATAATGGAAATAGTATTAGATTAGGGGATAAAGTGGCGTCTTAGGGTTACAGGCAGCATATTGAATTCTGAGCGAAATGAAGGATTCGTGGTTAACTCCCGAACGTAGCGGGAAATTATGGTAATAATCCTGAATTAAGCGAAGGATTCAAGTCTCCTCAAGGCTAAAACACCTTCATCCCCGAGGAGCATACTCTACTACATACACCTACTGTAAAATCACCGATTTTTTCTTTAGATATTTAGTTCAAGTCAATAGCTAAGACATATAGCCATGTTTTTTTGTTAAATATTTTGCATAGGACTAAAGTTTCTTTGATGTCAAATTTTATACTCCTTGGACTTAGGCAAGTTATGCCTTGAACAGCCTTGTTTTTTTTTCGAAACTATTTTTGATAGAAGTTTGTTGACATTTAGGCGTTCCAAATTTAAATCTCATTATGGAACTTTCGTACAACTTTAGCTCCCTTGGGCTTTAATAGCTTACTTTATATTGAGAAAACGTGCTCCAGATGCAGATGGTGTATAAACATATTTATTTGCTACACCTGGAGCCCACCGTTAGAAAGAAAGCGTCGTGGCAGACCGAAAAGGAGATAACGGAACGAGCTTGATAACTTTCTCAACAACTGGTCAGAGGAAGCCCGGGACAGAGAAGCGTGGAGAAAGAGGAGGGAGGCTTTTCTCCAACAGTGGGACAGTATGGGCTCCTAATAATAATAACATAGGCGGTCTGTAATTATTACTTTTATAAACAAAATTGTTATTTAAAATACTCTAGACTAATAACAAAAATCGCGAATAATAAATTAGGACCTAGTACAGCTAGCCTTCAACAACCGCTAATAAGAAGAAATATAAGAAGATACAGACAAATAAACGGATGGACACTGAAATGTTGGTTGCTTTTCTATGGAAAAAAATATATAAAGATATAAGTATGTACTTGAACCAATTGGATACCAGTGTAGCTTTTAAGATCTTTTAAAAAATGTTATCTTCAGTAGTTTTCCTGTCGACTTACTGAAAGGATATGTGTCAACGGTTTCCTTCCAGCATTCTGAGAACTGGTATAAGTTGACTCAGCCGCATGAGTGCCTTACTTGTATTTGCATTACAAACAACAAGCATACGCAATAAGCGCGCCGCCATTCATACAAAGTCCATGGATTTATTTAAAACCATATCAACAATTTGTAATACTTCCATACCTATTAAGTGTAACTATAGCGAATTTATAATTGTTATGAACGGACTATTCTGACGTAGATCGTTGGAGTAAACAGTTCTTCCGAGAGCACGTGAATGCGAATAGAAAAGACCCCTAATATTTTTAGATGTAACGACGTGGTATGATCTCTTTTTGTGGATATACTCATAAGTCGCACATTTGTAGATATTTCGGTCTTCGATTGTTTTCTATTGAAGGCTGTAGGCACGGGCGCTGCTCAAGATTTGGTGGTGGGGGGTCACCTTGGCCCAAGGGGGCAACTTTGTACACACAAATCTGCCATTGGGTACTGGGATGGATTATGACCCATTACCCTCTTCTAGTGAGAGGGGGTTGTATCCCAGCAGTAGCGACGTAAGGATATTGGTGTGTTGACATATAGCCCCCTCATCGTCTAATGCAATGGTAATGGACTCCAATCGCCAAATGTCAATTTTGACCAATAATAGGGCCTGAAATGTCAAATTCGACGAATCGCGAAAGAGATGGCAATGAATCTATTGCCCGTTGAAGTAAGACAATAAGCCCGTTGGGCAGTTAACTAAGGCCCGTAGTACAGAATGTTACTCGAGCAGAGATCTCTGCTTGAGGACAGTTAAAAAGAGACAGCTTTATTTATCTTGTATAGCGGCATCTCTTTCTAACTATGGTCAAGCGCAGATCCACGCTTGAGCAACATTCTGAGATACGGGCCTAAGTGACCCCACTGTTCATACTATTGTAGAGAGTCTCCGGCGTGAAACATGACGGCCACCTTGCTGTTGATTTTTAGTATATTTGTATATGTCCAAGTTACCCCTCCTACCTAGCATTCGTGCCTGCTCCTACATTTATGTAAGTAGTAGGTACTAGATATACCTATATAATCTTTGTAATTGTTATTTACGTTGTATACAGGGTGACGGCCAGGTCGTTCGTCGAATTTTTAGTGGGTGTTCTTACGAATGAATGATTCAGAATGAGGCAAATTTTGAAATAAAGAAAAAATGATTTTAGGTACAATAAGTAGGTAAAACATCGTGAAGAAACCTGCAAGCCTGAGAAATAAAAATTCAGAGGCATGTGAAGTCCCCAACCCGTATTGGGCCAGCGTGGTGGACTATAGCCATACTGCCTCATATACGAGGGAAAGCCTATATCCCTGCAGTGGTATGTTTACGGGCTGATGATGAAGTAGGCACCTAATTAATCTTTTTGTACGGAACGGCTAGAGGTTGACAGGAGTAGTACAAGAGGATCTTATGCATGGATAGAACCCTGTGAAAATCTTCCCAATGATTTCGGTAGGCCACTATCCCAACAGATCGCCTTTATACTAACTACATAATATTAGGTCCTTACCTATGAAATTGGCGTATTGTATGAAGAATTTCATTTGTTTCAAGTGTGTTGTGTGAAGTGTTTTCTCCATACAAACATTTTTGATTTTTTTTTGGGAACGGCAAATCCAAATTTAGCTAAACTTTGTGTGTATTATCGGCTAACATTAAGTTAAGCATAGGCAGCGTTAATTTTTAAAAGTAACCGCTTTATAAAAGTTTCAGCGAATCTAAGAAATGATTATGGGAAGCACATGAAAAGAGCTTTGTTCAATTTTCTTTTATTATGTGATTTAGCCCAGAAATTAAATAATATTTCATGAGAAACCTTGAAACAATATTCCATTTTCCAAATATAAAACAAATTTAGCTTTAATATAGCTTTGAAAATCGCAGGAATTGGTACATATGATTAACAAAGAAAAAAAACTTCAATTTCATAGGTAAAGACTCAATACATAAAATGAAACCCCTTCAAATTTGATTTTCGGCTACACGTATTGTTACTGAAATGGCCGTGGAATGTACTGACTAACACTGAATTATCGTTTTTTAGAGGTATGTAATTCTTATATCACTGTTTTGCATAATTGCCTCCTTGGCTCAATGCTAACCACATCGGGTTAGATACGGAGGTCGCGGGTTTTCCCCAGTGAGTGTACAACCAAAGATAAAAATATTATGGTTGAGCTATATTTATAGTAAAAGAGATTATCCTGAAAAGAATAGTTATTCAACTTTACCTAACAGTTAACTGTAACATGATTATTGCTGAAGCGTAAAGGAAGATATAGCATTCTATTTACAAGAGCTTCTATACAAATAAAGCAGTGCCTGCTTACCGAATCTCTGAACTTAACATTACCATGTACTCGGTATCATTAGTCGTAGCGAAAATATTTAAGGCTAGTCACTTGCCGCGAAATAAAATGATAGCCGCTATACTCGTCAGGAATCATTGATGATTCGGAAGTTCGGCATAATCTCCACCTAACAACGTAATCGTTAAACAAAGAAATTTAAAAGAAAATAAAGTATTTATACATTTCACTTAAATTAGGGCACGGAGGTAATGACGACCTGTTTGGTGTAGTGGTTAGAAACTCTGCTACTATACCAAAAGGTCGCGAGTTCGAATCCCGCTAGGGGCATATGTTAATTTCCCACTGGACAGACTAATCTAACCATCGATCTGACCAACGGGAAAAACCGTATGTTTGTATGATTATTATAGATATGTGTCCCGAGTTATGGATGTTTTTCATTTATATATGTACTTATTTACAAAAAAAATGTATTTGTGTAGTTTATCAACCATCTGGTATCCATACACAAGCCTAGATGCTTACTGTGGACCTAGATGGCGCTGTGTGTATGTGCAAAGATATTTATTTATTGTTTTGTCCTTATATTTTAGGTACGTACCCTCGAACTATAACGATATATTGTGGTGCAAGTCCTACATAAGTTATCTTTATTTACTTGTAACATAACTAGAACACGACTGACAGAATAAATATCCCATCTACATTGTTGAATTGCACAATTTGCACACAGATGATTGGTCCAAGCGTATGAACTACTCCATGCAAGGAGGATCATGTTAAACGAATTTATCTACTTTCTTTCTCTCTATTATCAGCAAAATTTATAGTAGGTAGGTATTCCAAAAATATCATGTCACTTGTTTGTTATACGTAAAGAAAGCATAAGCAAAGTTTTTTTTTAATACAAAGCATTTTGAATTAAAATGGAGAATATTTTATGATCGTAATACTTGTTTAAGACTTAAGACTACAATAAGATTGCTGATAAAGACCGATACCTACATATGAATATCTCAATAAACACAAAGGAAAATAGGACAATAATGATAATAATGACGAGGATGACTTGTTTAAATAAAAGAAAGGAAGCATGGATGCCCGTAAACTATTAGTTTGATAATAATGAGTACTTAGTCATATATAATAAAATAATATTCGCTATAAATAAGTTTCCTTATTTGTCTGTTATAATTTTAAACTTAGACGACCGATTGGTGTAGTGGTTAGTGACCCCGCTTTCGTAATCAACGGTTGCGAATTCGTATCCCACTAGGGGTAAATATTTGTGTGATGAGTCATGGATGTTTACTTCAATATTTATTATATGTTTCCAGAGCTTTGCCTAGTTTGGGCCTAGTTAATTGTGTGTCCAAAATATATTTATACAGACACATGCTAAAACTATCCACAATAGAACCTGTAGTAGTTTTTTGAGTTAGATAATCAGTGGACGAACGGACAAAAATCCCAACTAATATTATAAATGCGAAAGTTTGTGCGTGTGTATGTCTGTATTTATGTATGTTGCCTCTTCACGCCTATACCGCTGGACGGAATTGGATGAAATGTGGTTGGTAGACAGATTAGGACCTGGATTAGCATATAGGCAAATTTTTTGGCTGAACCGATTTTGATGAAAATTTCTACGCGGACGAAATCGCGGGCGGAAAGCTACTATCTTTAATATAAAAATTTCAGTTATGAACCCCGTGTCCGCTAATACGTAGTAAAATGTTGTTATGTTGGACCATACTGCGTATTCGTACGAACAAGTTAGCTGTAACATGAGTTTGTCCATATATAATTTTCTAGCAACTGCGCCATAGAGTTTTGGTGCGAAATTCATAATATACTGCGATCACCAGACCTGCCTGTTCTACATGCTGATTATTATTATTAGGGGAAATTTTCTTAGCCTAACATCAGAGACAGACACATTTTATAAAAGGCACGCATCCGATAATTTTACTAACTGTCCAGCCACTTCTGAACATAAGCATTCCCAATAATTTTGGCTACTAGAAACTGATATGATAACTGATAAGTGCCTTACATAATTTAATTTCTTTTTAAGAACATTATTTGCGGCGTATTACTAATATTCCTAATGAAGTCAAGTAGTTAATTTCATTTGGTTGATTTTCCACCACAGATGGTCCAGAAATAGAATGCGACTACAAAATCTCTCTCTCGTGTCGTTGTCACAATATTTACTACTTACGGTCAGATCCCATCTAGGTCCCATTCTCTTCTTAATATTTATAAATGACATCATTTCCAAAATACGTTATAGCAAAGTTTCCCTTTTTGCTGATGATTTAAGTTTATAAAACAATAAATAATCCAAACGACGTGCAGCTACTTCAATCAGACCTTAACAGTATTAAAACATGGTGTGACATTAATGGCATGAGCTTAAATGTTCAAAATTGTTTCCATATAACGTATACGAAAGAAGTCAGACCTATGGTGTCTAGGTACTTTTTACATGATGTGATAGTAAATAAAGTCAATGAAATACGGGATTTAGGCATCATACTCGACAACAAATTAAAGTTCACTGCTCCTCGTATGTTGGGCTTTATAAAACGGAACACCAAGGGTTTTAAAAAGCGCCAGACAAAGATTATCCTTTACAATAGTTTAGTGCGAAGCCAGCTGGAATATGCCTCAATTGCTTGGAATCCTGTTTACTGTACACCATCACAACGGATTAAGACAATCCAACGAGCCTTTACAAGACATCTAGCCTATATATCACCTGATGTCCCTAATAAGCTCCCATATGCAGAAAGATTTAAACTCTTTAAAATCACGATGTTAAAAGATCGTATCGTATGATCGCAGACATAATATTTTTCTTATGTTCCCAGTAGTTCTGTTGGACAGTTCTGTTGGCCGAACTAATGGGTACATAAAATCGTTAATAATCAATTTAAATGTTGTAACTTACTAGATTCAATTGGCCTAACAGTTCCGATTACATCATCCTTTAGCTAGGATTTGCATGTCATATAACCACATGAATATTAAGTGTGAAAAGTCTTGGCTGGATATATTTGCTGAATCCAGACCAATTTCAAAAATCAAGCTTATGAGACACCTCGACTAACCCTTCCATAACTGGTATAATTAACATATTATATTATTAATTTTAAATGTTTCATTGTTTGTTACTGATATGTTTTTTTTTTGTACTCTTTAAACTTTATATATTTAAACTTTATCTTAAATTTTATACTATATCTTAGAATGCTGTGTATACTTATAATAGGCTGATACACTTATAATGTGACCAATTTGTGAACTACCAAAATAATGTTTATTATAAGCTGTTAGTGTACCTAAATAAATAAATCTCTTCTCTTTCAAATGGTAACCCAGAAATTACCACTTAATTGACATGTTAAGTAGAATGAAATGGAAGCTGGAATTCCTGAATCACTGCCGTAGTATTCAGTGCATAGGTGGCGTTCGCATATTAATATTGCTCCAGAAGCGACATGTCGCCGCACGGCGTCGTCTGCGCTATTTCCATGCGTTCTATTCTGGGCCAGACGAGGCGCCCCGACGCATACTGGAAGTTCTTAACACGCACTTCACCTTTATCCCAAAAAAAACTGCCTTTGATCTAGCTAACATCGAGATAGTTTAAGTGGTGTCCCAATAAATTGTAATAAAGTTATTTATTTCATAGAGACTTCATAGAGATCGAGGAGAAAAATATTCGCTTGATTTGTTCGACTATAACCTATTTAAACAGCATAGGAAAACATTGATTTATACCTTCGTACTTGTCAAACTGAAACGACGTGCTTGGTTACCTATTTCATTTCACTAGCTACTATTTTGAAACCCTAGTTACGCCGCAGCCCTCCAGAAGTGTACTATTGCCAATTGCTTTGAGAATAAAAGGCCCATTGGTGACATTCGTTTAACTGTCAAAAACGTTAACGGCGTTTGAATCAGCAGGATGCAGCGAACTCGCTCCATTATCGATAATCGTCCTACTTATAGAAATTCTTACTTGTTTTTAAAGTCGACCAAAAGAAATAAAACGAGCAATTAAAAAACCTTTATAAAGGTTTCAAAAACCAGGTATATTCTACCATGATACTTTAAACAACTAAAATTACATACTACTTACGCTATGAACCTACAAATAAGTTAACAAAGTTATAAAATAGGATCGTTTGACATAGAATGGTATATTTCTCGTAAACTACACTTCATCGTGCTTATACACAGGGGATAGGCAGTGACTAATGTATAAGGCCAAAATCTTACTCCATACTAACAAATATTTCGAATCGTAGGTAATACCAATTATAAGCATTGTCAGATCTTCAATTATTATTCGATGTGTACCTACGTACCATTGCCTTGCTCGAGAATATTACGAGTTGTTCAGATCGAGTTATTCACAAAGTTATTTGTAATAAGTTTATCTTTAATGCAGAAAAACTATTTGTTCAGTGTTCCAGACACTTCAAATTCTATGTTATGTTATGTACCTCTTTTCGTTATGGTTAAGGCAGATACGTCGCCATCGTCTGCTAACAAGGCACACTTCCTCGATTGTCTATACGACAAATATCACATTATACGTCACAATAACGCCATATCGTGCAACATTCAACTTGATTAGTATTCAAAGGGGAGGACACGCAGATTTCAATAAGGGATTAAATTAATACAAGGGAGATAGGTGTCAATAGCTAATATACTGCATTCCTCACTGCACAGCCTGTTATTATATAATAATAACTCAATTGCATAGATCTCAATTAGATTGTAACCACTTATTTCTATTCCACGTTCGTTTAAACAAAAAAAAAGTTTAAAACCAACGATTAATAAAACTTGATGTTTTTTTAAATTAATATAACAAATAAAATTAAAATCGAATTTCATTTGGATAAATTTGTTAAAGTCAATTAATTGTAAAAATAAATTACAATTGAATACTAATCATGTAAAATTGTTGCATTACACTTACACGATTAGTATTCAATGGGGAGGACAACCGAGATTGAAATAAATATAAGAGATAGGTGTACTGTATCAATCGCTATAGTGCCGTCCCCACTGCATATACTTTTATTATATAATATCAATTGCATAGATCTCAATTTAAATTTTCAAATAATATTAAAACCACCTATTTCTATTCAACTTTCATTTAGATAAAAAACGTTGAAGCCAACGACTTATAAAACTTCATTTTTTTTATAATTAATATAACACATAAAATTAAAATCGAATTACATTTGGACAAATTTGTTAAAAGTCAATAATTGTAAAAATTAATTACGCAATATCTACATTTCTAACAGTCATTCTAAGTTCACATCAACGTACATTGTCCTTTACTAATTCACTGGATACATTGCATGCATACATTATATAATTCTAAATACTAATTATTGATTTTTACTTACACTATAATTTTTTAGTCTACAGTAATATTCGTGTTAATTTTGGAAGATCATCTACCAAAAAAGGCAATAATAAATATATAATGATTATGATTACTGATCAGATACTTCGAGAAATAAAATTTAAAACATGTTTAATAACCGAATGAATATTGTCTACGCTTAGAGAGTAACAATTAGAGGTACAGTTGTACGACACCGAAACACTACAAGCATACATTATTTATGTAGGCCTATCACCTACATATAAAGAGAACATAAATAGATACTAGAAGTAGATAGATATTTAGTACAACTAAGAACTGGTAATACAATTGAATGCTGCTCTCTCGATTGACTGAGTGCGGCGATCTCGGAATGAAGAATTAATCGCGTAACACTGGAAAAAAAAATACAATATAAATATTTATTAAAATTTATAATGTTAATTATGCTACAAACTTCGGGTTAAAGATATGGGTAAATACTTAAGTATTAAAAAAAACAAAAACCCACAGCATATTTTGCAGGTGCTGTGGGTATTTACATTTTTATATTTTTACCGTAAAATGTATCCTATGATACACTGGGGTCCAAGATGAATCTAACGACGAGACCTCAAAATTGATCAAATCGTTTGGCCTACAGGAGGTAACATAGAAATTTACATACGTACACCCAAAACCACTCTCCTTCCCGGTGCAGTTGGGTAAAAATTATACACACAAAGAAGAAATGGGGAAAAATATTATCACAAAGGGGATATCCTGACGATAAGCAACAAACATAACTAACAGATGGCCCAGTTTTTGACTGTGACTCACCATTGATGTAATAAATTCAGCGATCGCGATCTCGGTATATGACAATTAATTGAATAAAAAAAAAGAAATAAAAGCATTACTTATTCTCTCCAAAATTGATTCCACCACATCTATGAGACTGGTAGGTACCAGGTACCTAAGGTACCTAACTTTCCTCAAAAATTTTGAGTTGAATAAGAAATGGAAAGAGTAGTAATTTCTAAATTATTATTGACCTCCACTGACTATTATTGACCTGACTAAATTACTATTGATCACCATACGCACTCTTAAACGCCCCCCATTGGTACCATTCGAGACCTGATATTTGAACGTGAGAGGGTGTCGGGTCCAACGGCGCCATTATTTGATAAATTAAGATTTCTCATCAAATACAACCTCAATCCAAATTGTCCTCACTGGGTGCACCCGAAAAGTCTAAAACCGAAGTAAATATAATATCTAGTACATTTGGTCATTTCTAGAATTTAAAATTATAACTAAAGTGGCCATTTTCATCAATAATTTAAAAATGTCAAAATTAGTTTGTGAATAACTTATTTAAATATGATTTATAATTAACTTTTAGTCTTTCTAAGTGCACCCAATTGGGATTTATATTGACTAGGGACCGCCTTGGCTTCGCACGGGTGCCATAACTTTCTATAAATATAATATGCATGTATTATACATATAAACCTTCCGGAAGAAATTCTCTAAATGACAGTGAAAACTGAATCTAAATCCGTTGCGTGGTTTGGGTGTGGTTTAGAGGCACAGGCAACGAGTTATGGAGAGGGCGATGCACGACGTTTGACAACGTGGTCGAATTAGGACTAAAGCGCGCGGGCGAGAGCGTAGTAAATTAGCGAGTTGAAGTGGCACGCAGTTCGAAGAACTGATGGTCGGTGGGGAATTAAAGTTCGCGAGTGGACACCACGCAGCGTAAGAGAGTGGACACTCACAAAGTGGACGGACGATCCGATGAAGGTTGCGAGAACTGGCTTTATGCAGGTCCCTTTCAACCGGTCACTCTGAAATTCTATGGGTATATAAATATATTCAGCAGTGGATGTCGTGTGGCTGATATGATACGGGAGATATCCTTATTGTCAGTACTTCTGCGTATCCTAGATTTGTGAACCCACAACCGTTGGTTTCAAAGGCAGAGAAGGAGCGATCCTTGAATGCTCTACACACGATAGGTTAAAAACTCTGGATACCCGTTTGACCACAATCGACGGAGGATGTCGTCAAATATGATCACACGATCTTAGTAAATATACAGCGGGCAGGCCTCCAGCGCCGCGCCGCACCCGCCGTAGACATGCTGTGGCTGATGTGATGATGCTGTATGGGCAGTACTGACCGGGCGGCCGCGTCACGCGAGGTAGGCCCGCACGGCGCAGCGGCACAGCGGGCAGGCCGTGGACATGCTGTGGCTGATGTGATGATGCTGTATGGGCAGTACTGACCGGGCGGCCGCGTCACGCGAGGTAGGCCCGCACGGCGCAGCGGCACAGCGGGCAGGCCGTGGACATGCTGTGGCTGATGTGATGATGCTGTATGGGCAGTACTGACCGGGCGGCCGCGTCACGCGAGGTAGGCCCGCACGGCGCAGCGGCACAGCGGGCAGGCCGTGGACATGCTGTGGCTGATGTGATGATGCTGTATGGGCAGTACTGACCGGGCGGCCGCGTCACGCGAGGTAGGCCCGCACGGCGCAGCGGCACAGCGGGCAGGCCGTGGACATGCTGTGGCTGATGTGATGATGCTGTATGGGCAGTACTGACCGGGCGGCCGCGTCACGCGAGGTAGGCCCGCACCAGCGCCCGCACGGCGCAGCGGCACAGCGGGCAGGCCGCCAGCGCCGCGCCGCACCCGCCGCACGATACTAGGTGGCCGCACGGCAGGAACACCACGCTCACCTGACATGATGAATGAAATGATGAATCGTAATCATAATTCCTTTATTTGCATAATCGTTTACATCAATGTCTGTATGCGTACAGACACCGATGTAACTATTTTGCGGCGATGACTTACTTTGATGCGGTGAAATAATTACTATTTAAAAATGTCAAAAGTAGTTGTGACTAAGTTATTTAAATGCATACATACATAACACCACGACTTCATCCCAAATGGGGTGGTAAGAGATATCCCAAACAATAGTGCTTCGGTGTTCCAAATATTAAAAATTTTAAAATTGAAACACGTAGGACCACCCTGTGGAACGGATTTCCTGCAGCGGTATTCCCGAACGAGTACGACATTGGAACCTTCAAGAAACGAGCCTACACCTTCCTTAAAGGCCGGCAAGGCATCTGTGACCCTTTTGGGCGGCGGTGATTGCTTTCCATCAGGTGACCAGCAAGCTCGTTTGCCGCCCTCTCATATAAAAAAAAAAATTGAAACAACATCTACGGTTCACGTTATGGAAAATACAGAAATGCACACATGACAGGGGGTGAGCCCGTCGCCGTTGAGACGTGTAAAACTATAGATGTTTTTTGGTATAACATCTCTTACGACACCCACGGGAAAAGTCAGGTTGGTTCTATTCTATTTGAGTTCTGAAACGAAACCACACAGCACAAGTTATTTAAATATTATTTATAATTAATTTCTAGACTTTCTGAGTGCAACCAGTATTTTTGGGATTTATATTGCACTAGCAACTCGCCCCGGCTTCACGCGGGTGCGACATCACATACATATTATACATATAAATCTTCTAAAAGAAATTCTCTAAATTATAGTAAAAACCGAATCAAAATCAGACAGAGGCGGCAGCGAATTCGTTTTATATTATTTAGTGACTAGTCTTGTTCTTAGCGAGTCGAGGGCAAAACTATCAAATTGACCAGAATGCGGCCACGCGTACGTACGTACAATAACTACTGAAGTTTTAAAGAATCAAATAACTTCATGGCAAATCAAATATAAAAATCCAAAAAGTCCAAAACTTCTTACAACCAACATTATAATGTTGACAAACATGAAAGTACAGACTAATTAATTATTCATGTCAGCTATCGCTATCATGTCGATAATCTTCAATTATCATCCAATGCCAAATTCGACCAAGGGAGACAGAATTAACTGCCTGCCTTTTTAACCATCTCCTTGGGTCAATGTAAAAAACACCGACAGACTGATTTTGTAAAAGCAACCGATTCTTAGTGGCTCATAAAATCCAACTAATATCATAAATGCGAAACTGGATGTTTGTCACTGCACGACGGCTGAGATAATTTGGATGACATTTAGTACCACAGGTAGAATATGGCCTGAATAGGACATAGGATACTTTTATACCGATAAGTTCTTCCTGCGGGATAACCGGCTGCTCGGCGAAGAGATCGACTGGGCTCCCAAGGTCAAGTACTTAGGAGTCTGGATCGACTATCGCCTGAACATACCTGAGCAAACCAAAGCTGCCGTTGCCCAAACGCGCACGGCTCGTGTGCTTCACCGCTCGGTCCTATCGTCTCGTCTCGTCTCCTCTCCACGAGGAAGAAGTTGGGCATCTACAATCTCCACATCAGACCCAGACTAGCATAGCTAGCCGTGACCAACTCCAAGCACAGCAATCGCTAACCATGAGAACAATTGTAGATGCCCCTCACTACGTGAGGAACGACATTATCAGCCAAGACCTGGTCGTCGCACAGACGCGGCCAGGAACCCGCACCTGCGGCAACTGGCTCCGCACCATGCGGGCCCCCCGGAACGACGTAAGCTGCCGCGAGATCTTATCTTGCCGGCAGCCGAACCTGACACGACTCCACCGCCGGTCACCGCCGATAGCAGCTCGTTCACAGGGCCTCCCCTAACGGGGTCCCACCCGGTGGGTGGGCTCGAGCGCATCGGCGGTGTGAAGAGCGAAGAAAATGTGGCCGACTAGACGCTCGCCTGCCCCCTCCAGGGTAGGGTCGAGCTCGTCGACCCCATCACCCCCCCGGACTGACGCCTGATTTTACACACCCAAGGCCCCGCTCGTGGTAACGAGCGGCGAAGAATACCTCGCCAGATTGGTCAATGCCAAGGAGTCGACTCGCCCGTCCCCAACCCAGGGACGAGGCAGGAAAACCCGACTGCGGGATAAACAAATTACACATAGATACGAAATCCACACGGGTGCAAACCGTGGGTCATTCTAGTAATAGATGACACTGACTAGAGCAGTCTTAAATGAAGAAATTTGTGCAAGAAAAACATTAAAGCGCCTTAAAATTTGTTAGATTTAAAATCATAATTTCTGAGGTAATAATCACGTAATGAAAATTACCCATAAGTAGAGTGGCTACAACTGGAATCAACTAAACTGCGATCGCGTACAAAATACCAATTTTAGATGTCCTTAGTTGCTCTCCACTGTACGTTAATCAGATTGATTCGTATTAGAGTTGGTTTCTTTTTAACGCAACTTAAAAGAAAGCCTCCGGGAGGATTAAATAGCTTCACATTCATTTATGGCTTTGAGGATAAATGAGCAAGCTTGTTGAAGGTGAACATTGCTCTGTCTATTTATGTTCTATTTTTAAACGACTTCAAAAAAGGAGGAGGTTCTGTATTCGGGGCGTATTTTTTTTTTTTGTATCGTTTATCTTTAAATTTCCGAAAACATATAGGGGGATAAGTATGACTTATCGGAATATGTTCCGATCATTTCCTGGCCCTATATTCCTTTACACAGAATTGTGACAGAATGGCCATATGTAATAAAACGATACCCACGTGAGTATTACGTGATAGATAAATTTCAACTGTGATTATGTTATCCATCGACTTATGTAGAAACATATTGTCAACAATCAATGACTCATGATTTATACCGACTACGATTAAATGATTCATAGTAACATTACAGATATAAGTTTATTGTAAAATCAGTTCAAAGAAAAGTTATCTCATGAAAAGACCCTAACAGATTAGTCATGTTTACAAGTTTATAAATTTTCCTATGAATTTCCTTATTCATTATTATATCTTTCCTTACGTGAGTATCCTCATATTCGAAACTACAAAATACTATAGGAGATCTTACCTCACTATCCATGCACACTTTACACAGCCTCGCTTCTTTCAATTGCCTATTCTCCTCTTCTAAAGTAAGCTTCTTCTTTTCAATAGGCGTTTCTTCTTTTTTCTCGTTCCCTTTTTTCGTGGTTTCCTTTTTGTTCTCTTTCTTTGCGATTTCTTTCCTCACGTTGTCAATGGATTGCGATCTAGCAGAGTCGGCGAATATTGAGAAGATGGTGGTGTCGAATGGGTCTGGTGTTGGTTGGGAGGAGTCTGCTGCCGCCGCGGTCGGGGTTTGAGGCCGGGCGGGGCTCACAGAATGAGACCGCCGGCTGTCTGAGCTATTGGTACTTGGTGGAGTTATTCTGGAACATGAGGTATATTTGTGTCAACAAGGGTAGCTAAAGACGCAGAAAATCTAATAGAAATCGTTTCACAAGACCGGTTGAATGAACGTACATATCTGTGTATTTTTTTTCAATTGTAATGTAATCCTATAATTTATTTCCATACAATTCGATCCAAAATTTAGACGTCACTTTGAGATTTTAATCTATCTAGGAAATTCTTCTTATTCTTTTAAAATTGTATTTCCGATTTAGTACCGGTGTAGATAAAATAAGATATTCAAAAACATACATAACATAAGCTTCCACCTTCGACCTCATCTTCACTTAACATCAGGTGTGATTGAGGTCAAGTACCCGTTACGCATAAAAAAAAAATAACGTTATGTCAATTTTGAAATTCAGTGTCCTATAAATTTTGCAGGATGCTTTTTATCTCTGATTTTGTAATATCAATTACTAAATGTCCGAGGCTCGAGATGCTGGGTGCTGCAAACAGGCTACGCAGGGTCTATCGGAAAGCGATGAATCCTCACCAATCTAAACCATAGGCTTACAGAAGATTTTTTTTTAAGTATTTTCCCACATTTTTTACCCAAGTTGAGTGTAGTAAACGTTCGTTTTCGAAAAACGAGTTCCTAGAAATATTGATACTTTCATAATAAGCTGATTTAATATGAAAACAATTTCCGTAAAATTGTTTTTTTTTTGTTACAGACAAAAAATGCAAACTGAAAAATTACTGATTTCTGATTACGGTGCCCTAAAATTAAAAAAATTGCACTATAAAGAAATGTACAATATTAAAGTTGGTTTCGCTGACAGGGTCACTATCCACTACACCTACACCTCCACAAACCTAAACGCGCTGGCAGCCGGGAGAAAAGTGACTATAGCCTGGATCCCGGAATACCAGGTTACGTTAGATAACGAAGTAGCAGGCGAAATGGCAAAACAGGGTGCATTTATCGGCCCGATGCCGCTACTCACCATATCTGCTGCAGTTACAAAAGAGGTAATTAACAAGCGCAAGCACAATAAAATTGGTTGCGCCTACGAGGTGTGTTGTTGTTTAAAGATCATGTCAAAATAACATTAGCAAAAAAAGGTTATTATAAAATTCGACCAGCTCCCCAAAATTATAAAATTGTATTAGTTTTATACTTTATTTAAAAAAAAAAGACAACAATGATCCTGTGGGTTTCTTGCGCCGCTTCTTTTCCCACATATGATTAACCTTTCCGAAGCGGTAGTAGCTTGGACATACCGACTGACTGACTAAATGCAATAAATCTTTTTTATTTCCAGTTGATTTAAATTGACATTCAATAAATGATATCATGCATCTTACGTTGAAGTAAATGCTTGAAGTTTGAAGTTTGTGGAATGAGACCGAGGGATGCAGACAGTTTAAAATGTTCCTGAAGAACACCAACAAAACTAACTGCTGCTATACCCTGAACCTAGGGAGTGTCAACATGAGCACTCTGGTGGGCATTATTACAGGTCACTGTAGATTTAAATAGACACCTATCACTACTAAGGTTAATTTCAGATTAATCCTGCACTGAGTGCGGAATAGAAGAAACCAGCCAACATTTCCTATCTAAGTGTGTGGTCTACTCCAGATTAAAATGGGAAATTTTTGGCAAGTATAAAATTGGAGAAGAAGAATTACAGTATTTCAAATACGAAGACATCATAAAGTTCTGCAAGAAGACCAAAAATTTATTGAACGGACAGACCAGGCTCACAGTAACTTATGCTCCGCAAAGGGAATTGAATGGAATAGTCCCACAAGTGAACCGACCATCCGTCTGTAGCCTGCAGACGTCCCATCCCCAATACCAATCCACTATACCAACCGGTCGTCAAGAAGAATTATGTATTCACCCTTAATTGTTGTAACTACTGTTGGTAATATTTGCATTAGGTTTAACTAACTTAATAAACTTATTATTATAGGTAGTGCATAGGTACGGAAGCGACGCTCACCCAGTTCGCGGCGCGAAGTCGCGCAGGGTCTCAGCGAGTATATCACGTGCAAGTCGCTGGCTGTGCGGCGATACGCTCCAAGCCTCCTCGTTCAGCTGTTCGTCAAGAACGGCATCGATCAACGCTTCTGATGAATTGAACGGCAGACCTGGAAACATATTACTCAGCATGAATACTAAATAATGACAGGGCAAATGCTTCATATCTTTTTTATTCCCGTATCATAAAATCAATCATTCAATTGATTGCTTTCACATGGGTTTTTATGGTCTTACGTTTACGTAATATTACTATCACATGTAGGGTACATGGATTGGTTTGAATGTAGCTTCGGTCTCTCTCTATGGCAAAGGAAATCTATTGTAGCAATAGAGAGAGACCAAAGCTTCATTCAAAATGCATTTGCAATGTCACACATTGCACCAAAGTGTTGTGTAATCGGTAGACGTCAAATAAATACTTCCGACACTTACACCAATCATTAGTCCCAAACTAAGCAAAGCTTGTACTATGAATACTAGATAACTGATAAACATACATAAATATTTATATTAACATCCATGGCTCGAGAATAAATGTTCGCATTCATCACATAAATATTAAGCCCTCGCGGGACTCGAACCCGCAACCGTTGGTTTCGCTGACAGGGTCACTACCCACTACACCAATCGGTAGTCCATTACAGCATTGTGTTTCATTGTAACAAATTTCACGAGTGATATTTTCCAGAAGAGTAGAAACTACTAAGTAGAACCCACGTTGCATTGAATGATCACGAAATTGCATAAACTACTACTCATATTACAAAGATCTGCGATACAAATGAACGCTGATAAGCGCATTTTTAAAAAATGGGTAAATAAGTTCTACCGTAAAATATTAAATGCTTTTAATGCTCAATCTTGAATCCCTGATCATCTATTATTCTAGTATTCACGAAGACGACAAACATAAGCCCAAACTGTTATGCCCGTTGTTGAGTTCCTATGCCCACCTTCAGGCTCCATCATTTTGATCGCCTTCGTGGCTAAATGTGAACAACGTAGAGTTCGATCACTAGCGGTTTGGTTAGTAGGTTAATAGGCATTTTAAATGACCGCCTGACTAGCTACCACAATCTTATCTAAGGTTAGGTTAGGGTCGCGGGTACTTCTTTAATCACATTGGTTGGTGCTAGGGCATTTTTAACCATGCTGCTAAACATCAATGTTGTCATCCGGCTGTTTTCTGTAATTCTTCCACCTTCAGCCTAAACTTCACTTACATCAGGTGTGATTGAGGTTTAAGGTCGAACTTTAGTATAAAAACCTTAATGCATATACTTACAATACTATAAGAAGACATAAGAATAGAGACATAAGAATAAGAATCGTTATATATTTTCGTACAAAATAAGAAGAAGTATTTGAGGTACGAAGAAACGTCAAGAAATTGACTATAATTGTCTGATTAATTAGTTTACGAATTTGTTTATAATTAAACATTAGTTTAAACTCGTATTTTTTAATATTATTGTATATAAAATATTTTGTCATCGCCAGCGACAGATTAGTGACCGATTTATGATATGGATGATCGTATGATTATCATTATAACCGACGCTTGGAAGGATCCTGAGTCGTTATTTACTAAGCTTTGCTTTTAATTCTGAAATTTGAGCACGAAGGAGTGTAGACTAGTCTTGATGAATCCCACTGATAGCATGCGCGAGCCGAGTTGGATGGGGTGCGGGGCATGCTCTACGTTTACTCTTTACTGGATAGCATATCAGGTTGCATGGTCACTGATGACACTATGTTATTGCCCGAGTGCCCCGAGACGGGCTGGTACTGTCTCGACCGCTAGCAACGCCCACGTTCTCACCGACATTTTTTTAATGCATAACGGGTTAGCACTTGACCTCAATTAAGTGAAGATGGGGCCGAAAGTGGAAACGTATATACGTAACTTATCTCTCACGACTGGAACACAACAATGCTATTAACATTGCTTATTGGCGGCAATTTATATAATAACTTTAATATAATAACTTTATTCCAAAAAAGTTTACAGTTTATCTTATAATCTATATTAAGCTAGTAATTTTGTATTCCAATAATATAGCCCCTGTTGCCGAACTAGGTTGAAAAACCTGTATTTCAGCATACAGTGCCCTTCCCCATAGGACAGTATCACTAGCCTTATAGTCATCATAACTAAAAACATAATAATAACATTATTGACACGTGTAGGGATACAACTTGACTCTCGACATATAAAACAATAAAAAGCATATTGTGTCTGATGCAGTATCCCAAAACGTGTCACAGTATATATAAGATGATGGTCGCTAGCCAGGCGCACATTCCAACTGCCCTACCACCAACCAAACCGAGTACTAAAATGTACTCCGCTGGGGATCGTAAACCGATTCGCTCCGATTCGTAAACCTTTTGTTGTTCACAAGGTTCACCACGGAGGCGGTTTAGATATTTATATTTCAAACACTAAAACCCAACTACGACGAAGAAAGTTTAAAAAGATTGAAACAAGACTTTGATGTTCTGCTTTTACTATGAGAATGTTAGTTGCGTGTGAATGCTTATTTTAAAGAGTAGCCTACGTTACTGTTGCTATACATCATCACTAATATTATAAATACGGAAGTTTATTAGTTTTTCACGCCTAAACTGCTGAAGCGATAGTATTGAAAGTTCGCAGAGAATAGCGTGGGGCCTGGAGAAGGACATCGGCTACTTTTTAATTGACTTCCAAAACGAGAAGGCATTTCGAAGCGGAACGAGTCCGAAAATGTGTGATCGATCCACCCCCACAAACTATCGTATGTCAGTATGAACAGGGACCTTAGCGAAAGGTAAAGCCGAAGCTGATACAGAGCCCAATTCTATAACAAAAATATTACCAAAATTTTTTGTAAAATCATGTTGAGAGTTTGACTGCCTGAGTGACAACTCAGTTAGTAGTTATTTGGTGATCAGTAGATAGTGCGGATATTTTCAGTCCCACAAAATTACTGCTTCTTTTTTTGTATAGATCCATAGTATTTAAGATCTACACAATCGCATTCAATAACAGTGTAGATCAATACCCGGAAGTTATAATTGCACGAACTTTTGTCAATCGCTTCAATTTCTTACAATTGGGCTCGTTTAGTGATATTGTAATTGCGCTGCATGTATACAGAATCGATTATGAGATACTAGCGCATTTTTATGGGTCAATTCTTTTTCGTCGGATATTTGCATAATAGTAGCTATTATAGCGCGCTCATGAATGTTAAATCAATCAATCAATCAAATACGCTTTATTGTTTGAATAAGGAAGGTACAGTTAAAGTGCTATTTAGTCGATTGTTTTTGCTAATACTCACCAGTAGCGCGCAGCCGTCGCACCAGCGCCCTGCGCACGCGCGCTGCGTCCAATCCCGCACCCAGAGCCGCCATTGCCGTGTCACTCTCCATGCACTCCTCCACCTGCCACCACGACACACTAGTCCAATCAACAACGAGCTGGAGGTATACATGATTCCTCCATCAGTGAAACTTTGAGCGATAGAGTTCAGTAAATTTATCATTCATTGAATTACTTCTCCGTCATAATTTACAGAGTGCGTAACAGTATTGAAGTGATACATAAGGTTTGCAGGCGTCTCCTAATAATAACTTTAAAATGGATAATTTTAGTGACTTGGTGACGGCCGAGCTCAAGGAAAATGCATATTTTCCTAGAGCTCGGCCGTCACTTAGAAAGTGAACGGACAGTGGTCAGGGGCACATGATTGCACGGATTGCATACTGTTCAAGAGAGGTAAAAGCGACTTTGTTCAGATCCTGCTGCATTTCTGTTTACATATGTAGCATGTGGAATCGATATAGGCACTTCAGGGATGTATACGGAGGCGCGCGTTTTTTATTTTTACGCTACAATGCGTAAACGGGTCGCTTCCCTGGTGCAGGGAACTATTACTAGGGAGGACTGACTAAACAAAAATCTCATCTCAATTTCGTTCTAGGTATTTATTTAGTTTGTTAATTAATTCAATGATGAATAAATATTTTTTGTTTTATTTACTTAATACTACGAATTTGCAACGGGTGGCTGGCCGTACATAATACATTGCGGTGGCCTCCACTTTCATATCAGCTTCAATTACTTTTTTTTTCAATGTTAGGAATTCCAGCACGACGTTTGAGACTATTTTGTTTTTATATAATTATCAATTAATAATGATTATTGGTCTACCTCTCTTGTAATTATGGACTTACATTGTCTGAAATAAAGATTTTTATTGATATACATAACTTCATCACACTACATTTTACCGACGACGGAGGAGTTATTTTCATAGTTGTTATACAAAGAAAATCCATGTTGATTGGACTACACACATCTCGCTGCTCTACATACAATCAGGCTCATAAGGGCATAGCCATTCTCAGATCAAACGATTAAGATTTTATCGAACACCTTTGTATTTAAGGCATTATCCTTTGCTAGTATTTTTATATATCCACTGTTGCACACTGCACTGGAGAAATTGTGTATGAACTTTACGCAGTGCGTTCCTACTTTAAGATATTTTGCATCTGGTTTTTGTATAAACATTGATACTATTCTCGAACAGTTTCTAGATTTTTCATCATGAGCTTGTACACGTTGCACTATAGGGCCTAGTCTATCCCTCAGAGGCCTGAGAGTATAACTTAATGATTTTTCTTATGGTTTACGTTCAACGTGTGATTTCTCATTGGTAACCATAATTATACATATACAATACATAAGTAACAAATACCATAATCCTATCATCCATAAAGTTGCACCATGCAGGTCGTAATCCATGCAATACAAGTTACTGAATTCCTTAAGCATGCAAGTTTTCTCCCAATATTCACATTTACATTGTCGTAGGCAGATTAAATTTGCCATTCAATTGTGAGCGGGTTGGTTGTGTTAGTTTGTTACTACCAAGTAGCCCCATGCCACACGCAATAAACCTCTCATCTTGACAGCGCAGTTTCCTATATAATACAGGAAATGTCTACCACATATAATGATTTGCTAGGCATACAATTTAACAGCTAATTTAGAAATAATGTTTTACAATAAAAATTCACTACTTGGAAACATGTACAACAAATTATTGGATAAATAATATAATAACTAATAATATGGATATATAAAAGTTGATAGCGATTTGAAAGTCGCCCATACTTTCTTTGGCAACTACTGCTGCTACTGCTGGACGGGACTGAAAAACAGCTGAGTCCCTACCCATTCATCACATTTTTTGTGATGAATAAATACCTTTTATTTACAGTGAAGTGTCCTAGTAGCGAAAAGGAAACAACTCAGTTTTAGGCTAGGCTTATAAGAGCTCAATGCTGATTTTCTGTCTCACTCACGCATAAATTAACCATTTCCCTACGACACATACATACATAATATCATGTTCTTTATCCCAAATGGGTTGGTCAGAAATACCCTGAATGCTTCCGACGTTTCACCTGCAATATACAAAAATGCACACGTCACAGGGGTTGACCCCATCGCCGTGGAAACGTGCAAGTCTATAGAAGTTTTTGGTATATAGTTCCTTAGTCGCCTTATACAATATCCACCCGAAGAGACGGGTGGGTTCAATTCTTTCTACGTGCCGAAACTAAAGGACTGCATCACTCAGGGCAGTAATAACCATGCATAATGTACCTGGCTTTCTGTGACAGGGAAATTAACGCCCGGCACTCGTCTTCTTGAACTGAGACCACTTTCAGCAGAGTGCTGAAATACAAAACATAAAGATTTACTTGGAAACAATATCGCTTCATTTTATTGGATTATCAATCTTCACTTTGAGGGGGGTTTTGGAAAGGTTCGTTTCAATTGACAATGAAACGTTTTAATATCTTTACTAAACAGTTTTATTCAAACAAGTATAAAAATATAAAATATATTACCATTCCCGATCTTAGATTAAACATGACATAAAAAATATTGTAAAAAAAATTGTTATTAACCAAATATACCCATAATATTATTTTTCGGGTCATTTTACCCGAAATAAAATATATTTGTGTCTCTACGTAAAAATTTCTAACCGCTCTCACGCTCCCCTCTTCTTGAACTGCTTTGGATGTTCTCTCGGCTACTGTTTTAAACAAATAAAACATTATTCTACATTTTCTCTTGCAGACAGTTCTCTCTGTTGAATACCAACTCAGCCTAACTTCATATTTCATTCGTATTTGTTATCTTCAAGTCTTGTTTTCTTACTTATTGTTCAATTTTCTTTATCAATGTGGTAATTTCTTTTCTTACTTATTGTTCAATTTCCTTTATCAATGTGGTAATTTCTGCGGCTTCACCCAAAAATAGCGACACTTATTGTCAAATGGTCCCTACTGTACTCAGCACATAAGCATAATTAAAAACAAAAAATGTTATAATGCAAATTTTCCAGTGTATTTGTATAGTGTATTTGTATTGTGTATTTGTATTTGAAAGAATGGGCTCCGACTAAGGCGCGCTCACCTCCCAATGGTCGTGCTAACGCAGTAGAAAGAGTGACAACCACTTACACATACCTGCACGGAGCCACGGGCACGCCTACGTCTTCAAATTACTGCCTCTTCAATAAAAGCACGTAGCCGTAGTGGGGGAATCAATGGGCCCCGACTACGGCGCGCTCACCTCCCATTGGTCGAGCCTACGCAGTACAAACAGTGACAACCACTTACACATCGCTGTACAGAGACGCGGGCACGGCACACGTCTACATATTGCTGCCCCTTCACCAGCAGTACGTAGCCGCAGTGGGGGAACCAATGGGCGTGCTCCGACCACGGCGTGTCGCTCGCCTCCCATTTGCCGAGACCGCCGTCGCAGTAGAAACAGCGCACCTGAAACAGAATATAAATATAATTTTTTTGCTGCCGTATCGTAAAATCCTTAGTACGAAACCAGAAACCGTTGAAATGTCAGATTGAAATAAACTGAACTTTAAGACAACAATTTATATGGATGTATTTGAAAGCTAGAGGGCCCAGATTTAGACAAGAATAATTGCGATTACGTATTTTGACAACTGTGTTTAACGTACGTACGATTTTTTAACTATGTACTGTTAAGAAAAATAGAATAGTCTCGCTAGTCAATTGTTTTTAGAGGGTATACATTTCATGTTTCAATGCAATGCATTATGAATAAAAAAATAATAATATACATAAATAAACTCCAGAACTTTAATTAAATTAAAACCACATTAATTTTAAAATTGAAGTTGAACTTATATCATAAAGTGCTATTGTCTGATCAAATTCTTAATGGTTTTGGTATTCTTTTTGAAAATAATTCATAAAAAAAAACATAATTTATTGTACGACGCCAAATCATACATTAAGATTATGACCATATTAATTGATAGTCTGATGTGCAAGATATTCTTTCAATTACTTATTCACAAAGATACTGATAGAATGTTTATTGATGAATGATAATGAATGAGTCCACGCGCCGAGGTGCGATTGTAAGAACGTGATTCAAATTATATTAAAGAAAACAATCACTAGATTACACTTATCTTTTTTACAATTATTTTAACAATTCAATCATACCTACTTATGTACTTGATCATCATCATCTTCTTCCCTAATCCCAATTTATTTGGGGTCGGCGCAGTACGTCCAATCTCCTCCATCAAGCGTTACCTCATCATTCACGCCCTTTCCGTTCATATCACCTCTCACACAATCCATCCATCTTTTCCGTGGTCTTCCTTTCCAAACATCGACATCCATATTCATCACTCTCTCAGTAACATGTATTTCCTCCCTTCTCATAACATGTCCATACCAAGCCAAACGATTTCCTTTCAACTTTTCTGTATGGTAAAATAATATTTTTTTTCAATTAGAATTCAATGACGACCTATTTGGTGTAGTGGTTAGAAATTTTGCTGCTATACCAAAAGGTCGCGGGTTCGAATCCCGCTAGGGGCATATGTTTGTATGATGTATACAGACATGTGTACCCGAATTATGGATGTTTTTCGTTTATATAAGTATTTATTTACAAAAAAAATGTACTTGTGTAGTTTATCAACCATTTGGTATCTATAATACAAGCCTAGTTGCTTAATGTAGAACTAGATGGCGCTGTGTCTATGTGCAAAGATATTTATTATTTATAATAGACACGATATTTTGCAAAACTAATCAGTATAAACAACCTTAGTAATGATTCCCATAGTGAACGGTTGAAAAAAATTACTATAATAGATAATTAAAACTGAGTAGGACAAATTTTAGATTATTTGAACAGTTCATCGCAATGTTATGACATCCCTAGATTCGTCTGACAGGCGATCTGAAACTTATGTACTGCCGCCCTCTAAACCCGGGTGCGACGTGTTTTTATGGTTTTCTAATACCTAACATGTTATTCTAAACAAATCTGGGCGTGGGTTAATTATATTTTGTTAACAAAAACAAGCGAACATGTTATCCGAGGTGGACGGAAAACATCCCCGCGTTCACCTGCGGAAGGTGGATATTTTTCATCTCATCGCTGCTTGCGAACATTGATGGCGGCTTGTTTGTTTCGTATTTCCACATGTGCTTGTTTCTATTTAAAAGTGGCAGGAGACTGCAATGTTTTGCAGCGTACATGTCTTGTTATTATTTTGGAGAAGAAGACCCAGCTTAAGGATTATACAATTGTTACGCAGTGCAAAAACTGTATCACGAACCTGATCATCAGTGCCGGTGTAGAAGAAGCCGGCCTCCGCGAGGGTCCTCGGCGTCTGGGTGCGGTTGGCGGGCCAGCCTTCGAAGGTGGCGAGGCGCGACGCTAGCGCCGCCTGCGTCGGGTGCCGCGGCCCGCCCCCCACCACGCCCAGGGAGCGCCACGTGCCGCCAGCGGCTAGCAGCCGCTCGTTGTGGGCCGCACCAGACCTACATCGATATACATCCATTTATTTTTTGACAGCTGTACGTACAAATACTCAAACGCTGGTTAAATTTTAAGGGCCGCTTTATATCAAGTAGACAGCATAAGATATTAGTCGATTCAATGAGGAGGTGGAGGTATACATTAATTCCTTCGTCAGTGAAACTTTACAGCATAATCCTATTTGGTATTTGGAAAGCAGTTGGTACAGAAAAACTCTTTTCTTTGTTGCTGGTAACAGCAGTTGTTATGTAAAAGTAGAGGATAAATTCATCATAATTTTCCTACCCTCATCCATCTCTAGGTGGGTTCGGCACAACATGTCTTCCACTTCCCTCTATCAGCCGTCATCTACGTACTCCCTCGTTTCACACACATAGCATTCTTCACGCAGTCTACCCACATCTTCTTTGGTCTTCCTCTACCTCTGTATACGTCCACATTCACACACACTCGTCTCGCTACGTGCACTTCATCCCTCCTCATAATGTGCCCAAAACATGCTAAACTCTACTAACGTAATCTATACAGATTACGATTGACAAATAAATCAAATGTGATTTTATCGACCATTGGATTATTTAACTATCTTACGTAACATTTACTGACGGAAGCATTGTCAGGGTCATCAAACAAAGCAAATCCTAGTTGATTCGGTTATATATCTTGTTCCGTTTTATACATGTGACATGTAATAGATTATATGTATCAATAATTTTGTGGTTCACAATGTCAGTCTGTCCGCAGTTTACTTCAAGGTCCTTAGTACGAGAAAGCTGTAATTTGGCGTGGGTATATAATCAGGCCGACGAAGTAGTAAAATAAAATGTTGAAAACTTTGACGCCTGTTTGGTGTAGTGGTTAGAAACTCTGACCACTATACCAAAAGGTCGCGGGTTCGAATCCCGCTAGGGGCATATGTTTGTATGATGAATATGGGCATGTGTACCCGAGTTATGAATGTTTTTAATTTACAAAAAAAATGTATTCATGTAGTATATCAACCATCTGGTATTCACAATACAAGCCTATAGTTGCTTACTAGATGACATTGTGTGCATGTCCAAGGATATTTATTATCTTATTTATTAATTTATTTTGTTTTTTTTTTGTACCCCGTCGTGTGGGATGTCGTTGGATAGGTTGTTCAAAAATATTACAGATTATTTTGAAAAGTTTTTCGATTCAGTTACCTGTTTGTGAAATATTAAGCTATAAAGTGCTAATTTTTGTTAGTAAAGTGTACCCTCACCTCCTGCCAGCTGAACGGTTGTTTTTGGGTACGTGAAAAAATTCGCGCCAGTAATCATTGTTAAGTAGGCTTTACAAGTTAATGAGTAATAGACGAAAATCTTATAAAATGTACTTCCCGTTGAAAATTATGCATCAAGCAACAGAAAGCCCCCTTCTGAGTCCGCATATTGGGAAGGGCAACTACGGAATCCTTGACCGCACTTGACCGGTTTTTTTTTAATCAGTGATCAGCTAACACAAGCTATAAACCACATCTACTGAAAGGTTCAGTAGACACACGTTCGCATTTATTATATTAGCTTGTAGTAGTCATTAGTAGAGTTGGAGGACGCGTAATTCTAATAATAATTTGAAATGTGTTATTAATAATAGCAGTAAATATTAGAATTATTACAGCCAACTAGGCTCCGCTATTACGAGTACTAGTCTAATTTATTTAAGACTTGTACCACAGAATACACTATAGTATGTACTCTTGTACTTATTGGGTCGGTAAAAAGTTCATAGAAACTCCATACAAAATGACTTAAATGAACTGCAATAATAGCTTCGTATTTTAAAATGAATATTATTTAATTTATTCTTTTAGTTATTGAGTGTAACTGAAGAGAAAAAACAATCTAAATGGTCCTTAAAACCTTAAGACTCGAGGCCAAGGCCACACAATTACGTATGTTTTTATTGACACTGTGCTCGACCTCTACTAGAAAAGGCAGACTATTGCAATGTGTTAATAACCATAACGAACTAAGTAACATTTTTGTTCGTACAATCGGCATATACGAATATTATTGTATCTATTCAATAGGCTCCCTTTGAATTTTTTTAAATGGTAAATATTGCTAGCGCCGTGAAAATAATTATGAATGGTCATTTTGAATGACATGCTTTCTGTAACGGGCGTTCATTAAACCAATTACCTGACTTCAAGTGTAATGAACTTTATGGTCATCTGGTTCGTTTTTGATCACATTGGAAAACACCTTACTATTGGTCGAATTTGGCAGTTTCCGATACAGTTAACAGATTGAAGTTAGACAATAAGCAGCTGGGTGATATTTCGCGATATGCTTCAGAAACAAACGAAAACGCTGGTATTGTAACAGGAAGTGCCATGTAGGGAATCGTTTTATTGAGAACTTTGATTAATATAACTACAAATGTGCTTTAACCGATTACCCTCAAACATGGTTAAGAATTTATACCACACAGACGCACAGACAGACTTCAAACTTTTAATACCCCTCCTCTGTGAAGGGGTTTGAAAGATAGGTACTAACGACTGGGGCTGATTAGTGGTTGTGTCAGGCGGCGGCTGTATCGCCGGTACGTAGGGTAGCGAGAACGCCGACGGTAACATGTTGCGGGTTCTCTGCGCGACCTCGAGCGCGGCCGCGTGCGCGCACCGCGGGAAATACCTGCAATCAGTCAACCTTCAAATTAGTTTGATAGTCAATTTCTGATAACAATCGGGCTACGTAAGTGTACTAGGGCAAGGGCACTCAGGAAATATGTGGGAAAATATAAAGTAAGAACACTAGATGTTTACATGATAAATGTATATTTGGAAGTAATTGTCACAGTAAAAGCAGATGTTCTATACTAAAAATTCAAAATAAAATAGTTCTAATATGGCCAGTATCACATCTTACTCTTCCCCCGGACCTCGGCGACGAGTAGACGTGCGAACAGTTGTACTTCTTTGTTTAAGCCGATTTTAATATAATTTAACAACAAAAATCCATCATAAAAAAATAGGAGCGCATAAGACGGAGGAGTTTTTATTACCACCGCAATCGACCGCGAAAGCTGTAAACAGATCCAGATCAGTGTGTACGTGAACTGTCAAAATACTGGTTCCTGTGACATCGGGTACAACTTACCTTTTCACACGTGCGACGGCTGGCCTGAGTGAGTGAGACAAGTCTATATATGTACTTACATACAATAGAACAATTCTGGTGCGTGTGAGCAGTACCTCCATGAGTGCGTTCAATCACTAACCGGCCCATCTCCAGTTACCTTATGTTTACCTGGTACTATGAACCTCTAACTACGATACGTACCGCTTTACTTTTCCAATACCTGGAAACTACTGGAACTTTCTGGTAAATCGGATACATTATTGGCATTGAAAAAGACACTGTCTTCACCTACTTATGTTGTCCTGGTACTTCAAATAAGCACAGGTTAATTGCGCCCCGTGTGGAGACTGTTCACGAAGCAGCACGCCTACTATTTATGAGGTAGAGATTACATATACTGTCAGCATCCACCCACATTATGTTTGCCTGATACTCAGACCACAGTTTTGTGAAGTGAGTATATCGATTTACGAACAAACAGGTAAAGGAGTAATTAAAGGAATACCTGACGGCATACTAGAACTTGTAGTGAACTTTATATAATTTTTACTACTCAACTTTTCTGCACTCCTAGTACTATTAATCCGGTTGACTACAACGAACACCATGTCAACTTTGCGCACACCTCCACCTACACCAACCAAAGATACATCTGTGGCAGTTACCGCAAACAGCTCCCACTTATCTGCCCTAAACCATTCGGCCTCTTTACCTGATCTTAATGCTATGATGTCCAATATTACGGAACGCAATAAAAACAAAAAAAGGAAGCATGAGGGTGGGGAGAGTGATTTGATGTCTTCAATTAAGGCCATGTTTGCTGAGTTTTCCCTGCAGCAAGAGCGGCGTTTCAGCGAGCTTCAATCCACAACCAACTCAATAAAAGAGCAAAACACAGAGCTTAAGAATAGCGTAACCTATATGTCTGGCATGTATGACCAATTTTTGTCGCGTATTGATTCACTTGAAGCTGAAAGAAAAAAAGACAAAAAACAAATTCAACTTCTTGACGACAAAATTGAGAACCTTGAACGCAAGCTGCGTGGGTCGGGAATTGAACTACGAAATGTTCCTAAAATTACTGAAGAAGGGAAAATTGAAACTAAGGATGATCTCTTCAAGATTGTCACTAACTTGGGAAAGACTCTTAACATTGATATACATAAGTCCGATATCAGGGACATTTATAGAATCAATTCTAAGGATAACTCGAAACCGATTATAACTGAATTTACATCTGTGCTGATGAAAGAAAAAATCGTAGCTTCGACTAAAAATTTTAATAAAGACAAGTCAAAAGAGAATAAGCTTAATACCTCACATTTACTACTCCAACTGACATCTGCAAGCAAACCAGTTTACATATCAGAAACCCTAACACAGAGATCACAAAAATTATACTACCTGGCAAGGAACTTCCAGAAAGAATATGGTTATTCCTACTGCTGGACAACACATGGAGCCGTGTACCTACGTAAAGCAGAAAACCTGCCTCGTATATTAATTAATAGAGAAAGTGATCTTGAAAATCTACTCAAAAAGGAATGACTATCTTTGCATCCCATTATCTTTTTCTTTTTTATAAATATTACTTTCTATAGTTTATTTTTAAATATAGTAATAAGTGTACTTATTTACATTAACACTAACATATTACACATATACACAAGCCATAGTAATTTAGTTATAACAATTACACTCCATATTTTTTCTCTAAATAGAACAATAAGCGTACTTGTTTACATGAATACTAACATATTACATAAACACATACACATAAGTCATATTATTTTAATGTACTACGAATTCCTAAGTATTTCCAATTGGAAGCGTTCCGACAGTAATTTTCTTACAATACAACAAAATGAAGTCTTATATGCGATATGCTATGCTATCTTAATATGTTCTGATTTTTGCTACTTATTCGTAACCATATCTTTCCTTCTACAGCGAATAGATCTCTGTCCTATAAAAAATATATACAAAATTCGGTAACATGAGAAATATCTCTGAGGAGCTAGACATCAATTTACAATTTAAATCATTAGCTTGTAAAGTAGAAGACGTTTGTTATTTGGCATTGACACCTAAATCATGCTTATCTGTTCTTACCCAAAATATACGTAGTATAAATTCAAATTTCCCTGGACTTGAAATTTTAATGACTAGACTTAAAATTGAATGTGACATACTGGTACTAACCGAATGTTGGCTGTCATGTACATCAACGATCCCACAATTGACTGAATATAACTGTTTCACAACTAAAAATAACCCAATTCAAAATGACGGGGTTGTTGTCTATATTAAAAATAGTCTTGCATGTTCGGTAGAAGAACCAGTATTCCAAGAGGGTAACTGCTTAATTATAAAACTGGGATTAGACACTGCTATTGTTGCCATTTACCGCTCTCCGTCATATGATAACGTTAATCCTTTTCTCACAAGTCTAGGGGAACAATTACATAAACTCTCTCATATACAAAATGTTATGGTGATTGGTGATATTAATATACCAATCAATTCTGATAAGCTGGATTCTAACTCTGAACATTATCTAAATTTAGCGGCTTACAATGGTCTTCTACCTGCTCATACACTGATAACTCGCGACCAAAGTGGTAGATGTCTTGACCATGTTTTGATAAAAACAAGAAACACAGCTTTTACACTCGTTCCTCAAAGTACTCTCACAGATCATAAATCGGTAATCGTGTTCTTACAAAATAAACCGGTACGTAATTATGCGACTACTAATTTTAATAAAGTAGATGCTACAAGGCTTGCATTAGATATCGGGAATATAGATTTAAAACCTATTTATGAATCTCATGACCCGGACTTTTCAATGAACTATCTTACTCAAGCTATCGCAATAGCTCTAATTAACAACACCCAGACGACTACTCTACCAAGACGCAAAAAAATAATCAAACAATGGATCACACCAGGCCTATTGCGCTGCATACAAAATAGAGATACATTACATCTTAAGGTCAGGCAAACTCCAGATGATGAAGTCTTAAAGATAACGTATACGCGTTATAGAAATTTCTGCAACACGTTGTTAAAAAAACTCAAGAGATCTTTCGAGAAGGAGCAAATTGACAGAGCTGGGAAAAATAATAAAAAGTTATGGGAAGCCATTAAAAATATCACGAATACCTCAAAAGTTAAAAACTACCCTAAAGAACTATTATCGATTGCCGACTCTGCCCAATTGTCAGTAAACTCCGTCAACAATTTTTTTGTAAATGTAGGTAAATCCCTCGCGAAAAATATTCAAAAAGATAAGCATACTCACCAAATATTTAGCAATGACCCAGTAGTCAGCAAGATTGACTCTTTTGTATTGTTGGACACAGATGAGCAAGAAGTGGAACGTTTAATACTAGGGTTGAGAGATAATTGTTCAATTGGATGGGATAAAATCTCAAATAGGTTCCTTAAAGAGCATAAAGACTTTCTTGTACCTCCTTTGACATTTATTTTTAATCACTGTTTTCAAACGGGTATTTTCCCCAAGGCCTTGAAAAAATCAGTAATTCTCCCAATTCACAAGGGTGGTGACAGAGACAACATCAGTAATTATAGACCAATTTCCATCTTGCCCTCGATTTCAAAAATATTAGAGAAATTAATAAATACTAGACTTGTTAAGTACTTGAACGCTAATAACATTTTGTCCGAGAATCAGTTTGGCTTCCGTAGTGGTAAATCTACGTCGGATGCAGTACATGCACTTACGGATTTTATCACTATGAATCTTGACAAAGGTAAGAAATGTATTGGTATTTTCTTGGACTTGGCAAAGGCTTTTGATACTGTCTCTGTCCCCATCCTGCTGGGAAAATTAAATGGGATTGGAATCAGGAATAATCAGTTTAAGCTTTTTGAGAGTTACCTGTCTGACCGTGTCCAATGTGTTGAAATCGGGAATTTTACTAGTACTGATCTTCAAGTAACACATGGTGTTCCACAGGGTAGTATCCTAGGCCCAACCCTCTTTCTTGTTTATCAAAATCAAAAATCAAAATCAAAAATATTTTATTCAATGTAGGATACAAAAATATCACTTATTGAAAGTCAACATGTTATTATTTTTTTTTAAACTACATCGCTTCGCAAGGTGTTATGGTTAGGGAGAAGAAGCGACAAGAAACTCCGCAACAACACATCTTTTCAATTTGTTTCCATCTTTACAATAATATTACATTTTAATATTACATATTACAAAACAATAGCAATTAACATAACGACCAGCTAACACCAGACCTCCTTATCGCCTAAATAATCATCTATCCTGTAATAACCCTTCTTACACAGAGTTTCTTTAATGTGGCGTTTAAATTTCTGCTCTGTTAAACTCAATACATGTTCTGGTATTTTATTGTAAAAGCGTATGCTGTGTCCCACAAAGGATGTGCTAACCTTGCTAAGTCTAAATTGTGGAATTTCAATTTTATTTTTGTTTCTAGTATTCAAATTATGATTATCAGAATGTTTACGAAATAGGCATATATTTTTGCGTACATACATTATACTGTCATATATATATTGAGATGCAACAGTTAAAATACTTATTTCTTTAAACAGTTCTCTTAGAGAATCACGGCAGCGTAAATTATATATTGCTCTGATTGCTCTTTTTTGTAGAACAAATATTGTTTGAATATCTGCAGCCCTACCCCACAGTAGTATACCATAAGACATAATGCTATGAAAGTAGCTAAAATAAACGAGCCTCGCTGTTTTAATGTCAGTAAGTTGTCTAATCTTACGAACAGCATAAGCAGCTGAACTGAGCCTGCTCGCAAGTGTCTCAATATGCGACCCCCACTGTAGTGTGGAGTCCAAAGTGATGCCAAGAAAAACAGTGTTCTCAACAAATTCCAATGCTTCACTATTTAACTTTAGGTTGTTTTCCCCCTGCCTTACATTAGGTAAGGAAAACTTAATACATTTGGTTTTCTTAGCATTTAGGACTAAATTATTCACAGTAAACCAGTTCGAAACCTGTGAAAGAGTATCGTTTACATCGTCAATATCATTCGACCCTCTCTTTATTTTGAATATAAATGAAGTGTCATCAGCAAACAACACAATATCAACCAGGTTCCGAACTAAATAAGGCAAGTCGTTAATATAAACTAAAAACATAAAAGGACCCAGAATTGATCCTTGAGGCACTCCCATTTTCACAAAAGATCCTGAAGATTTTTCCAGATTTACTTGAACTTTTTGAATTCTATTTTCTAAATAAGAAGTTAATAAGTCGAGGGCTTTGCCGTGCACCCCATAATGTTCTAATTTAAATAAAAGCGTTTTGTGATCCACACAATCGAATGCCTTTGAAAGATCGCAAAACACACCGATTGCATCGCTGCGATCTTCCCAGGCATTATAAATATTTTTAATTAGAGCTACACCAGCATCCGTTGTCGAGCGACCGTTAGTAAAGCCAAACTGTTTATCATGTAGTAGTCCATTTGTATTGAAATGACACAGTATTTGACCCAGAATAAGTTTCTCAAAAATTTTACTAAGTACAGGTAGAATGGAGATGGGCCTGTAATTATTGAGATCGTTTTTACATCCTGATTTAAAGAGAGGTACAACCTTACTATGTTTCATCAGTTCAGGAAAGACACCTTGATCAATACTCGCATTGAAAATTAAGGCTAAGTAAGGAGCGATCGTAGTAACAATATGACTCAACAGCTTTACCGACATGCCCCAGACATCTTCAGCTTTTTTTAACTTTAGCGTTTTGAAAGCCTTTATAACTTCGAGAGGGTCAACATACCTAAATTTAAAAATAGTGTGGCATTTTTTTACATTAGTTACCATCAATGATTTAGCACGATTTGGTGATGAATCTAGTATTTCAGTAGTTTTGACTGGAATATTTACAAAAAAATTTTCAAAATGCTGAGCTACTTCTATATCGCGATTGATAAGTCTATTATTAATTTTAATTGAATATCCATTGTCACGTGGTTTAACACATGACGTTTCCCTATTTATAACCTTCCAGACTGCTTTAATCTTGTTATCAGCAATATTTACAATATTACTAATGTATCTGGACTTAGCAGCAGTACAAACTTTTTTAAATATTTTTGAATAATTTTTAACAAATTCGCAGAACTCTAGGTCACCCTGCCTAATTGTCCTATCTTCATAGAGCTGAAACAACTTATCTCTACTTATTCGAATCCCTTTCGTGGCCCAGTTACTGAATTTAAATTTATTTGTATTTTTAACTTTTTTAATTTGAAAGATTTGTTCAAACTCTTTATTCAAAACATTGAAGAAATCTGTATAAAATTTATCACAGTCAATTGTTTCAGACGAAGGTAAAGGTAATTTATTTAGCAAAACTTCTTTATATATTTCTACTTTTTCTGCAGGTATAGGTCTAGTAATGAATTCTACTGTGGGATTGGATAACTTAATTAACGGAAAAGCAACAAGTTGCCCACAGTGATCAGACCTTAAACAGTTTAGTATAGACTGATCAATGAAATTACAGTTACAGAAAAAGTTATCTATGCAAGTGGCTGTAGATTCAGTGATTCTAGTAGGCTCTAGGAATACGTTGTTTAAATTAAAAGACTTAAATAAACTTATTATTCGAGTAGTTAACGACTTCTGCTCCAGCAAATCTACATTAAAATCACCACAGACTATAACTGACTTTGTCCCTCTAGTTACTAGTTTTAGCACATCTTCCATGACCGACTCAAACAAATTAAAGTTGTAAACATAAGGAGGTCTGTATACGCAAATAACAATGTAATTCTCCAACTCCACAGATGAAAGTTCAATAGTACATTCAATCGAAAGTGCAACAACATCTTTGCGTTCCTTCGCTTTTAAATTATTTTTAATTAAAATTAAGGAACCTCCATGTGTCTTAAATTGTCGATGGAATGAACTAATACAATAATAATTGTCATTTGAGATTGTGTCATTTATATCAATGAACTATGTAATTGTAAGCTATTTCAAGGTAAACTACTATCATATGCAGATGACACAGTTCTTCTTTTTGCCTCCAACTCATGGAAGGAGGCGTATGATGCGGCCCAAACTGGATTTAACGCTGTCTTACACTGGTTATTTAGCAATGTTTTAACCTTAAACACTGATAAAACAAAATATATCTCCTTCTCCATTCGAGGCTCTCAATCATTTTGTAAGGAATATCATATTTTAGCCCATAAATGTTTTCAGCAAAACAGGAACACCTGTTCTTGCAAACCTGTTGAACAGGTAAATGATATAAAATATCTAGGTATTATAATAGATTCAAACCTTGGTTTTAAACAACATCTGGTATCTTTAAGTGGAAGAGTGCGCAGATTGATTGTGATTTTTAAAAATCTTCGTTATGTTGTTGAACCCACAATATTAAGACGAATATATTTTGCTCTTTGTCAGTCTTTGATTACTTACTGCATCGTGGTTTGGGGAGGAGCCCCGAAAACGACTCTAAAAAGTCTCGAAATAGCCCAAAGAGCAATTCTTAAAATCAGCACTTTTCACCCTTTTCTATACCCAACCAACTTACTTTATCAATCATGTAAGGTGCTGAGTGTTCGGCAGTTATTTCTTCTTAGCATCACTCTTAAACAGCATAGTGAATTAGCTTATGACCCTCAATTAAAACAAAATCGTAGGAATCATCTAGTCTGTAAACACTCTGCACAGTTTCGCACTTCATTCTCGCATAGATTTTTTAGATTCTTGGGACCGTTTATTTACAACAAAATAAATAAGATTGTTCCAATTTATTCACTTAACACGGTGCTCTGCAAAAACAAAATCACTACTTGGCTCCTATCACTTTCTTATGACCAAACGGAGGAGTTTCTTACTGTTGTATCTTAACATTACTTATATTAAGTTGCTGTGTCTTATGTACACTCCTATATTATATCTTATGTACACAAACACGCCCAAACACACACACATGCAGGCACACACGCATGCACACAAGCACACACGCACACACACACACACACACACACACACACACACACACACACACACACACACACACACACACACACGCACGCACACACGCACATCACCATCCACACGCACATCATCATACACATGAACATCCCCACGCACACAAACACACCCCACACACACGAACACACCCCACACAAACCAACACACATATAAACACAATTACATAACTCATAATACACTTCGCCTATACTTACCAATTTTGTTACACATATACTGTTAATTCTTTAGTTTATGTTAGTTTTTAAGTTAATCGATATTTGTGACACGTTTTGGGATACTGCATCAGACACAATATGCTTTTTATTGTTTTATATGTCGAGAGTCAAGTTGTATCCCTACACGTGTCAATAATGTTATTATTATGTTTTTGGTTATGATGACTATAAGGCTAGTGATACTGTCCTATGGGGAAGGGCACTGTATGCTGAAATACAGGTTTTTTCAACCTAGTTCGGCAACAGGGGCTATATTATTGGAATACAAAATTACTAGCTTAATATAGATTATAAGATAAACTGTAAACTTTTTTGGAATAAAGTTATTATTATTATTATATTATTATTATTACAACATCCACCCGTAATGAACATATTCAGAAGCCTTAGTAATAACAAACAAACACTGTAACATATAGAAAAACATTGTAACATAAAGTAACTACGCCTTAACTAAACCTATACTATTGATACACCTTTGATGTGCAACTTTCCCAAGACATTTTGTCAACACGTCAGCTAACAGGTCACTGGACTTAGTGTATTGAAGCACAATCACATTTTCAGATACCTTTTCGCGAATAAAATGGTACCTAACATCAATATGTTTCGATCTGCCGTGGTGTATAGGATTATGAGCTAAGTTCTGCGCACTCTGACTGTCACTGCAAATGGTTATACTAGGATATTTAATATCACATACCTCGGATATCAAACGACGTAAGTAAATAGCCTCTTTCGCAGCATCAGTCAACACCATGTACTCGGCTTCGGTAGAAGACAGCGCCACTGTAGGCTGCTTCTTCGATGCCCACGAGACAGGTCCATTTGCCAGTTTGAAGCAATAACCTGTGTAGGAACGACGATCATGCACACAGTTCGCAAAATCCGCGTCCGTATAACCTATGAGAAGTTCTCCTGTCTTCTTATAAATAATAGAATGATCTATAGTGCCTTTTAGGTACTGAAGTACTCGTTTCGCTGCCACCCAATGCGTGCTGTTATATTTGTTGTTATACTGACTAAGATAGCTAACAGCAAAAGCAATATCAGGTCGAGTATTGACAGCAAGGTACATTAGACAACCTATTAAATTCAGATAGGCATAATGATTATTCTTACAATCCGAATCCTGAAGAGCACCTATTTTGCTATTCGCCAAGGGAGTGTCGTACTCTTTTGCCTGCCCTAAATTGAATTTTTCTAGTAGGAATTCAATATATGACTTTTGATTGACTCGTATTTCACCATTTTCCGTTGAGATATTTAATCCCAGATAATATTTCAGTGGACCTAAATCTTTTAATGTAAAATATTTTAGTAAGTCACTCTTGACAGTGTCGAATGACTTTTCATTCTGGTAATAAACAATGATGTCATCCACATAGACTGCTAACAGGATTAATTCTGAACCAAGGAGTTTTTTATATACGCATGGTTCGGTAGGTAATCTAATAAAACCTATTTTACTCAACACTTCATTGAGCTTAATATTCCACGCGCGAGGAGCCTGTTTTAAGCCATACAGGGACTTTTGCAACAGACACACTTTATCTTCGTCACCTTTGCTCTTAAAACCCGGAGGCTGGTCCATGTAGACTTCTTCTTGAAGATCGCCATTTAAAAAGGCGGTGTCGACGTCTAAGTGTCGCATCTTCAGGCCCATTTCTGCTGCTAAAGCAATCAAAACGCGTAAGGAGGAATTCCGAATTACCGGAGCGAAGGTTTCATAGTAATCGACACCATGAACTTGATTATAGCCTTTCGCGACAAGTCTAGCTTTATATTTGATTATATCGCCATGGGCATTCTTTTTTAATTTGTAAACCCATTTGCATGGTATAACCTTCTTATCTGGCCTATTCACCAGAATCCACGTTTTCTTTTCCAGCAAGGCCTGGTATTCATCTCTCATAGCATGATACCAATTATCTCTATCTACTGCATTCACCGCTTGTTGATAAGTAGTCGGTTCATCCATTTGAGAGGATATAGTCTGCATACAAATACAGTTGGCGGCAGTATTGTGGATTTTTCTAGGTCTCAGATTATAGCGTGGTTCTGCAACCTCAACATCAGAATCACTTTCTTCTAATTGTTCTGGTGACGGGGCAAACCCAAGTTGACTCGGCTCAAAGTCGGCAACAATACTGGGTCCAGGTATCGGATCCTCTCTACTATTTGTTGTAGAGTCGATCTGTGAACATAAAGGTAAACGTGCCGGTTGTGGCACATCCACCCGTGATTGAGGACTAAGGAATAAGGGTACACGTGCCGGTTTGAGCGCACCAGGCGCTAACTGGTATTTGACACCCTTTCCTTTTTCCTCTAAATCCCGGAAAGTGTCTTCAAAGAAAACCACGTCCCTACTTTTGACAAGTCGTCTAGGATATTTTGCATCTCGGAAGCAATAACTATTGGGATCGTCAGAATAGCCAACAAAAATATGCTCGGTTGCCTTCACGTCCAACTTCTTCCGATTACAATCGGGGACATGAATCAGAGCTCGACATCCAAAGACTCTTAAGTGTGATAGGTTCGGCTGTTTACCATACCACAGCTCAAAAGAAGTCTTACCTTCGAGAGCACGGTGAGGAGTCCTATTCTTAAGATAGACTGCAGTTTCCGTCGCATCTTGCCAATATGCTGGAGAAAGAGAACTGCCAGAGAGGATAGACCTAGCCTTCTCTATGATCGTTCTGTTGATCCTTTCAGCGATGGAGTTTTGCTGCGGACTATAGGGCACTGTCGTCTGATGCTGAATTCCTTCCATCTGTAAGTAATTTGTAAGGTCAGTATTGACATATTCTGTCCCGTTGTCGCTCCTCAACACTTTTATTTTTAATCCCTTTTCTCGCTCCACTAGGGATTTGAAAATACGAAATTTATCCTTTACTTCAGCTTTTGAAGAAATAAAGAATGCAAAGATCATACGAGTAAAGTCATCTATGAAAAATAAGACATACTTACTTCCTTGAAAAGACGTCTCTGATAATGTACAAACGTCAGTATGGACAAGTTCTAAAACTGACGTTGCCCTTTTATACGGAATCCTTTTGAAAGGCTTCCGACTCAGTTTTCCTTCTACACAGGCCACACATGGTTCCTTGTCAACTGTTGAATAATCTATGCCTACTACCTGGTCCTTTTTTAAGCGATCCATCCCAATGCGGCATAGGTGACCTAAACGTTTATGCCAGAGTTGATACCTGGACACGTCAGAGTGCACATCAAAATCAGATAATTGACGTGGTACATTGACTGTACAATCTAAAGAATACAGCCCACCACAGATCGAACCATGTAGCAAAGAAATACCTGTACAAGAAAAAACACTAGAGTTATAAAAGTTACAACCAGATTTATCAAAAACCACACAAAAACCATTATCAACTGCTTTCTTTACTGAAATAAGATTAGCGTTCAAATTAGGTACATGAACAACGTCACTAATCTTCGTAACCTCATCACACATCGTAATAGAAATATCGCCAACGCCTTCACTGGATAACACCTCTCCATTAGCAATTGTCACTTTGCCGGTGGGATATCCTTTCACGTTCTCCATCCATTCTCGTCTTGAAGTCATATGGGCCGACGCCCCAGAATCTATGTACCATTTAGTACTCTCCACGTCACCAATGACATTCAACGCACTTAAAGAGTTTCTATGATTCTCAGATTTCTTTTTCTTGTCCTTCTTATGGGGACAGTCTGGACTCTTATGGCCTGGCTCCCGACAGTCATAACAGATAATCTGTTTCTTAGTTTTTGATGAAGATGGCTTAGATTTCTGATTAGTCCGTGTTTTCAGGGCAGTATCCGGGTTATTCTCCTTTGGTTTATTCAATTCATTCAACAATTTCGTCTTTATCAAGTCAACAGTAATTTCTACATTTGAGTTCTCCAATGCCATAACAAGAGGGGCATACTGTGGAGACAAACCTCCAAGAAGAATAGCAGCGATTGAAGCATCTTCTATGATCTTGCCGATATCGGCAAGGTCCTGGACTGTTGACATAACAGCATTAATGTACATTTCTATATCGTTGAAATCATCTAGACAGTACCTGTACAACTTCCGTTCGAGGCTTATTCTTCGTCCTAAGCCTTTGTCTTCATACGCAGAGGACAAGGCTTTCCACGCAGCTTTAGCCGTTTCACAAGGTCTGAGAAGGGTGATTGCCATACCATCTACTGTGAGACAAATTTTAGATAACGCAATCTGATCGTCACGCAACTTTTTCTCAGCGGTAATTTGACTACCTTCAGGGTATCCGGCAACAGTTTCCCATAAATTTTCGTGTATTAGGTACATACGCATCTTGAATTTCCAAACACCAAAACCGTCTCTGTTTACTAGCGGTTTTATTGCAGAAATTGAACTTGACATTATTTCACAGCTAATATGTCAAAGACAAAAAAATGAAAAATAAGCGAAATTATAATTTTCGCGACTTTCAACAAATATCTTTTACAAGCACGTGTTAAATATTTAGTGTTCTTTACCTTTTCGTGCTGATAACGTGTGGGAAAATATAAAGTAAGAACACTAGATGTTTACATGATAAATGTATATTTGGAAGTAATTGTCACAGTAAAAGCAGATGTTCTATACTAAAAATTCAAAATAAAATAGTTCTAATATGGCCAGTATCACATCTTACAACAAAATACCCTTTATCGGTCAAAATATAGGTGAACTGTTGTTTATTGATAATTGTGATTTTCTCACCGAATTACGTAGGTAAATTAGGTACAATTCATGTTTTACAAAACTTTCTGAGGAGTTCATATATTTCATACATACATATGCTCACGCCAGTATATATATTAAATATTTCATAAGACTAGCAAAACAGAACAGCTTGCACCACGATGTTTCAATTCCTGAACTGTAATACAAAGCAATTCGTAGAGACCGAACGCGCGAGGCGAGCATAGCATGTTGTCCTGTGGATTGTTGCAATCAGCTTACTAAAACCGTGATTATTATTAGTAATATCAAAAATTAGGGGATTTTTCTGTATTTCAGTAATAAAAGTTAATCTTGGTAGGGATTGACGTGAATGAAGAGATGTGTTAAAATTTATTTTATTATCAATACTTCAACACAACTTCAACAAACTTTTGTATGAAAGCATAAAAGTGACGAACTAGTCCCAACAATAACTTATAAAAACCTATTTCATTCACGGCAACCAGACCAACATTCATTGTCATTACTATGAATTGAAAATTTAGGAAACGCCCAAGAAAACTAGCCATTAAAACAAAACGGCTGAACCGATGTTGCTAAAACATGTCTAAGAACCAACACTAGAAAACCTGCTTTCAAATAAAAAAACCGCATCCAAATCGGTTCGCCCATTTAAGAGCTACAGACACACATTGTGGTGAAACTTATAACACCCCTCTTTTTGCGTCGAGGGTTAAAAATAAAGAGTATTATCGCATATTTTTTTTAGACGTGGTCGATTTTAGTTTGTATGGAAACTAGTTCCTATCGTTTACCTTTCAGTAATCTAAAGCGTAACTTACATTCTGTGAACATCAAGTGGTTGCCCTAAAGAGGCGAAGTTAACGAAGGTAGCCAGCTCTCCTCCACACCAAGCACACCGCAGGCGACTATCACCGGCGTGGTAGAAACCGGCGTTAACAAGACTCTCCCGTGGCACAGAAGTATCCTACAATAATAGGAAATAGATGATACACAAATATGCTACATAAAATTCAATGGGGTTATCTTAGTCTACTAGTCGAATGGCAAATATAATCAAAAATTTCAATTTTATGAACTCCGCCTGAACGATAGTTTTTCTATAAATTGGTCATTCATTAGAATATCATCCATGTTATTTCTTAGGACTTTCTCTTGTAATTTTTTCCGATTTACCTACTTATTATTTTTAGATAAAACATTGTAGACAATTACTATTGTACTTAAAAGATGGTCGATTGTTTAAAAATATTATAACATCAGTCAGCCCCTATTCGAAGAATAGGCCGGCGGTCTACTTGTCGCTCTCCTCGGCCATCGCTCTGCAACTACGTTGATCCCCTTTCCGTGACCACGTCAAGTAACGTGTCCCGTTAATCTACCTTTACCTACGATTTTGACTTTCGTTTTTCATCGAATATCGACATTTGGTATGCGGTCAACAAGAGAGAATACCTAACATAGAAAGCTCCATTACTCTTTTTACCACTTTAATTCTATACATAATATGCTTAGTAAATGTCTACGTTTTGGCTAATTGGTGAGGATCAGAAAGACACATGGGTTGTACACCTTCGTCTTCAGGCACTGTGGGGTTAGCTTTAAAGAATGTTGTTAAGTTTTCTAAAAGCAGTCCACCCTAATCAGATGCGTCTTTCGATCTTTTTCACTAGCTCTTTCTCAGTCAAAGGATAAAGTATGTCTACAGTATAATGATAAAATCAGGCGGAATCTTTGTGTTCATCTTAAGACCAACCCTCAGGGAAGTTTCATATCTTTCTGCGAGCATACATAGGATGTTTCCAGCTGCAACCAAATTCTTCATTAACACGTTAACTGCCGCGACGCAGACACAATTGAAAATCAATTGTTTGCGGTCACTGGTGACTGGCACGGCGCTCAAGGGCTTAATATAGATAGTTTATGATATTCTAGGACACTGATTACGAGCTTGGACGAAAAAGTATCCCTTTAGTGGACGGACCTTGCAGTTTATAGACTCGGAAACGGTACTTATATGCTTCTAAAGTCACAGACCTCAATCACTCCTGATGTTAAGTGAAGATGAGGTCGAAAGTGAAAGCGTACTGACCTGGAAACACCACCTTATTTGGGGGGCTGGCTATCTAATCTTTGACGTATGGAACACAGCAATTAACATTGTTATTTGGTGGCAGATTTAATAAAAGGCTGGAATTATTTAAAATGCCCTACCACCAACCCTAAAACACAGCACAGTGCTTGACACTGTTAAATGCCTTGACGAAGGCAAAACACAGGCGTCACTCATACTGCCTGCAGTGCTCCATCAGCCATTTTCACAGCATGCATGTGGTTTGATGGGTTGGTATTCGTCGAGATTGATATACAGTCTAGCATAGGACTTTGTGGAATGGTTTATAGATCTGAGATAGAAGTCTAATGGAGCATAATTTGATAATGTAGACTTGTCTCCTTTTTTCTGAAGAATTGTGAGAATTGTGTTCTTCTAAGAGCATGTTGTAATACTCTGGGCAATTATGTCCTGGGTAAGAACAGAACGGTTTCACAAGTACATTAAAAAAGTTGAGGTATTAATGTCACTAGTTCTTTCTGGGTGACTATGAAGCTGTTTATTTTATCTCTTCTTTAGGACAGTAGAGACAATGTGTAGTGGTTAAGTTTGCCACTGCGAGCTGTTCTAATGGATCATTCACATTCGCCCATTTCTATAAAACCATTAAATATTTTGAATGGACTAATTAGACAGATAAATTAAAAACATTTTCCATTTACTCTAATATTATCTATCTACCATATTGGATTAGATATGTAAATGCCAAGACTGACAATGGCAATGTTCATGTTATACCTGTCGGTTTCTTGCGCCACATCTTTTCCCACAGATGATTTCCCTTTCCAAAGCAGTAGTAGCTTGGACATATTGATATAAGCCTTTATTATTTCCAGTAGATTTAATTTGACATTCAACAAACGATATCAAGTTCGTTGAAATAAATGCTTGAAGTTTGAAACATAAATAATCTTTTTATATTTAACACAGATAAAAAATACATGTCATAAAATAACACATAAGGATATTACAGATAATAAAATGTCTGGTGTAAAAAAATTGAAACAAATTAAAGTACTTACCTATTTATCACTCACTAGCAGCTGCCCGCGACTTCGTCCGCGTAGACTACATGAATCAACACTTTATTACTTTCCCACGGGAATACATTCAGCAGAAAAATTACCATGTAGAGTTTATCGATATCGATTTTATGGTTTTAACCTCCATTTCACAACCCAGGGGGTTGTTTTTCGAAAAATCTCAAAACACGTATTAGCTTATTTGTTCCTAGGAGTACTCTTAGTCGAAAATAGTCGAAATGTCCAAGTTATACTGTTTCTTCATACAAACTTCCCCACCCCTGTTTCACCCCCTTAAAGGGTGAATTTTGAAAAATCCTTTCTTAGTGCTCCCCTAGACTTCGTAAGGAACCTACGTGCCAAATTTGGAAACTCTATTCACCCCTTTGACTATGACTTTGACTATGATTTTGAGCCTTCGACTTTGAGCTTTCGACTTTGAGTCTTCGACTTTTAGCCTTCGACTTTGAGCCTTCGACTTTGAGCCTTTGACTTTGAGCCTTCGACTTTGAGCCTTCGACTTTGAGCCTTCGACTTTGAATTTCGAATTTGAATCTTCGACATTGACTCTTCGACTCTAACTCTTCGACTTCGACACCAATTTGAATTTGTGATTTCAACCCCTACCACTATCGCAACCCGTAAGGGGTTAGCTTCAAAATAAATGTCATTTTCGCAATCAACGTCCCAAAAAACCTAAATAACGACACCAATATAGACTTTTTTGGTGTCATCCCCCACTCCTATCACACCCCTAGAGGGTTGGCTTAAAATAAATGTCATTTTCATAATCAACATCCCAAAAAACCTAAATAACGACACCAATATCGATTTTATGGTTTCAACCCCCATTTCACACCCCAGGGGGCTGTTTTTCGAAAAATCTCAACTCAGTCTTATCTCATTCTCTAACACCAAGGGGTTAGCTTTAAAACAAATGGCATTTTCGTAATCAACGTCCCAAAACACCTAAATAATCACACCAATATTCACTTTTTTGGTATCAACCCCCACCCCTATCTCAACCCTAGAGGGTTAACTTAAAATAAATGTCATATTCATAATCAACATCCCATAAAATCTAACTAACGACACCATTATCGATTATATGGTTTTAGCCCCCATTTCACACCCTAGGAGGTTGTCCAATATAGACTTTTTTGGTAGCAACCCCCACCCCTATCTCAACCCTAAAGGGTTAAATTAAAATAAATGTAATTTTCATAATAAACATCCCATAAATCCTAAATAACGACACCGATATCGATTTTATGGTTTTAACCCCCATTTCACAACCCAGGGGGTTGTTTTTCGAAAAATCTCAAAACACGTATTAGCTTATTTGTTCCTAGGAGTACTCTTGCGAAGTTTCGAGTCGAAAATAGTCGAAATGTCTAAGTTATACTGTTTCTTCATACAAACTTCCCACCCCTGTTTCACCCCCTTAAAGGGTGAATTTTGAAAAATCCTTTCTAAATGCTCCCCTAGACCTCGTAAGGAACCTACGTGCCAAATTTGGAAACTCTATTCACCCCTTTGACTATGACTATGACTTTGACTAAAACTTTGACTATGACTTTGACTATGACTTCGACTATGACATTGACTACGACTTTGACTTTGACTATGACTTTGACTATGACTTTGATTATGACTTTGACATTGACTATGACTTTGACTATGACTTCGACTATGACTTTGACTTTGCCTATGACTATGACTTTGACTATGACTTTGACTATGAATTTTACTTTTCGACTTTGAGTCTTCGACTTTGAGTCTTCGACTTTGAGCCTTCGACTTTGAGCCTTCGTCTTTGAGCCTTCGATTTTGAGCCTTCGACTTTGAGCTTTCGACTTTGAGCTTTCGACTTTGAGTCTTCGACTTTTAGCCTTCGACTTTGAGTCTTCGACTTTTAGCCTTCGACTTTCAGCCTTCGTCTTTGAGCCTTCGAATTTGAGCCTTCGACTTTGATTTTCGAATTTGAATCTTCGACATTGACTCTTCGACTTTGACTCTTCGACTTCGACACCAATTTGAATTTGTGATTTCAACCCCTACCACTATCGCAACCCGTAAGGGGTTAGCTTCAAAATAAATGTCATTTTCGCAATCAACGTCCCAAAAAACCTAAATAACGACACCAATATAGACTTTTTTGGTATCATCCCCCACCCCTATCTCACCCCTAGAGGGTTGGCTTAAAATAAATGTCATTTTCATAATCAACATCCCAAGAAAACTAAATAACGACACCATTATCGATTATATGGTTTTAACCCCCATTTCACACCCCAGGGGGTTGTCCAATATTGACTTTTTTGGTAGCAACCCCCACCCCTATCTCAACCCTAGAGGGTTAACTTAAAATAAATGTCATTTTCATAATCAACATCCCATAAAACCTAAATAACGACACCAATATCGATTTTATGGTTTCAACCCCCATTTCACACCCCAGGGGGCTGTTTTTCGAAAAATCTCAACTCACCCTTATCTCATTCTCTAACCCCAAGGGGTTAGCTTCAAAACAAATAGCATTTTCGTAATCAACGTCCCAAAAAACCTAAATAATGACATCAATATAGACTTTTTTGGTAGCATCCCCCACCCCTATCTCACCCCTAGAGGGTTGGCTTAAAATAAATGTCATTTTCATAATCAACATCCCAAAAAAACTAAATAACGACACCAATATCGATTTTATGGTTTTTACCTCCATTTCACAACCCAGGGGGTTGTTTTTCGAAAAATCTCAAAACACGTATTAGCTTATTTGTTCCTAGGAGTACTCTTGCGAAGTTTCGAGTCGAAAATAGTCGAAATGCCCAAGTTATACTGTTTCTTCATACAAACTTCCCACCCCTGTTTCACCCCCTTAAAGGGTGAATTTTGAAAAATCCTTTCTTAGTGCTCCCCTAGACCTCGTAAGGAACCTACGTGCCAAATTTGGAAACTCTAGACCCAGCGGTTTGGCCTGTGCGTTGATATGTCAGTCAGTCAGTCAGTCAGTCAGTCATTCAGTTTCTTCCTTTATATATTTAGATATATGTATACAAATTGATTACAGTATTTTTTATTAATGAATGTTCTTTCATTCACATTACATTTAGATAAATAACATAATAATTGTTTTTATATGACACTTTATTTGACCCAAATGAATAAAAAAAAGGCAAATAAAGAAATGCCTACAATTCACATTTTTTCATAAAACTCAGATTCAATAGACAAAATAACAGATCCCAGGCTCTCCTCTTACAAAATTCAAAACATGCTGTGCACATTAAAAAATTTAACTGAATTGCTTAGAATTTTACTCAGTTTCATTGGAAGGGACAAAGTTACAAAGATAGCATTTCCAAAAAATCATGATTTTTGGAACAATTTTAAACAATTTAATAGATCACATCAAAACACACAATAACTTCCTTAGGCGTTGAGATCATAAACTTGTGATGAATAATTAGCTTATGTCCAAAGCAATAAAGGACATTAAAATAAACGAAAATTGGCATAATGTTAATGTTTCTAAACATCTAGATAAAGATAATCTCCTCTGCCTCTGTGGCTCAATGTAAACAACATTGGGTTTACGTTTCGGAGGCCGCGGGCTCGATCCCCAGCGGGGTACATATTTAGTACTCTGTTTGGTTGGTGGTAGGGCATATTAAATGTCCGCCTGGCTAGCTACCACCATCTTTTCTAAATCTGCCGCCAAACAGTAATGCTAATAGCATTGTTGTGTTCCGGTTGTCAGAGATAAGATAGCCAGTCCCCCAAATAAGATAGGGTTTCCGGGTCAGTACATTTCCACCTTCGGCCTCATCTTCACTTAATTGAGGTCAAGTGCTAACCCGTTATGCATAAAAAAATAAATCTTAATAATATTAATTATTTTAATTCATAGACAAGTTACAAATTAAATCACATTCATAATCATAGGTTTGATCCTGTTTATCACAGAAAATGCGAATTACTAAATTTCTGTTCTAGGCCACACATTGTTTAAAACAATACTCTGTATTTATGTACCTATATCACAGTACATTTCCCTAGAAGTATGTGAGTAATGGTTAAATACCTATAATTATTTGCTATGTTAGCAATTAATTAGGTAGCAATTTCTGAGAAACAGACATCCTTGTTCATGATAATAACTTAGAACAAAAATCAAAAGGTTCCACTTACATCTCAATTGATGAATGACTATAGCAATGAAGAATGAGAAAAAAATGCAAATGAAAATCACAACAATATCAATAGAATCACTAAAATATCACTTACATCCCAATTGATGAATGACAATAGCCTCAAAGCATCACTCCTATACATCTCATCTTCTTCAGTGAGTCCATAGTCCATGGACTGTGTGGAATCTGGCAGTTCTTGAGTTAATGTCACTAGAGAAGCATCCATGTTGCTTGGGCACTCCCTACCAAGGATTAAAGGAACGTTTCCCGAAAGCTGGGGATTAACAACGAAGGAGCAATTCGGCTTCAAACGACGGTGTCGCCACATAACTTGGTCCCCATAGTTCCACTCGGATATTTTACCACCACAACTGAAACATTGCACCTCCGTTCTTTCACCAGTATAGAAGAACCCAGCTTTCGCGATCCGTATTGGGTCCACTGGAGCCGACGCAGGCCAATTAGTAAATGTGTTCAGTCTATTCGTCTCAATATTCATTTTAATTCGCTAAAGTACATGCGTAAGACAAAAACTCGTGCAAATGAATCTATAGCAACAAAGTTCTGTCCCTAAGCAATCCTATTTTTATCTAGTATCACTAATTAATAATTAATGAATACAAGCCGATATTTCTTTCTATACAGCACCAAATTGATGTGGCTTTGTCATTGCGCTTGGCTTTTTAACTTTCTTTCAATGATGATTGATTTAGCTTAGGTATAAATCGAATTGAATGATGAGTGACAGTGACAGGCAGCCATTGCATTTTATATTTTTTTTCGTTTTATTCTCTCCTCTCGGAGAAGGCAAAGGGATCTAAGCCCATACAGCCATGTATTATTTCTATTATTTCTTCAGTCTAAAAGTCAGTCTCAGTCAAAACAAGTAATTCATCGTATAGTTGGCGGGCTTTTTGGCGGGAACTCGGCGAGTGAAGTAGCATTTTTCTTTATAATTCTTATAATTTGTGCATTCTAACTTTTGAAGCTTAATAATGGCAGAATATTCATAATTCATAATTCATAATTCATAATTCATAATTATTAGTAGTAGTTGCCTACTGCACTATACTAATTGCTCAGAATACTCAGTGAGTGAATAAAACATGAATTACTAGATAAAATAATAATGATAGTTATATTGATATTATTTTATATTGACACAAGAAGAACAGAATGACAATAAGAGAGAAAAATCAGTTTGACAGAACAAGGTACAAATAAGAATATGAAAGTAAATTTGTAAAAATAGTTTTGTATATTTTAACAATAAACCTCTTTTTACTAACACTCCTCCTTAATTTCATACCTGCAAACCCATGCCTTGCACACACCATTCATACTTCCCTCTTAACAAAGGCTTTGTTAAAGCGTCGGCAACCATACGAGCGGTCTCTACATAGTTCAATACTATATGCCCATGTTCAACTGCCTCCCTTATAAAGTGATGGCGCACATCAATATGCTTGGTGCGTTGATGGTGCACAGGGTTCTGCGCAATTGCAATAGCAGATTGGCTGTCACTGTAGATCTTCAAGGATACCTCAGGATTTCCAGAGATTTCAGCAATAAATTTTTTAAGAAATATTGCTTCCCTGGCAGCTTCAGACATTGCAACATATTCTGCTTCAGCAGTTGAGAGAGCTATTGTTCTTTGCTTTCTACTGTCCCAGCATACTGCTCCTCCTTTCCAAAGGAAGACCACTCCGGAATATGACCTTCTATCATAACATGTGGCATGACTCGCATCTGCATAACCATGCAGTTCATTATGTTCTTCCCTCTTTGTGTACTTCAACCCAAGAGTTTTAGTACCCTTTAAATATCTAAGGACACGTTTTGCAGCTGTCCAATGTTCTTCAGTAAAACAACTGTTAAACTGGCTTAGATAATTCACTGCATGTGCTATGTCCGGCCTTGTGCAGACAGATAAATACATCAGTGAACCGATCAAATTCTGATATGGTATCTTTTGATCCGGTTGATGTTCTGGCCCTGGCTTTTCTAGCTTTTGTCCAGTAGCTGACGGTGTCGAAGCGACCTTACAGTCAACCATTCCAAAATAATTCAGAACTTTGTCGACGTATTTCTCTTGGTCAACTTTGATCTCAGAATCGTTCTGCGTAATACGCATTCCTAGAATGAACTCTGCCTTGCCGAGATCTTTCATTTCGAATTTTGACATGAGATCTCTCTTCACTTTACTAAGCTCATTTGCATCATTCCAAAAAATTAGCATGTCGTCAACGTACACTGCTAACATGATGGTCTTTCCATCCTTAGATCTAGTGTAGACACATGGTTCATTCCTGGATCGCTTGAAGCCCAGCTGAATCAACTCATCGTTTAACTTGTGGTTCCAAGCTCTAGGCGCTTGTTTTAATCCATAAAGTGAACGTTTAAGAAGACACACATAATCTTCTTTCCCCTTTTCTTCGAATCCTTGCGGCTGTCTCATATAAACCGTTTCAGATAGGTCTCCGTTTAGAAAAGCTGTTTTTACGTCCATCTGATCCACGTTTAATCCATTCTTGGCCGCCATTGCCAGTAAAACTCGAAGTGAGCTGTGCCTGACAACTGGAGCGAATGTCTCGTCATAGTCCACACCGTATCTCTGACTAAAACCTCTAGCTACTAGTCGCGCTTTATATCTAGTCTTATTTCCCGCCTCTTCTTTTATTCGAAAAAGCCATTTCGAATCAACGACGTTACTTTTGACTGGTGGTTTGACTAAAATCCAAGTTTTATTTTTCTTTAGCGAATCCAGCTCTTCCTGAATTGCTATTTTCCATTTTTCACTGTCTCTCCTCGACAGTGCATCTTGAATCGTAATCGGATCAGATACGGATTCAGATGCTTGGTACAAGATATAGTCTGGAAACTGTCTAGGCTTTCTCTCCCTCAGTGGATACCTCCGTTCATTTTGAGAGTCGACCTCATCTAAAAACGAGTGCGATTCGCAGTCTTCGAACTCGTCTTCCGCTTCTACTAAATCTGGTGTACCATCCGCAACATCAACCTCTATTGGTTGCACAATATCAGGTTCTTCACTGTATCTATTGACAGCTCCTTGCAGTTCATCTGGAAAATCTAGGATCTCCTCCTGATGCTCGTTTTTTAACGATTGCTCCATGTGCTTTTGATTTTCAAAGAAAACCACATCTCTAGCCTTCATAATTTTGTTGGTAGTGGGGTCCAGAAGACGATAAGCTTTAGCATTATCACAAAAACCTGTATATATCAGTTGTTGGCTTTTTGGATCCCACTTGGTTCTCTTTTGATCCGGAATGTGCATGAAAGCTCTACAGCCGAAGATTTTCACTGAACTTAAATCATTTTTCTTCCCTGACCACTTTTCTTCAGGTGTCATGTTTTTTACAGCAATCGTTGGAGATCTATTCTTTAAGAACACAGCGTGATGAACAGCTTCAGCCCAAAACCGCTTAGGTAATTGTGAATCTTGTAGCATGCTTCTTGCTTTCTCACAAATGGTGCGATTGGCACGTTCGGCAACCCCATTCTGCTCCGGAGTATAAGCCACAGTCAATTGATGCTGAATCCCGATTTTTTTTAGGTAATCGTCCATTCGTTTATTGACAAACTCCGTACCGTTATCAGTACGTAGTATTTTTATTTTTTTTCCGCTTTGATTCTCAACAAACTCTTTAAACTCTATAAATTTTTCAAAAACTTCAGATTTTTGTTTCAAAAAATAAATAAAAGTTTTACGAGTAAAATCATCAATAAACGTCAAAAAATATCGGCAGTTGCTAACTGAATGTACCTCCATAGGACCACATACGTCCGAATGTACTAAACCTAGTACTTCATTAGCCCGCGTACTATTGCCTTTTTCAAATGTTTGCTTCGTTTGTTTTCCCATAACGCAGGGCACACACTCAAGTTTAGTTAAAGTATGAGAAAAACTTACCCCAATCGCCATTTCTTTGAGTAATTTAAGATTGTGCAAACCAAGATGTCCCATCCTCCGATGCCATAACATCAACTGGTTATTATCGACTGTTGCAAGTGCAGAACCCTGTGAACAGCATTTCATTTTATATATGCCTCGTTCCTCCACACCTTTCATAACAGCCTTACCTCTAATCTCGCATTCATTACTCCTGAAAATATCACAGCCTGTATCTGTAAATACCACCACATGACCTTTTTTCGCGATCGCATTCACACTCAATAAGTTAGATGATAACTTAGGAACATATGTAACATTGCTGATAGTTAAACTCAAACCTCCTGACTCACACACTACCGTTCCCTCTCTTTCACCTAACACCTCATTCCCATCTGCACATATAACTTTCAAGGGCGTAGGCAAATGTTTGAAATCCTTAAACCACGATCTACGATTGGTCATATGCGTCGACGCTCCTGAATCGATGATCCAATCATCAGCATGCGGCTGCATCGTTGTGCCAAATGCATAAGCTTGAAGAGCATTCTTTTGGTTCTTCGGATTGTTTGGACATTGCTTTGCCTTGTGCGGCCCACTACAAATAAAACACTTGACATCAGCTTTGTTCTTTTTCTTAGGGTTTATCTTGCCTTTCTGTTTATTTGTTAGAAGTGCAGATGTCGATTGGGTGGCACTCGTTCCTGCTCGGAAAGTGTCCTCCATTTGAAAGAGTTTAGTCTTTACGTAGTCAGTTGTAACAACAATGTTACTGTTTTCAATGGCTAATCGCATCGGCTGGAACTCTGCAGTAAGACCTTGGAGAAGTAACGCGGCCAATAACTCATCATCAACCTCCTTTCCAAGATCCATAAGCTCCTGTGACGTCGTTATGACAGATGTCACATACTCTCTGACAGTTGAAAAATTTTCCAATTTCATGCTCACTAGTTTAGAAAGTAGCCGGCATCGATTATTTAGTCCTCTGTCAGCAAACGCACTCTGTAACGCTTCCCAGGCATCTTTAGCCGTCTTAGCTTTACGTACATGAACTAAACAGTGAGGTTTAACCATTAAGCAAATCTTAGCTCTAGCTTTTTGATCTTTTCTAGTACCTTGTACATCTGTTGCTGCAGGTGTAGCACTCGTGTACTCCCACAAGTCGTCATGTACAAGATACAATTCGATCAAAAATTTCCATATGGCATAGTTACTGTTGCCGTCCAATTTTTCCATTGAAGGCATGCCACCGCTGCTAGAAACTCCCGTTTCTTGTGTCGCCGTTGAGTTTTGCAAACTCCCATTACCATTTCCATGTTCCGACATTTCGGTTTTCACTTACGTGCATGGGACCCTTAACCTATTAGTAGTAGTTGCCTACTGCACTATACTAATTGCTCAGAATACTCAGTGAGTGAATAAAACATGAATTACTAGATAAAATAATAATGATAGTTATATTGATATTATTTTATATTGACACAAGAAGAACAGAATGACAATAAGAGAGAAAAATCAGTTTGACAGAACAAGGTACAAATAAGAATATGAAAGTAAATTTGTAAAAATAGTTTTGTATATTTTAACAATAAACCTCTTTTTACTAACAATAATTCATAATTCATTTATTGTTGCTTTCCATGGTTTGTGCAGCAAACGTTAGTGATGGTGTACAAGTGAAGGGAAGTGTAAATTAAAGTGCGTAACCGAGCTTTCGGGTTCCCACAAGAAGCCGCCAAAATCTTTTGTAAAGCATTCTGCCACTTTATTGAAGAATGACTTGACCGTGACTAGACTCTGTATACGCCAAGTATAGGACGAATTACTTGTTTTGACTGAGACTGACTAATATATTGAAGAAATAAGACATGGCTGTATGGGCGTAGATCCCTTTGCCTTCTCCGAAAGGAGTGAATAAAACGAAAAACAAACAACCGGAAGTGGCGAACATTATTAAAAAAAAAAAAAAACGCTAAAAAACGAAAAAATAATTTTTAGGCTAATTTATGAAGTGTAAACAAAATGATTTTCCTTGGAATTCTCACAACCATACTATGTGTATTGATTGCCGCATTATATTATCTATTAGAGAAGAAAATTGTGTATAAAAACTTAAAAGGAAAGCATGTCGTTGTTACCGGCGGTTCCAGCGGCATTGGGAAGGCTGCTGCAGAGGAAGCTGCAAGATTAGGAGCTCATGTCACAGTCATAGGTCGTGACGTCGAACGGCTGAAATCCGCAGTAACAGATATATCTGCTCTAGCTAGCAGTGACCAGAAAATTCAATATGCCACCTTGGATGTGACATCCGATTATAACGCTATAGCGAAATGCTTTTCGAACCTAGAAGCCGATGTGGGTTCAATTTTCATGCTGATAAACTGCGCCGGCATGTGCATTTGTGGCCAGTTTGAAAAAATGAAGGTTGAAGATATTAAGCAAATGATTGATTTGAATTACTTTGGCACAGCATATCCAACGAGGTATGTTCTGCCAGGAATGAAGGAAAGGGATGAGGGATTGATTGTCTTTGTATCAACGGAGGCTGCTTTGATAGGTAATAACCTTTCTAAGAGGTAAAATAAAAAAAATATTTATTTTGTAGGTACACAGGCTACTGTGGACATCTTTGGAGGAGGCCTTTGTAGTGAGCAGTAGCCATCTTTCACCAGATTTGACATTTTTTAAGCTACTGCTTGTTTACAGGGCTATTAGCCCGAGAAGAACAAGAAGAAACTCATAAGGGTTGCTTTTTTGTAAAAAATAATTTTATATGTATTACCTAATAATATTATTAAAGGTCCCCCAAATATGTTGGGGATTTTGAGTCATATGCTTCCACCTTCCGTGTCAAGAGGAACAATATATTTAACTATTAATTGTGAAATAGCCTGGCATGTGAAAATGCTGGTTTTATGTCCATGGGAATGGTTATCTGACATTTATAATACAAGTTACTGTTCATTGCACCCCTCTTTCAAAATCTGACCATAAAGTTTAAAAATGACCTGACCATAAAGTTTGAAAACAGGATTGTTTAACCTTTAGGCGGACGCGAACACCGATCGGTGTCCAAAATACTTGTATACCTTCAACACTCCCGAACACCGATCGGTGTCGGCGGTACACCCGACTTTCAACTCTCAATTGTAATGATTATAGAGTTCCAATTCCTTTGAACTGTGTTTGAACTTGTTCTCTATTAAATTCCGCATCCAATAATGTGCGCCATGTCATGTTAGCTATGATATTTAGTCTGTATTTGCGAAAATATTTTTTTTCTCTTCGGGTGGGAGTATAGGCATAGAATTCTAACTACTGTTTTTTATTAGAACAGGCTTAGGAACCTGGCCATAGAGCTTCCAATTCTCATAACAATTTATTGAATTACCCGTTTTTTTAAGAGAAACATGAAATAAATCTGTACTTTCCGTAAAAATACCAATTATATCGTGGATATAGGTATACCTACATATTACAACTCGTAACATTTTTCTGATTTTTTGTATTATAGCTGTAGTAGTGTTCATTCATTATATCCATAGATAATATATTCCCGTAGCTATAGCTTTTCACAGATTACAAATACACCCAGTAGAAGAGTATCTATAAACGTTTTTAACACCACAGGTATTTTCGAAAATTTGACAGGCGCGCCGAGATACTTGACCCGCGGAATTATAAAAAGGAAAGAGAGGACACAGAGGTTAATGTGTGTAGCTCAAAGGAAATTTTGAAGGAAAAAGACTTATAAATCCAGTGCCTAACATACGTCAGCTACAGAGAAATGTGACGCTCTATACTTTCACATAATGGAAGTCTTAAAATAGCAACTGGCATCCATTTTTTTGTGCCTGATTATACCCTAACAGTAGCTCTTAGAGTGATAAGAATGTATGAATTTTCTGTGTATCTATATCACCATTGACCACTTGGTGTGCTAGGTTTGTACTTATAACAAATACTAAAACTAGGTCAATGTAGCTGACTATTACTATTTGTATATTTATTAATACTCCACTTTTCAGGTATATACGGCTACAGTTCATATGGTGCAGCTAAATGGGCTGTTCGTGGCCTTGCTGAGGCTATATTCATGGAACTGGTGGGCACAAAAGTGAGGCTAACACTGGCATTTCCCCCCGATACAGACACACCAGGCTTCAAGAATGAGCAGCTCAGTAAACCACTAGAAACAAAACTTATTTCAGGATCTGGTGGCTTATGCTCAGCTGAAGATGTTGGAAAGAAAATGGTTCATGATGCCCTGGTAAGTTTTACTGTGGTATTGCATAGATAAATTTTTATTATTACTGCTTTTCTAATTTCTGGCGAGCGAAGATGACAAACTTCATAAAGAATTCATTCTTGATAATATTAAATGAAGTCAGACATACATAGTCTGTGTTTATTCATACAATCTGTGGTCTCTACATATCTCTACGGCCAATATGTGCCACTTTATGTATTAATGTTTAGTATATTATTTATAGTTGTGGAGATCCTTGGGAGAGGCCTTTGTCCAGCTGTGGATGTCTTTCGGCTGATGATATTATTTATATGTATAATTAGTTATTTACATACCAGCTGATGAGATTGTGATCAATGCATATTAGGCCATCAAAACGAAATTACCTTTATACAGTAAGATTGTACATTTACAGAATGGCAAAATATACTCGGTGTTTGGCTTCAGCGGCAGAATTATGGCTACTTTATTCTGTGGATCGATAGAGAGCGTCACTCAAGTTTTACTGCAAATAATCAGCATGGGACTTTTGAGAGCCATGGTTGTTGGAACTGTACTCTACTTCCATAAAATTGTAAGGAATGGAGTCAGAGAGAAACGAGAGAAGTCTAATTAAAATTCAATTGTTATCATACCAGTATTAATTAACATCTAAGTTGAACTTGGACTGGGGTAATGGACCTATGGATCACGTTACCTAGTTAACTTAGTTAGCTGTAAGTGAAAGGGCACATAAAGCGGAACTGAATCATTTAATGTAATGCTTGCAAACCAAAGTACAATAAGTTTAGGTATTTAATAATGTCAGTTTTTACTTAATTTTTGCATTTAATTTTGATGGTATTAATAAAAAGTAATAAAACTATAGTGTCAGTATTAAATTTTACTGAAGAAGTAGATATGAAGACCTACATAAAAATGTGGTAAGTTAGCAGCTATTTTGTAAATATTGTAATCTAAATCCTCTGCCAACATATCCTCCATCTGATCTGAACCACACGACTATGGGGCCTGCACCTACATCTGAAAACATAAAATTATTTATTTGTACCAGATGAGTTTTTTTTACCTTAAGGAAAAAAATAGGGCATTTTAGGTAAGTGAAATAGAAGTTATTGGCATAGGTAGTTTTTTTTTTAGTTAGTTTAGTTACATCCGACTGGCGGGAATCGTAAGGTTCCTATCATGCGAAATTTATATAGAAATCATATTTTTTCCAAGTTTTTATTTATTTATTTAATGATATAATTATGTGGAATAGGCTACAAACGTGACTGTCAAATGACACTACGTTTTATTCGATGATGGTTTGGAAAAAAAGAAAAAAATTAAACTATAACAATACATTCTATTTGACTTACCTAATATGCCCTATTTTTTTCCTTACAGGAAAAACTCATCCGTATATTATTTTTTGATCTTTAAATATCTTTCCATTTCTGGTTAGTAATTTATAATAACTGGGACCCTAAGTATGTGTTAAAAGTAATTATATTGTGATTTTATTGACTGTATTATGTACTTTTATGAATCTTAAAGAAATATTAGTTAAAATTACGTGCATGATGCTAGAATACACTCAATGGAATTTAGCTATTTTGACAATGACAAAAAAGGGCTAAAATAGTGTCCAAAGGAAAAAAATTAGTGCCACTGTAGTTTAAGGTCCGTATTAATAAATCGTTCTTGAGATTGAGATCGCGTCTCAAGACCATTTTTTCTGATGCTGTTTTAATATGCAACAGATTCTCAAGCGCCAACTTGAGGCCATGTCAATCTTGAGAACGGTTTATTAATACGGGCTTAAGAGTTGTTTAATATTCTAAGTGAGCATTCTGACGTCTCGTATTGCTGGCGCCCGACTTTTTTGTTCTTCATTGTGTTATTGCATAGAATACCATACATTCCATCCTCGCAGACAAAATTTTCCGATTTGGATCTTTTTGTTCGGCCTACAACAAGTCCGTCATTTGCGCTGCCCTTTTCACAAAGACATCTAAATAACTTCGTTGTGTTTGAAGAACTATTTATATTTCGGTGGCACGCACAGGTTTTGGGGTATAAATTGTATTCAGCAAAACAGTCTGCATATGAAAATGAGGTTTCCAGCAACACGTGACGCCAAAAGGCTCGGTCAAAATATGGAGCAACTCTTAAACTACAGTGGTACAATTTTTTTCCTTTGGGCAATATTTAGCAATATTTCAGCACAGTTTTTGACATTGTCAAAATAGTTAAATTCCACTTTGTATTCTAGCATCACGTAAGTAAATGGACTCCTTTTTGTTGTTGGACGTGGTCGCAATAATCTTCAACATTGATGGATTGTGATTATACCTGTGATGGGGGCATCTAGTGCGAAGTCTTGCAGTACTGAACCGTCATTAAGACGGTCCCCACAAACCCTGACTGCCGCAATAAATAACCAATCCGTAGGGCAGTTAAAGATCTCCACGCCTGCCTGTCCTGGCGGTATTACTGGCAAGCCATCTGAAGAAGGCGAAACAAAATCAGATTACCTATATAATAATGCATAATAAAATTATATTATATATTTGCTAGCACATGCATATGCGAAAACATGTAAGTACTATGTAATATGAAGTTAGACATTTTTTGATCGTAAATAAGAATATTCTGTGAGCTTCCTTTGCGTACCGCCGCCGTTGAAGTTATTTGAATTATAGCATCCTATTGATTTTTAAATTATCAGTTAAGATATGGTACACATCCTAAAAACTGCAAGTCCTAAGTCATCTTGACATTGATTCTGGGTGCTATATTCTTTTGCTTCTGGACGGGATTCTCCATTGCTTTGATCGCCTAGTACGAATGCTACATGGACCACGAGCTCTTTTTCTGTCACCAACGGAGGACGTTTCATTGTACCTATCAACAGCTCGGTACACAAACATTCGACTGGTACCGACCAAGCCGATGAATCAACAGGTTTAAAACTTGCACTTGGTTCCATACTTAGGTACCTACTTCGTGTAACGCTATCACACAGAAGGAAGGTAAAACAGATTTTATTAAGCCCGCCATAAATTCGCTAAAAAAAATTGTCGCGAATAACGTTTTTTCATTCATGCTATCCGCAGATGCTATCACAGCAATTACAGTTCTCGTTATCACGCCGCCCCACTCCTTTGTATTTTAACAACGATTTGCACCAAAATGAGAAATTACAATGAATAGTAGGTATAACTAATATAATAGAACAGCCTTACACTAATATTTGGGATAAAGGTCATGACGTTATGTTTGTACCTATATTTAAAGTGTGGGTCTGCACCACAGGTCTGCACGCACAGTACAGCGTTTTTAGTAGGTTAGAAGTTGGCACATTATGAGAATTACAGTTTCCAAATTCAAATATAAAATAATGTTTTTGTTTTATTGTTACATTATTTATGGTCACACCTGCAGGGCGTACGTAACGTAGGTAAGTGCTAGAATATAATCTAAAATGATATTGGTAAGTATGATTTTATTTACCTGTATCATAATTTACTATCTGCATATATCCTGCGTTTGAAAACGTAACACTGCAAGAGGCAGTATCACGCTCGATACATGCTGCATAATTGAGATTGTTCTGTAAATAAAATGCAACCATTTGGAAACCGTCAAAGTTTGATACCTAATAAGTATAACGGTTTATGGATACCTAGTTGTATAACCTCGTTCGAAAAATCCTGAGCGGCTCGGCCCTAGTACCAATAGCTACGCTGACCCGGCACTATATACCGAAGATATCCCGGACATCAGCCTATACGAGATTAGGATGGCCCTCAAACAGCTGAAGGACAACAAGACGCCGGGCTATGACAGAATCATTGCAGAGCTTCTGAAAGAGGGAACAAAGTCCTTCAGAAGATCTTCAATTTCGTCTTGTTCTTTAAAAAGGGTGATAAACACCCTATTGAAGAACTGTGAACCTATTCGCTTTGGAGCCATATCTACAATTTGTTGCCTAGGGTAACACGAACCGTGTAGCACGTAGGTTTGATGACTTCCAGCCTCCCCAACAAGCCTGGGCGGTGCTGCGGTCTCTCCAACAATGCCATATTGACTATTGGAGTGTTGAAGTATTCGTACAATCAACGCCACTATGTCAGTCCGAGTACAGGGAGCTACAAAGAGGCGTGAGGCAGGGAGACATTATCTCTCCGAAACTGTTCACTGCCCCACTGGAAGATGCCTTCAAACTCCTGGAATGGCAAGAATTCGGCATCAATATATATAGCGAGTACCTATATCACTCACTATCAATTTGCCGACAACATTGTAGTCATGGCAGAATCGATGGAAAACTTCAGCACTATGCTCGAGGACCTCAATCGAGTACCTCAACAAGTGGGCCTTAAGATGAACATGGACAAAACGAAAATTATGACGATTGCCCATGTCGAGCCCACATCAATAACAGTTGGGAACTCCTTTCTCTAAGTTGTAAGCGAGTATGTCTATTTAGGATAAGAGATCCGACTAGACAAGTCCAATATCGAGAGAGAGGCCAATCGATGAATCCAACTCGGATGGGCAGCGTTCGGGACACTACGCAATGTCTTCTCCTCCAAAATACCTCATAATGTGTGTTACCAGTGATGACATATGGCACTGTAATATGGGCCTTATAAGAAAGCTCAAAATCATGCAACGAGCTACGGAGAGGGCGATGCTTGGCGTTTCACGAAGTGATCGAATCAGGAATAAAGTAATCCGTAGGCAAACGATGGTCATTGACATAGCCCCGCTGATTAACAAGTTGAAACGGCTGTGGACAGGGCACATAGCTCAAAGAACTGATAGCTGGAGACTACGCACCACCTCATCGTCCACTCACAAGGTGGACAGACGACCTATCCTAAGTAGTCGCTGGATGCAGGTCGTTTCCAACCGGTCACTCTGGAATTCTGTGGGGGAGGCCTATGTTCAGCAGTGAACATCCTGTGGCTGTTATGATGAAGTATAACGGTTGATTATGGCAGATACTGTGATGTTGATAAATATCAACTTTAATTTTTTTGTTTTCCGGAGCACAAAATGGAAAACGGAATCTTTATAGGATCACTAGCTTGTCCGTTAAGCCATAAAGTTTTTTGCTAGGACTGGCTGGCTGGCTGAATGTAGGTATCATGGATGAAATGCAAGACTGAGGAAGCCACGGCGACTAAGATACCGATCTGAGCTCATGTGAAATCACGGGACACAGTCATTCTCAGCGTCTCTTTGAATTCGCTCCGTGGAAGGTACCTATCAAGTTATAATTTGGCAGGTATGGGGTTCGATGTCCAATGTCCATGACACAAAAAACATGTTAAATGGTAGTTTATTCAACTGCAAATTAAACTAAATACCCTCGGTCGTTGTAGAGGCATCATGATGCAGTCCCATTCGCTATACCTACGTTTTTAATTAGCGAAGTTAAGCAACGCGTCGCGTGGTCTATCTTTGAATGGCTGACCACTAGTGGCTTTTTATACGAATGTTTTCGAACTTCGGAAGGCCTAGGTACCGGTTGTTTTTACCTGAAGACAGTAGTGAAGCAAAGTTGGCGGCCTACACCAATACGCACTGAGGCTGCATGGTGGTTTATATTTTTTTAAATAAGTATATAGGTTGCCCGCGACTTCGTTTGCGTTAAACATATCTTCATCAAAATCGGTTCAAAAAAATTTGCCTATATTCCAGGCACTACTTTGTCTAGCACCAAATTTCAAGCAAATCCGCCTAGCCGTTTAGGTGTGAAGAGGTAACACACCTACATACACACACATCATCATAATATCAGCCGAAAGACGTCCACTGCTGGACAAAGGCCTCCCACAAACGTTCGCATTTATAATATTAGTTGTATGGTGCAGCCTACGTCACAACCACCGTGCAAAATAAACGCGACGACGCCGATTGGTACTACATTCGACGCGCGCTACGTCTAGCATGTTTTTTGTGATAGCGATCCTCATTTCTTTGACAAATAACTTGTTTTGCAGTACACAAAAAGAGCTGAGTTAATTTTCAGATATTTTGACGCTTAACAGGGCAATATCCAACTCTTTTTGTTTACTTACCAAGTAGCTAGGTGATCGTGCGATGGCAATATCAGATTTGTCTCTGTAATTAAATGATTCCATATAGCCTTGGGGCCCTTTGAAGTATTGTAGACATCCCGAAGGTGCCGCTAGTTCATCTGCCGCGGTTATTTGTGTTACCTAAAATAGTTAATATAGGTAGTTAATATGATATTTATTTATTTATAATGTTCAATTTTATATACAGGGTGGAAAGTTTCAATGGGGCAGCCAAGGGAGGTACCTTAATCGTTGCAGCTACAAGAACTTGGTCTTAGGAGACTATCCATAATTTTTCAAAAAAATTTCATTCCCATTCACAGATTTTCAAAAAAATGTACGGTTAGCAATAAAATTACCATTTTTCACAAAAAAAATTTTTCATACTAATCGATCCTGTTCCGTATGCTGATCAAAAAGTTCTATGGGACCAACTGAGGTTTCAGTACTAGAAAAGTCAGAAATCAAAAAAAACTTTTTTCATACATTTAAAGTACTTAGATTTTTTTGTCAGGCCATAACAAGAGGTAACTTTTTGTTGTAGCTACAAAAATGATTAAGAAACAATAAAATTATTTGAAAAATAATTATTATTTTTATTAATAACTTTATGATATAAGGTGCTCAAAATGTTCTCCGTTTTGATTAATGCATAAATGTATTCGTTTTCGTACTGACCGCGTGGCGGCCAATAATTTATTTGGATGAATTCCATACAAAATTCTTCGACACTGTCATATTTCTTTTTATAAATTTCATTTTTTAAATAGCCCCACAGGAAGAAATCAAGCGGCGTTAAGTCCGGACTACGCGCTGGCCAAGAAACAGGGCCATGAGTCCCAATCCACTGCTCACCAAATTGTCTATTCAAAGAACAACGAGTGTTTCGGCTGTTGTGTGCAGGAGCATCATCTTGTTGAAAATAACCTCTTCGTGATTCTGATAATGGTAGATTATCAATAATGTTTGATACATGTTCTAATATTATGTTATTGTAAGTGTCGGAATTTAAGTTGCGCTCATAAAATTCCACCATTACTACTTCGTTTCCCTTTAAACCACACCAACAATTAAAAGAAAATCGAATTTGATTATGTGTTTCCCAAAGTCTGAGAGGATTTTCTTGGCTCCAATAATGATTATTTCGCCGGTTGTACATACCGTTGTTTGAAAAATTCGTTTCATCAGACCATAATATGTAATCAAGGAATTGCATATCTCTACTTATTTTCCCATTTAACCATCTGCAGAAAGCTAGTCTACGAGCGGCATCCCCTGTATGTAAAGCTTGAACTAGTCGCCCATGTCGAAAACATTTATATCCATATTTCTTCCATACTTTCAGTACCAGGGTATGCGAGACATCAACTTCTTTAGCGACGACTCTTGAAGATGTTTCGGGAAACGCTTCGACTAATGTTAAAATGGAAATTTCCAAATTTTCGTCTAAAACAAATGGTTGACGTACAGATTTCTTCTTAAAAGAACCACCTTCGGCTAAGTTTCTTATAAGGTTTGTAATAACCTTTCTGGTTGGTACATATCGATTTGGATATCTCCTCCTGTACCATTGCAACGCAGCAAATGAATTTTTATTATTTACAAAATAAGCTTCCAGCAAGTCTAAACGTTCAGAATTTGAGCTCATTTTTGCAAAAAATAATAACTAAAAGCACCTACTCGCAAAAGCACACCACACGCAATCAGATTTTGACATAAGCAACAAAAGAAAGTACGCATTATAAAAAGAAAACAAAGTTCGAAATTTAAAGCTTATTTGAATTTGAACTAGGTAGGTAAGTAAATCTTTTTTCAGAAAACTATCGACGTTACGTAAGTTCCAAGTGAAACAAAATTAATTGACTGCATATGTATGGGAAAAGTTTTTTTTGATTTTTAACTTTTCTAGTACTGAAACTTCAGTTGGTCCCATGGAACTTTTTGATCAGCATACGGAACAGGATCGATTAGCATCAAAAAAAATTTTTGTGAGAAATGGTAATTTTCTTGCTAACCGTACATTTTTTTGAAAATCTGTGAATGGGAATGAAATTTTTTTGAAAAATTATGGATAGTCTCCTAAGACCAATTTCTTGTAGCTGCAACGATTAAGGTACCTCCCTTGGCTGCCCCATTGAAACTTTCCACTCTGTATAATGTATAGTACACGAGCAGACGACCGGTTGGTGTAGTGGATAGTGACCCTATCAGCGAAACCAATGGTTGCACGTTCGAATCCCGCTCTCTAGCGGGATTCAAACCTAAATCCTAAATGTTTGTGTGATGAATAGGTACGAACATTTATTCCCGAGTCATGGATGCTTATTATCTAGTATCCATAGTACAAGCTTTGCTTAGTTTAGGACTAGATGATTGGTGTAGGTAAGGTGTCCGAAATATGCATTTATTATTATTATTTACGAGACTTATTTTCTATTCATATTTGGACTTTTTTATGCATAACGGGTTAAGTTATTCGGTAAATAAGTCCCTATAAAAAACATGATAACCGTGGCTCATTGTAAACAATATAGAGTTTACGAATCGGATTTTTGGTGTTGAGTTTGGTTGATGGTAGGGCATTTTAAATGTCGGCCTTGCTATATAGCTACCGCCATCTTATCTAAATCTACCGCCAAACAGCAATGTCAATTCTAAGATAGTTGTGTTCCGGTTGTCAGAGATAAGATAGCCAGTCCCCCAAATAGAATGAGTTTTCCGGGTCAGTACGCTTCCACCTTTGTCTGCGATCAATCTCAGCTTAAGGTCAAGTGCTAACCCGTGGTGCATAAAAAAAATGCTGAAGTCGGAAGTAGAGCCTCTAACACAATACACCAATCACGAATTGATCGAAGAAAAATGAACCACATGGAGAGCCAGAGGCCTAACCCAATTTAATTATTTCCCGTTGTTTTTGATTTTTGTAGGTACCTTACGTATCTTAAAAGTTTTCTACCTTGATAGAAAATAGTCTATTGTCCGCCGACACTGTTTGCACCGACAGAGTTATAGGACCTTCTACATTTCCGACTTCAATGTACACTGAAAATAATAAATTCTTTATAAATAGCTATCAAGTCTGAAAGCTGTAGGAAGATTTAAGATTAAACTTTACCATGTTGTCCCGTATTCACGCCACAAAGAATAGGTATTATATTGTTAACGTTTTGACCAGTAACGACGAATGTATCTTTTTCGCATGTGCCTGCTGTTGGTGGTAATAGCTGAAATTTAAATAAGAATAAGACATTCAATAGTTAGCATACCTACCCATGCGTAGAGGTAGATCTTATTAAGTTACAGTAAGGTTGTTAATCGAACTGAAGCATTGACGACATAGCCATGGAGAACTGAAGTTGCGCTTGACTGTTGAAGGGAGAACCACAGATTAACTAATAATGTATAGAACTGTTGACTGTAGAAGGATCTACCTACTAATTGGAAGATGCTTGTATATTTACATCAAACCATTGCTCGTACAAACACAAAAAGGTTGATTCCATGAGCGCGGAATTAGTTTATCGTCCCGTGGGATAACTTATTTAAAATTTAAATAATATTTACTTAACATCAAATCTCTTCGGCGGGATTAAATAACATTTGCTATTATAGGTACTTTCTACCAGCGACGTTGCCCGCGTGGTTCTCGAAATAAATATATAAAACATAAAATAAGTAATGAACTGGTTGGTAAACTACGTTTGAGTCTAAGATAATCAGACAGAGTTAACTTACCATGGTACATGTCTGCATGGAAATGTAAACTTTTAAACTCTAATAGGTAATGTTAAATGGTATTGTTGCAGTGGACGTCCTGTGGCTGATATGAATGATGATGATTGTTAGAATACATAATTTTTCGTATAACACAAAAACAACAAAACCCTGTAAAAATCCACTGATATGATCTGTACATCAATGGCCTATAGGTATGTTGTTATGCTTTTGGTGAAACCCTTCACAACATAACGGAAAACATGGGGCTGCTTGAACCTCTTATTTTCTTTATGTTTGTAGCTATCTTTTTCATAGCAAAATTATCATTTCATTGGGTGGTACCTAATTGTAATTAATTAATTTCGTATGTCAGAATGTTGCTCAAGCGTAGATCTGCGCTGCGATCTGCGTAGTTAGAAAGAGATGCCGCTATGCATGTTACATAAAGCTGTCCCTTTTTAACGGTCCTCAAGCAGAGATCTCTGCTTGTGTAACATTCAGAATTACGGGCCTTAGTGTATAAAAAACTTGTAATAATTTAGTATTACCGACCTCAAAATTTAGAAAATCTAAGCGTATCTGTTTGATGTCTCCCGAAGCTTTCTGAAGTGTTACAGCACATGATAATCGGTCAGTACTGGGCATAGGGAAACCAGGGTTGGTGAACCATCCCGCAGAAGCCGCAGTTTGATCATCGCAAGAGAACTGTGCTGTAAAATGATAAAACAATTCATTGACCATCATCTGGATTCCTTAAGAAAGAAAAGTACCTATACTTAGGTAAATAAGTTTACCATTTTCTAACTCATCGTTGCCACTGCTTTCATCGCGAATCGGGCTGGTGATCTGCTAGCCTACTGACCGTCTAAATTCTTTAAGCTAATAGACTGATATGATGCTGCTTTCCCTGAGTTCAGTTACATTGTGTGATGTGTTCCCGAGTTGTGGATGTTTTTCATTAATATATGTATTTATTTACAAAAAAAAATGTAGTTTGTCAACCATCTGGTATCCATAACACAAGCCTAGATGCTTACTGTGGACCTTGATGGCGCTGTGTGTATGTGCAAAGATATTTATTTATTTTTATATTTTATTGTGTTACTTACTGACACAGCAGGTTCCATATCCATCAGCGCAGATTCCCATCGAAACTCCACTTGAAGATCCACAGGTATCTTCCGGTAGACAAATCCCTTCAAGCCCACTACTAGAAGTGCACGCCACGTGATCGAACTCTACTACTTCAAACACTTCTAAAAACCGCTTTCTTGATGCCTGGTTCGAAGCCAGTTGCTTCTTTTGGCGCAGTCTCATCGGAGGACACCGCTTTCGCACGATCTTTGTTTTAGGTTTCACTGCTCTGATTAAATTATAGTTATTTATAGTATTGTTATATGTGATTGTGCTGGTATTTCGTACAGCGTTCACATAATTTCTTTCTGTTACGTAATAACTTGTAGGTTCTTTATCAATAATTGATTTATTTTTTTGTAGTAGTGGCGTTTTCTGTAAACTAGATGTAAGTTGCCAAATATTTCCAGAGAGATTTCTGTGATTCACTGGAGTTAATGACAAATATTTCTGTTCATAATCTTGTTCGTCATTTGGTTGGGTTTGTACGTAATTTGATGGTTCAAAGGGTGACTCACCTCCGAATATGGTAGCGGAGTACCATCGCTCCCCCTCTACTGTTAATATAAACCTAATAAAAATAAATAGCACATGCTTTTTGAAGTGAAGCATTTTTTGACAATTGATTCCGAAGATACTTTTAGGTTGACCGCTTTTTAATTGAACTGTTTGTTTTGCTTCAGAGGTAGTACAATCTCTAGTGCAAGTTGAACTGTGCAGTTTGTGTGACGATGCACTCTGCTTATTTTGCGGGAACCGTATTAACGGATGCAATTAAATGTCTAGAAACCGTTCTGGTTTGCTTACCCGTGCCACTTGTCCGCCTGGCAAGAGCCACTTAAGTTAACTAGCATCTGTAAGAAGTGCCTCTTAAGTTGATAAACAGTGTCATTAAGTGGCGCTACAGTTCATGATTCAGTAAGAAACACGCTAGAAATACAGCAGGAGAAAACTTAATATAAGTATATAATATTTTGTTACTTTAATATTTATTTGCGATTTTTTCGTACACAAATTTTATGCATATTTTCCAAAAATTCGCTTTCTCACAGGATAGATAAATAATTTGAATAAAAAAAGGAAAAGTTTCATAAACGTAGGACTAATAAATAAAAAGTACCTACCTATAACAAAGTGCTTTTAAATTTTAAATTATCTATAGAAAGAATTTTAAAACGGACCAAGTGCTGACACCTCATCACCTCATTAATTTTGGGGTACAGTCGGCATCATAGTTATTCATACAGGGCTGTTTTACATGATTAATGGATGGTAGCGTTATGCTTATATTCAAGAATAGCGAATTTTCAAGACACGAACGAATGGTAGGTATAGCTTAAATAGCCAGCATAATATCAATAAGTAATAGTCTAGCGTATACACAGACCAACAGCGTGTATGATTAATTATAGAGCCATCTGTGCCAAGGCGTAACGACGACCGATTGGTATAGTGGATAGTGGGCCTGTCAGCGAAACTAACGGTTGCGGGTTCAATCCCGCGAGGGGTAAATGTTTGTGTGATGAATACAAACATTTATTTCTGATTCATGGATGTTTATATATTTATGTGTGTTTAATTGTTATCTAGTATCCATAGTACAAGCTTTGCTTAGTTTAGGACTAGATGATTGGCATAAGTGACCGAAATATTTATTTATTTCTATCTTATTTATCTGTAGGTACATAAAATGAAATATAGGAAATGTGTTAGAAGTCCGTATAACCGACGGCATAGTTAGGTATTCATTTAAGGCTGATGTACTAAAATTATAGAATAATTCTAGTCTAGAATATAATTTTAGAGAACCGCGGAAACTACATCATAAATATCTACACGTAAAATTGGCCTGTATCATTAATTATGGACGATTTTTCACACGTCTACAGATTCCCAATTCTACACATTTCCAATATTACAGAAACCTTTGTCTACGAGATAGAGCCGACTTTACTATACTGAAGGGTGTTCAGAAAAATAGCAGTATTCGATTCGGTATCGGAATATATATATTATTATTATATAATAAATAAATATCCTTAGACATACACACAGCAGCGCCATCTAGTTCCCCAGTAAGCAACTATATAGGCTTGTGTGTTGTGGATACCAGATGGTTGATACTATTTTTTTTTGTAAATAAATACTTATTACAAATGAAAACATCAATAACTCGGGTACACATGTCCGTATTCTTCACACAAACAATATGCCCTTAGCGGGATTCGAACTTTTTGGTATAGTGGTCAGAGTTGCTAACCACTACACCAAACAGGTCATTAACTAATTAGGTATATATCTTTACTCATGTTATACGGGGCGTTCAGACTGTGTTGCATCGCTTCGAGCCAGGGTAATTTTAAGTTTTGTTACATCACGACACCTATATAAGAGTTTAATTTGAATGGCTAAATTAACCATTGTTTTTTAATCTTAATTTATTTATAGAGGGTTGACATGGCTCTCTTTGAAGGCTAAATTAACGCTAAAAATAGGTAATTATGATTCTCAGCAAATGTTAGCTAAATTATATCTACAGTATTTTAACAAACCACCATACCTAAAGCAAGCGTATTAAACTAACTTAGACCATTTACAAGAATTATTGAGACCCACTTGAGCTTTATGGTAAGCTAACCTACCCATAGCAAGAAGTTCAAGAGCTGGTTCTGTAATAAATTGATGTCTCGTACCAAATCAAACCAAGACCAGCTGAATGATTATTAATTTCTTAACGTTAATCGATAGAATACAAGACCTACCTATAGACACATTTATATGAAGTTGCTGACGGGTTTAGGTCATACATTCGAATAAAGGCAGCTAGAACAAGGTGTGCCCCACCCCTGTCTTAGGTTAGTGCAATCACACATTTGAACATCTAAATATGTATGCACCAATCGCTAGTCTGCTGACGCATGGTGTATGAGGCAATGGGCTTGCCAGAATTTCTTTCAATTATTATAAGCAAATATTAAAATTCATTTAGATCGGTTCAGACATAGGAGAAATCGCGCGGGTTTTAGATACATACTTGAAATTTCGAAATAAAAATACGAACTCTAAAATACTTAGGTACCTACTAAAGGATTCCGTTAATTATACGTTGGTAGCCTATTTTATGTACCAATTGAATAAAAATACCAACCAATAGTGCCAACTTTGAAGATTGTAGGTTATTGGGAAGTTTTGATTATATGTCAATGAGTGCAATTTTCCATATGAAAATACGCTTTAAAAGGTTTGTCTTTTTATTGCGCTACATTAGAAATAAATTTTATACAGCAGTATGTGGCCACACGTAGCCTTATTATTAAATTCAACTTGTTACCTCCAACTGTTCGTGAAAAAAGGGCACACACGGACAGACAGATCGATTACAAAGTCTCTTTTTTCCAAAATCAGGTTCGGGACCCTAAAACAACAAAGCGGTCCTCCAAGTTGCGCTCGGTTTTTTCCATCCTGTATTTTTTTTCTAGTTCTACTAAACTAATTTTTATCTACTTACGTATTAATAAGTAACTAGAATTTGTAATGTGGTAAGTTTTGATTTATCGACAAGTTCCCTCGTAAATATTTACTAGGACACAAAAAACTCTATCAAGTTAAACGGGGACAAAATACCAGTTCTATTAGTTGTAAATTGTAAAGAATTTATTTATTGAGCTGCTCATACTCGTAGTACGAGTTACTCTTGTGCGGACTACGCTTACGTATTGCTTTGGTTGATCCATGGTATTAATTTATTATCAATCACACATTATAATTGTCGCATGATAGGTACCTTCCCTACCTACCTACCTACCCTATAGGTACTATGAAAAGTTAAGTACCTATTCCGAAATTTCGGAACCGAACAAAAGACGAAAAAGTGACGTTCCGTTACAGAATTAATTCTGTTTTCTTTCAGTAATTTGAAAATAGATTCCAATTGTTTCGTGACAGACAAAAATAAATACGTAGGTAAACAAAACCCATAATTTTACGGTTTCGTAGGTACATCATTTTTGAGAAGAATTTTTTTTTTATTTGGCGCATGGAGCCCTTATTTGGCCCTTGAATGTTAATTTTTACAGCAGTGTAGGTAAGTATTCGGGCGCAGGTCTTAGTACCTATTCAATATTTATTTCAACTTGATATCGCTAGACCTTCCTGAGAAAAAGGCCCTAAAAGTCATTCGAGTCTCAAATTTAGTAGATCACAATTGTCGTACTACTAAATGTACCTACCATAGGTACCGTAAAACGGGGTGGATAGGGACAATTTTGAACTTTGACTACAATTTAAACCTATTTGCCAAAGTTTTAGGGTAACTTGTGTTATGAAAGAAATTCAGGTCTTATGCTCCTCTTTAATTTCGTAAACGGCAATTGAAATTAGTGTAGCCAGGTTGTGAGAAATATTTAAAAATATGCTTTGTCTCTATTTCCCCTGCATCCGGGGTCAATAGAGACGCCGTATGTAATAATAGGGATATTTGGCTAGGGCTGTCACCTACTTGTAAAATAATATTCATTTTTAAATATGAAATATATCAATAATACTTTGTTATTTTTATATAATTTTTTATTCAGTTTTTATATAGCAAAAATAAAACATTCATAATAAAGTAGTTTCTTGTATTGTCTTGTATTAGATGGCTTGTAATTTCGAGGCATACTATTGGTTCGCATCAAATCTGTAATGAACACAATATGTGGGTTATTAAATAATACTTAATTCTATACCACATGAACATTTACGAGGTGGGGTAAGTGCTTCGTTTCTTTAGACAGCCTGTAATTTTTTACTAATGTTGTTTTAGTAAAGTGTTAAATATTATTTTTCAAATCCTAAAAATGATACATAAGTGATAAATAATAACTAAACGTAAAGCATAACACACAATTAAAATTATAAATCTCTCTAAAAGTACTTACTTTTACTATTTTCTATTTATACTAATTATTTTATGCAATACGAACATACTATTTTATTTATTCCATTCGGCCTGCCCTATAATATACATAATTTATATACTATTATAATAATAACATCTTTACACTCATATACTACTATAATTTTTTATCTATGGTATTATCACCAATATTAAGCATACATTTCTCGATGTGTAATATTTTTACCTAAAAAAATACCATTAATGCTATTGTTTTAAAATAAAATGTAGGTATGTGGCAGCCCTGTCCCTGTTAAAACCTTACCGTTTCCATAATACCTTCAGTCGTCTCCATTGAACACTAAGGCGTGCCTATTTCCCTCATTAGCCGTTCCTATTCACCCCTTTCCCGTCCCTATTTTCTAAGAAACTGAGTAAAAATCAAGTAAAGTTAAAATATTATTATTTTTTCCAAACTATTAAAAATAAAGACTTACCCACTTCAATACAGGTTCTCCGATATATTGTCCTCTATTGGTCACTGTCCAGTACTTGTTTTATCACATATTTCTCTTCGAAAATACAAAGTTTTGAAGCACTTAGAAACACACCAATTTGTAATCTCACTTTGAATGAAAATCTTGACATCTTGCTGCCGTTATTTTTTTTATCGGTGTTGCTACTTGAAGAAATGTAATATTCTACTACAATGGGAGTCTAAAATTAGGGCCTCTAGAGCCAGCTTTTATTCTGAAATTGGCTGTATGTTTCATTCCCCGTTTTGTCCCTATTTCCCCTGGCGTCTCTATACACCCCGTTTTACGGTATAGAGGCAGTTCGATTCTTGCCATAAAGACGGGATGAGGGATCCACGAACGTACTCGTATCTGTCATATGATTATCTAATGTCATAACTATAAATTAAAAATTTTGGAAACCCCCGAGAAAAGTAATGATTATTTCATCCAGATAAACCTATCAAACTGTGTTAAAAGCTCATCGAAACAGCTTAAACGATTTCCATCAAATATACCTAAGAACGTATCCCCGAGATTAATCTTAAATATTAAAAAAAAATGAAAACCCTGTATACTATGATATCATCGAAATACACCAACAAACTGTATTAAAAACTGAACAATTTCGAAATGGGTTTACCGATTTTCATCGAACGTAGCTAAGAATCTGTTTAGCCTTTAATATAAAAAAACCGCACTCAAATTGGACCATCCATTACTGAGATACGTCCAGATACACACATAACGCCCCGTCAAACCCATAACACCCGTCGTTTCTCGTCGGGGGCTTAAAATATCTAGCGTCATACTACACTTCACAGTAATATTCCAAGCCATAACAGTTATTAGGTCTAATACTATCAGCCTGGTTCAGCGTAGCAATTTCGCTGGGTTAAGTTGGCATAAGTACCGTTTACAAGGCATATTAATGTTTTGAAATAGGCAATTATTTAATTAAAACCGTATTTGCTTGTATGGGCCATGGGGCTGGTGAGTCGTGGTCATTGGGTGGGTTGGGTGCTTATGAATGCAACTTGATTGCAGCAACCTAGATAAATACACGAGTGACAAGAACCATGATAGGTAAAATAATGAGAGTAGGTAAAGCAATCTATTTTTACTCTACTGCGCGACAGCAAAGACAGGGTTATGTTGTTATTTAATATGTAGGTATGTGGGATTCTCTGACCACTTCTAATTTTGGTTGGAAGAGATCTCTCACATAATGAGAGAGATACCTACTCGTAAGTTCATGTAACTTCTTGTATGTGACCAATGTATCATTGATGTGTATTTTTTTTAAGAATTCGTAATTATTTATACCCTCGAAGCATCCCCAACGGCTGAATGGATTTTATTCAAAGAGATTGAGTTGTCTAAACCGTGCAATTGTTATAGGCTAGGTTTTATACCTGTGGGCAATAGGCATACTTAATACCAAAGTGGTGGCCACAAAATACAAAATGGCGATAGAGACGAATAATAAGTATATTGCGTAGCTTATTGTGTAGCACATCACCGAATAGGTCTTTTCTAGACTGTTCTCTATGTAGATTTTCGGGTGGTATTAATTCTGATTGGAAATATTTGAATATATCCACCATTATGCAGGTCACTTCCAACCGGTTGCTTTGGAAATCTATGGGGGAGGCCTATGTTCAGCAGTGGACATCCTGTGACTGATATATGATGATGTAGGTGATCCTGGTCATAGTAAAGTATTCGTAAATTTACAATGGTAAATAAAGTGGATAACTATTTACTTAGGAAGGGGTAAAGCATGTAATTTAAATCAGTCTCCCCTACAATCTAAGTATATATTGTCTACAGACATGAGTATAATCACTTGACGAGCTGTCGACTGATGCAAAAAATAGATTCAATTATTGTCAGACTCGGCTCTTTAAGCACCTATGACCGGCGACCACGCCCCGCTGCCGCGCCTTGCGCTTTTTCCAAAGCTCCGTGACACGCACAATCACTGCCCTCATAATACTTACATTATACCTATCTATACTAGGCTGTTATCTATGGCACACGTGCTCGCACTATCATATGTGACCAGACAGGTGGTATAAAAGCCTTGTCTTGTCCGCCGGTACACATATCGCACTGAGCTTTGGAGGATTAAACGTGAAAATGATGATAAAAGTAAGTACCTACCAATAATAAGTTCCCTACATACCTATGTATTAAAAAATATAGATAGTCGTGGGTACTGGTCACGCGTACCTATATAAGTAAGGAATAGGAATCGTGAAAGAAAGACCGCAATTCCAAAAGGGCAGATTTCCCGTAAAGTCCATCCGGGTCGGTCTTGTCAATATATCCCTAGATGGGGCAGTAGTAGTATAGTTTAGAGGCACTCATGGTGAATGCAGTCGCTTCGCTATGGCATTGTCAGTCCTTAGATCTTAATCGAGTGGCCATTTTCATTCAAACAAGTATTTCCGTGCCTTTGTTTTCAATTGAAGCCAATCAAATTGAAGGCATGAAAACAATGACCGATGTTTTGTATTCTATTCTAAAGGTATCTACGAGTACTTAGGTAAGTTAATCATAGCAATTTTTATAAACCTACTAATTTTTTTTACACTTGATCAACAGCTAGATGGAAGTGGTAGGTACATCGTAAGTACAACAACGAACAATATCCCCCTGGATCGCTTTTGGACCCAATTAAATTGCAAAATGTAATCAGGCGTAACTTTGCTTGTTTTATAATAAAGACTAATGATGTAAGGTCTATAAATATTTTGATAAAAGGTTCTTTAACCGCTTTCTCACGAAAGAAAATAATCATTAAGATTTATGGCATTGCTTTATTTACTGCAGGCATTTCTGGTGGTAACCGTGGCGGTGGCCGCCCAGGCTGCTGGCCTGATCGCACCGGTTGGCGTTGGCCCCGTCGCCTATGGCTCCCCGTATGGTTACGGCGGCGCTTGGAACCCCTACGGTGGGTACCCCGCACAACCTGCACTGGCTACACAGAGCTCCAACATTTTGAGATCGCCATTTAATCTTGGACAGGTGAGAAAATGATTTTCATCAGCAGCATCCAGAGTCTATACCAAGTCAGTGTCGATCCGAGGCTACTTTTAGGATGAAGCGAGGTTCAACTACGGCGACCTCGTGGGTGTGAAACCACTTGACAGAGCTCGTTATCTTAAGTCTGAAAACATCCATGCTCATTGGCATTGCACGCTCACAGTAGGTACCTACCTGTTGGAAGAATTGATGTAGAACAAAACATTTATTTATCACAAAATCTCAACCGCGCGCGACTCAACAGATGAGATCATTCACTTAGGTACTAGCCATAATGCTCGTAAATATCGAAAAGCAAATATTTTTCCTATATTTTCCTTAACCCCCGGGGATTTTGATTATGGTAGGGCTGGGCCTGTCTCTACAGGGTGAATTTGAATTCGTATAATTCCCATTAACTGGTGACGCCACTCTGGATTACGAACAACTTTCCCCAAGGCACCATGTCGATTTCGATCAAAAAAATTTGGATTACCCACACAAAGTACACGATTCTGAAACCCCCTTTAGTATGGAAGTCCAACAATTTTCGGCTGGTGACTCTACTGATTACGAACAGCTCTCGACTAAGAACCACAGCCGAATTCAGCCGAAAATTGTTGGACTTCCATACTAAAGTGGTTTCAGAATTATTTATGTTTGATACTAAAGGGGGTTTCAGAATCGTGTACTTTGTATGGGTAATCCAAATTTTTTTGATCGAATCCGACTATGGTGCCTTGGGGAAAGTTGTTCGTAATCAAGAGTGGCGTCAGCAGTTAATGGGAATTACACGAATTCAAATTCACCCTGTATAAGCTGGACATGTGCGTCTCTCAGAGAGTGAATTTCATGTTGGCGTTTACAGTTTTCAAGAACCCTATACGAATGACACTGCTGCCTATCACTGATCTAGGTATGCTTGACGGATTCACACACGCTGTCATCGGCATGCCCTTAGTATAGACAAGGTATTGTTCTACCTATTGTGGACTCTATCTAGATATAGCAATAGAGATGAAAATAAAATAGTACGCATATACTTCATTTCCAAACCAGCTCCCTTCTCCAATTTTTGGGCTGATTGACCGCGCCTAGTGTCTCTTTTTTTATGCATATTAGCTCTTGACCTCTATCACATCTGATGTTAAGTGTAGATGAATATTACAGTAGAATTTATAGCCGGAATGTTTGGCGGCAGACTTAGATAAGATGGTGAGAAAAAACTATGCCACCAAAAAAAACTAATAGTACTGAACAGTAGGTAGACCGCTAACAATCGTACATTTAAATTTATATCGCTTCTGTGGCTCAATGTAAACAAGTAAAGTGTAGAAAACGGAGGTTAAGGGCACAAGTACTACATATACATTGTACAAACGCATCAATTTGACACGCAGTCATTTTCCAGTCAGTTTATATCGCATGCCCTTACGGTTCCACGGCGGCGCGTGGACTCATTTTTCTATCAATTGTCGTCCTCATCATCTTACTGCACAGTTTAGTACCGTACATATTAGTCCTTCGAGTTAATTAGTATTTTCGTGACTTTGAGTGGTAGCGAATCGGTTCGACTGGCCTCCCACAAGTCGGGTCTCACCAGTTGAATTGAGAAGGCGTACATATCGCAGAGATGTTGCGAAAACGCAAAATATCAGAACCAGCAAGTGGAGTTCAGTTAGCAAGTAGCAAAGCTATTATCATCTATCAAATATTCCATTCGGTACCAGAGCTCAAACTGATACCTTTTTCATGGGTGTGCTGGGCCAACCCCCAGTAGGGCTATTATGAATATAAATTAAAAAATGCATTATTCTACTTAGATATCAACATACACAAAGGCGATCGACACCCCGTTCTCGAGCGTGCGTAAGGCTGATGTGCGCGTAAGCAATCCTGGTTTGGCCGTAGCGCCTGCGTACACCGGCCTAGCAGCGCCCTATGTATCGCATGCACCATTTGTGTCTCACGTAGGCGTAGCAGCGCCTGTTGCCAAGGTGAGTCCATTTGAAATATACATACATAGTGAATTTGAATTCGTGTACCTAATTCCGATTAACTGGTGACGCCACTTTTGATTATGAACAACTTTCCAACCATTGTCAAAATCGATTACAAAGTAAAGTAGGTACTTATTCTGAAACCACGACTCGTATGGAAGTCCAACAATTTTCGGCTGAATTCGAATATGGTTCCTCGCGAGTGGAGACACCAGTAATCAGGAATTATACGAATTAAATTTCACTCTGTATAGGTCTACACAGTACCAAAAGAAACAACTAATGTGTGTTCTTCTCAGCATTATTATTCCTCAATTTTCTGAAGACTTACTCCACATGGTTTTATAATAATTATCGGTTTTTCCTTACTTACCAAATACTTCCTCGGCTTCCACTTACCACAGCGATTTACTAATTAGCCTAAACATATATTTTCGGCAACAATAATTTTTTTTAAATGAAAAGAGCCAAAATTCGAATCTTCCTCTCATACATCCACGTATTTTATTTCAGGTTGCCGCTGCCGGAGGTCTCTTGGGTGTTGCCTATTCAGCGGCACCTGCAGTTTCCCATATGGCCTATACAAACGGACTTGGATTTAATTACGCTTGGTAATCGATACATTAGGCTAATTTTGTATAGAAGTATTTATCGCGAGCTCAAAGATTCCTCTTTATTTGTTACCTGATAGTTGTTAACAATTATTTATTAAATATTTAAGTATCTATATTGCTTGGTATTATTTATTTTTTTAAAGTGGGCTCGGTACAATCAATATAGGAGCAACTTTACTATGTTAGCAATTTCATTCTTTATTAAAGGAGCCCCGGGCTGATACCTCTAAAAATCGCAATAAAATAAAACATTTTAAATGTATGTATTATAGTAGATTGTTAACCAAGGGCTGTATGACATCAATTGCATACGAGGTTTTTGGCGCCCGAGCGCAGCGAGGGCGCTAATTAGCCCGAGTATGCAATTGATGCTTACGCCCGAGATAAACACTCTGCTTTACATATCGATTGCGAGGTAAGTAAAAACAAGAAAGCAGGTTTCTGTGAACATTTATTAAAGAGAAACATGTGTATTAATTAAAATTAATAGTAAAATTAGAACAATTTGTAAAAGATATGGTCAAGTTCTTTTTAGGAATATTTAGGAATATTTTAGTATGAGTTTGTGATGATAAGACTTGAGTTTGAGTGACTTTTCTAAAACTGTTTTTGCTTGTTCTTTTATAAAATCGGGGGTTAGATCCATGTCTTCGTCACTTGACATTTTTCAAAACTTTTGAGAAAGAACTCCAAAACACGAAAAATTTACTTTCGCGCCTAGCTAGTTTTATGGCACGCAAGCGCGTCAAATCGTGCTGGCCAGTTTGTTTTTTAAATCGATTTCAACTAACATACGATGTGACTGCGAAACAAATACTTCGATATTTAAAATAAAATCTTCATAAATTCTAATATAAATTGCCTCGATTCCGATTCGAGTAAATAATCGATACCGAAAAAAAAAAATAACTTTTTAAAAATATTCTTCTTGCAGTATGAGTAAGACAGTTCTTTTTTCAAATTCCAAAACCTATGCTGTAATGCTAACATTACATGGTAGGTTTTGAAACCTATGCTGTAATGATATCCATACACCCCGGCATTCAGGGAAGTAAGTGACTACTTACAGAGCAAGAGATATGTAAAATAATTTTTTTAATCAAAAAGTACTTGAATGACTCAACAACTCAGCCATTGCATCATAGCCCGGCCTCAGCTAGGACTTAACAATAGACTATAAAAAAAAATGAGGAAAGTAATAGTTCAAAGAGGATATAATTCTAGATTATGTAGGTACTTACACCTATTTTGAGTCTGTGGTGTCCTGTACAAGTAGGTACTGCTACGTGTGCATCCGGCCAAGGACATATGCTAGCATCAATCAATTCCATCAGTCATGCATTAATCAAAGTAGGATTAAAAGTCTATCCCACCAAAAACATTTCATGTAAAATGTTGCCAAGACGACCACATAAGGTTTGCCCTGTGAAAAAGATATCAGATCTCATGTAGAGCCAAGCTTCTGAATCTACACGGCCTAACTCTACCGACCCCAACTTCAACAAATTCTACATATCAGTAAATATGTATGGCTTGGCTATTTCGTTACTTACTTCAGAAAGTAAATATTCGCATCACCTCCACGACGGTAGCGAAACGTCTTGGCAACATTTTACATGAAATGTTTTCGGTGGGATTTCAGTTCTTTTTGTAAGTTGCTAGACAGTCTTTTTAGTGTTTATTTATTCTTCTTTTTTTGGGGTGTAGGAGGTGATGCGAATATTTAGTTTCTGAAGTAAGTAACGAAACAGCCAAGCCATACCTACATATTTACTGATATGTACTTAGAATTTGTTGAAGTTGGGGTCGGTCTCTACCGACCCTAACTCTTCAGGCCGTGTAGATTCAGAAGCTTGGCTCTACACGAGATCTGATATCTTTTTCACAGGGCAAACCTTATGTGGTCGTCTTGGCAACATTTTACATGAAATTTTTTTGGTGGGATTTCAGTTCTTTTTGTAAGTTGCTAGGCAGTCTTTTTAGTGTTTATTTTTTTCTTCTTTTTTTGGGATGTATTTCTTGCACATCAGCAGTACCGGTTTTCATAGCCCATTCTCTGTCTTTGCCTTTTTTCTTGTGAAGTCCTCAACCCTCACTGGGCCAGCGTGGCGGACTATGGCCCCTAACTCCTTCATTACGAGGGAAGATCTATATCCCTGCAGTGGGATGTTAATGGACTGATGATGATGATGAAATGGGTAAATATTAATAATTAATTTAATAATGTAATTATTATTATGTGTTTATTATTATTATCTCTATGAATATCTTTTTATTCTATCCCCAATTCTTCATGATCCACAGAGTATTTTGGTTGAAGTTGGTCTTGGTATTGTCTCTTCGAATGTCTTTTAATTTGGGGTGGGCTCCGCCCCCCCAACCCCCCGATTCTTCATGATCCACAGAGTATGTTGGTTGAAGTTGGTCTTGGGATTATCTCTTTGAATGTCTTTTTCTTTTTTTTTAATTCTTAAGTACGCCTAACCTTATTTTGGCTAACTCAATGGTCGAATGGAAGAAATTCCTGTATGGGACAAGTCCGCCTTTGTACTTTAATATTTCTACTAATTACCTATTTGAATGTCTTAAGTACGCCCAACCTTATTTTGGCTAACTCAATGGTTGACTGGAAGAAATTCCTGTATGGGATAAGTCCGCCTTTGTACTTGAATATTTCTACTACCTATAATGTATTTTCGTTTTCTTTAAGCAATAAAGACGCGCGCCAGCACTCCCGAGCCGACCAGAAACAGCATAATATCTTGACCCCCGCATCCATACGATTACTATGGTAGGAGGGTTTTTTCGACTTTTTAAGAAATGATTATTATGATAATTCTCTATTTTTCGATTTTTTCCTTTGTATACACACTATTACCTAGATGGATATCAAATTTCAAGTTTCTAAGTCATCTGGAAGTGGGTTAGGTTTTTGATGATGACTGTCAGTGAGTCAGTGGTAAAAATGTCGGCTTTCAGACGTTAATATACCTACGAGTATCAGTAACTATTTGGACTACATTTAACTATGAATTTTGGGATTGTGGTCAAACTAAGAGGCTTTAATAAACAGTGCAAATTTCATGTGTCTAATATATAAGGGGTAAATGGTTCGTGTAAATATACACACGGTGCTGCGTCGCCAGTTCCTTGTGAACTTGAACTTGGCTTGACACGCTACCGCGTGTCTAGATGTCTAGATTAATAGGTTTTTTAGTTTCTGTCTACAGTCCCGTGTAAATAAGTGTGATTCTCAGGACCGCGCGCTCTAGTAATACTTTGCATGAATTACGTTTGAATGTCGTTTCATTGAAGGAATAATATCGGCATTATCACGCCCATTCTGACTGATCGTCAGTCATACCCAAAATTTCATAAAGATTTTTTTTATTTTTTATGATTGACTGGATTCGCGTTTGACCACAGTCTCACATGATGGAAAGTGACGATGTGGTCGGAGATGAAGCACGCGATCTCAGTAAATGCCTATTCACTCTGCTCTTGAAGATCCCAAGGTTGTAGGATTCAGGAAAGACTGACGCCGGAAGGGAGTTCCATGCCTTGGATGAGGAATGAAGAATCGAACTTCTTAGTGCGAATGTTCGGTATATTAACTATATACGGGTAGGTAAATTTTTTTGCTGAAGCGATTTTGATGAAATCAAACACGCGGACGAAATCGCGGGCGGAAAGCTAGATATTGTATAAATTGAAAATATACAAACCCCCGGAAAACCAGCGATTAAAACATAACGACTGAACCGATTTTGATAAAACATTTCTAAGAACCACCGCTAGAAATCAATACAATACAAATACACTTTATTGAACAGAAGGAGAATATATATTTTACAAAACACTACCTATACTAAAGTACCTACTTAGAGCGCGCGATACTTTGCAATACAATACTTTCTATTTCACTTACCAAATGGGCATATCTTTTTCCTTACGGTAAAAAAACTCATCCGGGACCTATAAACTCTGCGCTAAAAAGATTTTTTTTATGCACAACGGGTTGGTACTTGACCTCAATCACACCTGATGTTAAGTGACGATGAGGTCGAAGGTGGAAGCGTACTGACCCGGAAACCCCAACACATTTGGGGGACTGGCTATCTTATCTCTGACAACCGGAACACAACAATGCTTAACATTACTGCTTGGATGCAGATTTAGATAAGAATGGTGGTAGCTAGCCAGGCGGACATTTAAAATGCCCTTGCACCAACCCAACCGAGTACCTACTTAAATATGTACCCCGCTGGGGATCGAACCCGCGACCTCCGAATCGTAAACCCAATATTGTTTTTAGAATGATTAATTAATGTATTGTTTAGAAAATAGTTTTTTCTTTTCTATTCAATACTTTAAAAAAATGATATCATTTATTGTTGAACCAACTTTTGGAACGCAGTTTTTTTCCAAGAGCTGCAATCGGGGTCGTCAGGAAATTTGAAATGCTTATCCAGTTAATGGCCTACCAGTTAATGGCTATAGCGAGTAATCTTACCTTGCCACTTAATTATTAGGATAAATTCAAAATCTGATAACACTAACTAACTTTGAGAATAAGTTATTTCAAATTAGGAAGTCGGTAAGTACACAAATCGTTTTTGAACTAAAATATATTGATAATTATATTCGATTTGTTGGCCTGTTCTCATTTTCAAACACCCATTCACAAGATTGCTGATTGTTTCGGGTTCAAAACATTAAGTCCATGATTCGTCTCCTGTGACAATGTCATAAACAGCATTAGAATGTCCGTGGTCGTACTTCAGTAGCATCTGTGAGCACCATTCCACGCGAGCCCGCTTCTGTTCCGTTGTTAGTTCATGAGGGATTCTTCTTCTTCTTATTTTTGAGGATGGCAACCATGAGGGATTCAACGACAACAAAGTTTCCGAACTTTTAATTCTTCGTGTATCTGTATTTGGCTCATACTAATCCCCCAATAGTCCTCGAATTGTCCCATAGGTAATCCGCGGGTTTTCTTCAATTACCCACGTAGCTACTTTATTTTCGTTGGCGGCAGTTGAAGGCCGCCCTTCACGTAATTCGTCATGTAAAGAAATCCAACCTCTCTCAAATTCAGCAAACCATTCGCCTGACAGTGCTCAAACAAATCATAAAAAAACATCGCTCTAAATTTTTTTCAATCTAATTCATTTTTCGTTGCGTAGGTACGTAGAACTTTGATGTGTGATAAAAAACAATTGACAAATGATTTCCCGCCAATTTTTTTTATTACTAAGAAGATTGTAAGTAGTTTCAAAAAATATAATATTCGAAATTCAAATAGTTCCGATTAGCTAGAAGTGCAAAGCTTTTAGTGTGCCCCATGTATAACGGTTGTTTTTTATTTTTGAAGAGTTGGTAACCCTACCCTCGCGTCGTCAACTTGTTGTTTCGACTAAAGGCTCCTGTTGCCAAAGCAGCTAAATAAATTAAAAAAGAAATCGTCAACTTGTCCTCGTCATCGCCGCTCTCTCTCGCTCGCCTCGCCCGTTGTAGAGGTTGTACCAAAGAGTAGAATAATACGATTGTACTACAACTACAACCCTCAACCATAGTAGGTACCTACCTACAACATAACAAAAATTACCTGTGTGAATATAATTAGAGATACGGGCTAAATTAAACTTAGTTTCTGTGCCTAGATAACTACTGTTTATTCACGTCTCGCGATAGCGTTTACAACTTTTCCAAGGTGCAGTTACGTGGTTAAATCGTAAGGATCAAGTTGAGTTCTAATTTGCGATAACGTTTATAATATTTACAAGGCGCAGGTACGTCGCTAAGTTGTAAGGATCAAGTGGAGTTAGTTGTCTCAAATCACAACTTAAAGATGTCTGATAGTGGTGACAGCGATGTGGTGTGGGCGCTGTACAAGGATCGTCCAAACTGGAATGATTTGACTCCGGTTCCAGAGGACGATGGACCTAACCCTGTGGTAGTTATTGCTCACTCTGAAAAATGTAAGTTATGTTCATATTAAATTAATTACAACGTTTATCTGAGAATATATGAATAATGAATAGCTAAGGGAGCGCTAGAAAAATGTGCCTCATTTTTAGGTATTTTAAACCTACCAATTTTATTATTTGTATAGCCTTTTTTCTCAGACAATACTTCATTTTATTCATTAAAATTGTAAGTAATAATTCTTGATCTTTTTGGGTTATCTCAATGTTATTCTTCTAATACTTCATGTCCAGTTTATTTTATTATTATTGTGCCTTTTATCCACTTATTTCGTCAATAATGCTTCATGAATAGTTGAATACAATTTCTTATTATTATATTGGTTTTATCCACTTAGGTCAATCTCATTCTTTACGGTCAGCTTGTCTCTCAAATTACACTATCCAGATGATTCCAGCTATTGCTCTGATACAGCCCATCTTCGACATTGCCATTCTCTCTTCCTTGTTCCATATCTGTCATACCATTCTGTTACCTTGTTAGTGCATAGGTCCTTTTTGCATTGTAGTATGTACCCGCATAATTCCGGTGAGAGAATTTCATTTGTAAAGATTTCCATGCAAGATCATGTTTTATTGTGTCAATTATGCCTTATTAGGTATATATAGCAATATGTACACCAAATAAATAACAGAGTTGCCTTTGACAACCTCCTTAACGCCACAGAGAGTGCTGTTAGAGTGGCTAAGTTTTGGTCCAATAAAATTTGAAACTTGCCTCAGCTTGTAAAGAAGAAGGAGGACCAGTTTCCTCAAGAGGTTGTTGATGCCCTCTCTGTGAACTGTTTCAAAAATAGAGTTGAGAAGTGGTTTAAAGAGAAGAAATATTGAAAGCATTTCTTCCATTCTATTAATCCAAAATTGTTACTTATTCTCTGCTTTTAACAATACACCAATTTGAATATAAGTACATCAGCATGTGCTGCCCCTTTATTTATTAATCTATAATAATTTGATGTGCATGTGTGACATGTTCCTGATGGATAGTATATAGACTAATTATTTATATAGTCAGTCAATTTCTCCATCATTAAGGACAAAGCATAAATTATTTCTAATCATTGCAGGAAGTAGTTTATGTATTGTTAATTTTCCAGTTGAAGATGTGTATGACTATTTTCGAGCCATTCTCCAGAAAAATGAAAAGTCGGAGCGTGCATTGCAGCTAACAACTGATGCACTTGAGCTTAACCCAGCTAACTACACTGTGTGGCAATACAGGTGTGTATACAATAGTTATAGCTGTACAACTTCTGCTGGAACATAAACATAAATGTGATCCCTGTATTTGAGGTGGAAAGTATATCATCTCCTTTACAGATATTATTACGATTGGGTAGCAAATTACAAGCCTCCATTCCTTAAAATAGGACTCCATTGCTTAACTTCAACAATGAAACTCTTACATACAATTGATAATTGTGTTGAAGTAATAATATAAATTGAAAATTTAAAATAACCCCAAGAAACTAAACATAATATCATGTACAAAGCAACAGTGTTAAAAATTAAATATCTTCATAATGACTGAACCGACTGTCATCAAAAATTAATAGAAGCTTTCCCCTAGTTTAATATTAAAATATGAAATCGGATCATGCATTATTAAGATAACATAGTACGAACAAAGATAGGACACACACATATAAATACCATCAAACACATAACACCCGTCGTTTCTCAGTGGAGGAAACACTTTTCGTAGTCAATACTTTCCTTGGTTTGTTAAAAAATTTTTTCAACTCTGATGATGTAATTCCTAAAACTGATCTCGATTCGGAATCTTTGTTGACCACCGAGCTTCAGTTACAATTTTGAATACACGAGTTTTGTAGAGGATTGGTGTTGGGTTTAATACTCCAGTTCTTTTTACAGCGACAAGCTCAGAGACTCCATGTCTTATGATAACCTAACAGAGCCCAAGTAATTTATGCAATTTGTCATGATATTTATGTATTAGCTGTCATTACAGTCTTACACGTCCCCACTGTTGGGGCACAGCCTCCTCTCACTGGGAGAGGGTATGGGCCATAATCCACCACGCGGGCGCAGTGCGGATTGGTGGATTTGTTTTAGACTAGGTGCTATCTGACCGTTTGTAAGCTACCTCGTAAAGCCACCGATTTGGCTTAACGACTGTCTTCAATTGAAATCTACTACCCACTACTGACTATTTAACGTGCCCTCCGAAGCACGGAAACACTCGTGTTAAAATGTCATTAGTGGCCACTCATCCAAGTACTAGCCGCGCCAGACATTGCTTAACTCCTCTAATCCAAAAAAATAAATAGTGAATGCGATATTAGCTGTAAGTTCTTCAAAAAGTTAATAAATAATATGCAAACTGTTATGTCAGAATATGTCAATTGAAAGTGATCCCCTATTATAAGTAAATGTCAACACAGTGTTTCTTTGCTCTTATTTTAATATTTGTGAGAATATAATTTGGTTTCTGTACTTGATAATGTAATAATTAAACTGCTAGAAATTGGCAAAACAACCGACTTCAGTAAGGTGTCATTCTCTATTTCTGGAGTGAATCATCTCACCAAATTCAAACAGGACCTTGAACAAACCGAATTATTAAAATCAGTTCACAACTGGCGCAGGTATCGCAGAACATATATATAAAATAGAAATAAACTCAAATTGCTTTTCAATTGTGTCTGTGTCGCGGCAGTCAATGTTATGATCCTCAAGAATTTGATATTTTTGCCATTGACTCGTTAAGAAGAAGAAGAATGTGTTAAAAACAGAACCTTTACTTTGTTGTCTGTCTGTCGGTCAAGTACCTTTTTTGTCAGGTACATAGAGTGACGTATGCTTCAACATTTTTGCAAATATTGCATTTTAACTTGTATCTAATATATGAAAAGGAATTGTGGGAAGAATTTATTAACATAAGGATAATCAATTAGTTTCTTATTACAGGAGAGATCTGTTGAAGGAATTGGACGCAGATTTACAAGACGAATTGGAATATGTTGAATCTGTAATAAAGCTATCGCCGAAAAATTATCAGGTAAGTGATTAACTTTGAAAATGCGTGTGGGTTGGCAGTATTTTTAAATTAAAACCTCCATGGAGGGGAAAGATAGCAAATTGTAATAACTTTGGTGTCTGCGCTGCTGCCGGTCGCAGCTATTTATTTCAGAAACTTTTTGACGCAGAGATTGACGTAGAGATACTTGTCTAAAAACACCATTTCGAAATAGTGCTTTACTTCTACTGGGGTACCTATTCTTTTATTACATTCGAAAGTTTCTTTGTCGCTGTATTGCCCCTGAAAGGACAGTAGTTTTTGTGGGTTTATAGATTATTTGCTATTCGTGAAATAATGTTTTAGAGTAGTCTCGGTTCCGTCTGAACCCTCTGTGTGCGAAACCTTAAAAATTTCACGCTGGTTAAGCCGGGGGGCGGAAATTATATTTAAGTATAATTTGTGTCACATTTTTTAACCACACAAAAACAATATGTTTCAATTCAATTTTGATTTATTGCATTTATGTTGTATAAATGATCTTAAAAATATTTATAGATATCAAACATAAAGGTTGCTTGGAAGAGATCGCTTTTAGTGATAAGGTCGCCAAATTGTACATTCTATTCTTACCACTTTTCTGTAACTGTATTTTCTTTTCTGTTATGCAATAAAGTGAAAGATTCCCGTGAACATGCTTCCACCTTCGGCCTCATCTTAACATTAGGTATGATTGAGGTCAAGTGCTAATTTCTAACACTTTCTTTGAAATTATTTAATTTTGCAATATCGTGGATAGTATTTTTTTACATCTAATAAGTAGTACCGGAACACTCATTACGGAAGTCCCATCTCGTAATAGACCAGTTTTTATACTTAAAATGAACCAATTATGTTTTACTTTCATTTACTATTCTCAATACTTAAGGCATGTTTCATGTCTCATAGATTTCGGCGGAAAAATTATTTGCAGAATGTACCCATGTACTACCTACCTACCTACTTAATAAAACTATTTAAGTAGTTAAACCGGTTCGAAGGTCGACTAACATAACCAAGTTCATAAATACATTCCTTACTCATGGGTGTTTGCGTTCATAATGGGTATAATAATTTACTCATAATCAACATACATTTAATATTAGCAAGTTCAGTGAAGTTTAGAGGAATATTCGATCGCTTAATTACACGATTAATAACATTCACTAATTAGAAAACGTCAAGATAAAATGAGCCAACCAATCACATCTTATGGTCGTGCTGTCGACTGTACATGCCTACAATACTTTTGCTACGATGATACAATAGTTTACCATGGAATGGTGTAATATTATTTCTTTTCCCACTTCATATTAGGAAAATTTAATAATACGGTTGTGGGAATAAGGGTTTTCTAGAGATCCAGGCATATCATTTCTCATTGTTAACCACTGGTCCATTACAACTTTAAATTCATTACAATTACAGGTATGGCATCACAGGCGAGTGCTCGTGGAATGGCTCCAAGACCCGTCGCTAGAACTGGAGCTGACGGGTGATGCTTTGCTCCAGGATCCCAAGAACTATCACGCCTGGCAGCACAGACAGTGGGCTATCAAAACTTTTGGGTGAGTTTGAAAGATTTGGCACAAACTCTATTTTTGAGGAAAGATGATGGGATGGGATGTATTGGAGTTATGGTTGTCTAAGGATAGGTAATAGTACTTGTGGATTATCATCTGTCGATGAACATTGATGCCCATTGCTATGGTTGCCTATACAAATATCCATAAACCTATTGCAAAATTAACTATTACTGAATCTCGAACTAGGCATAGCATGTACGTACTATGGATATTAGATAACCAATAAGCATAAGAATACATAAATATTTATTCAAATTATTTATTTTGCTAGAATGTAGATACACAATGGTGTGTCACTAGTTGTTTCAGCATGCAAAATTAGGCAAATCTATATGTAATTATGATTATCTACTGTTACACAATTATACAAATTTTAAGTGTGCTATAAACAAACTTGGATTGGAATTGGAGCCTCATTGAATGCGCCTGACACAGGATCGTGACATTTGGCGTAATGGAAAAGAGGCCCATGCAGTGGGTGGTTGTGGGCTGAGATTGATTGATAAACAAACTTGCATGAAAAGTCAATGTTCAAAAACTGTCCCCATTCCAAAATTAATGTCAAACCTTTAAATTAAGCTCATCTATTGTTATATTCTGGTGAATAAGAACTAATACTGTTTATGAGGCATTACTTCAGAATCTTCATTTTTTAATAGCACTAGTATTTCTGAAATAATTATCTGTGATTTTTGTCAGGACAGGTAATAATCGTGCAGCGTCTTGATCGTTTGTTACAGCTGAACAAAAAACCATATCACGTTCTAGTCTTAGTAGATTTTTTTTAAGAATAAGAATAATTTATTTTTAACCACAGGTAAATACAGTAGTTTACAACCGGTAAAATTTTGTAATATTCATTAGAATTTCTAAAAATATGTTCCCAGCTGATGCCCATGCTAAGCATTAAAAATACTTGTGTTATAAGCATCAGCTGCTAACTCCTCTACTACTATATTTATACTGAGTCTTCATCTCTTGTTACAGACTCTATGATAAAGAAATGGAGTTTATTGATAATCTCATCACAGAAGACGTAAGGAACAATTCTGCTTGGAATCAACGGTATTTTGTTATGAACAATCACTTTGGCTGGTCTGATATGAATGTGCAAAAGGAAATATGTTATGTATTGGAAAAGATTAAGTTTGTCAAGAATAACGAGAGTACATGGAACTATCTAAGAGGTGTATTACTACACGATAAACGCGGCATCAGTGGTAATGCTGTGGTCACTGCATGTTGTGAAGAATTATATAAAAATAAGTGTCGGTCCCCTTACCTCTTAGCATTCTTAGTAGACATATGTGATGAAGCCATAAAGAAAGAAGATACCAACTGCCTTCATAACGCTAATAGGGCTATAGAGCTCTGCCAAGCATTAGCAGGTAAATATGACAAAATTAGATGTAAATATTGGAATTATATGTGTGAAAAGTTTAAGAATATCCAGAAACAAAATGGAAAAGATAATGAAAACAATAAAGAGTAATGAGTTTATTAATGCAGATAAATTACAATGCTTCGCTGGCTTCAACGAAAGACCATATTATTTTATTGTGTTCATGCCCTGTTCGAATGTTTTTTATAATAATATATAAGGAGTGATAAAAATAGCAAAATTGTGAGAAATATAAGCACTTTAATTTTAAACTTGTTATTTCGAACTGTTTTTATAAGGCGTACCAAAGACACGCACTCGTGAATAAAAGCCAGGCTTTTGTGTCGCATTGTTGATCTTGTATAATTGAATGTTTATTGTACAGTGAATAATTAAATGAATATAAAAAGCTAGGTCTTTTTTTGGGGGTCTGGTGGAGGCGTTGGCTTAATTTCGGGTTCGGGCGGTGGTGGGACCAAGCTGGGTTCATCGAGGTCGTTATTAATAGCTTCACGCTTAAACTCCAGTCCCATGTTCACATGTAGATGGGAAGTGAGGGCGCGCGCCATAATTTCACATCCGCAGTCTTTATCGGGGTCCAAAGCGTCCAGCAGACTCGGTCGACGTGGCGGCGGAACCTTCGGCTTTCTCTTTTTCTTTTTGCCTGAGTTCTTACCCAAACCGGTTGTTATCATGCGCCTCTTCACCTCCGGTTGTTTCCCTGATAATATTGGAATCATGTCTAATATATTGGGGCACTTCTTGTTGCCACAGTTTTTGCAACTGCACAGAGGCTAGAATAGAACACATAAAACATTACTAACCACTGTAAATTTTGGAATACCTAACGATTTGTATATCATGAGTCGGTGATTAATGATTACCTTGGATGATATCGGTACCGATAGTCCTGGAGCGTTGCTTCTGCTCGCTTGTGGAGCTCTGCTCATGATTGGTTTGCAAGATCTGTTACCGTTGTAAATAATTATATAGTTTACATAATTGGTGGATACGGATTACGGGAAGTCTTCTTTTTGGGCTCGTATTTGGGCCCCATTATTTTATGATTTCAATAAAATAATCACTTCACTTTTTGCTCCATCGTATATGAATTGACGACGGTTACCAGTTAGCGTTCTGTGGCGATTACTGTCAAAGTCAAATAAAGTCTTATTCGATATAACGTAGGTCACGAGCCGCATTCTTCGTATTATTATTCTTCTATGATCTTCCAAAGACGTCAAGAAATTATTAGTTGTCTATGAATCGTCCCAAGAAACTAACCACTTTGTGTTACTGTCAAATTTCGTGTCTGGCTTAGAACAGTTGCTTTTCGGATGTAATCGTCAATCTTCAAAAGCTGTATGTATGGCTTTAAAAGTGAATCAAACATACAACCTACAGTGGGTATAATGAATTAGTAAAGACAGCGGGCAATTATGTAAAATCAGCTGTTATTTTTAATATTCATCCCTCCGCAAACCATGTGAAATAGTGTTGATAGATCAGATCACCCGAATGATCCGGTCCCAGTCATGATGTGGATGACAACTGCGCCCGATCCCCGTTACTACCAGTGGGAGCCGCTGGAGCTTCGTATGCTAAAGCAACAACTAGCGAATACCAACTGCAGTTGTAGGCGCTCCAAAGACATTGACCAACAAGACGAAGAGGTCCAAGTCAAAAAGCACAGTGACATATCAGACCGGTTCATTCAGGTGTCACCCTCAGCCAGCTACTCATGCGGAAGGTTACGCTGCTCATACGATACCTCAAGCTTTCCCCACAACAACGTATTCTGCCCTACTTGTTACTTGACCTTGAACCTCTTACGCGGAGCGGCCACGAAGGTACTAAAAGATGAAGAAATAGAAACTAACATAGTAAAAGATATGTGCAACAAATCAACAGAGAAGATCGTGCAATCTGTCGAAAAAACTACTTCTGTCCCAAATAAGCCTGTACTTAAGTATTCGAATATAAGTTTAGCATGTGGTATTATAACCGACGACATTCATAACGAAGGCGAAGGGTCAAATACATCCTCATCGGAGGATAGCAACGAAGATATTACGACAAAACCACAAAATAAAAAGACGGGCAACCGCGAAGTAACTTTTTTACTGAAAGAAGACGAATTGCCTAAAGTACCAGTACCTCAGGAACATAATGTATACATTTCAAAATTTAGAAATTGTCTTTGCGTAGACGAGCTTATAGAATCCATTCGGCCACCAATGTCAAACTGGTAAATGCTGTATTTCAAAACATAGCTCGTCAAAGTGAAAATTCTAAGTATCTAAGCTGCAGTCACAGCTTACCTATGCATTATATAACAATAGCAAATATAAAATAACTACTTGATTTTACAACTAATTGCTTTTTAAATATATATTATTATGTCGTATCTAGGCTTATCTTTATTGCCGTAGTCATTAAAATTTTTATTATTCAGACAAATGCCTATACTTGTAGTGGTACATAGAAAACAGATACAGCAATTTGTTGCAATAAATAAAGAATTGCATTAAATATAGAAACATACCAGGGTCCACGGCTCTGGAGGGCTTAATTATTGGCATTAGAAATCGATATCTTATGGTGGGCCTGCTCGGGTGACGGACACGTTCTCACGTTCCCAGTTTGGGATGTGGTTTGGGTTAGAAAAGTGGCGAGTATTCGGTCGGCAGAGCGGGGCGGCATCGGCGCGGCAGGTCGAAGCGTAATCATAGGGGCTAAGAGGCCGAATATATCCAAGACCTTGAACAATAGCAACGCCCACTCAAACCTTTTTGCCGCAAAATGTTTGGTGACGCCACTGTTGGGTTTTTCTTAGTTATGTTACCTTTAGTACTATTAATTATTCTGTGGTTATGTCAACTGTTTTAATAGCAAAATAATCTACTTGTATTTACCCGCGAACCGCCTGCATGGGATTTGTGTATACAGGACATTTTTTACCATAAGGAAAAAATAGGGTATACTCGTATTAGGTTAGTGAAATAGAAGTTATTGGCATAGGTAGTTTTTTTTCAAAACCATCAGTGACCTACGCGCCGGCCGGATATTGATACGCGACTGCCGGAATTCGTCGGGTTCCTATCATACGTTTATTTGGAACTCATATTTTCTCCAAGGATTTTATTTTTTATTTATTCATTTTATTATGTGGAATGGGTTACAAGCGCGACCGTCAAATGACTACGCTTTATGGTTTAAAAAAAAAACTACCTTTGCCAATACCTTCTCTATTTCTCTTACCTAATAGCCCTATCCGGTATATGTGTAATTTGTGTCGTAGGAACAACTAGTTTTATCGGGATAAAAATATTCTCTGTCCTATTCCAGGGCATACACTACCTTTGTACCCAAGTTCATACAAATCTGTTCCGACGTGATTGAGCAACAAACAAACATCCAACTTTATCTATTTGTAATATTAAGTTTGGAAGTTGGATTTCGATATAAATCCGGGTTGTGTGTGACACGTCCTGATCAATTACTACTTGAAAAACATAATGAAAAAAAAAAACCTAAATTTTTATTAAATAAGTCGTGCCTATCACCATTTTAATGCCTATGGAATTCAATGCGCCTATTCCCAGATTTACTACCGAGTACTTATTACCGGATGTCAGAGATAAGATAGCGAGTCCCCCAAATTTCTTGGGGTTTCCGGGTCAGTACGCTTCCACCTTCGACCTCATCTTCACTTAACATCATGTGTGATTGAGGTCAAGTAACAACCCGTTGTGCATATAAAAAAAAACCATCAGTAAGAATATTGGGAATATATTTCCAAGTTTTATTATCGGTGAGAAAACTGTACTTATCGTTTCAACATTACTACACTGTTGGTATAAGGCCTGTTATTTCCCTAATTAACTATTACAGAAATATCTACGACAAAAGGTTCATCCAGCAGCGTGTTGTGGAATAAGTTTTAAGTACCTGTGTGAGGATGTTGACGTTATTACTAAAGTAAAACCAATCCCAAAACGTTTAGAGCTTACCACGAGTATTAAAAATACTAGATTAATTTCCGTTTAAATGATTAGCTATTTATTGTAACGTTTTTTGGTTATGGTTTAGTTTTGGTATTATATCGATTAAACTTAGCACAGTTGGTTTCCTGATCTCGCGGTGTTACATTTACGATAGGGTCTTGCACTCTCTGAATCGTCTCCTTGGATTCGACATCAGTATTTCTAATTGATTCGGGTTAGATAGCATCTCGCACGCAATAAAACGGAAAACGTGCCAGTAGACACTTGTGCAAGAGTTAGGTGGGGAGTTATTAATCAATTCGAACGTATTTTACTATTTATTAGGGTCACATACATTTTTACATGGCCAGCCAATACATAAATAGCTCTATGGCAGTCTTCTAATACATGCGCTAATCACAAGCGAACAACATACATTCATAATACAGTTATTCCGTGGTAGTAATAAGTATAACCACGTGAAAAGTACTTATAAATATATTAAGTATTCGTTAAAGATTTTATAATGTGTTCTGGAGATAAATAACATAACGGCTGTTAAATTGACAATGATTTGGTTGTGGTCGTTGGGAATATTTCCGCACATTCTCAATGGCCACAACCAAATCTTGTCAAAAATTACTTTTAACCGACTCACATTCAGTCTCTTAGCAGGTGAATATTGAGGCACAATTCTTCTCAAGAAAATGACCTCGTCGCCATTAAGATCGATTGGATGCACTGACCAATCAATGCTTGTTTGTGTTAGGCTATCAAGTGGACGACAGCGGGTGGCGAGGCGGGGGCGGCAGCGACTATGTAATTGTAACTAATGTAAACATTTCAAAATATTATTTATAGATGGTTCAATTTGAGAAGGCTCCGTGAGCTCAAAACACCAGTTTCCAGAGTAGGTACTCTGAGCGATGACTCGAGTTTTCAAAAGAACTGTAGTATTTAACAATATCGAGCTTAACAATTTTACTCGGCCCTGTGCTTAACTTCGGTGCTTTCGAGGCTTGGCAAGATTTTATATAAGTTTAAGCATTTACATTATATACTTTTACTTTTTAAATTGTTACCATTGTTTTATAAAATATTTATGGCTTTATGTTTTAATGATAACAGTCAATTTAAATAAAGATAATAGCAATAATACAGTATTTTTAACATTTTGTGGAGTGATCAGTGGTGTCGATTCTGCAGTGGCCTCTAAAAGTTCAATTTGAATTTAGAGTGCTCTAAACCGATTTCCTATTCTACGTGCATCTCTAAAATTTTGACGTTTCTAAAATTTTAAGTTTACTCTAAATCTTTTAGGTTTTAGAGATCCAAACATATTCCAGAATGCCATCTAAGACATATTATTAACGAAATTTACACATCACATTTAAAATTAGAGAGTAGGTAGGTTTTTCCAGATTTATTGGGCTAACTACAAACCAAAAAGTGTGAACTTTCTTTAGTCTTTTGTAGGGGTACAAAGATTTTCCTAATATGTTTTATTTTGAATTTAAGTCCGCGGTGAAAAATAATGCATAACCTATTTTTTTTTTCATTTAATTTTTCGAGGTGCGACTTAATTCTAGTAACTCATATGTATCAATGGTATCAAACAATTATTCTTTGATTGTAATATAAAACAAGTTGTTGAACGCGAACAAATATTTTGATAGAAGAGTTCTTTTTTAAAACAATGTTGCCATTTTACCAGTATCGATAAAGAAACATAATTAACCAAAGCCTATTAGGCAAATTTGGAGTCAACAACGAAAGCCAACTATTAAATCATTTATTAATTACACATACCTACATTAAAAAAACCTGTTCTAAAGAAATGTATCCGATTTTGACTATGGCAATACAGTACATCAATTCAATTTAGGCGTCCGTAAACCATTCCTAAATTTAGCGCTAAGTGTATTTCAGAATAGCATATTTTAGTAAATGCATTTAAAATTAGAGATTTTTAGATTTACGTTAGTTTAGCGACTGCACGCCAGAATCGACACCAGTATCAATAATAGATTAGATTTTTTGTGGAATATTTTATTATCGATACTGAATCACCCGGTAATTTAACGAATTATGATTTTATTTGTATGATTGAAAATATACTCGACTATAATATACTCCAGCTGAGTGTTATGCTTTGAGACTCACCAATACTTTTTGGCTTGGAGTAATGGAGTCCTGTTAAAAAGAGTCGCGTTTTGTAATATCACTACAGAGTCTTAAATGGAAGACTCGAAATATCTCCAGTCTTTACATCACTATTTCTAACACGCAACGCATCAAATACATAGCCGCGTGGCCCCCGCTTCGCCGTCCGCCCGCTGCAGTTTTTGGCTTTACAACGTCGCTCGCTCAAGTATAAATATAATGAATACATTTTAATCAATTTAATATTATTCATTCAGTTGTCGAGATCATGTTGATCAGAGAAAAAGGCTGGGCAGGGACTAATATTATTTTGCAGCATAATGATTTATGAATCTTGCTGAGGGATCAGAGGCTTCCACCCATTTTGGCATCCAATAATAAGGTGTAAAATTGTGTTTCCCAGGAAAGGATTTCTCAAATATATATCTGTAATATTTGGACTCCGTACTCGTGGGTTGTAATCCAGGGTAGTTTTCAGTGTCGCTTGGCAACCTCTCGGCAATGATTTCTCCAATAATTGTGAACAAAGATTTCTTTATAGATGCTACGCCGTCGCTAAATGCTTCTTTATGACGCCATAATATGGAATCTGGTAATAGACCGCTGTTAGCAAAACTGCTCCGTAATAAATGCTTCTCTACACCATTCTGAGGTTGCCGGAGTTTCGGATCTAAGCTCAGGTAATGGTGAGTAAACTGAATATCTAAGAAAGGTACTCGTAGTTCTAAACTAAAAGCACTAGTTGTACGATCAGCGCGTAAGCCATCATAAAGATAGATATCTGAGAGAAGTCGTAAGCTTTCATCGTTTGCGGCAGAAGCACTTGGTGCGTCACGAAAGTAAATGTACCCCTGTGCTACTTCATCAGCACCTTCTCCACTAAACACAACAGTTGTGTCTGTGTTCTCTTTGATATATTTTGATAGTATGTACATAGGCAAACTGGCACGTACTGTAGTAATGTCAAAAGACTCGAGATGGTAGATAACATTATCTAGAAATTGTTTTACGTCATTTTCATCAAACTGAACCTCATGATGTTCGGTACCAAGATAATCAGCTACAGTTCTTGCTGCGGCAAGATCGGGGGAGTCGCCCATGCCTATAGCGAAGGTTTGTATTTTGTAAGGTAGATCATGTTCTTTAGCAAGCTTGACTGTTAAAGCAGTGATCAATGACGAATCCAATCCACCACTGAGTAGGCACCCGATACGTCTGTCTGCCATTAGCCTCTTTCGACAGGCTGCTTCCAGTAAATGTGCGGTCTTCTCATATACATCCTTTTCTTGTAAATCCTCTTGAGGGACAAAAGGCAGAAAGTAAGGGGCTGTACCAGGTTTAAAATATTGCAATGTATAATCAAGCTTTACTTTCCCATCAGCTAACATACTCCATACTTCAAAATGTCCTGGTGGGAATTGTCCCAATGAAGAGTTCCCGCTTGTTTTTTGTTTGAGACCAATTAGTCCTTTACCTTCTGAACAGAGTCCCAGAACACCCTTGTCGGTATCCTGGAATTTAAACAATGGGCGCACGCCATAAGGATCTCTGCCGATGAGAATTTTCTTCCTTTTTCCATCAACAAGACAGAATGCGAAAACACCATCTAGTTTCTTGACGGTCTCTTCAATTCCAAATTTATGGTAGGAGTGTATGATCACCTCGACATCACAGTTGGTTTCATAGGGGAAATCGTGTTGTTTCTGGAGACGCTTGAAGTTGTATATCTCACCGTTGCAGATTAGAGTTGTGCGGGGGAAGCGATGGAGGCGCATGGGCTGCATGCCGTAGAGGCCGTCTACGATAGTGAGCCGCTGGAACCCGTAGATTGCGAGGGGATCCCGGACATCCTGCTCCATGCGCCACGCATCCGGCCCGCGGTGCGAGATCGCTGTGAAGCTCTTGAGGCATGTCGGGCACATGCCGCCGGTTATACCAAACGTTGCCCAAATTCCGCACATATTTCTGCAAAAAAAAACTTTACGTCTAAATTGTTGTAAGATGTTAGTGTACCTACCTACTAATCGGTAAAGACAAAGAGGATCAATCGATCTTACGGTGAATGTCTTAAAAAGCGTTACCTATTAGTCGCTAGTTATTAAATATAGTAATTCAGGAAAAAAATAAGTTACGTTATTTTTTATGTCTAAAGATCAGTTTCACTTTTCTCTATCGATACAAATCTGGAACATACTACTCTGTGTAAAAAGTATCGGGAATATGTCAATAAAAAGACCCGCGTAAAAGAGGTCGTTCTAATTTTTTTACTGCATGTTGGTAGCACTGTACTGATTTAGCGCGCAAAATTTGAGCGGGATCTGTCATTTAATTTGTTTTAAACTACACTTTATGTTGGTCATAGTTTTGAGTCCTCGGCGATTTTTACAATGGAAAATATTGTTGAACAAAGAGTGTGCCTTAAATTTTGTGTTTCAAATGATATTTCATGTGGTGAATCACTAAAAATGTTGCGAAATACCTACGGCGAATCGTGTATATCGAAAACAAGGGCTTATGAATGGTATAAGGCTTTTAAAGAAGGCCGAGAAGTAGTAGTAGACTTGCCTCGTTCTGGTAGACCTTCAACCGCTACGACCAAAGAAAACCGACAGAATCAAGAAGCTAGTGCTCGAAAATCGACGTATGAGTCTGAGAGAGTTGGCTAGTGAGGTGAACATATCTTTTAAGTCCGTCCACAACATTCTCATTGACATTTTAGGCATGAAACGCGTCGCCGCTCGACTAGTTCCAAAAGAGCTCAATTTTGTTCAAAAAGCGCAGCGAAAGCATGTCGCTGAAGACATGGTTTCCCGAGCTTCTACGGATCCGACCTTTATGAAACGTATAATAACTGGCGACGAGACATGGGTTTATGAGTACGACATGCAAACAAGCCAACAGTCTTCAGAATGGCGTCTCGAAAACGAGCCGAAACCCAAAAAACCGCGGCAAAGTCGCTCCAAAATCAAGGTGATGCTGACAGTTTTTTTTGACTACCGTGGTGTGGTTCACTCCGAATTCCTTCCAGAGGGAGAAACAGTGAATAAAGAATATTATTTAGGCGTCATGAAGCGTTTGCGTGAGAGTATCCGCCGAAAACGTCCAGATTTGTGGCAACACAACTCATGGATGCTGCACCATGATAATGCACCATCACACACAGCCATTATAGTGAAAGAGTTTTTAGCGAAAAATTCAACAAAAGTTCTCGACCAAGCACCGTATTCACCTGATATGGCTCCGTCTGACTTTTTTTTATTTCCCAAGTTAAAATTACCACTTCGAGGAAAACGTTTTGAGTCGATAGAAGCCATAAAAGAAAATTCGCTGAATGAGCTAAAGGCCATACCGCAAATAGCCTATGAAAAATGTATGGAAGACTGGGTGAAGCGGTGGAGATGTTGTATTGCAAGCGATGGGGCCTACTTTGAAGGCGATAAAATAAATTTAGATGAATAATTTGTATTTTTTGTTTTATTGACAAATTCCCGATACTTAGTACACTGAATGTACGTCGAAGAGTAATTAATTTAACATTATTATCGACCTCAATTAAAATAACTGATGAGTCAGTCAAAAAATTGTTTATTTTGTAGGTGAACATAAAATTAAAATAGTTAGATTTTACATCCTATAAACTACTGTTTGTTCAGTAATTGTGTGGTCGATTATATGCAAATAATTCGGCAATCATATTTTGAGGTCACAATACGGGAAAATACTTCTGAAAACGTGATTTTTGGTGATCGCGTATAAGCAGGATAGCTAAGTGTAGATTCAAAGAGTAAGAGCGCGAGTCAAGAGCGAAAGCTCGCCACAGGAAAATAAATGCCGTGCCTCGCAACTCTTTTCTGTGATCTCATTCAAATAAAGCGTGTCGTGTATGTTTATGTGCCGGCTAATGACGATAATAAATTTAGTAATGTTGTAACAGGTGTAAATCTATATCAACCAAAAAAAATTACTTTTAAGATGTTTCAAGTACCTATCCTCATAAGAGCCTCTCCTATTATCGCGCGATTTTCATCGCATTGCGTGGATGGATTTGCCTTAATCTACTCTCTGGGGAGGAGGATTGGCGAATGCACTTTTTTTGGAGCTCCGCACTAGTGATGCTGCTGACTGGTCTATGCATTATCAGTAGGTACCTACTAATAAGTAAATGCCATCGACGTTGCTACTTTCTGGGCCAAACTACTTTAGGTCATTATAATTTTTACCATTAACTCAAAAAGAAGAAGAATAAGTAAATAGGTATATTACCTAATAAGAAATATGTTAGGATCCTATCATGTGAAACCTTCTCTTCGCGATGTCGCCCAAATGCATGTTATGAATAGGTATATGTATATTACATTCCAAACAACAAACACTCAATAGAACCAAAAGTGGTTAGGACATGTATATGACACATATACTCTTGCGTACGTCATAGCTCCGGGAATGGTCTCGATCAGTAAATAAAGATAAGTCCCTATACATGATTAGTTATCTAACTATGAATGAAAATTATATATCTATCTCTCTATCTATCCCGCTTATCTGTAACATCAATATCAATCACTAATTTAGCCACTACCAATTGATAACTGTGATAGAAGAATGACGATTATCACATTTAAAGGATTCCAGACCAAACCGTTAACAATCTAAGGATATTTATTATTTATTTATTTATGTTTACCAAATGAGCACACTTGTGTTCAACAATAAATAAATGAATTTAATAAATATATTATTTTGTACATAATTTTGCATTTTAGTGACTGCTATCTATCCTGATCTTTTTTGAGATTTATTTTGAAGTGATACTGTTGGGAAGTTAGATTTTAACGAATTTCAGAACATAAATCTATGTACCATAGAACGATAAGCATGTTTGTTTATACAGAGAGCCCGGATCAAATGTGTTATACAAATAACGTAGGTACCTACTCTAACGCACTTTTTACCTGTGTCTGCTAAAGAACTTAATACGTGTAAAACTACACTAATGCATAACTTACCTGTGAATTAGTGTAGTTTTACCTAACTACCTATTAACCATTATACCTACTTACCTAAGTAAATATTGCAATATGTAAGTTGCTTAGGTACCTAAGTAATTTTACACCTTAGAAATTATCTTATCAATGTGTAGGTATAACTGCCTACTTACTAAGGTAGGTAATAGAATGTAGCTACACTCATATAAAACAAAATAACATTGATTGATTAGGTTGATACCTAATTTCTAATGAAAGGGAAAGAAAAGTTTTCGGCGAATAAAATAATTACCTATTTATAAAAATAGTAATTAATTGGTAGTGCCTGCCGCTGCAGAGCAGATCTACAGATTGAGCAATAAAATGTATTCCTAAAAATGTAGTCCTAGACGTATTAGTTTGCTGTAGGTCAAGTCGCATTTATGCGATATTTCTTTATTCCTGTAGCTAATACTGGATGAGTTTTTTACCGTAAGGAAAAAATAGGACATATTAGGTAGGTAACTAAGTGCAATAGAAAGTATTGGCATAGGTAGATTACTTTTTTCTTTCAAAACCATAATCGAATAAAGCGTTGTGTGTCATTTGAGGGTCGCGTATGTAGCTTATTCCACATAATTAAGTACTTAAATTAAATAATAAAAAACTTGGAGAAAATAGGTATACAGGGCGTCCCAAAGTTATGGGACATGAAGGGGAAGTACCTTAAATATCGTAGATAGTGAATTTTGCTCAAAGAAGACTTTATGTTATTTTTAAAAGTTAGTAATTCTGCATTCATAGATTTTCTAAAAATTATTTGCTTCGGCTGGGAATCGAACCGACTCAAATGTGAAAAAAAAAACACCCTACTTTTATGATGCCAATCGAAAGAATAGCTAAAAAATAATAACTCTGCCTAAGTAACATAGTATTTTAAAAGAAAGGAACAACGTGAAATTAATCATTTTAATCAAATAAAAAACATACATGAAACTGCCGTAGTCAATTAAGTAGGTATTTTTTTGTAAATTAATTAATTAAATGCTCAAAATGTGATCCCTCTTGTCTTACGCAAATCGCCAATCCTTTAATGAGCCCGCTGCCTGTTGATTTTCTAATCATTTTATGGTGAACACTCGATGTGATATGGCACAATTCTGTTTGCAACTCGCCTACGTTCTCGTATCGCTTTTTGTATAGCATATCTTTCACGTATCCCCAAAAGAAGAAATCTAATGGTGTGAGGTCCGGGGATCTGGCCGGCCATCTAATCGGTCCATTTGTACCAATCCATGTAGGAAAACATTCATTTAGAAAATCTGCTGCTCTCCGACTATTATGAGCCGGAGCTCCATCTTGTTGGAAAATTAAGTTTTCTTGCTCCGCCGCGGAATGGTTTCTTATCTTATCCCTTAAAATTTGAAGTATTCCTAAATACTTTTCTGTGTTCAAGGTTCCTTGGTAAAAATGGATTAAGAAAACCCGGTTTTTTAAAAGTCCGCACCAACAGTTGAGTGAAAAACGCACTTGGTTATTAGTTTCAGTCACTCGTAGGGGATTTTCTTTAGACCAAATACGATTATTGTTGCGGTTATACATACCGTTATTGCTAAAGTTAGATTCGTCTGTCCAAATAATATTATCCAAAAAATTTGGATCTTCGAGCAATCGTGCCTGGATATCAAGACAGAAATTTTTTCTCCTTTCTGTATCGCCCGGAAGTAATTTTTGAACCAATCGTCCTTCAACATAACTCTTAAAACCGTGTTTTTTTAATACACGGTGTATTTTACTTTTTGAAACTCCAATTTCATGTTCTCCTTCTCTCACCGATGCTTTCGGAAAAGCCGAAAAGTAAATTAAAATACCAAGTTCTTCGTCGTTGATCGTATGGTTTTCTTGCTGTGGTTCTCTTGGGCGTTTATCGAAACGTCCCAGAGTTTTCAAATTGTTCACAAGCCTTTTCAAAACTTTACGAGACGGTATTTGTCTATCAGGATATTTTACGCCATACCACCGCAAACTTCTAGAGATATCTTTATCGTTCAAAAAATATGCTTCCATTAGATCAAAACTTACTTGATATGCCATGTTCGCAATAAATTAACACAATAACACTTGTGTAAGTGAATTGAGACTAAACAGATCAATATCCGAAAAACAAACGCTCGCACATACTGTTCCATTTTCAAATTTAAGAACAACATTTAAAAATATCACTTCTTTTTAAAATATCTTAAAAAGTATGCATTCAAACAAACGCTGTCATAAACTGTTCCATTTTCAAATTATAAATTATTTATTTTTGTTTTTAATTTGCCTTCTGTCTAGCTTACAGAGGACGTATTGAAATACAAGTTTTATCATTTCATCTACACGTGCACTTATAATAAGGAAAACTATGTTAGTACCTATTTTATGAAGTGGGTACTTATTTACGAATAATCAATGCTATCTTTGGAATGATAATATCGCTACTTTTCGAACGTCGTCGGCAATAAATAACTTTCTTGAAATTTGACTCAATCATTTTATGTTGTTCCTTTCTTTTAAAATACTATGTTACTTAGGCAGAGTTATTATTTTTTAGCTATTCTTTCGATTGGCATCATAAAAGTAGGGTGTTTTTTTTTTCACATTTAAGTCGGTTCGATTCCCAGCCGAAGCAAGTAATTTTTAGAAAATCTATGAATGCAGAATTACTAACTTTTAAAAATAACATAAAGTCTTCTTTGAGCAAAATTCACTATCTACAATATTTAAGGTACTTCCCCTTCATGTCCCATAACTTTGGGACGCCCTGTATACGAGTTCCAAATAAAAAGTCGAATAGGTATAATAGGAACCCTACGAATCCAAGCGCGCGAGTCGATGATGGTATTGAAAAAAAAATTAACTACCTATGCCAATAACTCCCATTTCACTTACCTATTATGCCCTATTTTTTTCCTTACGGAAAAAAAACTCATGCGGTATATATATTCAAACGGCATGGCATGTTTAGTATACGCTAAAGGAGTATCTTAAAGTAGTTCTTTACAGATAGACAGCATGGCTTAAAATATTAGATAAGTAGGTACTACTTATAAAAAATAAATAGGAATCTTTTCTTTTTCTTCATGAAAATCTTTTCAAAAATAGCCTAGATCCCTGCAAAATAATTTCTGAAACCAAGGTTTGAAACAAAATCCGACAAATCAATCATATCTACACTACCTAACTCTTTTGTGCTGGTTTGGCTTTCACTCTCTTTTAGAAAAAAAGAGTGATTTATTGATTTTTCTTTCGTCGTCGTCGATTATTTTTGGATCTAGGTATTTGTATTCCACGAAGGAAAAGTTGTGTTGCTTCTATTCAAGAACACTATATTCTCCAATACTTAGGTATCCACTGAAACTATATACCTATTCTTAGTCAATAAACCATTACAAGAAAATTATTTTAGTTAGTCTTTTCAGCCACGTTTCAGACATTAATAAAATTGTCATGCACGTGTATTTTATACATAAGGTGCATAAATGAATGAAAAAAAAATAATTAAAATGGGTTTGTTTAACAAAATAAGGTCGAATTAATTTAGAAATAATAATCATCGCACTTACATTTATCGAATTTGTTGATGAATGATTGATGAGTATGAGTATCACAGGACAGCGCCCAACACAGAATAGGTACCTGCACTGCTCGGTCGATTGTATGTCTACCAAAGAGTATACATAACCTACAGAGATCTCTGATTGAGTAAGCAATTGCGCATGCGTTGGACGGTCAGTCGAGTCGATCGAAGAGGCGCGAATGGAGAAAAGGGCGATTGAGACGAGCGAGATCCACAATTTTTTTTGGATAGTCTCCAACAACGTTGGAAGGCAAAGAGACCCGAGGCCATGCAGTCTTCTTTAATATTTTTCAGTAAAGTGGTAATACGGAAGAATTCGTTACCCACTCTAATTTACACTTCCCTTCACTTATACACCATCACCGACTTTTGCTATACAATATTCTGCCGTTAAAAACTCAGAATGCACTCAAGAAATAAAAAGAAAAATGGAACATCACTTGCCGTGTTCCCGCCAATAAGCCCGCGAGATTTACAAATTGGCGAGAATTTTTTTTTACTAAGTGCGTAAATTGACGTCATATTGTGTTTCCGATTGTCTGATCAGACTATCGTACTCGATACACGTCCGATTGCTTCAGACTTTTTCTGAACTCAGTCGTTCTCTAGTTACTTAGTGTGGAAATAATATTTCGGTGAGTTTATGTCCAAAGATTTTTATTTTCTTATTGCAAAAAAAATTGAAAATATTTGCTTGTGTTGACGCGAAAGAAGAAAAGTCGGTAATAAAATCGTAAACCCTCGGCGCTGTGTTCGACTCGGACGTCCGATGCGATAGTCGGACGTGTATTGAATGTTCAAACAATACAATGTATCCAACGCCTTCTGATAGTCGGATCATACTATCGGATCCGACTATCTGATGGAAAACTAAGCCTCTGTAAAAAATTGCATTTCGCCTCTTCTAAATCACTTATAGGCATATCAGAAGCCGCGCTGTTGGTACCATAATCATTTTGTTTTACGGAAAATAGCCTTCGCTTTCTTTTCTTCTTCCGTATGACTAAAAACAATTTGAAGCATATTTTATAACTGATCTCTGTAACACAAGGAGAACACATTCACAGTGCTGATTGTGTTATCACTTGGCTGTATGAGACTTATGTTCTTTGCCTTAGTAAATAGTGCGGTAATAACTTCACTATTTGCGTTTATAATATAACACACGCGTGTTTTATGAGCTGCTTGATTTATCTAAAACCGGTGAAATTGTGTCCGTAGGAACTGGTGCACCAAGCGCCATTAGCGTACACGTCTATCACGGATATTCCATTTTTCACTCGTCCTTCCTTAATTGCTGCCTCTCGTTCCCGAACTGCAGCATCTTCTATAGCTTGTACAGCGGTAGCCTCCCAATCTTCAAATAATTGAATTTGTATTTTTGCGTAATATTTTCCGCTAAATATTGGAACAACTATTCCACTACACAGTTCATCAAACTGTGAATAACCAATGCCAGTTGAAATGATTCCTAAGACGGCAGCAGCAGCAGCGTTAATTTTGATGTTTACAATATTTTTAGGATCCTCCGATTTAATTTTAATTATTTAGATTACATCTAAATAGAGTATTATGTATTTCTAAAAAAAAAATAATTATCGGCTTGTAGAGTTCTGTTTTTCCGGTTCTGCGGGTTCGGTTTGCGATTTTTTTGCTGTCGAGTAAAATATGCTGAAATGTGCTTTGAAAAACATCAGTATCCGTATGAAGCCCTCCACCGCCATATATATTTTTTCTAAAACTAAAATTTTAATGTTTTTAGTTAAGAAAATGTACAATTTCAAAACTTCCGTTTTTATACACATACTGCGGTTGAACATGTTCACAAAACAAGACAACACTTGAATAAAATGCCAGGAGAGTGATCACTCATCTACGGACTGACCACGACAGATGTTGCCTTCGCTAATCGAAAACGACTGTAATGGACCTTCCGAAGTACGGAAACTATCATTATAATCTAATATTGAACAAAAAATCGGTGAATGATTTTTTGTCAGCAACAAATAACACCTAACACACTATAATATCGAAAAGCACATGTCCTACAAAACGTCGTTCACAAAATCGGTGACATAAGTATCGGCAAAAAAATCAGACCTACAAAAAGTCGGATATGGGCGGGAAGCCTTAGAGAAATAACATTATTACGTTTTGTGCTTTTCTCTGTGGACTGCTAAGTAAAAAACAATACATATCAACAGAACTGCTATATAATGTGGACAAAAATTGATTTTAAAATAAAATAAAAGAGCAAATTTAATTCATCGAATAGACAAACAGTGATAGAGCATCTCTCTCTTTGGAACAGTGTTGTCAATATTATTTTCTTACTGCCCGACACAGACCAACCACCCCAGGGTGGTCTGTGCTGCCCGATATGGGGTTTACAAAAAATCCTGCCAACTCCTAATATAAAATAAAACATAGTTTCGGGCTTTTTGGCGGGAACTCGGCGAGTGAAGTAGCATTTTTCTTTATAAGTCTTAAAATTTGTGCGTTCTAACTTTTGAAGCTTAATAATGGCAGAATATTGTGCAGCAAACGTTAGTGTTGGTGTACAGGTGAAGGGAAGTGTAAATTAAAGTGCGTAACGGAGCTTTCGGGTTCCCACAAGAAGCCGCCAAAATCTTTTGTAAAGCATTCTGCCACTTTACTGAAGAATGACTTGACCGTGACTAGACTATGTATACGACGAATTACTTGTTTTGATTGAGACTGACCTATAAACTGAAGAAATAAGATAAATAAAAATTTTCACTCGAAACTGGCAGTAATGTCCCTCGACAATGAGGTTGACTGGTTGCCATCCTCAAAAATAAGAAGAAGAAGAAACATAGTTTCAAAAATATACAAAAGATGGCGCCACAATACAAGCACCCTCGCGCACGCCCATGTGATGTACCTAGAAAGGAATTTACCATCTGTCATTTATGTTTTATCTGTGGATTGTCTGTGGGTTGGGTTGGGTACCTACCGCAGATGATTAGGTAGTGGATCGAATCCTCGTCATGATTGGGTAGGTTACTACAAGAAATGCATATAAGTACAAAGTGGCATTATGAATACATGACAGACAGGTGACTTATTGCATCATTCATTGCATCATTCATTGCATCAGCTGTTCTATTTTTTCCACGGTGTGCTACCACAATGTGGTGCGTATGTAATAGTACGTATCTACTATTCTGTAGTGTAGTGTGAAGCAATCTCAATTGCATCGCGTCGCTCCTCATCCCATAACGTGAATTACTAAATTATTACGTACTCAAGTACCTATCTCTACTTGAATTACCCACTGACATAGAATGCGTTAACAGCGGAATAAATAAGGTAGCTATAAGTTATGTCCTAAATAGGTAGGTAGGTAGTCCCCATATTATTTATCTATGCCTGTATTAATCGTTCTTAAGATTGAGATGATCTTAAGTTGAGGCTTGAGAATCTGTTGCATGTTAAAACAGTATCAAAGAAAATAGTATTGGGAATGAGACGCGTTCACAATCTCAAGATCGATTTATTAATACGGGCCCCTAGACTACTCTTCTTGGAGACTGTTTACTTGCATTATTACCCAACTACTCTAGAAAGAGGGTAATGTTTTAGGCGTGTGGAAGGCGTGTATTATGTATGTTTGTAGGCACCGTACTATGTACTGTGTACCTATGTAAGTATTGCCCTTCCTGTAGTGCATTGTGTAGCCGTTTCTGTTTGATGGATTGATGATGGATGAGGTGGCATAAGATTCGTCGTAATTATCATAGACTTATAATATATAGTAGCAGTCCAAAGATTAATTAGGTACATGCCGCAATGGCGATGCTGGGCCATCTATGTAACTTGAGATTGTTAACTGCTCTTTTTACCTGACTGCCCGAACTGAAGGAGGGTTATGTTTTTAAATATTATATAACTTGTGTACAAACCAAATACTCATAAGTTATAAGATTACACAAAAACAGGTATACACAAATTGGAAATTTAATAAACCGCACAATATATACAATTTTTAGATATTTCCTGACATATCTACGTCAAAGCCTATTGCAGTTTTATTCTTATGTATGAAAATTGGTCAAGCTACCGCCGTCCTATCAACTCTGTATTTGGGATGTTTTCAGTCCTTATTGTGCGTCTTTTGTTGAAATCTTATTCTAAATTTTATTTTTTTAAATTTCTGAATAGGTGTCAAACTGAAAGTATCTAGGTACGTATACGCTTTCGTTTTCGTTCGGTGTAGCATGTTCCATTGTCAAAAAGAAAACATTTGTTAGCGAGAGCCTTGAGCAGCGGGCTTCGTCGCGCGTGATGTCCGAGAGATAAATGAACGTCGATTGTAGCAACAATGTGTGTTTATTTTCTTCAGGAAAATACATTAATACATTGACTTGTCGTTTTAATAAAAAAGCATTATGCAAACATTGAGATGAAATCGGATTTAGAGAAATTACACAATTAGGTTAGATGGACGAACAGACGATGAGAGGAAAAGAGAATGACAGCGTCAATGAAAGGGACGTGTCCGGTGTAGGGCATAGATTATATCCAACAACATTAAAAGAGATTGGTAGGTACTTAGGAAGACAGAAGATCGGCCAACTACAAAGATATCCACGTATGGACAGACGTTAGGTGGTTACGTTTCACAGTCATGAGGTTTCGACCCAAAGAAGAAATAATGATAAAATTATGGTCACCCTACACAGTCACTGCCCATAGTAGTACGAGGGCTACACTGAAAGTTCTTAGAAAATGAAAAACTATTTATTGTATCTTTTCAAAATAGCGTACATAGATAGTTCTGTACTGTTCTGTGAAGGGGCCTACAATCAATAGCCAAAATAATTAGTTTGTAGTTAAGTTGTCTTTTTTGTATTAGCAATGACAATAGCTCTTTAGCAGTTGAACAATGTTTTTTTTTTTTTTTTTTTTTTTTTTAAATGGCAACCGTCCTATTTGGACATTACTGCCAGTGTCACGTCAATTTACCACATTTCATTTGGATTCATGTGGATCGATCGGAGACTCAACGAATTGTCTAATGTATTTTACACCGATCAAAGCAGCTGAAAACAAACGTTTTTGTTAGTCCAACAGACAAAACACGACTACAGTTTTAGTAAAGCGACAAACAACAAAAAAAAAATAAAAAAAAATGAATATTTATAGCACATAGATAAGGGAATATGGGAAGATTCATAGGTCACAATTTGATGTCAAAAGTAGAACAGAACATCGCTAGAGCATAATATACCTCAGGGATTCGGGATCCCAGCAGAGAACACATTTGAGTGGGTAATGGGATTTTTGATGAGTATAGAGATTGATACAGTTGCGAGTGATCCATTAGAGGGCAGGATAAGAAAATATGATCCAAGTCCCCCTCATCTAACCCGCATTCGCAAAGAGAAGAATCCCGGATATGAATTTTCGCAAGGTGCACCGGTGAGCTGCAGTGTCCCAGTCTCATTCGGATTAGCATGGAGGTTGTGCGTTTACAGAAACGAATTTTCGAAAACCATGGTTTACGGCAAATATCAGGTTGGATCCGAGCGTAATACCTTCCCTTAGATTTGCTACTGGAATTCCAATGGTTTGACCAGGACTTAAAGAGGAGTTCTTTCGGTTGCAAAACAATGTCATGAGCATAATTCTTGAATGGAACCTTGTCTCCACAGACAACAGCTTCTTTCGCTATCTGATCAACTCGTTCGTTACCAGAAATCCCTTCATGGCCAGGGATCCATGCCAAAGCTATCTCCAGCCCAAGATTCTGACCACGTACAATAGCGTCTTTTATCATGAAAATTAGGGGGTTGTGAGATTTCAATGAGAAGGGGTTAGAGAGGAGTAATTGCAGTGAGCTACGGGAATCAGAAAATATTATAGTTCGTTTTAATTTAAAAAGTAGGACATATTCAACTGCCTCAAATATGGCCCTACATTCTCCAGTAAAGACTGAAGTTTCTGGAGGACACTTTATCTTTTGAACTATGTCATATTGGCTGTGCAAGAGACCCACTCCAACACAGCCAACCGGAGACAGTTTTGAAGCGTCCGTAAAAATTGTATGCCATCCTCTCCAATCTCTATCCAATAAAGCCTTAAAATATTCATCTGCATGACGATCACCCTTACATATATCAAAATTTAGAATAATACGGGGCTTGTAGGTAATTACATCATATGGGAACTCGAATAAAGGTAATTTGTTGGATCTGTGAGTAGGATCTTTTATAGTTTTAAATCTACGTAAGCTAGTAACTGTAGAGGGAGCATTCTTATGCTTCCAATAACTAGAGGATAGGCAATATTCACTGAGAAGTTGTAGCTTGGGAAAAATAGGATGGCCAGAAAATTGAGCGGCACGGAAAAGATGTCTGTCTGCCAAATATTGCCGGCGCAGGCCAAGAGGAGGTTCAGCACATTCGACCTGAAGGGCATTAATTGGGCTGGATTTCATCGCGCCAGTTATGATTCGAAGAGCTTTCGACTGTATTTGTTCTAATTTTCTGTAACCAGCTCTATTCATTGGTTCCAATAAATGTACGCCGTAATCAAGGACGCTACGGATTAAAGCATTGTACAGCAACTTCATAGAGAAAGGGTGAGAGCCCCACCATACGCCAGCAAGACACTTGAGAATGTTTAAATTCCTCTCACATTTTTCAGATACATAGCTACAGTGAAGAGCTCCTGACAGCCGTTCATCAAGGACCATTCCCAGAAATTTAACTCTATTTCTGATAGGGATTACGGAATCATTTGCCGTTACGGAAACGGTTGGGACGACTCGCTTTCTGGTAAAAACCATGGCATTGCTTTTAGCTGCTGACAGCTCCAATCCATGTGCTTCTAACCATGAACAGAGTTGGTCAAGTGACTGGGAGAGAGTTTCGGCCGCCCGACGGATCTGGTTATCGGAAATGTAAACTAATAGGTCATCGGCATACTGTAGGATACGGCAAGGGGATGCAGTCAGTTCCAAATCATGCGTGTACACATTGTAAAGGATGGGGCTTAGGACAGAACCTTGAGGTAAACCTTTCCAAACTACTCGGGAGGGAGATATTGTATTATCATCGCAATGGTATGTAATGAGCCTTTCCGACAGCATGCCAATGACCAAGTTAGTCAATCTCGCTGGAACTCTCAGCTTTTGAAGTGTCTTCCTGAGAGTCGGGAGCTGTACGTTGTCATACGCGGCTGTGATATCTAAAAATGCACCCACCACAGACTCATTCCGCGAAAACGCCAGTCGGATGTCGGTTGTGAATATTCCAAGGCTATCCATTGTGCTTTTGGCTTTTCGGAAACCATACTGAGTTTTGCCCAGTAGACCCTTGCTCTCAAGGAACCACTCGAGCCTATTTTTAATTAAATGTTCCAGTAATTTGGCCAATACAGAGGACAATGCCACAGGTCTATATGAACGAGGGTCTTTAGGATCTTTATTGGGTTTCAGAATAGGGATAATAAGTTGGGTCTTCCATGAATGGGGAGGAAGGCCTGATAATAAGATGGAATTAAATAAACTCAATAAGTATGTGAGGGGACGAATATTACAATTCTTTAGGAAGCTGTAGGGAATGCCATCTATACCAGGAGAGGAGTCCTTTACACTGCCAGTAACATTTTGAAGCTCCGTTATTGTAAAGGGCCTGTCTAAATATTCATCCGAGGTTACCGAGGGGCTGAGTGTAGTTTCCGAAGATAATGGAGCATATTGAGGAGCAAGAGAATCCATAAAAGACTCAGCCCATTGACCATCAAGCGGGCAGGATTGAGTTACGGGTTTAAAGGAACTTCGAAATCTTCTAATTCTCTGCCAAACAAAAGATGGAGGAGTTTCGGGTGATATGGAGGAACAAAATTCTCTCCAGCTATTCAGCTTTTTCTTGCGAAGAAAGCGTTTTGATTGAGCTGTGATTTTATTAAGTTCAATATATCTGGCCGTTGTCATTTCCTGGCAGTATGCTGCTTCTGCATCCCTCCGGACTTTCACTGCGTTGGTACACTCTCGATCCCACCAAGGAGGAGAGGGCACCTTACCACTAGCAGCGTTTTTCAGTGGGATTGTAGCATTAGCACTGTCTATAAGGGCGTCAGCAAAAGCTATAGCGCATGAATTAATGTTAATCGAAGATACAGCCGGCAGTTTATTTATCTCCTGATCCAGATATTTCTTATATTTGTCCCAGACAGTGTTCTTATCTATAATATATTTCAGAAGGGGTTTTTTAGGTGGGGGGCACTTAATGGAAGCTGATTGTAGTTGTAAAATAATCGGAAAATGATCACTACCAAAAGAAGAATTTAATACCTCCCAAGACAGTTGGGAGGCCAGTTCAGGGGAACAAATGGATAAGTCCACCGCACTGTCAAGTTCATCAGGACGAGTGCGTCTCGTGGAGGATCCATCATTTAAGAGGCATAAATTTAACGAGTCTAACAGGTCCAGAATTTGGACCCCAACGGTATCCGATTTGCCACAGCCCCACGAACGATGATGGCAGTTAAAATCACCCATTATTAATAGAGGGCGAGAGAGAGAATCACATATCGAGCCCAGTTCTTTTATAAGAGGTTTTGTTGGATGTGGAATGTAAGCGGATACCATAGAGATGTTTTGTATCCGAACCGCAACAATGTCAAGGCCTTTACTGTGATTTGGGATGGTGAGTTGAGTAAAAGGAATTTTATTTTTGATGAATATAGCAACACCGCCATAACCATCCAGGCCACCGTCACGCAGACCGATAAAGCCCGGAATCCGGAAATTGGCCTCCGGGCTCAGCCAGGTCTCCGAGACGACTGCAGTAAAAGGGTTGTATTTATTTAAAAGGTATATTAAGTCGGACTTCTTAGAATTAGCACTGCGAATGTTCCATTGAACGATTTGGTCCATTGAAATCAAGAGACGTTAATAAATTAATAATCAGTGAGGCAGCGTTGGGCGGTAGAGCAGAGGAAAAGAATTTTGTTACACTACTAATAATATTGATTAAATCATTTACCGAGATATTATTCGTTTGGTAGTTTGAGGGAGGAGGAAAAGCCCCTCCGTTTTGTGGGGGAATGTGTGGGTCACAGACCATGGATCTGTGAGCAGTTTTATCATATCCCACACGAGGGGGAGGAGGCGAGCGTGGTTTCTTATTCACAGTCTCTTTGTAGGAAATGTAATTAGGGGGGACCTTTGATTGTCACGTGGGGGGTGGGTGGTTGTCTGAAGTTTCGGAGAAGAAACTACTTCTGAAAATGATCTTTTGGAGTTTGGAAAGAGTTTAGAGGCTTCCATATACGAAATAGAATCTGTAGCCATATGTTTCTTGATATTGCCCTGTCTTTCAAATTCTGGGCACTTCTTGTTTGTAGAAAAATGATTTCCAGAGCAATTGATACATTTAGACTCACTCTCCATGATAGAACATGTATCACCAGTATGTTCATCTCCGCACCTGAAACAACGAGCTCTCGACCTGCAGTTCTCCTTTGTATGTCCAAAGCGGCAGCATTTGTAACATTGGATGGTTGGAAAAGTGTATAATTCAACTGGGAGAGAATTATAGCATAAGAATACCCTAGGAGGGAGGATCTGACCATCAAACGTTAGTAGTACTGTTTGTGACAACTCCCATCTGTGAGAGCCGTCAGGATTTGCACTTTTATAATTTAGGCGCCTGGCTTTTAAAGCAGGACCACACCCTAGGGGAACTTTTATACTGTCTACAATTTCCTCAAGGGACATATCCGTAGGGACCCCTCTGACAATGCCCATTTTTGTTACGTTAAATGTTGGAATGAAGGCTTTGTATTTATTGTTAGCCAAGGTTGGGGATTCCATAAAGTTGTTGGCATCATCCATTGTGTGAAAGCTAAGGCAAACTCTGTTACGACCTATGCCTTTGAGGCTACCTTCGACAACATTGGGGAATTCTCTCGAACGTTTCTGTAAAAATTTACCGAAGGAGACAGGATGAAGTGTAGATGTTGGTGATGCAGGTGTTGTCTCTGCATATTGAACATGCACTATAAAAGGCCCGCGATCATCATGAACATATTTTGTGCGGCCGATGGGAGTTAATGGGGTCTGGGGAGTATTATAATTTTGAGTCCCTGATTGTGATGGGGGAGGGGAGGTCTGAAGATGCATTGGGGGGGAGAGATTAGCGACATTTTGGGAATTTTGCCCTGCCGGAATGTCGGAGTCAACTGAAAGTTGCATTCTAGAATGAGGCTCAGAGTGTTTAAGGTTTATCGTAGAGCAAGATTCAGATAAAGTAGGAGCAGGGGAGAATCCCGTAAGGGGGGTTGTCTGTCCAGGTGGAATATCACGGTCTGACATATCAGCATCCAGGCAATCCGAGTGAGACCGACGTGATCGTGAGCTTGATCGCGAACGTTCGTCGTCATCATTTCTTTTACCTACTTCTCTGCGCTTACTGTGTTTTTTCCCTTTTCTACACTTCTTCTTACAATTTGATTTAGAGCATGAATTGACTTCTGATGAAGAATCGACGCTAGCAGAGAGGGTATAAAATGCAGCTGGCGAGGGAGGACTCACAAACATGTTGGGCTTAGCCCCCCCCCCGGGTCGTCCGGGGGGTCATTCATAGTGCCGACGCTGTCGTCACAAAATACAGCACAAAACTAGACACCAGGACAAAATAACACTTACCACCACCTTCTTTAACACATAAACACTGCTTTGATCTACTAAAATAGCAGAATGATAGGTAGAAAATTCAATTTTCGATTTTCCTATTCAAAACCACGTGTTTACACGATTGACGTTCAACCGACCTTCAGAAATATCTGAACAATGTTCTGTCTACTGTCCTACAAACCTAGACAGGCGGCTACTATGATTTCTTAGTTCCATTCAAATGTTGCGCAGTTTAGTGATGTAGGAAAATAACATGATCGTGTGCATCTCAGTCTAACAGTAAACTGCATAAAAAAGACGTCAATTTTATATGGAAAGTTAAATACTGGCTATTCGAAGTTGCACAAAAATCAAAGAATTGAATTAAATTACTCTAATATTTTTCAAGTTTATATAATTTGATAGTCCCGAATCCCGATCCATTGAACACGTGATGGTGTAGGTTCTAAGTACCCATTCTAAATAAAAATTTTGTTTATTTTGAGTACTGCAGGGGTGCTTTTTTCGCCGAAAGGTTCGGTGTTTTTTGTTTTATTATTTGTTTTATTAGAACACTGTGGACTAATACAATCGCGTGTCCAATGGATCGGACAAATCATCACGGAAACTTGAACGCGGTTGTAAAGTTATAGAAGTAAACTCAGTCCACCCACCTATCGACGAGATTGTTCGGACAATGACAGTTGGAGAGTCTGAGAGTGATAGGCTACTAGGTAGGTAACTTGATATCAAAAAATCTTTCGCAGGAGGAAGCTAGTCTATCTGTAAAAAAGTAATCTTGTAATTGCCAGATGAATAGGTACTGTTATTATATAAAGACACGAGTAACGAGACCCAGGATCTTTATTGACTAACATTACCTACTTGTTTGTGGTAGGTAAGTAAGTAGATAGAAAAGGTTGCTGCCCAAACAAAGTTTAGATTAAAATAGTTGTTTGTTTCTGTTGGCATGATTTACTTTTTGATCAGTTTAATGTACCTACTTACAGTAAAGTTTTCGACGCCAGTGTTTAATTTTGGGGTATCTCTGTCTTGTCGGTGCAACTTTCTTAATTCAGTTTCTGTCTCACGCGTAGGTATTTACCTATATGTAAATGTTGATTTATAACTACTAAATTTTTGAACAGAAGTAGATAGAGAATCTAGGCATAGTATGTTCTTCTTATTCAATTTAAGAGCTATGCTCTTAGCGGTGGAGTAATGACCACGTCCCTCTACTTTCCGCCCTCGTTTTAACCTCTTGGTTTGACATTCACCTTTTCCTTCACTTGGTCAAAGTAATTAGGTACGCCTAGGTCTTCCCCTTCCTCTATTTCCTTCATTCTTTCCCTCAATAATAAAAATGATTAATTAACATTAATTAATCATTTTTATTATTAATTAACTTATACATATAAGTGCACAGGATATAAAAAATTTCACTAGCGCTGCCCGCATCCAGAGGCTTCCCGAGGTCTTTACCAAGTCCTCGGTCCACCTCATGTGGGGCCTGCATGTTCCGGTGCGTGGTCTCCACTCGAGAACCTTTCCGTCCCAACGGCCGTCAGTCCTACGAGAAATGTGCCCTTTCGGGCTAATATATCGGTCACCTTGGTTCTCCTCATTTTTGATTCGATCCCGCAGCGAGACTCCGAGCATGTCTCTCTCCATGGCCTTTTGGGTGACCTTATTGCTTCTTCTGGGGCCACTAATGAGCGATCACGTTTTAGTTCCATATTGTCATCACTGGCAAGCAACATTCAAAGACTTTCGCCTTGAGATTTGGAAAATTCTTTTTTCATTTAATAGGATATAGTTCCAGGTGTTTTTTATTTATTTTTTGTTTATGCATAACGAGTTAGCGAAGATGATGATGATTAGTGAAGATGCAGACGAATAATTAACGAAAACGAAAATTATTTGGGGAACTGGCTGTCTTATCTCTGACCACCGGAAGCAATAATACAAAAATACAAATACAAAAAAAAAAACAAAAATCTTTATTTCAGTCTAAAATAATAGTGACTATGAACAGTGGATGGAGTCAACCTAGTAAGCATAATAAGTATGCTTGTGGCAGGTGACCCCGCTCATCCTTATCGCTAGCTTACATTGACTGCTTAAAGTAACATATTTAATTATATATATAACAATAACAATAATCAAAAGGCATAATTTATAAGATGATAATAAGCGCTTTTGAGTAAGTGCGGATGTTATGTTTTGATGTGAGTATGTGTGTGTATGAGTGTGTGTGATTATATATGATTATATGTGAATATGTGTATCTGTTCATGTATATTAGCCCTACGACATTATCTTGGGATCGGAAGCTGCTTGGGCAGCTTCCACTAACATATGTGTGTGTGGGTGTGTGAGTGAGTGTGACTATGTGTGCGGGTATAAACATATGTAAAATTGTGCTTACTAATCTGTAGTGGTTTTGTTATTTATATTAAGTAATATATGTTAGTAGTTTTTCAGTGTCGTCATAGTTCAGTGTCAATAACCATTTTATCAAGATCTTTTTACTATCACGTAGATTTAATTTGTAAATGTCTAGCTTTTCGTTAAGTTGGTTGTAAATATGCGTAGATTGTGTTAGGTATTGTCTCCTAGCGAATGTAGTTTTGGTAAGATGTAGAGGGGCGACCTTGTTTTTTCTCCTATTAGATAAAAGAGCATTTGGTTTTTGTTGCACCACCCCATATTGGGATACATTATCCTATGATAGACTGGGCTAAAGCGGTGTAAATTTGATTAATAAGTTTTTTTGAGGTAACATGTCTCAGCAATTTGAAGATCCAAATGAGTTTCCTTATTCTATCATTTATATATGTAATATGGGGATGCCAAGATAAACGCTGATCCAAGATCACTCCTAGGTATTTAGTAGTCGTAACCTTTGTTAATGCTGTACAACTACAGTTTACATTTTCGGGTTCATTACATTGGTGAATTTTTAGTTCAGAGTCAATACTTGGTTGTGTTTTACTGTTGATACTAAAACACATGTAATTAGTTTTATTACTATTCAGTGTGAGTAGATTCGATTTTAGCCACATATATATCTTGTTTAGACCCAATTGAGCACGACTGAATACTGAATTCCAATTGGAGCCTGTGAATACTATTGCCGTGTCATCAGCATAAGAGAACACTTTACATCCATCCATGCTCAGATTGGTTAGTTCATTAATATATATAAGGAACAAGGTAGGACCCAACACACTACCTTGGGGTACACCGAATGATATATTTGCGTCTTGACTAATGTAATCACCAATTTTAACCCTCTGTTTCCGACCATTTAAGTAGTCACCCAAAAGATTCAGTGGTATACCTCTGACACCTACATCTTCCAGTTTTTGTAAAAGAATGGGAAGAGAGACGGTGTCGAATGCTTTTTTTAAATCGAGAAATACAGCTAAACACTTTTTCCTTTCATCTAGTTGACTAGAAATTAGAGATGTTAAAGCTAGAATTGCATCCTCAGTAGACTTGCCCTGTCTAAAGCCATATTGCGAATCGGATAGGATGTTAAATTTGTTAAGATAATTTACCAATCGAGAATTGATTAATTTTTCAATAATTTTTGAAATTACCGGAAGAACGGAAATGGGCCTATAATTACTCACGTCATCCCTCTTCCCACCCTTATACACCGGTGTAACGATAGACTGTTTAAGTAGCCTGGGGAATACGCCTATTTGGAAGCACAAGTTCGCCAAATGACTAATAACAGGAGCTACAATCTCTTCCGTGAGCTTAAGGAAACTAGTTGGTAAATTGTCCCAACCAGGAGCACTGTTAGGTTTTAGAGAAGATATAATATTTTTAACTTCAAGAGCATCAGTTTCAAGGAGTACAAGCGACGACAATTGTGGTTTTGGTGAATGTCTTGAAGAACTGGGCTGATTAGAGATTTCTGAGAGGATAGCTTCCGCAAGATTTTTACCTACATTAGCAAAAGTGTTATTTACGTAGTTGACAGAATCATCAGGTGAGGGTGTTGTATTTAATAGATCTGTAGGAGGTGTATTTTTATTTTTTAGATTCGTTATATTCATTATTGTGGTCATTAATGCTTTAGAAATTTTTGCAGCTAGAGTCAACTGTTGTCTTTGATATTTATGTTTTAAGTTTTTTATAAGTTTATTGCAGAAGTTGCGGTATCGTTTGTATGTTATATTCAAAATCCCGTTGTGTGGAGCGGCCCTTGATTTTTGTTGCATTTTGTTTCTATTTCTGATGCAACGTAGGATGCCGGAAGTGATCCAGGGCTTGATACAATATTTAGTGTTTGATAAGGACTTAAATGTTGTAGATTCTTCAAGCGACTCAGTCAATTTCATTATTAACTGTTCTGTTACATAGTTGGGGTCTTCACTAAATAGCAACATATGACAATTCTTATTTAATAAGTTGGATAACGCTCTCTTAAAGTCATAAACTTTAATTTGTTTAGGATAGGTATATCTTTGTTTAATTTTAGCTAAGCTTAAGAGTATTGTAAAGTGATCGGTCACAGTAGTTTTTAATACAGCAATATAAGCAGAGGTCTTTCCTTGATCCAACTTTAGCATAAAATGGTCCAAGCAGCTGGATTCTCTTGTAGGATATGTATGACCAGGTAGTATACCGTGCGTTGCTAGAAGATTTAAATAATTTATTCTATTAGTACATTCGTTAGACGGTTCGGTTATCTTAGGGATAAGATTAATATTTATTATTGTATTCTTTATTGCACATAAAAAACATGTTGACAATCAGTCGGAAATATTGTACAAAGGTGAGCTTATCTCTAATAGAGATCTCTTCCAGCCAACCTCAGTGGTGGTGAGACCATTGTGCGGGACGGTGAAGAAAAAGTGCAGTTACGGAACGACAAATATACTATACATATAGATATATAATATAATATGTTATTTACATACATACACTACTAGAATACAGAAATACACTTAGTTATAAAATTACACGTGATTATTAGTAAACTATATAATATAAATAAATAAATATCACATATATAAGTACATAATTATATAAATATATATCTTAAATCATGATAGAATGATAGTGCTCTTTTAGCCTCTTCTTGAAAACTTGGACGGAGGGACTCTCTCGGATCTGTGCAGGAAGCTTGTTCCACAACTGTGCAGCTCGTACTGTGTACGATTTAAAAAAGAAATTGGAATTTGACAAGGGATAGGTTAGGGTTTTAGTTAAGCAAGGACGTCTGGATCGGGAAGGAGGAGGTAACAGGGTGAAACGGGAGCGGAGGTACTCGGGAGCAACAGGATTACTAAGGATCTTGTAAAGAAGGGAGAGGATATGCACATTACGACGGAAACGGATTGGGAGCCACTTCAGTTGCTTGCGAAACTCAGACACGTGGTCATATTTTCGCAGGCCGAAAACGAACCTAATGGCCAGATTTTTTCAGATTCAGATTCAGATTTATGTCACCAGTGATTATAATGTTTTTATGGGATTTTATGGAATCAAGATGAGTGTTAAGGGAATCAATAAAACGAATTGCATTTGGGTTCGAAGGTGAGCGGTAAATGGCAAGTACTGTATTATCTAATACATCTATTTGTAAACATGATGCATGTTCAAGTTTAATTTCCTTAACACGTGGCTTTAGGATATTTTTAACATATATTGCAACCCCATCATTTTGATTGAGGTTATACATGGATCCATGAGAAGTGTAATTTTTAATATTAGGAATCGGTTTATTCATATTAATTCGACATTCTGTTAATACTAATATATCAGGGTCAAAATTTAGATGGGAGAGCGTTACCTGGAAATCGTCAAAATTACAGTAAATACTTCTAATATTTTGTGTGACAATCGTAAGGTCCTGTTTATTTATATTAATATGTTCATTTAGATTTTGAATATCACATTCAACAGCATTTGCAATTTTGGTATTATCTATGTCATTTAGAGTTTGAAGAAAATTATCCATTAAGAGTTGAATATATTAAAGAGTGTTGAGTGATATATGTGGGTATTTGATGTAAAGAAATAGAACACAGATGACAATTATATAGTGAAATGACAGAATAAATATGTTGTGGAATAATAGATTCTAACTGATCTTGTAGTAGGTGTGTCATTAATCTGTTACATATTACGTTTAAAGTGAGTAATAGTTGTTTTTTGAAAATATGTATACATATCTGTGTGTAGGCGTGTAAGCACAATGGTTGTATTTTTAGAAACAAATATAAATTAGTTATAAGCAAGTTAATACTTAAGTAATAAGCAAATATTAAGTAGCTAGCACGAAATGCATAATGTTTATGAAACACCAGTAATAGTAACAAAAATAGTCATTTTTGTTTGCACAGATCTTGAATTTGGGACTCATTCTTAATTTGTATGATCGGGGAGTTCTCCTCTTCTCTTAGGTATACACGCCCATAAGCAGTCCAGCAATATTTGTATGATTTCGACTTAACCAGTTCCCGAGCGAGAAAGTAGAGGCGAGCTGCTATAGCTGTAAGCTGTTCAGTGATGAAAATTGGGGTGTCTTCATGGGTCCGTAAGCCTAAGTGCTTTGCGCATAGTTTAGTTTTTTGTTTGAGATTGAATGCCTTACATAATTTTAGTAGTTCAGTTTTTAATATGGTTGATGATGTTTCAATAATTATTGGGGTGTTGTGTATTCCGTCTCGTTTCCCGCGAACTCTGTACACATCCCTGATATCTTCCCTTTTCATTTGAGATCCTATAGTTTTTGATAAGGTTGTTACCATGTTTATTAGGTCATCTTTTGTCTCATTAGGTATTTTAGGTACATTCTTCATTTCAACGTTGGTTTTCCCGGTATCCATCTGCATATTTTCAATTTTTTCTTCTAGGACTATTATACATTTCCTATCCTCCCTGATTTGTCCTTCTAGATGAATAATTTTTTTCTTAAATTCCTCATTTTGCGCGGATAAGAAAGCGACCGAATTTTCAATGTTAGTGCTTGTTTGCTGTATTTCCTTTAATGTGATAGAATTCTTTTGTAACTCCTTTTCTTGACCGATCATTAGAGAGGTAATCATGCTTTTCATCTCTTCCTTAAATTTAATAAGTTCGTAGGTAAATTCATCTTCCCTTTTCCTTTTAGTACGAGTTGCAACGAAATTTGGCGGTGTTGCCAAGGTTTCTGAGTCCGAAAATGACTTATCGTTCGCCATTTGTACTAGGAGTTTATAAAAGCCAAGTGATATCGTATAGAAGGCTTAACAGGAGAGACAGGAAATGTACAAATCTCGCTCACTTCAGGTTGCAGAAGATTACTAGTTACTCAATGGGTACTGGAGTATAATGATGTCGAGGAGGTTAAGATTATCTCGGTTGATCTCGGAATAAATTTCGAAAATTGTTGTAGAAATACCAGGCTAGCATAAATCACGAAGAGGTTTATTCGACGACAGTTGATTATCCACCCTGGGCCACCTCAAGCAAATATTTATAGCCAATTCCAGTATTATAACCAGGCAATCAGAAGAAAGAAATAGGTTGTTTTGTATGTGTCAATACTCGACCATTCTTTGGTACAAAGTACTAGGATAGCATAATAATGTGGTGGTCTTTTCTTTATAGTGGTTTATAAGCAGCTATTGCATGTGTGCGTTAATCAGGCAGTTCGAGGCTGATATGCATGTAGTGGTGTGAGTAAGTACATCTGTCTTTTTTCTACTCACGGATATGATACAGTTGTAGATCAGCAACAGTCAGCGTGTGGCGGAGTTGAGCTTAAGTAGTTTTCTCACTCGTCTCGCGTCTTCTCTTTCTTTACGCCGTATTATACTGCGGGTTTACAAGCAATCTTCTCGACACTTATGCGTTCCTATTTTTTAGAAAACTATTTTTGGTTGTAAATTAATATTAAAATTAAAATAAATTGTAATACGGATTACTGAGCACTTCTACTCGTCGTCGAGGTCCGGGGGGAAGAGGAATAATCCTATTAGCATTGCTATTTGGCGGCAGATTTAGATACGATGGTGGTAGCTAACCAGGCGAACATTTAAAATGCCTTACCACCAATCAAACTGAGTACTAAACATGTACCCCGCTGGGAATCGAACCCGCGACCTCCGAAACGTAAACGCAGTTATTAGAGAAAACTGTTTGACGTATTTATTATTCTATACAGGGTGTAACGGTTAAGTGTAGTCATATTTTAAGGGCTTGTTCTACCCATCAATACGAACAACTTTTGCTATGGGGGCAACTTCGAAATCGCGAAAAAAAAATCAGCTGTTTCATACATTGCATCGGGAGGTTATTGAAATTTTCTATGGAACAGCTGATTTTTTTTTCGCGATTTCGAAGTTGCCCCCATAGTAAAAGTTGTTCGTATTGATGGGTAGAACAAGCCCTTAAAATATGACTACACTTAACCGTTACACGGTGTATAGTAGGATAGGCTAGGGCTTTCGAAAAGAAAGTGTAAAGTAAATTTAAGATTTTAGAATTTCTTGTTTTTATGGGTGAGTGAATATTTTCCAATTATTAAGAAAACACCAAACTTGATATATTTACTAAATGTATGCAGATATGAAGCTCCCTCCCCTCCCCAAGCTAAATCAGCTCAGATCACCCCCGGGGATCATAATAATATGTTCAAGCGGTTTGCTTTGTCTCAAAAATGTAAGGTGGTCTACTACCAGGTTTATATGAAATTAAAATCTCTGAAATATGTGTGATATGCTTCGTATTGGCGTCAAGATTAAGATTTTTTTATCATCCTTTTTAGGTGCCTAATCCTAGTGTTTTATCAAATCAAATACGCTTTATTGTTTAAATAAGGAAGGTACATTTAAATATCTTATAAAAACTACAAATTAGGCGGTCTAATAATATTAATAATAATTGTATGTTTTAAATTCGAAAAAACTTTGTCGAACTTCCATATCAAAACAGAGCAACGACGATGTGCGATTATTTTACATAGTTTACGATAGTTGGAGGGCTGGAGAGTGACATAGGATTTTTATATCCAATAACAGAATATATAAGAAAATGTTAGTAAAATGATATAGCTAGGCTTACGAAATCTGAGACTCAAGTAGAATTATGAATTGATTGATGAACTGATGCTTGAACTAGTGCCAAAATGTAAATTTCTTTGTGAGTAGAAAGAGGTAACTAGATAGGTAATGATCCTGATCGTCAGCCTATTTGTTAGATTAAATTGTAAACGTCACAATGTCACTATGTGTATGTAGGTAGGTATACAGAATGACTAAATAATATATTTTATTGTAAGAAATAAATTTGCTAAATTTCGTGCTCTCCTTTAATTTAAGATGAAATGTTTCTATGCTTCTTCTAAAAAAAAAAATTCTTTTGGATTCCAATTTGTAATCGGTAAATGTTTGGGTGATGATTAATGAATATCTATGTATTCCCGAGCAATGGAATCTAACGGCACCGATAGTTGGTTTTGCCTAGTTTGTTACTAGATAATTCGTGTCATTTTTTCCTGTCCATTTGGCACTATTTCAGCACAGTTTTTTGACATTTTGCGTGATTGCATTTACACAGAGGAATTCATCACTTTGTAAATTCTAACATCACGCACGTGATTGAATGCCTTTAAAAGTACAAGCTACAAGGTTGTATGGTGACTCCTCGGCACGAGTTGCGCTTGAAGCCGCACCGCGCCCATTTCGGCTATTCTCCACTCAGTTTTAACTCCCGACGAAAAACGACGGGTTTGACGGCGTTGTGTGTATGTCCAATCTTTGTCCGGACGTGTCTCAGTAATCCATGGTTTGATTTTTTTTTATATTAAAGACTAACGAAGGTCAGTTTCTTAGCTATGTTTGGTGAAAATCGACTAAGCCGTATCAAAGATATTTAGCTTTTAACTCAGGTTTTTGATGTATTTCTAAATTTTAATTTTTTTTAGCCATGATCATGAAAAAAACAGGTCTGGCAATACTATGTACGAGTATGTAGCATGGATGTACTTATTAAAAAAAAAAGAAAATTAGAGCATGGATGTATAGTCGTAGGGTCTTGCGTGAATATGAGTGAATGATACTACTAGATATCTTTCTTTGTCGATCGTTCTTGAAATGCTGGTTCATGCTATGTTAATCGACATATATGACAATAATTGAGAGAAAGATTTCTCTACTCGCACGAGACAACCATGCTAGCCCCGCAGGTGTGATTGACGTCAAGCGCATAAAATTTCAATTATTCATGATATGTAGTGCTCGGTCACGTGAAAAAGTCAAAGCACCAAAAATGGTATAAGTACCTACTTATACACGTATTCTTACATCTACGTAGGTATTTTATTTCGCTTGAAAAGTGGTACAATAAGTTGATACATTGTTATGTTAATGGAATCACACTTTTCATCAGAAACTAGCATGCGAAATTTCCATGAGTTTACAAGTAAATCAAAACAATATTAAACGTACAGAGACACACAATCACATAGAACAAACACACAGCATCGACACAGTTAAACATTAATAATTAAATATATGGGTTACAACTTCTGAGCTTCTGTTAATGAAAATATTCATCGACAGAGTAAAAACAGGGCTTTTTGGCGGGATCTCGGCGAGTGAAGTTGCATTTTTCTTTATAATTCTATATATTTATTTATGCTATGGATACTAGATAAGGGATAAACATATAAATATTTATATAAACATCCATGACTCGGGAATAAATGTTCGTATTCATCACACAAACATTTACCCCTCGCGGGATTCGTACCCGCAACCGTTGGTTTCGCTGACAGGGTCACTATCCGCTACACCAACCGGTTGTCAAATATTATTTTGTTATTATATTATTTTGCGATTCATTTTCACTTTGTCAATATTGGCTTCCATAAAGTTATTCTTTGTCTTATCCTTAATCACGTCCCATGTGGCTTTACATTTCAATGCTTATTTTGTATTAGCGAACTTTTGCGCTAGATTTATGCATCGTCTTAGTAATTTTGAATATTTTTTGTATATCGATTTATACTTATTATTTGAATGTTTGTAGTATGAGAATCGAAGTTATCGTTTTTTGATTGTAGATATCTTTATTCCTCTTGTGAACCAGTTTATAGATCGAGGCTTTACTTTTATTTTTATAATTGAGAAACATAAATCGTAAACAAGTTTAAACATTTCATAGAAATTGCTGAACGCTGTTGACATGTCAGTTTCTTCATATAGGTACTTTGCTCCATGATAAATTATTCAGACATTTACGAAATTTAGCTATATTTTCAGGGTTATAGTCTCGTTTCCTACAATATCAAAATTTAGGGAGCTTGGTCTTATTTAATACTTCGAATTTAATCGATGCAGTGCAGTGTAATGATCAGATAAGCCTAGACTATGAATTTCCCCTTGAGCATTAGAAATATTGCTAAATATTTGATCTAAGCAAGATTGTTTATACGTACCTATCTAGTTAGGTAGACTCTTCACCCATTATTATAAATTACTGTTTTATTCACGTGTCAGATCGATCAAGGTATTTACACCCAGGGCACTCCAATTAACTTATAATAAAAATAGATATTTATTCTGTGTATACCTTTACCTTTCAACCGTCACCTGTATTAGGCACCTTATTATAGATAATAATAAGTAGAAATGATGTTCGTCGGCAGGCGGTGTTGCTATGCTAAGAGCTTTATCTTATTATCGAACTTTTAATGATGTGCTAGAGTTGCTACAGTCCTTATTACAAAGTTTGAATATTTTTCAATATCTTGTTACTTTTCGTAAATAGCAATGGAATAAAATGTAAATTATTGGTCACACACATCTCACACGTTCTAGCGGTACATTCTATCTGATAAACTGATAAAACAAAGCGGCGTTCCTGAGTAAGTATTTAATATGAAATATTGTTCCTATTGAGGTAAGCTGTAAACGGTGAGTTTTTTTTTCTATGTACGAGGGTTCGAGGAATACGACACTGCCCTATTATATTAGGTTTATAATATCAAATTCGAGGAATGGTGTTCATTACCTACAATTAAAGTTGGACAATAAGACCGCCTAATTTCGATTCTGGTCACGCTTTCTCTAAACCGAAACTAATTTTAATGTGACCATCTCTTTCTACCTGAAATAATAAGAACGGGATAGTACTTACATACCACACTAAAACTAGTTTTAGTAGTAACGTTATTAGAATCGATACATACCTACCATTTATCCAATAGAATTTAAAGTTTAAAAATTAACGGCTTCGTAAACTTAATTCACCTGAGATAATTCACCTAGGTGAATTAAATACATTTTTAGTAGACTTTAAACACCTGGGTGCATTAAATTACCTGGGTACATAAAAGTCACAGAGAAAGATTCTCTAATAAACCATGTAATTCTATTCTTTTCTAATTATTCTAGTGTTTACTGGTGACTCCACTCCTGATTACGAACAACTTTCTACTGTCGAATTCAGCAAAAAATGTTGGACTTCATTACTAAAGGCTGATTCAGAATGGTTTAATTTGTCATGTAATGATTTGTGTAAGCGAATATTCGACTGTGGTTCCTTAGGGAAAGTTGTTCGTAATCAAGAGTGGCGTCACCAGTTAATGGGTATTACATGAATTCAAATTCACTCTGTATTACCAAAGCTTTGGGTCTTTAAAGGTTTCTCTAATGTAATTTGAAAAAGGATGGGTATTAGAGATGGATCGTGGAGTTTCCACATACAGGCTAGCTTTACTTCCACTCTGACAATGTCGAATTCAAATTAGAAACTGGCTTTGATCCTTTAATATAATCCTACAAGATCACCAAGTTAATGAAGGTTTAGACCTTTTCCACGTAATTGCCGTTTAATTAAAATCTTATTTCTGCCATTTGATTGTTGTTTCCTGTCACTCTCTTCTTTCATTAGCGTTTTATAAGTTTACCTAGCTGGGTTGGTCAACCGGATCACGTACTATTTCAAAGGTTTTTTGAAAGACAAAAACAGTACCCTGAGTATAAATACAACATGCTATCAATTGGTAATAAATTCATCATCATCATCATATCAGCCACAGGACGTATACTGCTGAACATGGGCCTCCCCCATAGAATTCCAGAGTTGCTAGCGGCCACTTCAAACTAAGTTCCAAGTTGAAACGGGCAATAAGATACATATACATAATAATAAATTGTGTGCGTGTGTGTCCAGTCCGGATGAATCTCAGTAATGCGTGGTCCGATTTCAGTGCGATTACTTTGATATCATGTTAGGTTTCGAAGATATTTAGCTTCTAACACAGTTGGTTTGGATTATCTGGATGATATAATCATTTGTTTTCTCGGGGGTTTTCAACATTTTCAACTTTTAGTTATTATGTCGGTACCTATCAGTGATAGTATGAATATGTTTTATAACAAATTGGAAGCTTGCTTTAGATATAGTAGGTATTACATTTAGTTATAAAACTTATAATATAAATCAAAGTTACAAGGGTAACTTTTAGCACTTGCCATCATCAATTTACTCGCTGACAGTTGACGAATCCTGATATTGTTTTAACAAACACTTATTAATCTAGGAGGCTGAAAATTAAATAGTGCGGGGTGTGAAATCAATAGGCGTAAATTCCTGATACGCCACATTCGCTCTGCGTAGCCTGCACAACGACTTCTGTGCTTCTGCTCAGAGCTGGGCTAATATGCTTAAAAGACTGATTGCGTGATAGCCTAAATACTCAGCCGGCGTTTCATCTATGATTATCAGATTGCCCGGTGCGAATAGCTCACTGGCGGCAATTGAACAACCGAGTGTAGTTGGTATATAGTGACGATTAGTGGTTGCGGCTTCGAATCCCGTTCGGTTGGGGTGAATGTTGATGTATGCAGCATGGTCTAGAAAGATTTTAGAGATTTTAAAGATCTATTTAAATACGAATAACAAATTCCTTAATGTAGGTATGCAAGTTTTTGTAGTTAACTCGTCAGCCGTGTGTGTCCAGTCTTTGTCCGGATATATCTCAATAATGCGTGGTTCAACTTCAGCGTTGTTTTTTTTACATTTAAAATTTAACTAGCGGAAAGGATCTTTTAGGAATTTTAGCATGCTTGCTATGATTCATTCATGTATGAATTAGAGTTTGCATCTTCTGAATAAACGCTGAGTTTTCAGTTTCCGGATGACCTAATATGAGTATAACGGGCAGCGTATAAAAGATCGGACAGACACCGGAGGAAGCTTGTTAACTGGACTGCAGCCAAACATTCATGTCATCGTTTATGTCGGGTGTTAAAATCATGAAAGTTTTTTGAAATAGAAAATCATATAATTTTTAATGAAGTCGACAAAATTGTTATCCAATTTTATTTACCAACTCTAAACAATAATCTTCAACTATTTATTGTTAATTAACCCTAAAAGTACATTCTGTATTTCTTGCTGTATTGTAACAATGTTGATAATTTACTTTCTCATAGTTGGTACAGCGGCGCCAAAGCAGGGTTTAAGTAGATTATTCCGCTTCTGCTGCAAAGCTTCACATTGTTTCATTAACAAGTTCACTTTTTCATCCAATTCCACCTTGCCGCTGAAAAAAACATGGAGTTTTATCTTCTTACTAATCTTTCATTACGTGAATATCCAATCATATGATCAAAGCTGGGATTCATTTTATCCAATAAGCAAAGCGGACATATCGTGCAAAGTATTAGATGAATTAAAAATAATACTTAAGAAATTTTATATTCTAATAATAGCTTATCTAAAATTATTTTCAACTTTTCAATTTCAATCAAGTTTACCTACATGAGGCTACATACTTGTAGGTACCAAACACACAGGTACATACTTGTAGGTAGCTTTGGTAGGTATTTGATTGTTTTATGTTATATTTATGAGTAATTAAAAAAATAAATTAACAAAGGTTACTGTGATGTTTGGTGTGTATACAAGTAGAAAATTAACTAACCTAACCTAATTATGATACTACTATTTACAGATGTTTATTAAATTACTTAATGTCCGCATTTAGTGCTAACAATATCTTACCTACATACATAAACGTAGGTATACCGTAAAACTTGTGTCCCTTGTGATTCTCAGCAAATAAATATAGGGTGGTACGCTCGGAGTCTCCCTGCGGGATTGAATCAGAAATCGGAGATCCGCAGGAGAACCACGATGACCGATATAGTCCGAAGAATTGCCAAACTTAAGTGGTAGTGGGCGGGGCTTTACTTGTAGGACCGACACGGCCGTTGGGATGGAAAGGTTCTCGAGTGGCGATCACGCACTGGAAGACACAGCGTGGGCAGGCCCTCCACGAGGTGGACCAACAATTTAATAAAGTATTGGGCAGCGCAGGACCGATCGTTGTGGAGATCTTTGGAGGAGGCCTTTGTCCAGCAGTGGACGTCTTGCAGTGATATGAAGATGATGATGATGAGGTACCTACGATTCACGTCCGATGTTCATTATGATTGAGATCTAACACATTATATTAAACTTCAAGCATAGATTTCAACGTAAGATACTGACATCATTTTGTGGAATGTCAATTTAAATAAGTAATTTAAGTACAAAATGTTGATTACTATTATCTAATTGGAATTGGACTATGAATACGAAACATCTTATATGCAACGGCGGTTAGATGCAGTATAGCAGCTCTGGTTGTGGCATACGACGACGCTGTAATGACCTAGTAGATATGAAATTATTATGCTTGATGATAGCTGTTTGCGGCGCGGGGAAGTGAGGCTACGGGCAGCGCTGCCGGTGTGCCATCGAGAGTAATATTTCATACACTACAACGTTGTTTGATGCACATCATCAATTCATGAAAAATTCAGCAGTTTTTACCTATTTCTGATACTGACTGTAGAAACAGACGATGACAAACATAATGTTTAATTGAACTTATAACATTTCTTAGGTATTAATAGCGAAATGAGGCCTCTAATTAAAGTTCTCAAGATTGAGAACAGTCTTATGATCGGTCTCATGTTTCACGTATTTGAAACGAAACTCAACACTCAAGATCTTTCTTGATAAGTTATCAATTGTAAGTGTAGGTATTATATCGGTAACTGGAGAATCTGTTAGAAAATGGATTTAGAGAAAAGATTGAAGAGTTACCTATAGGTATAATTACGATTATATAGGCTATGACTATGATATTTAGACAAGACAATATAGTTTACTCAAAAGAAATTATTTTGAAAAATCGATAAGGTTGTTTAATTAAAATTAACATTAGAACCACAAAAAAGAGACAATACAACCAACTTCAGAAGGTTTCGTTATTTGTCTCTGCAGTGCATAATCAGATCTTCACCAATTTATATAGGACACCCTGGAGTTTTTTCATTCGTTCGCTGCGACCTCAAGATTGGTTTATAAATTAGCACGGAGCTTGAAATTGTATAAATTTCTTAAGATTCATCTCAGGTGATACAGCCTCAAGACTTGTATTGAGATTGATTTATTAACAGGGGCCTTAGTTACTGAGTAAGTGTCAACTCCAGTTCGATCTTGAGATCAACACATAGCAATAAGCTCGAATTTTTAAAAGTGATGACGGCGTAGCTAAACAAATTAATGAATTTACTACATTATTATAAGCAGGTCCTCCGGGACGGCCGGAAGCAGCCCGTCAAGTTGACTCCTTAGAGCGGCGACAAGCATCCGCTGCCTGCTTACATCACCCTCCAATTCGGAAATAATATTTTCGGCCTTCTCTATCTCCACCGCCATCTCAACTTCATTCTTTCGTGGCGGAAAACAAATGGGGATTAAGTACACAGGCGAAATTAAAAAAATACCGACAACTACAAATCTGGTATAGCTAATGTATGCAATGTACAAAAATATTTTTATCACGTTCCGAGACACAACGTTGACTGGCGGGCTTAGAAATCCAAGGCAATGTGATACAATGACCTTCGACGATTGTTTTCGATCCAATAATGGCCACACGGTAGACGAACGGTTGACGGTAATAAGAAATATAGGAGCGTGACGTATTAGTGTCGTATTACAAGGCTTTCCAGTCTTGTAATACTGCTAGGCAAGCTGAGGGGTTTAAACATACCAGCTCTCACACGTGTAAGTCTTAAATAGTGTCGTAAGAGTTTAGTTGAGTTTGAGATCACACTGCTCGACGTTGTTTCCCGGAACGTGTTAATCTTATTACATACCCACTGTGTATCACAACACAAATAAACAAATAGATTGATCGGCACTCGGGCAATAAGTAATCCATACTGTTCGTTGTTATACTGCATACATGTCAGTATTTTGGGTCACTATTCTACAACTCTAGACGGACAAACAACGAGTTGATTCAATGAGTGCTTCACTTTGCTATTTTTATTAAAACACTGAACTTATTTCGTAATTCTGTCTAGGCAGATTTTTATATCGACGGCTTACGACCACCTACTGCTTCAAAAGCAAGATTTGGCATGACGTACCTAATTATCATTGGAACTCAGTACTAATGAGTGAAGTATGAACAATTTTTAGTTAAGTTTTGACAATTTTGATGGTGGGCTGGTGATATAAATAACATTGATACAATTTTAGATCGGTGACCTATTATGAATTTGGCACCAAGAGGGACAAATAGGATAACATTAAATATCTAATTTATAATAAGTATCTGGTAATAAGGGTTATATAAAATAAGATTAAATCTCACTCACTTAAAAATCTAAACAAACTGGCAAAAGGGCAAAGATAGTGTCAAATGGTAATATGAAATGAAATGAAAATGAAATGAAAATCATTTATTCATGTAGGCAATATGCCCAGTAAGTCCACTTGTTTTATCACTACGGGCACATATTAGATAATAGTTAGTACGGGTCTAAAGAACTAGATGAGTATGTACCTACTTACTACAAGAGTAAACTCCTCAACGTGTACGTTACCTCTGTACACGAATGTTGTTTTCATTACTTTCGGGCTTTACACATAGTATTTTATGCGTCGTCTGAAGATTTTCTATAGGTATGGTGGTCACACAATACACCTTGAGACGCACATACCGAATTTTCTGGGCGTTCTCTATTAGAGAAAATCTATGATACAAAACTTCAGATTAAATAATCTTTATTTGAATACGTACATAATATCCTCGTGTTTTTCTAAAGCGTTCTGCTTTCTCACGCAACGAATCTTCGTACTTGCGACTGTAAATTATTGGATCAACTTAAACTAATGATACCAAGGAATCGAAGCGCAGTAATTTTTATGTTTAGCTGTTTACTGAGATCGCGTGCTTCATCTCCGACCACATCGTCACTTTCCATCAGGTGAGATTGTGGTCAAACGCGAATCCAGTCAATCATAAAAAAAAGCTTTTTCAAGAATTTTTAATTTATTTTCACGAAACCTAACAGATTACCTCATCCATCGTTCATTCATTTCTATTAATAACTAGCTTTTCGCCCGCGGCTTCGCCTGCGTGGAATAACTTTATCGCGGAAATTATCCCGCAGGAGATATCCTATGTCTTAATCCAGGGTACCTATATACTAAATTCCATGCAAATCCCTTCAGTCGTTTCGCCGTGATTGAGCAACAAACAAACAAACAAACATCCAAACTTTCGCAATTCTAATATTAGTTAGATACACGTCAAATGTGAAAAGTTATGAAATTATTAGACGATTAATTTCTTCGAGATTCAGTGCATAGTTCTCGGCAGAGTAGTATAGGGCCAACCCGTCTCTTCCCGTGGGTGTAGTAAAAGGTGAATAAGGGATTGTGAGCATTACAGCATAGACCAGTGATGGACAACAGCGTCATTGTCCACCTGTACTGCAAATCGAGCCATGGGAGGAACTTATGCTCAGTACTTTTATGGACAGTGGATAATATGATGAACGTAACATTTTGTCAGGTGTAGAGAAGCTTTTGTTTTGGTCACAATAATTTTCGCGTACATACATAGATGTTAAATCCACTCCCATCTGGACCCGTGATGTTAGAGACTTTTCATCGTCGTTCTGTAAAAGGCGACTAGGGACTTTGCATGTTTCAACGGCTATAGGGTCACCCTTGTCGCTTGTGCATTTCTGGTTCGCAAGGGAATCGTGGATGTTGTTTCAAACATTTAACAGTAAACTTATTACTTAACACGTTCACGGACACTGAATCAGACACAATGTCGTTATATGTTTTTATGTTATTTAGATGTAGACGCTTTATTGTTATTACGTCTACAAACTGTAACAGACCATCATGTACAAAATTATGCGATAATTTGCGTAATTTAGTAAAAAAGTAAAAGTTGGTAGATTATCTATGCCCTATTTGTACGACTGTAACACAAGTACACAACCATACTCTAATGTATCCTGAAGTTATTTATTTTAAATTTAAATATTTTAAATCATCTAATTTTGTTTAGATTGCCGGAGGCCCACCTTCCAGTCTCTCTCCAGAATGGTAGCGGTATACCCCAGGAGGGTACCAGCACTATTAGTGCTGGAGAATCCCTCATCGCTCAGGCTGCCCTACTTATTCTGGGGTGGACACCTTCCTCTAAGGCCGGCAACGCATCTGTGACCCTTTTGGTGTTGCGGGTGTCCATGGGCGGCGGTGATTGCTTTCCATCAGGTGACCCACATGCTCGTTTGCCGCCCTCTCATATAAAAAAAAATCTAATTTTGTTCAATTAATTTCTCTGAGAAGTTGTTGCTATTGTTCACCATGAACGTGATTTAGCATCACGCATACGCTAGTGGAATTATTGCAAATTTTTCCTTTGGGCACTATTTAGACATCATTTATTTATTAGACATTATCAAAATAGCTGAATTCCACTTTGTGTATTCTAGCATCATGTACTTACGTTTTACCATTATTATAAACGCTTCTTAATAATGGTATCATTATGTATGTATAAATCTATCTCTATCTATCTATGTAATTACTAACATATGCAGTTCTATCTCCTGTTCTTCTTGTTTCAATGCAGCTTCCATTTCAGCTCGTCGTTCACACGCTTTCTGGATTGCATTAGTTATGTCGTCAATCTGCCGTTTCAGTTGCATTCGTTTTGCAACTAGACATACTAGAAAAAAGTGATAATCAATCATGTGTGTTAAAATGAATAATAATTATAATATATTCTGAACATATGCATGCAATTTTTATGGGGGTCTTTCGAAACTTAAGGCTGTTAGTGACCCTATACGGGTTGACAAAGTTCCAATATTAGTCTTATGATCACTAGGGATTTAAAAATAGTGCATGATGAAACTGTATTATGATTTTTGTACTTAATTTTTATTTGTTTAAATAAGTAATTACTTTACTGATTTGAGACCGTCGTAGTATCTTTAAAATTGGTGACGTGGAAGACCTTATACCTGGACGTAGACCTGGGTGGATAACAAAGAAAATACTGACACAATGATCAAAACACGTTCAGCCGATTATGAGACAAAGAACGAGTTAGGTAGATATATACATAGGTAGGTGAGATAGATAGCTACGAGGCAGCTCTTCGGTAGTGAGGGGAATGTTGGATATATCGCACCACTTTTCAGTTCTGTTCAATTATATTATTCCTAAACATATTTAAAAAAAAAAAAATTGAGAGCTTTGGTTGCTCAGCGGTTAAGACGCGGTCTCCCAATTTGGGAGGTCCGGGTTCGATTTCCGTGATGATTTTTATATTTAATATAGTTACTCATGTGCATTTATCCGACTGCTCTTAAAACGCCGTTGTACTCAAATTCTGTATCAATGCAAAATTTATGTATAGCCTTTTTGTACAATAAATTGTTTACAAATGGTGAAGGAAAACATAGTGAGGAAACAAACCTAAAAATTCAAAGGCATGCGAAGTTCCCAACCCGCATTGGGCTACCGTGGTGGACAACGGCCCATACGAGGGAATCCATGCAGTGGGGTATTTACGGGGTGATGCTGCAGAAATATATTTACAAAAACACTGTACTAAGTATCCTCATTATAATTTGCAGTGACATTTATGTAGGTATGTTTACCGGTGTATCAGATTTTAAAATGCATTTTTCTAGAGGCTTCCGAATGGTAGGATTTGGCGTATTACTAGTTGGATAAATTGGTATGGTATGGGAGTATGGAAAATCGGCACACTGATAGACGAAGTCTAAGGAAATTGTAAATATTAATAGAGGATTAATAGTATCTTGCTTTTTAATTAGCCTGGGCTGTCCCATAATACTGCAACGAATAATAAATTAAATAATAAACTTACATAAAATGTAATATCATATATACCTACTACGAAATATATGTTTAACATAAAGTATATATGATATAACTACATACACATAATAATATCATGGAAGGTTATGCTCTTTTAACCTTTTCATAAATACTGCAAATGTGGAGTTGTCCTGAGCTAATCTTTATGAATATTACAATTTATCAAACTTAAGGCTTTTAATGACCAACGGACTTTAAAAATTACGTTAAAATCAAACCGTGACGTTTTCTTACAAAAAATGTAGAAAAAATGTTTTCACAATATTACAATTTTAATCATTATTAATTATTATTTATATATTAGACTGATTTATTTAGATAAACGAATAAATAGCTGCCGGCTTTAACAGCGAGTACTTTAGTGTTTTAGTGTTGTCAGTGCAGAAATATTGTAACTAGTAAGAAACCTGAAGGTGGTACGATTTATCCGACGTACAATATTCCCAACTCTCCCCTACATACCTATTTATGTTTATCGGTCGTCAATTTTCATTACTATTTCATGTCAATGCTAATTTACAACGCCACAGTCTTTTCACTTTGCACCAAATTACTTGTAAAATTGCTTAATTTAGTTTATTTTTAGGGGAGAGATATTAGATGTGGACGATGTGGTCATTGGAAAATACCTGGTGTTATCAGCATGGTCATGAAGAAGAGTGGACCGTTACGTAGTGGTTTACGTCATTTTTATCGTCGCCACTCAGTTCACTCGTAAATCCAGATCCAATTTTATGGACGATTGAATCTCCCGTAACGGGTTATAGGTACCCACATATCTACAATTACTTAAGATATAAAGTCTGAAGACTACACTTGTGTAGGTAGGTATTTGTTTCTATTATTGCCTTTGTAAAGCAGTGGGTGCTAAACATTGCTTAACTTAGCTAATCGAAAAGAATTGCGAACGCGACTGTGCCACGAGTGCTTGCGGAAATAAATAACTGTAATAGCAACTTTGTACTAAAACTGGCGGATATGAGTGTCCAATCCCACTACCGAAATCTTTGGACTACAAAAAATCTAACATAATTTGACTACTACACAAAATATTGTTATAAATATTGCTCTACTGTGATAGATGAGTATTGGTTGGTGGTAGGGCATATTAAATGTCCGCCTGGCTAGCTACCACCATCTTATTTAAATCTGCCGTCAAACAGCAATGTTAATAGCATTTTTGTGTTCCGGTTGTCACAGATAAGATAGCCAGTCCGCCAAATAAGATGGGGTTTCCGAGTCAGTACGCTACCACCTTCGGCCTCCCCTTCACTTAACATCAGGTGTGATTGAGGTCAAGGGCTAACCCGTTGTGGATAAAAAAAAATGTAGGTATATAACTTATTAAAAAAATGAAATTGAATACAAATAAATATTTTATCTTATTTTGTGTTTTACAATCAATAAAATTCTTCGAGAACTACTAGGTGTATGGAGGAGGGTGTCCACCCATTTCTCGTTGGCATACCGAACATTAACGAAACTGTGTTCGGAAAATAAAAATCCAACTAAATTAGATTCCTTTGTGATAGGGAAATGAAACACCTGAATAATTTGTTGTATACGAGTGTGTATGCTTTTATATGGGCCCCGAACTTGAAATAAATTATTTTTATTTAGCCAGCGTGGGATTACTTTATGGATATTTTGCAGGCTGAAAGGAGCCTTGTAAAGTAGTTTTTCCAGATCTCAGGTTGCCGCAAATTTCAAGATCGTTTCTGAGCTTAAGTGATGAAAAGGTAACAAACCGACAGAGCAGCGTCTCCAACTGTGTCAGAATTACGGTGTTACCAGTCCAAAATTACGGTACCTATATCGTAAAAAAATACGATAAACAATAAATTATAACAACAACAACAAACAAAATATTCTTTATTAAACAACAATAACAAACATAAGAAAAATAAGAAAAAGGCGATAGTACAATTTGGCGGCCTTATCACTAAAAGCGATATCTTCCAGGCAACCTTTGGGTTAGGAAGCATTACGCAAATAATATGTAGGTAGAGTGCGCAGTAAACTAATTTTAATTAAATAAATAAATCACCCATATAAATACACACCTTAATTGAATACATACAAACATACATACATAATGTATACATATAAAAAATAATACATATAATACATACCCATATTTAAATTTATACTAATTAAATAGAATAGTACGTAACTAAGCACACAGTAATTAATGCGAGTATGGAACGAAAAGAGGATAGATAGAGGAGCTAGAGGGCTAGATACAACTCCTTCACTTGAGCCTTGAATACGTTCAGTGACTGAGCACGTCTAACTGAATCAGGTAGTGAGTTGCAATCTAAAGGATTGACCGTAAAACTTCGTTAGGAGGAACGTAGTCGTTTTCAGAAGAACGAAGAGGGCGAGTGTGAGTTGCGGAAAGATATTGGAACTGTTCCTTTAAATAAATGGGTAATGGTTATAAATACGGTAAAACTACGATAGATTTCCAGGATATAAAAATCTTTAATCTAAAGCTTTTATTATTTAAGCCGCGGTCTCCCAATTTGGGAGGTCCGGGTTCGATTCCCTGGCAGGCCTTGTACCATTAAGTTTTTAAATTAATTTAATGACTTATGTGCATTTATCCGATTGCCCTTAAACGGCGAAGCAAAACATCGTGAGGAAACCTGCATGCCTGAGAAATAAAAATTCAAAGGCATGTGAAGTCCCCAACCAGCATTGGACTAGCGTGGTTGACTATAGCCCATACTCCCTCATATACGAGGGAAGGCCTATATCCCTGCAGTGGGATGTTTACGGGCTGATGATGAATGACATGCGTACAGTAGGTGGTAGATTTATAAAAAATACGGTACCTATTCTGTAATTACGGCGTAGTTGGAGACACTGAGACAGAGTTACTTTCGCATTATTGATTTGCATACGTACACAACAGTGCTAATTTTTACACAGTGTTAATTACATATTAAAACGCAAAATATAACAGTAAACAGTGTTATATTTTGCGATGCTATTTACGAACGCTTTTATTATAATCAATACTTTTAATTTTGAAAAAAGTCCGCGATAAAATAATTCCACACTGCATGGTCAAATAAAAATAGTTTATTTCAGGTTCAAGTCGCGGGCGGAAAGCTAGTAAGTAAGCTATATGTGTAAGGTGCGTAGATGTATGAGTACATACCTACACATGTAGATTTCGTGTAAAAGATTTATTTGATTTCCTTGCAGGAATAACTTTATCGCGATAAAGAGTATGTCCTATTCTAGGGCATAATAACCTTCATGTAGGCATACGAAGTTTCATCAAACTCCGTTAATCCGTTTCGCAACAAACAAACCAACACACAAAGTTACACAAGTAGGTATAATATTAGTGTGAGAAGACTATTTGAATTTGAGATCTGGCTGTTATTCGCTACTTCATACACTGGCACAGAAACTGGAAATGGATTTATCCCTGAAAAATATTACGTGTCGAGAATAATAATGAATTTTACAGGAATTCCTTTGCTGTTTTAAGGCACCTAATAGTATTAAGTTATGGTTCAAATACGGCTACGAACATTAACAATAACAACGCTAAACCATGATTTTATATATACATATAATACGAATTAGTTCTATTCAGTATAAGTACATTTATTTATTTATTTATTTATTTATTTATTTATTTTCGGGAAACTGACAGTCGTTACATTATAATGTTAAGTAGTACAAAATAGTTATATCATAGACAGAAATAGTCTCCAGAGATAGTATGTATTTATTCATTTGGCATTTTTATATTATTTATGTTTGCTTGATCACGTATCACATGTAAACTGAAGATCTAAGAGGTTATAAATAAAACATTGTGCTACATTTAGGTTTTATTTATACAATGCAATGTAGTTATGCTTATTTAAAGTTTTGAAAGAGTAGGTGGGAGGGAGGAAATGTCTATTTGTCACCAAAGTAAATTTAGTCCAGTTAAGAAGTTAAAGGCTGTCACTTCACATCTGGAATAGCAACCATATTAGTGTCTGGAGGCGAAACAGTCCAGGTGGATTTACTTATTTATTTATTTAATTTGATTGATTTAAACCATACGGTAAACCTCGTAGTAACGTGTCTAGGAACAGAGATAAAGCAAGTATTTTAGAAGCTTGCGTCAAAGAGTATGTAATCACTACGTTTGCTTGCGTGACATTGGACAAGATGGTCGACTCATGGTTGGCGTCACAGAGTTATTCTGTGTTAATTTTAGGCAGACTGCTCATAATCCCATGTGGGCCGAGGGTTGATGAAATTAAAGCGCTTAACAATAAATATGCGGGCACGAACAGTAAGCAACTCAAATGCAGTAGGGTTCTCAAATTTATTACTAAAACTTTCTCATAGAATAATCCTTTCACTTTGTATTACCATAGTTGACCGAAATAAAAGGAACATACGAACTCCAATCAAAATAATGTATATCACCTGCAAAATGAACTTAGTATTCTAAAATATAATATAACCACGGAAGTGATGTTCCAATGAGCATTTCGCTGATCTTTGTTTGATTTATGTAGGCCTGCAGTATGAAACTAGAATGAAGTAGATACTTTATTTGGTTCATTTTCTAGGTGCCAAGATGAATTTAACCACCCTGAAAATATATTTTATTGGCTATAGGTACTCATTATCTTTGTGAGTGGCGTAGTGGCAACTATAGCCCAGGGAAAATACGGTTTAACCTCGGAAAAACGAATAACCACGATTTTCTTGAAACATTTAATAAAGTGTTGTAAACATAGTAACAATTGTTAAAAATTAAGCATTTATAAGAAACGCAAGTACTAAGTAAAGTAAGTAACTAAATAAGCTAAAATTGCAAAATTAGTTTCTTTAAAAAAAAATGCTCAATTTATGGGTATTTCTTTAAATTCAAAACATCTAGGGAAATTATCGTTACAAAATATTCTTTCTCATTTTTAATTCTTAAGCAATGCAGCTCGACGATATTTTCAGTTAAAACACATGCATGCCTAACTATAAACATGCTTAGTTTTTTATCCATCAATAAGTTAACCATGTTTAACAAAAGTCTACCTAATTAAATATCAGTTATTAAAAATAGGGTTTTCTAAAAAAATCTAGACTAAGCGCTTGTTTTTTTACAAATACATTTTATTGCACAACAGAAAAGAAAATACAGTTTCAGAAAAGTGGTAAGAATTGAATGTACAATTTGGCGACCTTATCACTAAAAGCGATCTCTTCCAGGCAACCTTTGGGTTTAAGGACAGTACCTTTGTAATAGGTAGGTTGTGAGGTATTAAATAGGGATGCAGATACAAACTACGTGAATAAATTTCATATATTTACATACACATAAATACGTAGATCAATAGACAAATATACCTACCCACTTTAAAATAACATCTATAAAATAGCAACAAAACACAAATGTAAATATACAAAATTACATCTCTAATATACCTCTATAAAATAGCAATTGTATAAGTCGGTTCTGAATTATGTCTAAGCTAATTTTTTACCGTATTTTCCCGGGGCAACTATGCAACGTAGAGACTGGTTTCCGTTTATTTGTTATTTTGATTTTTCAAGATTTGAGTGAGGGATGAATTCTATTAGCAATTTATACTTCACATTTATGTACAAAACTACTTGCATAATAACTTGATTGGTAACGAAAGACTTCCGTTAGGTACGTACCTAAGGATTGATGGATTAATTTTATGGATGTTGATTTCAACACTGTCCAACAAGTGCATTTAGGAAAGATGCTTATTGTAGCTGTGGCCACAGATTAAATCAAAGAACGGAAACAAGACATAAGAGAAAGAAATAATATTTTATAACGAAGGACAAGCTAATGATGTAATGCAATTTGCAAATAATTTGATATTTTCATGCTATTTTATATGACTGATTTAGGTGATACAATTTACATTATTTTATCAACTATATTACCTACCCTAATCATTGCAAATAAAGTTATTCTATTCTCAGATTGTACTCACTATAAGCGCTAAATATAGGAAGTACCAATATTTTACTAACACGGAACTATAGAAGTACAGTTATATAGTATATAAAATTGTATTAGTTGTATACTTTTCATAAAAAAAAAGACAACAATGATCCCGTGGGTTTCTTGCGCCGCTTCTTTTACCACATATGATTTCCCTTTCCGAAGCGGTGGTAGAACAGATAAATGTAATAAGCCATTTTATTTCCAGTAGATTTAAATTGACATTCAACAAATGACATCATGGTATCTTACGTTGAAATAAATGCTTGAAGTTTGAAGTACTTACTATTATTGTAATTTCGATACAGTCATCGAACGATGTCATTGTGGAGGAACGAACATACTAAGCATAAACGTTTGCATTAATTAGTTTAGTGTATTCTAAATTGTTCGATAGTCGATATCGAATCGAATTTCGATAGAATACGGTTTTGCTTACCGTTTTCTTGATTGAGACGTTCGGTCTCTGTGCTTAGGGCACGCACTACTCGTACAGCATTCAAAGTCTCACGACATTTCTGTTCATTTTCAGCATCCAAATCAGGCCAGGCACAACGCTAGAATAAAAGAATATTGATAGTTACTCAAACATTTATAGAGTGAACCCATTGAGCATGAAGGAAAGAAACCTTACTTGTTGAACCAGATCACTTTCAATTTCTTCTAAGTTAGATTTGAGCAAACAAATTGCAACCTGATTTTCTTCGGGAGAAAACATGTTGTTATTTTGTAATTTTACTGTTAGCCTGGTAATTATTTCCAGCTAAAGTGATGGTTCAAAAATTGGGTATATAAATGTTATCAAACGCATCTACTGCAAGAGTTTTTTTAAATTTTCTATTTCGCGCGCTCGCGTGCCACTTTTTTTAATTTTCGAATTCTTGAAAGGCATAGGATTCTCATTCCATAAAGCCAGGTCTTAGGTTTATATTTGTCATAATACGATATGACTATCATAATACGCGGCTTGCTACCAGAAGTGAACCTGGTGGCGCTGGTTTCGACAAAAATGGCGCGGTTTCGTTTACAGTAATGTTAGGGCTGCACATCGAAAATAATGATTGATATTGCTACCAACCGTCAAAGGAGTCGGACCACCGCTTAGCACCTCAATGAGAGTGAGTGACTTTGATTACTTATTATCGCCGACGAGACGCTTGGAAGAATCCAATGAGTCGTTACTTAATAAAAAGTTGGTCATGAAATTTGAGCAGGAGGAATTGTAGACTACTCGGCTGAATCCCATAGATTGCATGCGAGGGCCAAGTTGGATAGCATGAGGAGCATGCAAATGTTTACCCTTCACCGGTTAGCATTTCAGGTTCCATGATCATAATTGGATATCATTATCTATATCATTTATGAGTGCGTAATTTTCAAGGTAAACGGTGTTCCATCAGCGGCAGACCATTACTTCGTTCTTTTAAATTCCTATTGTTATTCTAATATCCTATTCGTCTTTAGTAGCTCGATATAATATCGCAATTGTCTGAATCCCACGAGAAGTTAGCACGGTCCCGGTCGCTAGCAACGCCCGCTGTTGATAGGCAAAGGGATCCGAGCACATACAACCTAGTTTTCTTTATAATAACTCCAATTGACTTGACGACCGATTGGTGTAGTGGATAGTGACCCTGTCAGCGAAACCAATGGTTGCGGGTTCGAATGCCGCGACGGGTAAATGTTTGTGTGATGAATATGAACATTTATTCCTGAGTCATGGATGTTTATATAAATATTTATGTACGTTTATCCGTTATCTAGTATCCATAGTACAAGCTTTGATTAATTTGGGACTAGATGATTGGTGTAAGTGTCCGAAATATTTATTTATTATAAAAAAAATAATTATGTATAATTATTTAATTTTCATATTTCCACGGTGCGGTGACAGTGCCCTACGGTTGTGGGAACAGACGACTTCTTTTCACTTCCCTTCCCTTCACTTATAAACAACAATTTGAGTAATTGCTATGCAATATTCTGCCCATATTACACTTCAAAACACGATACATACATATTACAGGAAATATAAAGAAAAATTCGATATCATTTGCTGAATATAGAATATAGTAAACACCCTTTGCAACATCACCGTCTCACTTGAAGCCTGTAATTCTGATTTATGTTGCAGCGAAATGCATCACTTACCACAGGAAAGTGATCACAAAACATGCGAGTATCTTATAAGTGTAACAAATAATATATTACTCTTAAAACTCATATTTTTAAACAATATATTGTAACTATTTCTTGCACTTTTAAAAGTTGTGAGCACAGACTAAAAAAAATTATATTGCTTTTGGCCATTTATTCTTAGCAGTCATACAAAGCGTAGGTAGTCGTAGCGTAGCGCATATAAGTTGTAGATCATACAGCCACATCTTTTTATTCTACTTTGTGTATTCTAGTAGAAGGCGGCAAGCGTCCCGGATTCTGGGGGACCGTCCCGATATTGTAGTTGTAATTCCGCATTGGAAATTATTGGTAAAATAGTCCACCAAATGTCTAATGCGACCCGGATGTTCCGCACTCCTAGCCTTGTTTATTTATTGAAAAAAATCACTGTTGCTTATAGTTAGTATGATTTCAAAAACTCATAATTTTTTGAACACGTATATATTTTATTTATAATTTGAGACCCCGACAAAAATATACACAAATGGTCAAATATCCTGTATTCACTTTCCATAGAATTGGCCGCCTAATTCTATGTACGTCATGTCATGTCAAAATTGAATTTCATTGAACTTTATAAAATAATAAAATTAAACAAAAGACAAGGCTGTATGGGCTCAGATCCCTTTGCCTGTCCGAAAGTACAAAGAATCAAAAAAAAAATGTTCATGGAAAAGTATTCGAAATGTGAAACTTTCTGGATACATGGGTGCACAGCATGGGTGTCTCATAACTGTCTAAAGAAGCCCGAGCCAAATTCAGTCAGAATGGCCTCCTTATTGGTTTTGCAGCAATGTAGTAAAGATTTTTAACAGATTTCTAGAAGGGAGGAGGCTGTCAAGTTGACTGTCTATTTTTTATGTATGTTTGTTTTACGTATATTAGGTACCTATAGTAAGAAAGATAAACACAAACCATTATTATCTCTCTCTAGAATCCATGAAATATTTTTACTGACTTCTTCATTGGAGGTTTTCGTGTCGATAAAGTATTGGATACGATAACATAAAACCGTTATGTCATCGTTTGTGTGATAGATAACTGACGGGGTGGTGGAAAATTCATTAGGTAAGTAGGTACCAACTTATTAGGTATAACCTATTAGGTAGGTATCTATTTGTCTATGCTCTAACACTTCTTGTAAGCATATTATAGTTTCAATATACAGGGCGTCCCAAAGTTATGGGACATGAAGGGGAAGTACCTTAAATATCGTAGATAGTGAATTTTGCTCAAAGAAGACTTTATGTTATTTTTAAAAGTTAGTAATTCTGCATTCATAGATTTTCTAAAAATTATTTGCTTCGGCTGGGAATCGAACCGACTCAAATGTGAAAAAAAAAACACCCTACTTTTATGATGCCAATCGAAAGAATAGCTAAAAAATAATAACTCTGCCTAAGTAACATAGTATTTTAAAAGAAAGGAACAACATAAAATGATTAGATTTCTTCTTTTGGGGATACGTGAAAGATATGCTATACAAAAAGCGATACGAGAACGTAGGCGAGTTGCAAACAGAATTGTGCCATATCACATCGAGTGTTCACCATAAAATGATTAGAAAATCAACAGGCAGCGGGCTCATTAAAAGATTGGCGATTTGCGTAAGACAAGAGGGATCACATTTTGAGCATTTAATTAATTAATTTACAAAAAAATACCTACTTAATTGACTACGGCAGTTTCATGTATGTTTTTTATTTGATTAAAATGATTAATTTCACGTTGTTCCTTTCTTTTAAAATACTATGTTACTTAGGCAGAGTTATTATTTTTTAGCTATTCTTTCGATTGGCATCATAAAAGTAGGGTGTTTTTTTTTTCACATTTGAGTCGGTTCGATTCCCAGCCGAAGCAAATAATTTTTAGAAAATCTATGAATGCAGAATTACTAACTTTTAAAAATAACATAAAGTCTTCTTTGAGCAAAATTCACTATCTACGATATTTAAGGTACTTCCCCTTCATGTCCCATAACTTTGGGACGCCCTGTATATAAAGATACTTTATAACAGAATTTTATTAAAAAGCATAGGTATTATATAATATCAGACTATTTAGATGATAATCATCCCTGGACATAACCAGCTCGTTCGTTTGCCAGGCTATTTCACAATTAATGAAATATAATAATCCTTTTGTTGATGCTGGCAGAATCCTAAAAAGGAAAGCCATTACTCAAAAGAATTGAATTGAATATAAAAACCTGTTTAAAGAGCAATCCCTCGAGTTTCTTGTTTGTTCATCTCAGGGGAAAATTGCATTTTGAACAAGCAGTAGGTAGCTTAAAAAGTGTAAAATTGTCTATTTTAAGTTTACCCTGTGTACATGCAAAGTAAAGCATTTTTGACTTTGACTATTAATGGTCTCTTTTGATTGTCTAAATAATATGTTGTTCACAGAGTTGCTGGATAAGATAAGAAATACGAAAGAAAAGGTATCTGCACGTGAATCTCTCCGAGTTAGAATATCAGGTAAGTTTAGTTTAGCTGAAATGTAATGTGTCGTTTCTCCGCAGTATACCAAACACGTATTTTATGCACACGTTTCGTAGGCGTTCCATTTTATCCAGCAACTCCTAAGAAGGACCAAGAAATGCCACATCACCACGAGTCTAATAGAGGTAGAAGAAGAGAATGCATTAGCATATTCCTGATTTCGATGGTCAGGAAGGTTTGCAGGTGCTTCAAGGAGTATAAAGAGGCAAACATCTTGTAAAGTTGCTTTATATTCGGATGTACACCAACTAAACTAAAACCAGTTTTGGAGTGGTGCTATCGCATCGTACTGTTCCAGGGAGAAAGAGACAGTACTACTTTAAAACTGGTTTTAGTTTAGTTGGTGTACATCCTAATCGACTCCAATGACACCCACATTTTTAACAGTGGGGAATATGGGCTTATTGTTCTGCAAAAAATTGTATCTACTGAGTAACAGCAGGGCGTATGATTTAGAAACATAATGAGTACTACGCATTACTTGTACCTAACTTTATTGATCAAATCAAATCTTTACGACCTAAACATCGATTTATTTTCAAAATGTACTTAATTCTTTAGAGTGTAATCTAACTAATGTTATAAATGCGAAAGTTTGGATGTTTGTTTATTTGTTGCTCAATCACGGATGAAAGTTGGTATATAGGTAGGACAAACCCTCGATTAAACATAGGCTATTTTGTAAAATCCGATAAAGATAAAGGGAGTAAGTAGTGTAGTATGTGACGCACCTCCGTCTTATGTAACTTTAGTATATAAGCAATTGCACCTAATTATCGCCCTTCATTATACGTATAGCACGATACATTGTGTTTCCTTCATTGCGCACCTGGTTCCCACATTGCATGGCGATCCTGCCAGTGCTGCCTTAGTTAGGCAGCGCTGTGCGTATAAATACATAAAAAGCGTACTGTGACCAACGGTCTATAAATCATGGTCAAATCTGTGAATGGAGGCGAAAATGAATTTTACTTGGCTGCACACCGGAAGTTGTTGGTATCCCCCGACGCTATTATCTGCCATTATGGGATTTAGCTCAAATGCAAAGAAGATTCAGTCGGATGCAGCTTGATGACGCAGCGTGATGATGCCGCTGTCCACAAAAGCACAGAATTGTGTGCTCACTACCAGCGTCAGTGATTTAGGTAAAGTGAAAAATGACACAGTGAGTTAAAATATAGTTTTTTTATTGCCGCGGACGATTTTTCATTTTTATGAAGTGTAACGTATGATAATATAATTTTAGATGACTTTATACATGAGAAGCTTAGTTAATTATTTTTATTAAGTATTACGTAGGTAATTAGGTACAATGAATACCAGACTAATTGCTATTAATAATTTTATACTTACCTAATACGTCATGGTTTTCTAAAAATAGAATAAATATGTACTATGCGCATATTGATAATTTAGGAAGCCTAATTATCTATTTTTTTTATTGATATTTATTACAATTATTTATAATTAATTACTTATACGTATGTAGTTAATACTTATTTAAATGATTGGTATTCTAATTATTCTAATTAGGTACTTTATGTCGCAAGTCGAATCAAAGTCCGATCCGATGTGTCTCGGATATCCGACACCTACCTATTGCTCAACACAGTAGCGACCTCCCCGCTGCAAGTAGCAGTGACCTTTTAAGTCAACGATGACGCAGTGCAGAATATGATCGCGATTCGCGAATTTCACGACCGAGTGGTGTAGTTGTTAGCTACCTAGTCTTCGAAACCAATGGTAACGGGTTTGAGTCCCGCTAGGGGTAAATGTTTGTCTGATAAATACGAACATTTATTCTGTAGTCATGGTTGGTTATAAAAATAATTATGTAGGTATTCCAGACCTAGTATTCACATTAGAAGCTTTGCCTAGTTTTGTTGCTAAGGTAATTATTAAAAATAGGTCATCTGATCATCATATTATTTGTATTAACACATTTAATTGTCATAGAAATAAACTAACCATAATGTATTTATTTCAGTTAATTTTTCTTCACTAATCTTTTTATTTATCACTTATCTTGTTATTTATTATTGTTGAAGTATTTTGGAAGATAGAGTACCTATGATAAAGCGATGTAGGAAATGGAAAGTTAGCTATACACAGATATAGGTATATTTATGGAGAATATAGAGAAATGGATATTTGGTTAGCGTGTTTTGAGAACAGTATTAAAAATCTTTTAAACCCTATTGAGTGGATTAGGTATTTTTCTCAAACAATTTTTTAAAGGTTTGGTTAGACAGTTAGCGAAATATATTAAAAATCTTTTGCACCTTTTTGAATGCATTAGGTATGTTTCTCTAGCAATATTGAGATATTAATTGCTTTTGAACGCTTAAATTAAAGCAGGATTAGGAATGCAGAATTTATTTAAAAACATTGGGAATAATTTGGTAAATAAGATTTAGACAAACACTGGATTGATCACCCAGTTGTGGAGAAAAATTCTTATGGACCAAAGGATTCATTTTGAATATGTGATAAAGACGTTTGTATTGGCATGTAAGTTATAGATATTATGATGCGTGAGCGCAAGCACGGTATACAATATAAAGGTACATTGAGAGCCACATCCTTCGCTCGATCATGGTGTAAACTACGTTTCTCTGTGAGAGCTGTTGGAGACTTATGTGTCTTAAAACTGATGGCCTCAAATTAATATAGGGTGTGCGCACAACCCATACTAGACACATAGATGTCTAAGTATTATTAATTAATTGAAATATGAGTATACTCAAAATGATTTGTACCTTAATAAATAGTGGGACCGGCCGGCCCAAGTGAAAAGTTGAATATATCTAAAGGATATATGTATGTATACCGATGCGCAGTCTTTGAATGGATATATAAAATATATGAGTATGATAAGGGAACGTTTGATAGAGACGATATTTTAGTACGATGATGATATTATTATTATATGGAATAATAAATGGATAGATTACTAAATGGTTATCGTGATGGTAATGGTAAGAAAAATACAGAAAGAAATCGAGATGTGTTGACTTCATTGAGGTAAAATGTAGAATCTTATAGAAAGACGTATTATTTTATAGCATTTCCCTTTACATTTCCTTTTATTTATTTTGTTATGAAAAAAAAAATTACGGTTTATGTCACTTCTCGTTAGATGAATATTTACATTTTAGTGCAGTCTCATTATTTTTATACAAATATTCATATTAATTTATTCAATAAGGATTTATAAAATAATATTTTTACACATATGAAATTACAAATATAAAATATCATTATTTGTATTGTTATTCCAATTATCTTTTATCATTATATTTACATTTAATTTACATTCACCTGTTATTTTATAATTATTTAGGCATTTATTGTTATTACTTTAATAATGTTTGAAGTTTGTTATTTATTAATGTTCAATTTTTTCAAAAAATATTATCAATAATGCGCATAGCCACTAATTAGTAATAATAAGCATTTACCTTTTTATAAGATTTTTCTTTGAATTATTGTTCTTTATTTTTTAATTTGTTTTTAAGAAAGTTTTCTTTCTATTTTTTATAAAATTAAAGCTTTTGTTTTACTACACACATAAGACTTATGTATGTACTTATAGTTATTTCACAGTGATCATATGTGCTTGTAATTCTGAAATCTTTTGCATGGTTACACGAAAAATTTAACAACATTTTCGGAAGCAATATGCATAAATAATTGTTGTGTTGTTTTCTAAAAAATAATTAATTGTTAAAGACATGCATAAATAATTGTTGTATTATTTTCTAATTAACTACTTGGCTGATATAATTGTAATAACGCTATTTTTGGTACATCTATCAGATCTGTTAGTACTTGTTAATATGTTTGTTACTATGAGTTTAACATTTTGTGCTGTTGATATGTCTTATTAAAAAAAATTTAAATGCATATAAATTACCATTGTTAAACTGTATAACATTGCTCTCATGGCAATCTACAAAATCTCAACATTGCTCCATTTTCTCATTATTAACATTAACGTAGAAAAGTATGGATATTAAATTTTTTTATTTGTAATAAATTATCGGAAATTATTTTAAAACTAGTAGGAAAAAAAAAGATACCAATATTTTTTTTTTTTTTTTTTCAAAAACGGTGGAGGTGTAGTATGTGACGCACCTCCGTCTTATGTAACTTTAGTATATAAGCAATTGCACCTAATTATCGCCCTTCATTATACGTATAGCACGATACATTGTGTTTCCTTCATTGCGCACCTGGTTCCCACATTGCAGTAGTTTCCGCGGGATAAACTAATGAAACATATCTGCGATAGAATTATTTTACGTAGGTGAAGCCGCGGGCGAAAAGCTAGTACCTAATAAAACACTATAATAATATGGACACATAAAAACATTGTTGATTTGATTAGTACCTTATATTGAACTTAGCGTAAATATCTATAGGTACTAAATTAGGTAGGTAGGTACCAACGTCATCAGAAAGCGAATTGCCAGGTTGGATGCGGGCGAAATCGAAATTGGCATCCTAACTCGCCACGAATAACTTAGTAGGGCGTACCTATATAGGTAACTCGTAGGTGCAGTGAGTTGGGTACATTTGATTGTGGTTGTAAGATACATTTGTAATTGATATATGTATAATGTAATTTGTAATACAAATTAAGTATCTATAACACTACTTCGTCGAAAGGAACGTTTGTCAGTATTGAATATGTGACTGTTGCTAGCCGAGATTTGTTTTTTTTTACTATAACGTATTTCGTGTTTTTTAATGTTATCTTAATACTTTTAGCAAGAAGTATATATTTTTGGATTGTAATGTACTTGTATACAATAGCTTATAAATAATACACTTATTGATATGTCGTTTAGAAGTTGGTTAATTTGTATTTTTTTCGAATGGTAACTCGGTAAACCTTAATTTTTACTTCTAGGACGCTTACGTGGTACCAAATTTGCGGTCGACCGCAAGCGAGCTAAACCTTAAACTTTTAAGGTTGAACTCTAAACGTAGTACGACTGCTGATCATATGTCCGGACGACGTTTGGCCCAGGAGTGGACATAAATTGGGTAATGCCTACATGACGTAATCTGGCCAAGCCATACCGTGGATATTTAATTGTTAACTCAATTACATCATCATCATCTTCTTGCATTAGTCCCAATTTATTTGGGGACGACGCAGTATGTGTTTTCCTTCCAACCTCCTCTTATCAGCCGTTACATGATCTTTCATGCCCTTTTCATTCATATCAGTTAACTTAATTACATGATAATAAAAATGTAAACCTAACCACCGTGACTTTTTAATTATTCGAGAAAAAGTCCCAATTTTTCTAGTACGTAATTAAAAAGTATAGTGTTTACTTCATTTGTGTGTAGGTGTAAAACAAGAGCAAATAAAAAACTGATCGTAATTTAATGAACGATCATTGAACTCTTGGTATAATAAAATAATTAATCGTCGTATTTAAATCGTATTTAAAATTTTACAACGCCGTACATACATACATAAAGTCACGCCTGTTTCTCGTAGGGGTAGGCAGAGACCACAGACTTCCACTTGCTACGATCCTGACACACTTAACCTACACAGTGTAATACAAATTCGTGCATTTGCTGGAAACCATACAATCTACTGCAGGTATAGATGAATTAGCCCCGCATGAGATTTACAAGCTGTAGACTACATGGTTTCAGAGAAATACACGTAGTTACCAGACACCATATTGGTTTTGAAACAAGAAAACTGAAGTGTCAGTTTTTGATTATCCAAGTTAATACCAATATCTATATTGGTATGTATATCTGTCTGGATATTGTACAGAAGCGTCTAATTACATAGCTGATGTAAATAAGTTCTACCTTAACAAACTTTAAAATACAACCTTTTAATATTCCATCATGTTATGAGTCTAACCGTGTATGCAAATTTTCGTACTCGTGCTATTAAACGTTGAGTAGATCTTGGGGAAACAATCCTGGCTGCAACATCGATTCGACGATGTGAACTAGCATAAATAAAAAAACACACTTATATTCATTATAACGCAAACATAGAATAAACCTGGTTTATGATATGACAAAATATCGACAACTAGATTACTACTGTCTTACATCACTACTTACACGTGGAACGAAGTTGTCAGTACATGCGAAAGGAAGATGCACATAATTAATACGTGCAAGAAAAGGACGGGAATGTCTCAAGTGGGGAAGTGCACAAGTTCAATTAAATTGTTGAGCTTTGTTATGAAAATAAATTGACGAGCTTTATTGATTTAATCATTTACCGATGGAAAGTAATGCTGTTTTTTTTTATAGCTGCAGTTTCTATAATTATTCCCACACCACTTATTCATCGTAACTTAGGTAAATATTCCAAATTTTTTTGAAATGTTGAAGTTTACGTATCCGAGTTTTGGTTACGACTAATGAGCCGCGGACCGCTCTGGGAGTTAATGCGCCACATAAAACGATGTTTTGCAGAAACAGCTCTCCGCGTACCTATTACAATGTCTAGTGGGGTGGGTGGTCTGTGGTTTATGTCTATCATATAAATGTAGGTATTGTCATCAGAATTGAAAGTTTCAGCTCCTTAGGTAAACAGGAAATGGTTCTATTTTGACTTGCAATATACAACGGACTTGCGACGCATGTTAAATAGAAGCTTGTAAAAATGGTATCGCTCAATTTTTTCTGAATGATTAAATCGTTTACGTTATCAAAATAAAACCGAACGCACAACCTTTAGAACTTACTGCGGTAGGTGATGAAATGATAGACACGTTTACTCTTGGCCTCTTATGTGCCAAAGTAATATACTTTGAACCCACTAAATTACCACGAGTATTAAAAATACTAGGCTAATTTCCATTCAAATAATTAGCAGGATTGGCCCTCAGATTAATGAAGATCTGCCTGTCGCCTTTTCAGTACACTCGTCTGCGATGATGTTGACTAGACAAGAAAATATTGCTTAACGATAAACCCCATCAATAACTGTTACCAGACGGGGTTTAAACTAGAATTTGGATTAGCGTGGATTTGATTAAACTGAGAGTAACGTAGGTACCTGCATCAAGGCGCTCCTAGAAGTGACTGAGTAAGTAGAAATAAATGAATTTTGATGTTGTACTAAGTATTTTTAAAGTTTGAAATATATCATTTATTTATTGATAACGCTTTTGCTATATCATCACTTATTTAGTTACCTGCTAAGGGTTCAGTGCCGAAAAAAGGAAACTCGCAAATAGGTAATGAAATCTCGGGTAATCTGTACGAGTATTAAAGATAACTTCGGCCCACGTGGAATCAAGTATAATTTAACGACAACGGAAATTAAATTCAGGGATAACGGTAATACTATTCCAGTAATGTAGATAATCTATATCTATACTAAATATCATTTAAATCCGTTCAGTCAGACGCTTTAGCACGATGAGTAAACCATTAAACTTTCATGTGAGGATAAATTTCAAACTAGGAATTCAAAGAGTGAATTATCCTTATGTATGTAACTGAAGAAGCCTACAAATAGGTAACCGTATATTAAAAAATATACACACATCGATTTGAAAACAACCTTTTGTGTGTCTATCCGTAGCACTATTATTGGAGAGCAACTTTTCATAGGCATGTACCAGTAAACTTTCGGGAGCCCGGGATTGTTTTTAAAAATATAAAATTGTGATTTTTAATATTTATTTAATAATCGTGAAACATGTGCATAGATGTACGCGACAATGACTGAGGCTTCGAGCTAGTAACAAAACGCCGCGTTCTATATTTACCTATCTCTACTCTCCCGCGGAGCCATATAAACACAACTGCTGAGCTTGCAGCTTACATAGCCATACCAGTACTCGTCGTACAGGTTATGGTTGCATAACTCTTCCTTCCTCAAGTGGACTTGCAATCTGACGAGTTTGAATCGCGATGATTTAGTAGGTATTTTTCAAAAAGCTCAAATTTCCACAAGGAACCTAACAGAACTTATCATTCTCAGTCTAAAGGAGTACAGTAGCTATGCTGATGTACTAACCTAATGATTAGATTAGATTAGATTAGATTTATTTAGTTCACTTTTACAATAGCATGTCATACATACAGTTTCGTAAATTTATGAAATTTAAAATAAAAGTGATGTCAAACATAAAACATAAAATAATAACATAAAAAACAAATTCCTGTATACAATAGTAAAACATATTGTTATATGTATGTCAAAATTAATTAAGAAAGTATAAGTATGTAACCATTGTTACGTCAACGTCATACTATTTTAGAATAATCAAAATGAAATAAAACAAAACAAAATAAAATATAAACCATGTCATGAGATTATTGATATGCCATAATCACCTTTGTCAAATTATAGTTGAATACAAGTTAAAATAGTAATATTAAAATAGAAAACATGTCAGGAGGTTATGAAAATGTCATATCCATATACTCTTTAATAGAATAAAATTCATTTTCCAACAAAAAGTTTCTCAGTTGGCGAATGAATGCGGCGTCATTTTTTTCGTCACGTAAATCTGCGGGTAGATGCTCATAGTACGTAGGCCCGATCATACGGGGGTTTTTTGTCGCGAGTGTTGTGCGTCGTGAGACAGATTGTAAGCGACCTGGTACTCCTTAATAGATGTCCACCTCCGACGCGACGGCTAAAACTAGACATATTCCGCCGCACAAACAATATCACTTGGTATAAGTACAGTGAGTACAATGTCATTATTTTTGTTTTATGAAAATGGGTTCTACATGTGTCTCTGGGTTTAACTCCACTTAGGATTCTTATTGCCCTTTTTTGTAGAATGAAGACGCGGTTTGCATCAGCTGAGTTACCCCAAAGAATGACGCCATACGACATAAGTGAGTGGAAATACGCAAAATACGTCTGCCTCAGCACGTCTGTTGATATAAGTGGGCGGAGTTTCCGTAACGCATATGCAGCACCACTCAGTCGATCGCAAAGTGATTGTATATGGGACTTCCAGTTTAGATTGCTATCTAACTTGAATCCCAGGAATTTTACCTGTTCACACAATGGTACCGGGATGGACATATTCATTGGTCTCTGATTTGTTTTAGCCGTGAAGATTCTTGATATTGATAGAAGAAGATAATGTATCTTTAGTTTCACATTTTAATTATTACTAGCACTATTTCCACTAAAGAATAACGCACTTTTTAGGTAGATGTTTCGAATCGTCCTAATTTGTTCCCCTTATGTTGACACATTCTACAATTCCTATTTAGGTAAACTCACAATCGGAGTTATCTTAAAACGGAAATCTGCAGCAAAACATCGACGACGTAAGTTTATTTTCCAGGCACAGTTCGCAGTCTTCATAGTTGGTTAACAGGTAAAATCCCTGTAATTGGTTTCTGGTGACGTCAGGTGGCATTTCTTATCTCAAATTCAACAAGTAGGATGTGGTACGAACATAGGAATGGAAGGCGAAAAGTTCCACTCATCAGCCAATTCTCTCTCTCTCTTCAATTTAAGCGCTGCTCTTGTCGGTGGAGTCCTTTTCACACTTCTCTACATGCCGCCTTCTTTGACATCCTGATACGACACGGCATTTACTTTTTCTTTCATTTGTACCATGTATGTTTTTTCTAGGCCTTCCTCTCTTCCTCTTTCCCTCCACAGCCAATTATAGCATTCAAAATTTATTCAGGGTTCCTTCACTATTAACTTATGTATTTCGTTCATGAATTCCCTGGAAACACTTTACACGAATTTTATTGTGCGATACAGAGTCCAAAATCTCACAAAGGACGACTTAGCCACGTTAGTCAGTTATATTTCGGTAGCCCGGAATATTTCTTTTTAAACAAAATACTTTTTTTAATAATCGAAAGCACAGGTTCAAATACGCGCGACAATGACTGAGGCTTAGGGCTAGGAACAAAACCCTACTCAATAATTATCTCCTATCCTATGTAACCTCAATCGATGAGTTTGCAACTTTTATGCCTTCACCAGCACTCTTCGTACAGATTGTGATTGCAACTACCTACTTTACGTACACGACAACCTACCTAAAGTATTTTGTTATGAAAAAGTCACAGGGTGAACAATGGATGAAAAATTGAAGGCGATATTGTTAGAATTTTCCACCGCTTATTCCAACATCGGTGGAAGGTTTCAATGCTAGTCACGTGCCAATCTTCCTTTAATTTGTTATTCGTTTAACATTTATCATTTATCTTGGGAATAACAAAATTTTGAATACCTACCATTAATTTAAAATTAAAGTGACAAGTAAAGCTTGGATTTGAAGGTTGCCTATCACTTTGTTTCTTAAAGAAAATGTTAGTCGCGATTTCATCCACGTATAGAATAATGACGTCAATTTGTTCGTTTGTTTGTAAACGCTTTATTGTACAACAAGGCAATGTATTGTATGTATTTTACATAGATTCAGAGTTTGAGTACAACAGCAGAACTTATCCCATAGATGAATTTCTTCCAGTCGACCATAGGATTAGTTAGAAAACAGTAGATTGAGCGTATACAAATTATAGATACAATATATAAATACAATATAGTCTTTAGTATATATGAATAACATATAATAATACCTTAATAAAATAAAATATCTAATAATACATATAAATAATGTAAATTGTACATTCTATTCTTACCACTTTTCTGAAACTGTATTTTATTTTCTGTTGTGCAATAAAGTGTATTTGTATTGTACTGTATAAATAAATATGTATATAAATAAGCAAATATTTAAAGAGAGGAGTATACTTATTATAAATGAAAACATCCACTACTTGGGTACACATGTTAAACATCCACAAGTTGGGAAAAACACCTTATGCCAGCACCGTGAAGCGTTAGCACGCTAAGTTTGATCACAGACGTCTCGTTATCTATAATGTAATGAGTCAAAAAATATATATACCTAAACATTAAGTATAATGAAACTTCACAGTCGTTTTGTCGACGTATGTTATACGAACCGGGGTCATGATGATATTGGAACAGGAAACGAAATTTAGATTAATTACTATCCAGAGAGACAATAGGGTTGTGAATCGATATTCAAAACCGCCAGCAGGCCAATAAAATTGGAGCAGCCTATCAGTAGAACTATGGAATTTAGCCACACGACTACAACTATAATTTGAAAATTTAGAAAACTCCCGAAAAAAACCATCAATCCAACTGTGTTAAAAGCCAAATATCTTCGAAACAGTTTAACCGATTTCCCATCAAAAATGGCTATCGCCGAGTTCAATCATAATAATAAAAAAAATATTATATCATCAATATACACCAAAAAACTGTTATGTGTTTAAAGCTAATCTTTAAAACGGCTTAACCGATTTAAACAAACATGGCTAAGAACCTATTGAAATCGGACTACGAATTACTAAGATACGTCCTGACAATGACTGGACATACTCACACACATTATCCCGACAACATGACACCCGTCGTTTGATGTCGGGTGATAAAAACGAGACACGCCTCCTGGAAAAATCCTCGTATTCTTTACTTTTTGTTATTGCTAGACAGTTTTAGATATCCCCATGAATATACTTATTATAACTCTATAAAAAGGACTCAAAATATGCTAACTAAATGAATGATGTACTAAAACAAATATATTATAATCAAAATAAAGTGATTATAGTCATTGTAGTAGTGCATAATAACGTACATTATTCCATAATAAACGAGCCGTGAAATTTTAATATACAACTTCTATCTGTCTGAAATTATATATTTTTTTCATTGTATATGCTATGGCAGAAGTGATAACTTGCGACAGGCTTGTTGGCAGTACGTCAGCCTTTTTGACGTAGTGCCCAATTTCCTATAAGCTGACGAAGTTTTGTTTGATGTTTTTACGAACGCTAGAGATGAGGTATAGTTTGCCGCATAGCGTAAAAATTAGACCTTAGAAATAGCCGTAGTAGAATGAGCTCTGTGTACACTGTTATTTATGTGCTGTCAATGTACGTTTGAGCCTGTTTACACTGGCGCGCATGAGTGACAACACTACACTAACGCAGAGCACGTTCTAACCCCCGGCAAAAAGTGGGGTTTATGAGTTTGAATTGTGAGTGTACGTGTATTGTCTCTGTCCTTATAACAAGGCAACGCATGATCTGATTAAGATGTGGTTTTTTATATACCTTATAGATGAGTGTTTGCGTGAAGACTCTAGCTATATAATTTCACTCACAGAAACCCTTATAGAACTAACGCTGTAGAAGAAAAGTCAGTATTATCGGGTAAAAATTTCGCATTGGAGGAGAAATGGACAGATTTGGATAACACCTTTTGTGTAACAAACACACACAATGATCGAAATCTGGCAGTCGATTCCAATCTATAGCTTGTATAGCAGTATAGGGTTTGTATATTTCTGTGGCCTTATCAGAACTGATGGTCTGATTAAGATATGGTTTTTATCTAATTGAATATTTTTGCCAATGCAGCATCAGCGTTTTCGCCCGTGTGAGTTTTTGGTGTGTTCTAAGGGCGGAGTAAAAAGTACTTTTCACTGCAGGCAGTCTATCATGGTAGGTATAGGTCACGTTATGTGGGGATTGAATAAACGTTTTTCTGCTGTCGTCTTTCCTAGTTGGCACGGCGCCTAATTTCCAGACCGAGTTGTAGATCTACAGCGGTCAGTAGTATAAAAATGAAATTGGAAACTTTAAAAAAATTTAATTCGTTGGGTCTTGGTAATTGTAAATAAAGTAACCGCAACACAATACATAATACGATAAACAAAAGGCTCATAATTTATATAGAATTTTTTATGGAGCCATAATGAGATACGCTTATACGTAGGTAGTGATAATTAGTAGGTACCTATTTATATGAATGTGGAACGACATAGGTCAGTTTCTGCAATGAAATAAATATCCATTTTTGATAATATTCCAACATATTATCATTTCCCCTCTTTTCGTCTGCTACGATGGAGCTAAAACGAGTACTAAACATTGACTGACCTACTTTAAATTTGGTTTATCTGAAAAGTTAAGTTTAAAACGCTTTAAAATCAGCTTTTGGCGAATCTACTCGAAGTACAACAACTATTACATACTCTGACGAATTTAAAAGGGGCAGAACTAGTCTTGAAAATGACGACATTTAGTGGAAGTCTACCAACGGCAGTCACTACAAAATGTGTGCGGAAATGCTGGTAGGATACCTACGAATCATATACAAGGACATGTAGAACTACCGCTGTGTGTGGCCACTATTTTCTCGGAGTGGACATCTTGTAACACTATTGTAGAAAATTGTAAAGTATCCAATAATGGCATTACCTAAAGTTTTGAAAAGTGTGCAGGATAGACGACCAAACTATAGCGGGTTTAAGGGAATCATGCTTTACTATGATACTTCACACACTTCCAAAGGCGATTATTTTAGAATTCGGTTTGCCTTGACTTTGCGGTCCCGATTTAGCTCCCTATGTGATTTTTTTTATTCTTAATTGTCAAGGATAAAATAAAAACAAAGTTTTCTTCAAGTGCAAATCAGGGGAATAAAATGTTTCTAGAGCTAGTTTAGCCCATAGAGTTAATTTACATAGAGATAACGGAGAATTTCCAAATATATTTTTGTAATTTATGACCTACAGCATAAATTGCAAAAATATATTTAATTTCGGGTATATTAAACTTACTTAATGATAGTTATAATCTTGAAATTGTACTTTATTAACTTCTTAGTAGGAAATTAATGAGACTAGCTGATAAACTCCTCGAAGTAATAAATATTTTCAAAACAATTTTCATAGTTTCGTAATTAGTTTCAGAAGTGGACAAGTGATTTGTTTGATAAATTCAGAACAAGTTAGGGAATACTATTCTAAAGTTTAATTAGAAAGGGATCTATTATTGGTTGTAGTCAGAGAAAAGCTACTACGGAAATGGACTATTGTATTTATTTTAATTTCTATTTGTAAATAGATCCTGTTTTTAATTTTACCATTAAAATTTCCACGAAGAAAATATTACGCAATATTAAGGAAAACAACGTTTCCGATTCAAAGAATAAGTCACTGGATAATATAACAGATGAAAAATTCTCAAATAAGGTGGATTTCGTACGGCACCTCTCGCCGCTTCGGTATACGATTTTACCTATTAGCAGGTGACCTTCTACCGTGTGATTTATCAGTGCGCGGTGCGATGGAGAAGTGGTAGGCTCCCGCCTGCATAGAATGATATCGTTTATCGCATACGCGACGTAAAAGTGGGATAGTTGTATATTTCGTCTAAGCGAATGAGCAGGATAAATATTATCTCGCGCGACATAAACGTTTATCGCGCCTGTTATACAGTGCGCTGTCGCTGCATGGTCTTTCATAAGGGCGTTAACATTGCGCGTTCTGCGACATGCAGTGTTTAATTACATATTGACCACAGCAGAGAAAACTCTCCACTCTTGTTCTCGAAATCCGTGCAGCTGAGGGTTCCAACTGCTCCATCCTGATAATGCAGGGTTACTGCCTTCCAAAGCCTAGAGGATTGAAGATATGTTCATTTTGAATTGACGTTATAGGTAGGTATCGACTTCATCATTAAACTGTAAGAACCGATATCTCAATCCTGATATAGTAACCAGAGAATTATTAAGATAACGATTAAACAACTTTAAATCACTCTCTCTTATTAAAGGAAGGTTGTATCGTAATATTTTTGAGATCATCCGTTCTAGCGGCTATCGATTTATTAAGATCTATTAAGTATATATACTAAGAAGTATTTCTTGCAATTCAAATTGTAATATCTACTTAGAATCACTCTCTCTTATTAAAGAGAGAGTGATTTAAATTTGTTGAATCGTTATCTTGGGATTACAGCAGAACGCATTGTAGAAAATAGAAAGTCGAAAATAAATACTACATGGAGTTCTATCTACACTTCTTCTTTTTTTTTCTTAGTAGAAATTACAATTTGAATTGCAAGAAATACCATATCCGTATTCAAAATGATCTTAACAAATCTATAGACGCTAGAACGGATGATCTCAAAAATATTACGATACAACCTTCCTTCACACAATGCAGCAAACAAATAAGGCGTTCGCGAATGACAGGCCTTCAATTGGAGCTTAATTGGTCATCCCTTGAAACCTAATGCCATCAACCTATCTCTAGACCTCGAGTTCATCGATCATATAGATTCTTATCAATCTAATTATTCAGATGAAGATAGATTATTATCACCAGAATGAAGCCACCGGTCGCAACCCTCGTCTTTGCCAAATGAAGGAAACACTAACTTCGCATGCTGCCGACGATAGGAAGAAGTGGCATGGCATCGAGAAGTGGAAGTTTTTGTCATAGCAGAGCCAAGATTTGAAAGGGCAATCCCTTTCACTAAGGAGGAATATCTTTAGATAACAACAATAATACGCGTTGTGAAGTCAGCTGCCACTGAGCACCCTAGAACAACTATTTATCACAACTTATACGCTGGGTTTATGAAAGTATAAGACAACTTACTCCTTTTACTTGCAAATTTCCTGGGCATTGTTGAAAGTTTCGTAGACGTATAGTCTTCACTTTAAGTTTGGACGACCCACAACAAGTTCGGAGAGGGGAGCAAAACTTTATTTAGATCACATAACTTGTCAAATCGTTGGTGCAAATTGTTGTTGATGGTTTTCTTTTGAACAATGTTTGTCTTTGTATCGTGCAGACTCACAATGGGTTGAGTTTATTGGTAATTGATATGTTTTGCTCAGTCTAAATTGTCAAGTTTGGTACCAAACCTATAGGGTCCAAACATTGATTTACTTAGCATTGCGTACCTAATACTGTTCCTTTTTATCGCTTTAATACTTGGATCCGTATTGTAATTATTATTTATGGACTAATGCAAAGATGTGGGTATTATTACATATTGAAAATTCTCAAGACTCAGTTACAGTACCTATAGCGAGTTAACCATCGATATGCAATCACAACTTCACGTGCATTCAAATGGAATGAAGGCTATTAAATTCTGGGAATAAAGTATTCGTAACGACTGTAAAACAAAGGGTATTTTTGTATTCTGCCTGGATTGAAGCGAGTTTTTAAAGTGGTCTCTTGCGCTCTGTATGCAGGGTTGGAATATTGAATGACTTACGCAAAATTGTCTTTAAGTACTATCATTTAATTGTGACCGACTATTTAACGTGCCCTCCGAACTCGTATTATGCCACTTGTGGTCAGTGGTAATTTGCAACTTCCCTAAACGAAAACGAATTGCGAATGCGATTGCGACACGAGTGCTTCTAGTTGGTTCCGAATGTTTTCAATTGGAGGCTAAGTCGGTGGCCTACAGGGAAGGTTAAAAACATTGACTGTCACAAATCGACCAATCCGCACTGGGCCCGCGCGTGGTGGATACCCTCTCCTAGGAGGCTATGCCCCAACAGTGGGGTCGTGTTTGATGATAACGGGAAGAAGCGTCATTCCTAAGATACAGGTTCCGCCATGACCTAAAGATATCCTAGTGTAGACACCAGTCCATATTTGTGAATTACATAAAAAAAAATTGAAATTTTGCATTTGGATTCATTCTATAGTAGATTTTTATAAGGCTGTTAATGATGATGATTTCCCGGTGACCAATTTTATTCACAGCAGCTATACAATACAACTAAATCCTTTAGCGTAGAAACTCTACCATGGAAAGGTTTAATTTGGGCCACAAAAATATCGGAAAAATATCACCAATAAGTATCTTTTATTTCACTTATTTCGCGACACATTATGTACACGTGAGAAATGAACGACATAGAACAAAATATTTACAAACACAAAATACATGATATTGAATAAAAAAAATTCGAAAGCTAGTGTTTGCTAGATGGTTCTTAGCCATATTAATAATAATAAATATCCACCCATTTACATACACAGCGCCATCTAGTTCCAAACTAAGCAACTAGGCTTGTATTATGGAGACCAGATTGTTTATACACTACACAAATACCATTCCTTGTAAACACATACATAATTGAACCCAATGAAAACATCCATATCTCTGGTATACGTGTCCGTATTCGTCGGGATTCGAACCCGCAACCTTTTAGAATAAACACTGACGTTTCTAACCACTGCATCAAACAGGTCATCAGATTAAGCCGTAACGAAGAAACAATAAAACGTATTTGATGGATTGATTCATTGAAGATATTTAGCTTTTGACACAATTGGTTTATTTTTGTGGAAGTCGTAGTCACCCGGAGTTTTCTAAATTTGTTTTTAATATCTTTTATGATCTTAGGATCAAAGGTGTTCTATTTTCTACATTTTTACAAAGAAATAGAACTAAATTATCTGTGAAATTGACGATTACAAGTAATTTAAGGTAATTATCGATGCTAAGCTAATTTTGTGAGAAAATGCCATAATATCTCTATATCTCGCTTTGCTATAATATTCCCCGGACGCATTCAACCCTGTAACCTTGAAGACGTTGGGGCAAATCTTCCTCTGAAATGCTATAAGAAAAGCCAGAAAACGTGGTCTTTGAAACTTGGAAAAATTTGAAAAAAAAAAGGAATTTGAGATAAGTTTTATAATGTGATAAGCTCTGTCTAATTTTCAACATAATTAATAAGTACCTATTATTGTTATTATATTTATATATGCCACGCCCCATACGTCAGTAGTTAAGCGTTGACTGTGAGATAATTATATCGTAGAATATTTTGTAGCATACGTTTCGGCCTCGGGATCAACAAAATTTAAATAATAAAACATCTAAGAGTATATCATCTCTTTTCGCACGTTGGAAAACTTTTGGCATTATTGTGCGCAAAGCTGGCGTTGGATATAAAATTACGCAATAACAAATTTGTGAACATTTCGCTATTCCTGGAACCGTGTTTAATGAAAATAATTCATTACATCCGTTAGGTAATTTGCTCTTGAGGTTCCCAAATAGGCTGAGGCGAAACCTCTATTTGGATATTGTACACGTGAATATTAAAAAAGAAAGTGAAGTGTGAGTATATAACATAACTGTGGACAGTCTTTTTAAACCGACAAGTTGTATTAAGTTATTTGTTTATCTCGTCATAATTCGGTTTTGTAAATTAATGATTTTCGTACTTATTGATTCAGTTGTGCGAAAAGATCTTCCTTCGTTCCAAATTTGAAAATTGTATGGCACCCAGAAGTGTATTATAGGTTAGATGATATGTCAGTGAGCGGTAAATGAAAATACGACACTAAGGGAGGTATTTTTTTAATCACAGTTAAAAATATAGCGCTATCACACGCAATCCCACTCCCACTTTTTATAAGAATAGGATGTACAAGTTCATATGTATATATTCTTCATTATCATTCGTCATCATTTCAGGCTATCTTTACCCCACTGCTGAACATAGGCTTACCCCAAGATCTTCCGTTACATACCTACGATCTCACAGCTTGCTTTCTTACTTTCTATTACGTTTTCGTAATAAATTAATAATGTAAGTTTACAAAGACTACTTTGTATGTACAAAGTTGGTACTAACCTATTTTGGTGGTGTGTAATATACATAGAAGAAAATTAATGCGACGAATGATATATATTATGCTTAGATATGGTAAGATATATATCATTATTTAAATGGAAAATCTTAAGAAAAGGCGGTGTCATCTATATTTTGCGTCCATACCGTGATCATATTTTTATCTGCCCTCAACGTGACTTCATGGCGCTACAAAATCTGTTGGTAAATTACATTTTTACGGGCAGCTGTTGTTATGTGAGCGAGCACTCGCGCAGCCCTCGCGACCGAATGTTTTGCAAAATGTGTGGGGCTCGTAAACAAATATGAATTTTGTGTACCTACTCGCAGTACAAGCTTTCACGTACTCGTATCTACTCGTTACTTGTATGCTTATGTATCTCTGAAGTGACTGTATCAGTTACAGAAAAAACAAGTTGTTTTTACTTGTATTTTGGTACTATATCTCTGCATTTAAGGTGACAGCCCGACGTCCTCAGAAATCGCGTGGCTGTTGACAGTTTCCCGGAAGGAAGGACTGGTTGCTTACATATAGTTAACAATTTTTTCAACGAACGAACCATATCGGTTTTTTGACATCGACACAGTATTGACAATTAATTAGTTTTATATTATGATAACATACATTATTTTAACATAACCTACCTAACGCTAACCTAATTTATTAAATATTTGCATGTTAGTTTTAAATACATTTTGAACGGGACTTCTGCTATGTATCATCATCTTATGCTATACCCAAAACAGCAAAAAGCAAATAAATTATTTCGTTTCATTTCAATTCCCCAATTTATTCTTTAAAATAAAGAACTATCGAACTCCGTAATGTTCATACACATATATGAAATGGACGTCAAACTTGTCGTAATATACTTAATTTTCGCCAGCCGGTGTTTGATATATAACTAAAAGGTTTATTGTGTTTGCGTTTACAAAGGTAGGTATTGATCCTAAAAATTATGAGACAATAAGGTTATTATCTAGTTTAATTTGCGAAGCAATTCGCGGGTTAAATTAAATAATTAATGATGTTCTTGTTGAAAACCATTTACAATAAATTCACAGGAAACGCCCATAAATGTGCACTTTGTTTTGCCTCTGGTATTGTGCTATGCAAATTAGAGACTGTGTTCCTGATAATTTATTGTTGTGTAGCCTCCTTTTTGGTAGAGTTGACAAACAAAACAGTCTATGTGAATTATTCCTGTTCACGAAATAATATTCAATATAAGGTAGAGTTTAATCATGCGTACAATTAGGAGCAAAGTTGATCAAATGTCTACAATATTAAGAAATTTTGTTTTAAATTAAATTCAATGTAAACTTATAGTACATTGAATTTAATAACTTTCTATGGCAATTTTTAGGGTACCATAAGACCATAAGTCTGCCGGTCAAGACCATTATTTATCAGAAACGTGTGGAGGATCAACTTGAAACTAAAATCAAATACCAAGGAGAAAAAAGTGAATAGATTTATGTTACATTTTGACACTCGCAAATAAAAGCCATAATCTATATAAGTACACATTTACGGGGTACTTCCCGGTGCTCTACATACTTGAAAGGCACAAAGGAAGGTAGTGGGGCACAAGTAAAGAAATAAATTACAAAAATATTTAATTTGAAAATATGTGTGGAATTATTAAGACATTATTATGTATATCTTTTTCCAAGTACGTACCTACAGCAATTCTATATACGATTTGCGTGATTATCTTTTAATTGGAAATAAGATGCTCTCGAGGTCGAAAGCGAATTTTCAATCGCTCTCATGGTTAATTTACAATTTATGATGCTGATGACACGATGACCATAATGACCCTGGAATTTCTTAACAGTTGATGGCAAAAGTGGTTTAGTACATTAACATTTGTGTAGAGTAAGGAAGGGAGTATTATTTTGATTACACGATTGGTAGACAGAGATCGCAGTCGGTTGTTTTGCTACTTTTGGCGGTTTCATTATTTGAAATGCAGCTATAACATTGTAAAGTGGCATTCTATGGAACTTGCTACATATGTAAACAAAAGACGATCTCAGATCTCTCTCATACCTACTTGTTTTTTATTACTTTCGGTATTTTATTATTCGATAATATGGTTTGACATAAGTTAAGGAGTAAGTAATAGTCTTGCCTATCACTAGTAAATTCATCATTCAAAGACAATTTCTATTATGGCGGTTCGTTTGAATAGTTAGCAAGTTCCATAGAATGTTAGTTTAGATAAATGTGATACGTAAATCTTATTTGTTAATATTTCCTCAGTAATTGACTTTCGATACTAATTTGATGAAGATTTATAGAATCATCCGTGATTTGGTGATACAAAATAGGTATCTAACTCGGGGGATTTCACGAAATATCTGGTACCGTCATTCCACATATAGAGTTCCCAGTTTCCATGTTTAAAGCTAAAAATAGAAAGGTTAAAAAACATAGGAGTACCCAAGCGAGACACAGCTTGTTAGTGCTTAATTAAACCCGTCTTGGAGCAGCAACAAAGTAAAAATAAAGTCATTAAGAAGTCAAGACTAAGCTATAGTTATAAGTTTTGGGTAGTCACTTTATATTGTAATTCGTCGTAATCGTAATACACACAAATTGTCGCTAGCTCTAGGGTGAATCAGTTTAGAAAAAAATACCCAGACGAGGTTGATAATTTTAGATATCATTCTTTTATAAATTATATAACACAATATAGAAAAAGAGATAACCAACACTAATGTTCTCGATGAAAATTATTTGTCGAGGTTTTGATTCTTGTTTTTACCATTTATTTCTATCGAGAAATATACATAATATAATATATTTACTTATATATTTATTTCTATCGAGAGAAGTACTTATATTCCACCTTGCTTATGCATATTTTCTGACGACCGAGTATCATTTACTATAAAGTACTGTTTTTACAGTATTTGAAACAGTCGTGGCGTAGTGGTTAAGGCAAGTCGGTGGCTTACTTAAATACGTACATATTATCACGCCTGTTTCCCGTTGGCGTAGGCAGAGACTATTGATTGCCAAATGCACCGATCAGTGATGGCTTAAAAACACTGTCAGGTGCTACACATATTTACCAACCTGCAATGGGCCCATCTAGTGGATTATAACCCAAATCATTTTCCAGCGACAGGAAGCTGTGCTTCAACAGTGGGGACGTGTAAGGCTGATGATGATACACAGTTTTTTACTAATTACTAAATGGGTCTAGCGGGGGACGACGGACTACAACATGTGCAAGTAAAGCACGATATACGTCACACTCGACCACTGAACCATATTCTACCTACCTCGTTTTCGTGGAAGTCATGTGCATCTGTTCACTCTGAAATAGACATAGCTGTCTAAAGCTAGTTAAGAGTTATTATTTACCCAATAGTGAATTTGTTATATTTTTACGTTAAGTAGATTGATAATGTTGTCCATAAATGCAATATTAAACATGTAGTTATTTTAAATTCCTTACTATATGGTATACGTAAGCATATTAATCATCATCATATCGCCACAGGACGTCCACTGCTGAACATAGGCCTCCTCCAAAAAATTCCAGAGTGATCGGTTGAACGCGATCCGCATCCAGCTATTACTCGCGACCTTTATCAGGTCGTCTGTCCACCTTGTGAGTGGACGTCATACGGTGCGCTTGTCGGTGCGTAGTCTCCTCTCGAGAACTCTAATGCCGTACCGGCCATCAGCCGTACTGCCCACTGCCATTTCAACTTTGCTAATCCGCTGGGCTATGTTCGTTCGCCTACGGATTTCTTCATTCCCGATTCTATCACGACTGAATGCCGAGCATCACCCTCTACATAGGTCGTTGCATTGACGTTGAGCTTTCTTTTGAAGCCCATACATAGTAAGAGACCACGTTTTAGTGCCATAAGTCATAACTGGTAACACACATTTTCGTCTTCTTATGTTCCCAGTAGTTCTGTTGGACAGTTCTGTTGGCCGAACTAATGGGAATATTTGTCTCACTAGTTCTATCAACAGAACAAATGGTACTAGGGATTCCCAGTAGTTCTGTCGAGTTCTAATTCGAGTGCGAGCAGAGCGAGCCCGGATCGCCCGCCATACCCTTCGTGTTAGGTTGACATGTTATTCACTAGAACTAGTGGGACAAAAAAATCCCATTAGTTCGGTCAAAAAAAAGTTCAAGTTATTTACAGAACTAGAGAGACAAAAATTCCCATTAGTTCGGCTAACAGAACTGTCCAACAGAACTACTGGGAACAAAGGTTCGTCTTCAAGCACTGAGAGCGTCTTCAAGTATTTTGGACGAAAAGCCGTTGCGCAGTTTCCTAAGAAGAATGGCATAGTTAGCATATTAATAACAGTAGTAAATGTCGCAACGTTTTGCAAATTACGTCGTAGCTACAAAAAGAGAAATGTTTTATTCTGTGGTCTTAAGTAACGCAATGACTTATATTTTCGAAGGTAGAGTTTTGTTATGCTGAAAAATTGCAGGTATCATAGCGGCACCGAGGGACGTTATTCACTTGTATCTAAAATGAAAATCTTGATGTTTGCACACCCTACTCCCTCTTTGCTATAAAACACATAGTATTTTGTAACATTCGGCACTTATTTATTTCTTCGAAGTATGTACAAATGTATCTGTTTGCTGAAGTCATGGAAGTAACTCAGCGGGAAGAAACATAATTATTGTTCTCTACAAAATAGGGCTTTTTTCCGTAAATATTATTGTATTATTTTTACAAAGGTATTTTATTTAGTTTTCTATCTAATAACCGGATACGAAGTGCAATGACTGAGAAATAGACCTTAATCGTGTAATTTTAATTCATCGTCATTCCGTCAAAGGATGTTCACTGCTGAATATAGGCCTCCGCCATATATTTCTAGAACGACCGGTTGGAAGCGGTTTGCATCCAGCGATTTATTATCTATATTTATAGGTGATTCGTCTAACTTGTGAGTGGAATACCCTTCTTATAACTGGGGGACGGCGAGATGGTTAGATGGGAGTGTTATATCGGGAGGGATACCCACTAAAACCCCGCGGCAACCTTCCTCGGCAGTAGGGAGGACCTGGGAACGCATAAATCATCATCAGCCTTATCAATGAGTTTCGTTCGTCTATGGACTATTGTATACCCGATTCGCTCTCGTAGTGAAACGCTGAGCATTGCCCTATGTATAACTTATGAGATCAATCTTCAATTCACAAATCCGCTGAGCTATGAAATTCTTCATACCTGATTCGCTCTTCTAATCTAGGGTAACGCCGAGCATCATCCATTACTTCAATTAGGTTATAATACAAAATATTAATCATTATCATCAAGCGATAATTAACACGACACAATGAACAATTAGGCTTAATCAACTGTTTATATTCTACATTAATAAATATGCTTTTAATTTAATTATCTTAATATAAATTACATTGAATATAAATAGACTGGCTATGAATCCATGAACACAAATAAATAAAGATGTAATTATGTAATGTTTAAAATTATTATCGTAATGTTAAATTGATTTTAGATTAACTAATTTAAGAATTATTAATATCGGAAAAACGTGGTAGCTATCGTGAAAAATAAATTTCAACACGTATCTAATTGCTGTTATGTACCTTTGTACTTTGTATGTACTGCGTGCGATTTGAGTCCGGCATTTTTTATTATATGCGTTCTGTAAGGACGATGATTCCGGTTGCTACGGGTACGCGGCGCTTTAGCTCCTCGCTACCTCGTCGCGGCGTCCTCGCTCGCTTCCGCAGTTCCGGCTGTTTGGATGGCGCTTTGTGCCATCCAGCCTCCGCTCGTCTTCCTACTCCTCGCCACACGTGGGCTAGGCCCGCTCCACGTTCACGCCTCCGGCTTAAAAAACACTCTAGTTGTACCTCAAGGGTGCAAAGGTCCTAATCAGCGAGAGCGCCGAATTCGGACTTTTGTCATTCCTATGATTATGTAAATTGAAAGTTAAATTTACGTCACAATTTATAAAGTTTCTGGCAAATGTGATTGTGGTATTATAATAATTAGTTTTTTTTAAAATCTGTGATCTTATGATATTATGGCACAAGCGACCGTTGTCAAAAGCAAGAAAGGTAGGTACTTTAAAAATCTGGTTACAGAATTTTTAGAAAGTGATTAAAAGTGATTTAAGTTAAAAGCATTTACGTCAAATAAAATTATTGAAAACAGATTATACTCGTAGGTATAATAAAACTTCGATGAATAGTTTTCGAACATTTAAAGTTCGATGAAACATCATCATTAGTTTTTAATTTAGAGTTATTAAGCAGCGGCGGACGTTCTGTGGCTGATATAATGATGATGATGAAACAGTGTTCTGGATCCACACGGCAGTAAAAAGTGTAACAACTGAGATACAACACTTAGGGTTTACGAATCGGAGTCGTGGTTTCGATCCCCGACGGGGTACATGTTTAGTACTCGGTGAACAGAGTACAGGTACTGTACATGTACAATAAAAAAAGCAGAAAGAATAAGGTTTATGACAACAGACCTGCCTTCTATAAGAACTGACAGTTGTTAGAATTCCACGTAATTAAAAAGAAGACTATTTTGAATAATTCAACGCACGCCACGTATTTAATAAGATCGGACCTGAATTTTCCATATAGTACTTCCGGTTTACCTCATTGTGCAGTGAATAATCCTATCTGAATAATAATTTTCATGCAACGGCTCAGCTGGCGCATTAGGGCAGTACGTGAGACTTGAAACCTATCCGCGTACCTTGTTAGTATTCAAGGAGAGTGCTGAGATTTAGTTGGGGCTACCTAGAAAGACTTGTTCGGAAGTGGATGGATATACCAAGGGAGTTTTGTTACTGCTACGTAATTTTATGATATAGGTACGATATTTTGAGTTAGAAAACTCAATATATCTTTTAACGATAAAAGTGAATTTGGGTTATTTATTAGATCATAATATCGTTTAGTAAAAAGTAGATTATGGAAGACTGAAGAAGGAAAAAGATCCGAGGCGGCCCTTAGCCGAGCACTCATTTACCTACCATCGAAAGCCTCTTTACCAGCTACGAATAATTGCGTCCTATCTGTCGAACATGGGCGTGTCGGACGTTAGGATGAGAGGGTTGATGCAGACATACAACGTCATGCGGTGTTCCACAGGGATCGACGATACGACAGAGTTGGCGGTCCGTGCCAAAACCTGCCATGCAGAAGGAAGGCATCCTCACCATAGCAGATGTTGCACATGTGGTGAATCGGATAAGGCGGCTGGGCGTCGAAGTTGATCCTAAACAAGCCCGAGGCCATATATTATGAGTCTCGTAAGGGTCCACCTAGGACATCTCACATTATTGCGAGTGGTATCCGGGACCAAGCCTTTTGCATGGACTAAAACTCATAATGTCACTTAACTTATAAATTGCAGTTAACAGTTTTGGAAACTTCGATATACTTATTCAGATAAACTGACTTGTATCGATTACAGAAATGCAAACCATACTCCAACTCCAAAAACATTTTTATGGAAATTTCCATTCACATCATCCACCTACACCTACTTGGTAACTTCATATAGGTACTTACAGTATCTAAATTGTGCCGTGTCGGTTCTTTCCGGCACAAAAGTAACGGATCCATAACACGTGTGGGCGTCGCAAATGGCAACTAAAGTTTTCAGTTATTAAATTCTACTTTATTATTGCTACAGCGCAGGTCAGGTATAGATAGGCAGCACATCACCATAATTACTCTTTGGAGCGCGCTTGTATATTTCGCCGAAGCACGATTTGCCGAATGCCAATGATATTGTGGAGTATTTTTATTAAAAATTTTTGGTGAATGCCACAATAAGTCTAGGTAATTAGAAAAGATAAAGTTATTAAATAAATATTATTAAACCAATACCGATAATCACAGCTTACTTAGATGACTTACCTAGATGGTAGATTAACAACAATTTCAATGTAGATCCCAAACAATACCGTAAGTGTGAGTCAGTTTGTTGTTTATTGTAGGTACGTATTAAAGAATAAAATAAAGATGTTTATTTCTTTTTCTACAAACCTACACATTAAATTCATAAGGTTGAGACTTCCTAGTAAGTATTATCCCACCAAAAACATTCTGTAAAAAACTAGCCAAGTCTCGATGGAGCTGCTTGATTATCTCTAAAAAGTAATGAAATCTATACAAAGTCGTGCCAAGTTCCTTACTGCGATTTCTTTATTATTATAGTTAATGTTGTGTGACTTGGCCGTTGAAGGGTACACAGGGGTACAAAACCAGGTGCTCCATGACACCATTGCACCAATCTGTCGCCAGAACCGCTACGCATTGACGATGGAAAATTGCCACTTGGAAAACGTTGATTCAATAACCAGTCAATTGTAGGCTTGATAAAGCCACTAACGTATAAAGAATGTTATGTAAACGCCACACAGATTATTCGCTAATAGTTTGCCGTTGAACATTCTTAATAACATAATTAATAACATTAATAGCGGTTCTGGCGACAGATTGGTGCAATGGTGTCATGGAGCACCTGGTTTTGTACCCCTGTGTACCCTTCAACGGCCAAGTCACACAACATTAACTATAATAATAAAGAAATCGCAGTAAGGAACTTGGCACGACTTTGTATAGATTTCATTACTTTTTAGAGATAATCAAGCAGCTCCATCGAGACTTGGCTAGTTTTTTACAGAATGTTTTTGGTGGGATTTCACTTCTTTTTGTAGAAACGTGGGCATATTCACATGTTCACATTTTAATTTGTGTAATGTTCGAGTAGAATAAAATTTATCGTTTGACTATTTCTTCTTGTAAACTTGTAATAAGTATAAGTAAGTGTAAGTATAAAAGCCAGTCTAGTCTTATCCAGAGTTTTCTTTTAATTTTATTTATATTTGTATTAAAAGCAGAAGGGGAGGCATTCGCCCAGCAGTGGGACGTTATAGGCTAGATTAAATTAGAAGATGTGTCCCACTACGCTGGACAGTCGATTTTTTTATGTACCAATAGTAGAAGGGGGCATTACCATATCTCTAATACAGCTGGGACCAGCTGAAAGTTAATCGTTCGACTATTTCTTCTTGTAAACTTGTAAGTATAAGTATAAAAGCCAGTGTAGTCTTATCCTGAGTTTTCCTTTAATTTTATTTATATGCGTATTATAAGCAGAAGGGGAAGCATGCGCCCAACAGTGGGATGCTATAGGCTAGATTAAATTAGAAGATGTGTCCCACTACGCTGGATTTTTGCAATGACAGTCGATTTTTCTATGTACCAATAGTAGAAGGAGGCATTACCATATCTCTAATACAGCTGAGACCAGCTGAGGGTTCTTCATCAGATACTTCAGACCTTCGATTTTTGACATCAAATGAAGCGGCCCACCAAGTTGAATATTTTTTGTAAAGGCGGTATATGTCGATCTCTAATAGTTTGGTTGGGCTCTTGTGTTTCCTAATCAGGGTCACCAGGTACTCCAGATCTTCGATTATCCTAGTTTTTATAGTTTTCCCTTTATGTAGCCATTAAACCATAACTCTGTACCAAATTTCAGCTCTCTGACTTTATGGGAAGTACTACTTCTATTTTGATGATCATGAGTGAGTGAGTGTCATAAATGCGAAACTTTGCTTTCGCTTAACTTCGGAACTAAATGACCTACAGACTTGAAATTTTGGATTTTAAGTATGTGATTATAGCTTACTGGATGACGAAAATTTCTGCGTTCTAGTCTTATCCAGAGGTTCTAAAATAGGGGCCTGAAAATGCGGCGAAATGGTTCCAGTAAAGGATGGTACGGCAGTGTTTGCTTCGCGCTCGATTTGGCGGGGGCACTGCCGTGCCCCCCGATAATACTTTTGGCAGGAAGCCTCGCTCCTCCATAACAAACTTTTATTTTATTTAAATGAGAAATAATTTCAAAAAAGTAGGTATAGGTACAAAGAAACAGTTATGTGCTTTGACTTTTGGTGAAATGTGTTTGTAAACGCTTTATTGTACTTCATATGAAACATACATGAATAAATGTGTGTGTGTATGTATATATATATATGTGTGTGTTTATATATGTGTGTGTATAGATATATAATAATATATGGCTTAACGATGTAGTTAAGCCACATAAGATGTATGTATTAATAATATAATATGATTAAATTAAAAGTTTGGAAAACCCCCGAGAGAACAAGCGATTATATCATCCAGATAAACCAACTGTGGATAAAGCTAAATATCTATGAAACTGATTAACCGACTGCCTTCAAGATCATATATAAAAAAATTAGCTAGCCATCGATTGACTATGATTCATATCATCGTAATACACCAAAAATCTGCAATCATTACACTCGTCTTTTTTGTCGTGGGTTAAAAAGAAGTGTGTAATTATTATTTTCGGTATAATCGGCTAAAAGGTTATTTAGCTAGTTACATCAAGTTAGATCCCTATATTATAGGTACAATCGCCTATTATGAAAGTTTCTTGATAAAATGTTACTTATAAAATGGAGAATCCTTTAGCTAGTGAAGATGCTGTAGGTACCTATATACGTACGAGTACGTATTATTTAGCTTAAATGTTGAAAATTTTCACCCCTTTATCAAACATTTTATCGATTTTGAACTTAAGCCTACCTTTAGCTATTAATTGCCAATTTATTTGGGCCATCTTAAGTATCTCTTAAGATCTGGAAATTCCGCTTAAACATATAAGCCTTTCTACCAGTCCTTCAACGCGTCCTATTTGAAGATAATTATGACGAGTTCTCCTATTTCTCTTGAAGAAGTAAGTCTCGCTTCCAGTACTAAATGTGGATTGTGGAAAATGCTACACATGAATACTGCTTTGAATTTATTTGGAAATTCCTCAATTTAGATACTAATCTTGGGGCACGGCAGTGCCCCCGCCAAGTCGAGCGCGAAGCAAACACTGCCGTACCATCCTTTACTGGAACCATTTCGCCGCATTTTCAGGCCCCTATTTTAGAACCTCTGGATAAGACTAGAACGCAGAAATTTTCGTCATCCAGTAAGCTATAATCACATACTTAAAATCCAAAGTTTCAAGTCTGTAGGTCATTTAGTTCCGCAGTTAAGCGAAAGCAAAGTTTCGCATTTATGACACTCACTCACTCACTCACTCACTCACTCATGATCATCAAAATAGAACTAGTACTTCCCATAAACTCAGAGAGCTGAAATTTGGTACAGAGTTATGGTTCAATGGCCACATAAAGGGAAAACTATAAAAACTAGGATAATCGAAGATCTGGAGTACCTGGTGACCCTGATTAGGAAACACAAGAGCCCAACCAAACTATTAGAGATCGACATATACCGCCTTGACAAAAAATATTCAACTTGGTGGGTCGCTTCATTTGATGTCAAAAATCGAAGGTCTGAAGTATCTGATGAAGAACCCTCAGCTGGTCTCAGTTGTATTAGAGATATGGTAATGCCCCCTTCTACTATTGGTACATAGAAAAATCGACTGTCATTGCAAAAATCCAGCGTAGTGGGACACATCTTCTAATTTAATCTAGCCTATAGCGTCCCACTGCTGGGCGAATGCCTCCCCTTCTGCTTTTAATACGAATATAAATAAAATTAAAGGAAAACTCTGGATAAGACTAGACTGGCTTTTATACTTATACTTACTTATACTTATTACAAGTTTACAAGAAGAAATAGTCAAACGATTAATTTTATTCTACTCGAACATTACACAAATTAAATAAACAAACGAAAATTTGGTCAAAATATAATGCATTGGCTAAGAGTGGCGGTGATACCCGCACGCGTCGCTAGATGGCGTTGACTGTATTTTAAAACGCGCTTACGTTTTGTTTTTCCGATAACCTTTTATGGCAAAGTGGCAACCGGCCGCGTTACAGTCGTTTACGACATTCTTCTATTGCGCTTGAAAATGTTTGCTAGGGATTAGGAGGGATTATTTGCATTTCGTTGATTTCGCTGATTATTTCGTGAGGTTTGCTAAGGTTAATTGGCAGGTTGTTATTATATTAATTCAAAGATTTAAACAGGTTAGGAATTATATGGTTAGTGACGGATTACTGATTATTACTTAATTGTCAGAATTAAAAGAAGTTTCAATTGAATACTTTATTTAATTGTTAATTATTTAGTACCTACTTTTAGTTTTCTAGGTTTAATTTACAGTTAGGCAGTACTTCCAATCGCGTTCGTGTTTATATCTAGTTTAGTTTATTTAGTTAGATATTACTTCGTTTCGTTTAAAAATATCATTAATTTAGCTGTATTTCAGTACTAGGTAGGTAGTACCTTTGGTAGAAAGTTCATTCATAATTAATTATATTGACACTTGTCTAATAATTAAGAGTAACGTTTTGCTTATAGTTTGTATAGATTGAGTAGGCAGAGTAATATTTTCTTTAAGTTTTTTTTATTAAGACAAAAGAAGTCTTAAAGATATAAGTAGGTTTTAGTCTAAATATTATCGGTATTTCTGATTTGTTGTCCATATACTAAAGGTCGTTGAGTTTAATTGTGTTTGATTTCGCAAGATAATAATTATCGTAAAAAATGTCGATAATATTAAAAGACGACGATGAACTTAGTGGCTACCAAGTAGTTGGTATGCCCAAAGACGGGTCTTGTCTCTTCCATTCAATATCTTTCTTGGTGTATGGTAGAACTGACTCAACTTTCAGTATCAAGTATATTTGTAGAAACGTGGGCATATATATAATATGCCCACGTTTCTACAAAAAGAAGTGAAATCCCACCAAAAACATTCTGTAAAAAACTAACCAAGTCTCGATGGAGCTGCTTGATTATCTCTAAAAAGTAATGAAATCTATACAAAGTCGTGCCAAGTGTAAGGTTCCTTACTGCGATTTCTTTATTATTATGTTAATGTTGTGTGACTTGGCCGTTGAAGGGTACACAGGGGTACAAAACCAGGTACTCCATGACACCATTGCACCAATCTGTCGCCAGAACCGCTACGCGAGGGAAAATTGCCACTTGGAAAACGTTGATTCAATAACCAGTCAATTGTAGGCTTGATAAAGCCACTAACGTATAAAGAATGTTATGTAAACGCCACACAGATTATTCGCTAATAGTTTGCCGTTGAACATTCTTAATAACATAATTAATAACATTAATAGCGGTTCTGGCGACAGATTGGTGCAATGGTGTCATGGAGCACCTGGTTTTGTACCCCTGTGTACCCTTCAACGGCCAAGTCACACAACATTAACATAATAATAAAGAAATCGCAGTAAGGAACCTTACACTTGGCACGACTTTGTATAGATTTCATTACTTTTTAGAGATAATCAAGCAGCTCCATCGAGACTTGGTTAGTTTTTTACAGAATGTTTTTGGTGGGATTTATTCTACTAAAAACATAGGAAATTTCCCATTGGCTAGATTGATGACCAGACTAGTTGCTTGGAAAGGGATAGTATCTGAGTTCTAGTATTATTAACCGCCTCCGTGGCTTTGAACATTGGGTTTACGTTTCGGAGGTCGCGGGTTCGATCCCCAGCGGGGTGCATATTTGGTACTCGGTTTGGTTGATGGTAGGGCATATAAATTGTCCGCCTGGCTAGCTACCACCATCTTATCTAAATCTGCCTCCAAACAGCCATGTTAATAGCATTGTTGTGTTCCGGTTGTCAGAGATAAGATAGCCAGTCCCCCAAATAAGATGGGGTTTACGGGTCAGTACGCTACCACCTTCGGCCTCATCTTCACTTAAAATCAGGTGTGATTGAGTTCAAGTGCTAACACGTTGTGGAAAAAAAAGAATATTTAGTTCGTCCAACCGTTTTATCTTTAAAACTTACGGTTTTCTTTTCACATTAGTCTTAGATTACATCTTGTACAAAATATTCTACGTATTACGAAAAATATTTAACTGTTTTGGCAACACAGTCTTCGAATATTTCAAAAATGCAGAAAAACAAAAGAATAAATGAAACCAATGGAAAACAAAAAAAAACGTGGAATTGATCCGATCATGATTTGATGGAAGTTCAAAAAGTTAAGTTGTGTAGATATAAGCCTTATAACCCATAGACAAAAGAATTGCATCTATTTTCCGTGAGTACTCACCTGTAAATAATTTTCAATGTGTTTACGGTTTTAATAAATATGCCAGCGGTGTATAGCGATTTGGTAAATTACACGATGCAAATCGAAAAAGAAATGGTAAGGTGATAGGCTGCCGCCTAGTTTAGGCATCAGTCTCCCACGCTTTTTTATAATTGTAACTGTATTCCTACCATATGCTGTACATTGTGAATTGTGGTGAGAAATAAATGAATTTGAATATTACGTAAGCCATTTCGAAACACAAAACATAATTTGTTCTGTACAATATAGAGAATGTCTTAACAAAGGTACATTTTATTGAGATCAGCATTCGAAGTTATTTTGTTTTTTGTTCCGTCGACTAAAACTCCTTTCACATTTGAACCTTATTGTAAAACAAAATTTGGAAGTGATCAGGCCAAATTTGCATTGATATGTTTCCTATTTCTGTTGTACCTATTGCCTTAAAACATACAGTGGGCTTTAGAAAATGGTAAAAATATTCCAGCTATTTGAACGCTTAAAGATTTAAAATACAGAGAGATCAGTGTCAGTAATGGAAACCCTCATGAATATTTAAATGTGCAGTCACTGTTACGTACCCTAGTAATAGTTTACGGGTCGTGAATCGTGAATAATTCCTGAACCATTATACGAGGTACAACAGGACGACGGCGATAATGACGCAAAATAATTTACTAATACGCAATTACATAATAATAGTCATCTAGATTTAATTAGATTCTAGAGGTTCATTAAGTGCTCTAAAATCTATTATTGCTTAGAATTACTTTTGTAAATGTACAAAATCAAGAGGACCTACTGCTAATTGGTAATGAAATGTTTTCGTGTATCCGAACATATGATATTAAAACATTCGTCGGTGGTCATTCGATACTTCCTTCTGTAGGTTTGTTCATTTTCCTTATAGTATTTGTTGGTGATGTAATAGTTGTGTTGGTGTAAGGTGACCTCGCTTCCTGTATAACATACATCAAAAATAATACATACATAATGTCACGACTTTTATCCCAAATGGGGTGGTCAGAGATAACCCAAACATTAGCGTTTGGATGTTTACTAAACATTTATAGTTTAATGTTTTAAACAACATCCACGGTGTCTTTCGAAATATACAGAAATTCACACGTGACAAGGGGTGACCAATCACCATTAAAATGTGTAAATCTATAGATGTTCTTTGGTGTAGTCTCTGAGTCACCTTTTGCGACACCCACTGAAGGGGATGGGGTGGTTCTATTTCTTTTTAATTTATTCTCCAACAATGCTGGAAAGCAATGGGAGCTGAGTCAATAAAGTGACAAAATGCTTTAAAGAAGATTTTGGCGACTTCTTATGGGAAACCGAAAGTTTCGTTACTCACTTTCATTTACACTTCCCTTCACTTCTACACCATCACTGACTACTATATTCCTACCCTACAATATTCCGCCGTTATTACTTCAAAACTCAGAATGCACAAATTTCAAGAAATTAAAACAAAAATGCAACGTCCCTCGCTGAGTTCCCACCAAAAAGCCTTCTATTCTTTTCACACGGTACAGATCAAAAAATGCGATCGCTGCCAACCCGCCAGCGTGGCTATTGAGTCGAAGTCCTCTCATGGAAAGTGATGAAAAATCGCGTCCACGACACCGTATCTACCGTAGACTTCTATAAGCTGCTGTTGTTGATGATGAATATAGTCAAAGTTTATGTAAGGATGCCAACCTAATAACGAAAATAAATAAAGAGTAGCAAAAAGCATGGGCCGAATTAAAAACTATTAACATTTAAGTTATTTTATTGCAGTTATAGTACTGTACTAATTCTGTGGGTATGGTACAAACATCCAAAACATTACAACTTTTATTCCTCTATTACGACATACCATGCGCACTACGCAAGAGGCGTACAAATTCATCACTGTTAAAAGTTTCACACAGGCTTTAACTTTATGAACTAAAAAACGTATCAAGGGAGTGTTGTAATATCATGCAGTTTATTTAGCTTTTTCGAAGTTGGGTTTTAGTTGACTTATATTTTATTTCACACTTTAGAGGCCGATGTCAACCATCTCTGATAACCACAGATCTCTGGATAAAGGAAAGTTACACACCATCTTGCTGAAATACTTCCCGTCGAATAATTCTAATCCATCTAGAATCTTAAGATTTGGAATGAAATAAGGTCTCATGCCGTAATTAATGAAAAAATAACTCAGTAATTTGTTATGGTATGAAAGAACTGTTTATGTTAATACACCATCTAATAGTTATCAACTATTCACTATTTACATCAGAGCACAAGTCTTACTCGTTCTTCACCGTAATTTCCAGTATTTTTTCTTTTGTCGCAATCTCAATACCCTTTACTAACATAATTTACTACAATTTACTCTAAGTTTAGTTTAGACGTTAGAATACTTAATAGTATTAAAGTACAAAAAACTCACTTGAAAAAATAAATTTTACCTATAAAAGAATACAAGTATTCGTGTCATGTTAGCGGTATTGAAATCTATTTTCAAAACGTCAAACGACTGAACAGATTTGAAAATACATTTTCTTTTTCCTGTTTTCGAAAATATTAGCTGTGTTCGATGGGAATTGGTTCAGTCGTTTCGAAGATAACTTTTAACACAGTTGCTTTATAGGTATATTCTCTGGGGTTTTCAAAAAATGTAATGGATTTCAATGAAAACGCAAACTTTTTAATTTTTTGTTATATATTAGTTCATGTTGGTTTTTTTAAAGATATGGGCAAACCCCATAATGATTTTAGAAATAAAAATTACCTCTGTCTTACACGTGTTGTCGGCACAAAGTCAAAGGGCGGGCGGGTTCTGAAGGCACCTCACGAAATATATTAGGTTCCAAAAAGATTATTTTATTATTTACGTATAGCCACCACATTGAATTTTTTTTTTAACTATAACACTCGTGACACTATAACGAATTCAATGACGCTTAATTCATCAAAATCGATTCAGTAGTTTGATCACCACGATGGAACATCTATACATACATACCGAGTACATCGTTACAGTTAAATGATTATCCCTTCCTTTTAGCTTGAGGTATTCGGGTAAAAAGCTATGTTCCTGTAAGGGCCTGTGTTCCATCAGTGCAAACCCTTACCTCGTGCTATTAAATTCGTAGTGTCATTCTGATATCCTATTCACCTATAGTAGCTTGCAAGATATCGCAATTGCCCGAGCCACCGTTTACCACGAGACTGGTACCGTCTCGGTCGCTCATAACGCCACCCCCATCTCTATACCACTCTCGTGGTAAAGGGTGGCTCGGGCAATTGCGATATTTTGCAAGTTTGTTTTGTAGTTGAGAAGATTATTTCCCTCCTGGACGGATGATTTCCTTCCGGAACTGGTGTGCAGAGGAGATAATGAACTGTTTCCACTGTTAGCTAAAAATCTTCTTACTTAGTTTGGTAAATGGTAGAATTACTAAAAAACATTGTTTAAGAAAACAATTATAGGTATTTATTTAATTATTTCTAACAATACATCCAGTTCTCATTAGTTATCTTCTGGTGTTAAATTAACATGACAGTCTACAAATGTATCAACCGAATGTTTAAATCTAACAAATTCAATTATTTTGTGGCTAAAACAAGAATTGCACATAATTCTTTTTCATACAAATTAGTATACTACTGACTAGTACGTTACCATCTTGTCGTAGGCTTATATAATGTCTTATGGGACTAAATGAGACTAGATAATTATTTAAGTGATACAAATAAACATTCAATCAGTCAAATTGTTTGGTAGCTGGAACGATGCTTTAATATCCTAATAATGGCGCACCACATTATATCCGTCAGAGTCAGAATTTACAATATATTTGATTACGAGTAATATTGTCATTTAATCTAATATCACTCAAGATGGTACTTGCTTCACCCCTGTTAATTTTTACTAATCCTATTTTTTTATTTACTGCCAATTTTGATATTGATAAAATTAGCACAAGTGTTCTTCTGTGGTCTCTACTCTAATGAAATGTGATAACTACTAAAACATTAATAATGTTAAACTTTCAAATATTAGGTACAACGTCTCGAAGTATGTTAAGTATTATTAATATGTCTGTTCCACTCACCACAACAAGTAAGAATAACTTATTTGAACAGTTTTGATATTTACCGACACTGTATTCCATTTTCTTATTTTACATAATTTTCGACAAATCTTTACGTATCTAAATATAAAATCACCCATTCTACACAAAACAGTACGTCTAACCCCATTACTGCAAGCGGTAAATTGGCACCCATTGTAAACTCAACTTGAAGTTACGTAGCCTCCATTTGAACATAACTGTTGTCATGTTTATTATTTAACACTATAAACTACAGCTGTAATAGATAGAGTATGATTTGTAGGACGAAAGGAAGAGCGGTGAGAATTGGTGTGAATAGCGGGGTGGCGGCACAGACGGGGTGGTGTTGGAGGGGGCATTCCGTGATGTCTTGAGCCAGAACCCAGGCCATGCGCCTGAGTAGAGTGGCACCGGAGGTCGAGCATGTACGCGCTACTTGCGCCACGCACGACAGGTACGCATCGCGTGCACTGCGGGCCACAATAATAATTAGTACAGATGTGTATTCTAGAATTTCGCATCCTGCGGCATTTATCAGGCAAAAAGTCATCAATTGGATGCTGTTTTTTACGACTTTCAAGGGAAAAGCTGATTGGCCTGATTCTACTCTTCCTGGGAACCACACTGCCATAGATAATGTCATTATCTAAAGAGTAGTACCTAGGTAAACTAAACACGTTCCACGATAGAAATCGAACCTGCGATCTTGTATCGGTAAAATTTGTATTCCGTTAAATGTGTGTATATAAAGCCAATAAAGCCAAAAAAAAATATAATATAATGTAGCATCGAGTTGCCACCATCAAATAATTAACATAGTCAGTATTAAACTAAACTGGTGTTACTTACCATACTGCCTACAGTATTATCAGTTTACATTATTGATGTAAAATTTAACAATTTGGTTAGTGTAATTCTAGGATTATGTTGTTTAGGATAATATAATGAAACAACATTATTCAAAGAGGCGTTATTTAGGTGTTCGACACTCGAGGTTCGTACCAATAATTTTAACATCACACAGAGAGTAGATAATATGAGCGAGAAGCGCTTCCAAGAAATTTGTGGTTGAACAAACTTACCTTAGTGAAATTTGACCATAATTATAAGAGGCCTCCGGGGATGCTGAAGCATATAGGCAGCTCAATAGATGGATATGGAATTCCTTGCAACACGATAACCGTGTCTTTAATACTGTAACGTAGGGGTTTTGTCGGGATGAGCGACCAAGACTCTGCATGAGCAACGACTCCTCTGTACTTATGTTTCTCCAACAAACAATCCCCGGCAATGCAAACACCTCCATATCTTTTTTAATCTACAATTTATTTAACACATTGTTGTATATAAGTTATAGAGAGTAGAAAAGATTCAAGATTTACACAATTTTGGAAGCGATAGGTAGATATAGGTACTGGGGCGTAGTATTTTTTTTTTAAGTGTTAACGTTATACAAAGTATTAATTTAATCGATATTTTGATTAATCGTGCTATACGCCTACATACTCCCAAAAGTAATTCTAATATTGAAATTGTATTTTTCGACTAAATACACTTCTGTATTTGAGCCCCCACTTTCTATACCAAATTTCAATGATCCTAGTCATACATGTTATTTATGACATAAATGGCAGTGACAGACGGTTAGACACTGAGATATACCGTTCTGCTATTTTTGGTGCGGAGCTAAGCTTTAAATTAACATATTTTTGGTTTTTAGGATAGAACCAGTACCCCTCCATGAACAGCCAGACGGGCTTCTTCTTCTGGTTTCCAATAAAGGTATGCATTCACCTGATTTCCGGCTTCACTCTTCTCTCTATGTATTTCTCACACTTTCCGTCCCTTGTAAACAGTGAACCCAAATATACAAACTTACTCACTTGTTCCATTCCACTTTCTCTCCATCTATCAAAATACAGCAATCCGTCATACATTCATCTCTCTCAAATATCATAACTTTCGTTTTACTCACGTTGAGTTCAAACCTTTTCCTTTCAAAGCTATATGCATAAGTGCTATCTCTTGTAACTCCTCTTGTGACGACGCAAGAATTACTCATCCAATCTCAATCCACAATCAGTGGATCAAATCAACTTTCAGTAATTGTAGACAACTGTCCATGAATAGGTTAAATTGCCAAGGGACGCGACACAACTCTATCTAATCTTATTTAATTAGTATAAAATCAGATTTAACTAAGGAATTTCCAATCCGCACCCTCTTTTCTCAAAACCTACAATTTTGGGGTATTAAGTCCAGAATAGGTAAATGGGTAACTGGGTTTCGATGCTACATATGCGCCCTTATTTTAATCAATTATAAACAATAACATTTAAATTACCAGCAATACTCATTGATCTCGTTGAAGTATGTCTGCAGGTGCGCCTGATCATTGATGTCGTCCATGACCCTTTGTAGCTCATTCGCGCAGCTCGACCAGTCGGCTGACACGCGTATCCAGCACCGCATCTCCTTCAAATATTCTGTCAAAAAACACTAAAAGTGAATCGATGCTAGTTACAATCGATCAATGAAAACACCAATGATGGCTGCACCACATAGTTTACATAGTTGATCCACTTGTCTTTGTTTTGTAGCACTATTGACACCGAGTTATGTCAACGTCAAGGCCGCCTAATTGTTTTCTACTGTTATCATCAACATATTGTTATCATAAACATTAACATTAGTAAAGCTAGTAGTATACTAGCTTCGATATATCTAAATTTCGAGGTAAAAAGTACCTTATATGTTAATCCAGATCATAATCCATTTCGATACCAATTCAAATCAGGATTCAGGAACACACATCCAAACTTTCGCATTTATAATATTAGTGGCATTATGTTGTGAACTGTATTGTATGGCATTGCATTGCATTGCATGTATACCGCTACTATTCACTAATACAGCTTCTCTAACATGGTTTATAGTTATTTTTCTCAACAAATAATACCCATTTTACGATACACATCATGCAAATTAGGGTAGCACGTACTACTTAAATGGTAATAATAATTTTATATTTATAGTTATGATTTAATCGAAGTGACGGAGTCAATTGGTAGAGCTTTATGATTGTTGACACTCCTTTTTTACGACCAGCAATAACGTCGATGGACAGACTTAGGTATCCACTAATACTACAAAGGTATTATTTCGGTTGATGTGAGTTATAATCCCATATTAACTAAATGACCTGCGCATTCTAAGAAGCTTAGACAATTTGTTATGTTGAAAATTCATGAGTAAAGTAACACGAGTGTAAGTAAGTTAGAACTATAAATCTAGCATAACAAATTGACTGTACAAAAGTGCTTCTTTCAGTAAAATAACTCAGGTAACCACTGTCGAGAATAAATCCTTGTCTTTTCTAACGTAGGGTAACTTAGCAATTCCTATGAATGAATACCCAAGGTAGTAGAGAATATATCTGTAAAACTCGCTTGACTCGACATGATTCTACAAGAGTAATAAATAGGACAGTACAATGGAACTAAAAAGCTATTTAGATTTTTGGGAAAAATAACCGATATTAATACTCTGGGACCTAATTTGTAAATCGCACAAACCGTTCTCGCTTCTGCAGCGCAAGAATGTAATTTATGTCCGCGGCATTTCCCCATAACAGAAAGCCGCAAGTTATTATGCAATGAAAATAACTGAAATAAACCAACCTCGCGGTCAGTGGCTGTACCTTGATATAAGCCCAAAAGCTCGGCATACCTCTGTCTTAATAAAACTTTCGATCAGGAACATCAACTTCACACTAAACCGCCTCCGTGGCTCAATGTAAACAACATTGGGTTTACGATTCGGAGGTCGCGGGTTCGATCCCCAGCGGGGTACATGTTTAAGTATTCGGTTTGGTTGGTGGTAGGACATTTTTAATGTCCGCCTGGTTAGCTACCACCATCTTATCTAAATCTGCCGCCAAACAGCTATGTTAATAGCATTGTTGTGTTCCGGTTCTCAGAGATAAGATAGCCAGTCCTCCAAATGTGTTGGGGTTTGCGGGTCAGTACCTTCGACCTCATCTTCACTTAACATCAGGTGTGATTGAGGTCAAGTACCAACCCGTTGTGCATAAAAAAAAAACACTTTATTAATCTTTAAACCGAACAGGAATTGCAAATGACCCGACAGATTGAACAGAAAGACAACAATTTAACTTCATTAACTGTGTAAAATCTACTGCTTGCTTACCCTACTCTGAAACCCTAGACACGCCACTGCTCGCGGTGTCTTCGTTGGTTAGATAACGTATTTTTTAATAGCGAACACTGCAGAGCGTTTCGTCATTTTTTTTTGATTAACTGGGTACGCGTTTGACTATAATCTCACCTGATGTAAAGTGTGTGATCGAAGATGAAGCACGCTATTTCAGTAAATGAAATCGATATGTGCTTCCTATTGCTGTCATTAGGTTTTCAATTTTTATTTCTCAGTAACTGGGTTGATGAAATTTATTTCGCAAGATCGCACAACTGGTGCTTTAATAATGATTTAGTTTGAATGTACCTGAAAACCTGCTTCCAACTAATATTATAAATGTGAAAGTTTGGATATTCGTTAGTTGCTCAATTATAGCGAAACGGATGAACGGATTTGGATGAACTTTTGGTACACAGTATATGCCCAGTAATTGGACATAAGATTAGTTTCCGCGAAATAAACAAACTAGAGACATAACCAACCAAATTTTCAGTTAGAATACCACACGATCGGTCGTGACTCGGAGCAGCGGACATACATAAATACATTAATATTACATATAATGGCCTCTTTACATTGAGTCGTCGGTCGACTTCAGCAAACGGCGTCTCCGTGTAAAACGCTTATTACACTATCCTAGTTATAGGAAATGTAATTAGGAAATAGGAAGGTGTAATCGGAATTAGAAAAGTTAGATTCCGATTTAGTGGTTTGGAAGGGCCCGACGGCACTACTTCCATCCTAAATATAGAGACTTTTTCGTAATACATTGGTTCTGATAATTAAAATATCTGTACTACAACCAGCAATGTATGCTGAATTAGTCTCTGCATATCGGATGGTGTAATAAGGGCTTCCTAACTTCCGATTTCTTAATTGGAGTGTTCCTAATTAGATTTCCTAATAATAGGATAATGTAATAAGTGCTTAACCAAGGCATAATTCTTACCTTTTCTAAGTGCTGTGTCATTATTGCAGAGAAACCGCATAATAGCTCGTGCGCCGCTCATCCGCTTCTGTATTACCTTTTGTGAATCAGTGGGTAAGCATCGATTAATCCACGCGTCCATGCATGTTATTCCTATTAGGTATGCACTGAAAATATAAATCCTAGGTATATATAAGTTCAACAAATAAGAATCAACCTTTGGATGCACGTGGTATGGGACGCTGTTTCTACAAGCTGTAAAAATGATCGCCTCAAATCAAAACTGGGCTCTTGTAATTTTTGACGATATCATTGTGAGGGTTGGCCTAAACCTTGTAGTAGGCTGCTTGTTGATAGCTATAATATATCATCATTATCACCAGTCCGTAAACATCCCACTGCAGGGATATAGACCTTCCCTCATATAAGAATAAGAATAATTTTATTGGATACAGAAATAAATATACACAGTACAAAATTGCGATGATAGCTACTGTAGTTGGAAACTGTAGTGTGGCTATACTGTGTGTGTGTGTGTGTGTGTGTGTGTGTGTGTGTGTGTGTGTGTGTGTGTGTGTGTGTGTGTGTGTGTGTGTGTGTGTGTGTGTGTGTGTGTGCGTGTGTGTGTGTGTGTGTGTTTGGGTTTGTTTGTTTGTTTGTTTGTGTATGTGTGCGTATGTGATATAGAGGGAGTATGGGCCATAGTCCGCCACGCAGGCCCAGTGCGGGTTGGGGACTTCACATGTCTTCGATTTTTTTATTTCTCAGTTTTCCATGACCGTTTAAGAGCAGTCGGATTAATGCACATAAGTAATTAAATTAAATTTAAAAACTTATTGGTACATGGCCTGCCTGGGGATCGAACCTGGATCTCCCAAATTTAAGACTGTGTCTCCTCCACTGAGCCACCGGCGCCAAGTGACAACGCAATGAGTCCACTTTTGTCCAATACACTTGACCTATATATTCGAAAATTTGGAAAACGTCATAGTAAAGTAACATAGGAATAAGTAAAGTGTATTTGATTCATTTAGCGACACATACATTACAAATAATTGATCGGGTTGTATGTACTACATAACAAAACATAAAATATGGAACAGCAATCTAAAAATAAGCAGTAGCTGGTTTTCAGTGTCGCAAAGTGGTATCAAATCAGGTCCCCATCTCAGCATAGGTTGTTGTCGAGAGGAAAAACGACTACAACGCTGGTTTTCAGTGGAGGAGTAGGAATAAGTGAATTTGAAAGGCCATATACAGGAGTATAATCATTTTATTTTAAACCCCAAATCATAATACTTTGCGAGAAAGGTTCGAGTTCTATTAATCCTGTTTAATGTTCTCTTTTACGATCGTTCGTGTTATAGATAGAATTCATCGGAAAATGCGGGAACATTATGCCCTTAGGGTTATGTAATGTATTGATGTTTCTTGGAATTTCACAATGAAATTGAGTAATAACAGTATTTTGGCAGTAGTGATGGGCAGCATCACGTCGGTGGCTCAGTGGACGAGACACAACACTCCCAATTTGGGAGGTCCAGATTCGATCCCCAGGCAGGCCATGGACCAATGAGTTTTTAAATTTAATTACTTATGTGCATTTATCCGACTGCTCTTCAACGGTGAAGGTAAACATCATGAGGAGAGAAGAGTTATGCCAGCGTAGCGGACTATGGCCCATAGTCGCTCAATATGAGGGAAAGTCCCTGCAGTGGGATGTTTACGGAGTGATGATGATGATGGGCAGCAGTTAAATAGTCAGTCCCGGGTATTTTCAATTGAAACCAGCTGAGTCGGTGGCTGACGTGGGTGGCGTAAAAACACTGACTAGTTGACCACTGGCCTGACATAAATCCACCAATCCGCGTGTGGTGAATTGTGGCCTATACCCTCTCTCAGTGAGAGGAGGCTATGCCCCACCAGTGGTGACGTGTTGATGATCATGGGAAGATGCGTTATCCCTAAGATACAGGTTCCGCCATGACCTAAGGATATTCTAGTTTAGGCACCAGTCCATATTTATGAATTATATAAAAAAAAAACAATATAAATTTGGATTTGGATTCATTCAACAGTAGACTTTTGTATGTTGTACTTCATGATGATGAGTTGAGTGCGATTTAGCATATCTTTAAAATTCAGGCACGAAATGTGTTTATGCGATTAAAAAAAATATACTCGGGTTCCATAGCTAAATGGTAAGGAAGAAACCTCACGATGTCGCTATTTCTTCTATTTTTAATATTTACCAATATTTGTGTTTGTCAGTGGTCTTGTACCGCTAAAATGGCTGAACCATTTGAAACCGGTTGGCGTTTGCCAAATCGTGTCGAAAATATGTAACTTTTAAGACATTTGATTTGTATATTTGGATGATATAATCATTGTCTGCCGATGGTTTTATTAATTTTCAATTTATAATTAGGTATATAATATCGTATAAGATAAGCTTTCCCAAAAAGGACCGTACATTATTATACATGTAACACAAGAATTATACTGTATCAAATGGAACTAATGTGAATAATGTTTATAAAATAATGACATACTTGAATAATGCTCCTAATAATATTGACAATGTAAGACTATTGCGAATAAATCTGAATCCGAATCTGAATCATCCATACTAGACTAGGCCTGTATCGTGGATGCTAAAATTTCCATAATGGATAAAATCAATTTTTCTGGTCAGTATTTGTAAGTACAACTTGTAAGTAACATCTGTTAATTACACTTGGGGCAATAGACATGCATGTGAAGCATAATGATAATAGAATTAGTATTAGTATATTGATATTTTACAAATTGCGCGTGCGTATGTATATATATATATATGTGGATGTGAGTGGTTTAGCTCTCTGAAGTCAAGCTCCCTCATAAATCTCTTATACGTGTACGGATAAAAATTTTTTTAAACCTTTGGGCAAAGGCACCGGTACCCTAAACACTCGTCTTTTTCATACGTCGAAAAGTCACGGCAAAAACGCGCTTGTGTATATAAATGAATCATTATTTTATAAGGGTATTTATTATAACAATTACCGTACTATTAGTAAAGTACCTACCATTTACCACTAAATCCCTAATAAATATTAGATATTCTCGAGTTTCTCTTTCCCAGCTACATGGCTTCACCTACTACTGACCTCATTATGAATTGGAATCTTCAGACAGTATAAAGCTTGATATATTGTGTACTTAAGTGAAACTTGTGAACGATGAAACGGATTTCAAAATATAATTTAGTAGAGTAAATAGATTAACTGGGGGAGATGTGTGTATAGGATGGTTTAATTTGCAAAGATCCAACAGTATACGATTTACTGAGTCTATTTCAAACAATAAAATTTACACGGATATGGCAGAAACACTATGCTAAATCTTCACCTCTACATTCACCACAAGTCTCAATTTAGTTGCAATATAAATGAAGTAGGTAAAAGATCAAAGTGTTTAAAGATATTAGCACGAGATTAGAAACAGTCTGTAAATCCGTTTACTACTTGTGTAGCGGGTGGGACCCAGATAAAATACAATATTAAAGCAAAATCTCTAATAAAGCAACATACGCAATCCGGTACAAATTGGGCAACTTCTTTAAAAAAAATACACCATTCACCATAGCCTACAACTTGTATGTTTCATTCATAATACATATTCAGTATTATACTGTATTATATACTTGTATGTGTGTCAAGATCGTAGCAAGTGAAACTGTGTGGTATCTGCGTACCCCTATGGGAAACAGGCGTCATAATATGTATGTATATGTGTATGTACTCGTAAATACGATATACATTTCAAATTCTAAGTGTTATTATGAAAATTCACATACGTATACATTTATGTTAATCTGGATGGTGAAACTGAGTTGTTTGAGAACTAGGTTCCTAGAGTAGCCTAAAATACTTACGAGCAATATTTATCCAGTTCTTCCTTGGACTTTGGTAACCCAGGCGGTGTGTGCGGCACTCGTTTCACGCATACATTGAGCTGATCTGTGTCGCAGTTCTCAACCTCTTCCAATAAATTCATACTGCTGCCACCTAAAACCATCAATTACCTTTTATTATCTGTCTATAGCTCTAAACTTGTGTATGCGTGACCTTGCAAGAACTTTCAAAATTAACGTGGAATTTATGAAAACAATGTTAGAATGGTGTTGGGTAAAAATAATTCTAAAGGTAATTCAAAAATAAGTACCAGAAATTTGGTAAATATATGTGAATTTGAAATATATGTGGCAATATTATGGCATCCCTTTAAAATTTATGTTTGGAGATAATGAATTAGAATCCTCTGTGGGCTGCCAACAGCGGGATACGCTGGGAGGAGATGCTTCTGTCGTGAAGACTTGGTGTACATCAAATACAAGTTTTCACTAATTGGTCTTGTTTTGAATTTTACGAAGTGCGAGATTTACATATCTGATACCATACCTTCTGACAGAAAATCAGAAGTAGTAAATAGTTTCCAATCTCACACTCCAAATATTTCTGTACACTCCAAGGAGTCTCTCACTCTACTCGGGGCTCCTTTATTTGAGGACGCAATCCCCTCATAGGTCGAATCAAAACTAGAATATTGTAATAAATCTTTGGTACAGCTTCTAGGAATAAAGCCACACATGGCAATCTATATACTTCGGCTTTGACTTTTCATCTCTAAATTTATGTATTTGTTACGTTGTTCCCCTTTTTGGAAATTTCCTTGGATTACTAAATCTATTGTTGGATTTATAAAAAGCACTATTTGCAAAATTCGGAATTTACAACTCTATAATCACGCTCGGAAACAAGCTACTCTTTCAATTAGGTATGGCGGGCTTGGCATACGCACAACCTCTAGCCTGGCACTCCTCGCTTTTCTTTCCTCCGCTTAGAGCACACTCCCTCTCATCAATGAGATATTACATTCCCATACGCTCGTTGATGCAGAGGTATCGTGCTTGTCGGAGATCAGATCAGATTGTCAGATCTACCTGGAGTGCATCATATCCGGAAGAGGATTGTCCTACGGATTTGGGAAGCCAGAGCTTATGAGACAAGCCAGCTCTAAGCACAACCCACCACGAGCTAATGGCCAATTGTCCAGACGACAATGAGCGTGCTCGTCTACTGGTGGTCCCCGAAAAAGAGTCTGGGCATTGGCTACATCCAAATGCCCTAAGTATTTCCATTAGTTTATGTTTGGGTGCTAAGTTGTGTGAACCTCATCGCTGTTCATGTGGTAAGGTTGTGGACCAGTAAGGACGTCACGGGCTCTCTTGCGTGAAGAGTGCCGGCCGCGTATATCGCCACGGTGCAATTAATCAGTTAATTAGGCGCGCTCTCCCCACTGCAGCGGTCCCGGTGTCTCTGGAGCCTTGTGGTTTATTCAAGGAAGATGGGAAAAGACCTGATAGAGCCACATTAGTATCCTGGTGCTTGGGGCGCACCTTGGTATGGGTACTTTGGCACCGTCTCCTATACAAGGAACTGCGCAAAGAGCTGGAACCGCGGCTGAACAAACTCAAAGTCACAAGCGTCGTAAATATGCGTCAATCGCTATAAACCACGAGTATACGGCGCTTGCAGTGGAGATTTTCGGCCCTTGGTCTTCTGACACAAAAAAATATATAAAGGATTTATTCGTTAGACTGGTCCACGCCTCTGGAGATGTGAGAGCTGGTGTCTACTTTGCTCAGCAGCTGAGCTTAAGCATTCAGCGGGAAAATAGCGCTAACGTACTTGATACTATGCCTCACGGAAGCTAGTTGGAAGATCTATTTTCTATAAGATTTATTTTCTATTGTGAGTATTATTATGATATAATTTTTAAAAAAACAATACGTTAAAATTTATGTTTGTACTGTTTTTCCGAATAATGGAATTCTTGTAATATTTATGTATGATGTTTCAATATTTGTTAGTTATGCGAAATCGATATTATGATCAATTAGGCATAATGATTTTGAGGTATTTTTAGAAGTTGTTGAAATTATTCGTCGCTTAACTTTTCTCTCGTTTTTAGGGTGTCGTGACTCGTTTTGATGAAACTGAACCACTATAAGATGTTGTCCGTCTGTCTGTCCGTGAATATGTCAAGGATCGTTTTCGTAACATTTGCTCGTTATTGTATGCAAAAATTTAAAATCATGTGCAAATGAAATATGTCTAAAGGTAAGATAAGAGAGATTTGTTCCTGTCAAATTCAGTGTGGTTAGAAAATTAAAGGCACGAATTGTTGAACAAAAAGTACATTATAAAAGTGATGCATAATAAATAAGTAATAATATCTATAATCAAGGAGCTATTAGACATTATTACAATAAACTTAGTTATTTAAATATATATTATGTACACAGTCTACATACACATTCTACTTCATATAAACTACCAAATTATTGATTTCATGTGAGAAAGGTAGTGCTCTTTTAGACTCCTTTTGAAAACAAAGACGGATGGACTCCCACGGATGTATGCAGGAAGCATGTTCCACAACGTACCGTACACGACTTAAAAAGAAATTGGAATGAGAGAAATGTTAGATTAAAGTTTTGGTTAAACTAGGGCGTCTGGAATAGGATGGAGTAGGTAAAACGAGAACGGAAGTTCTTGGGTGCAGCAGCATTACCGAAGAGCAAAGGAGCATTTATTTATGTACTCGCATTCCGCCCGCATCGCATCGCATCGCTATTTTGGAAGTCATTTAAAAACTATCCTATATCATCTTCCAACTGCCTCCCAAGGGACCAGAAATTGGATGATGATGAAAGATGGATCCATATTAATAATTATTTAAGTATTATATAAAAAAAAGGATCATATAAAAAAATCCAATAGCATACTTTGTATTTTGCAGGCGCCATGTTGAATTTTCTTACCATAAAATATATCCCAGGACACTCTAGGAATCAAGACGATTCGAACGACACCTGGCACTTCAAAATCGGTGGAGCCATAGAGATTACAGAAGGTAACATTGAAATGTGCATGTGCAACATACCCGTACATACACTCGAAAAACATAAACCTGCTTTTTATTGTTGTCGGGTAAAAAGTACAAATCTACTAAAATGGCTACGTTGGGGCACTGTTAGATGAAAATGGTAATCGAATAGTTCAACAAACCGATCGTACTATACATAATTTGTCATCGAGCTTACAGCCCATAGACATATTTTGTGAATCAAATGACATTAAGGATACTGAACTGAACTGAACTGAACTGTAAATTTTAAGGTAACTCTTACTACATCCAACTAAAGTCTGACGACATATCATGGATTCCAAAGTACAAAATAAAACATTTGGAATTAAAGGCTACGTGAATTCGTAGATTGCGTAGCACAACGAAATAGCGTAGCAAAAAGTGTTACATGCTACATCATAGTGCTACGATTTTATAGCACGTGCTCTACGCTTTCCAACTTTCGCGAGTTGCTTACGCGCATGGCTCACGTCGTCAATACACACATGAGCCACATATCCCGCGTTCTTCACACGGTGTGTATAACATGCGCAAGTGCGTCAACATGCGCATGTTACGCACGCCGTGTACAAACACCATTAAGTAGTTATAAATCATAACGATGACATTTAGTATTTTGTTTATGTCAACATTATTGCTTTCTACGGCCAAGCATACGTTGAGTGTGAAGAATGAATTCTCAGTATGGCAATGCAAAACGCCATGTATTTGAAATGGACAGGGTCAGTCGACTTTACCTATGTGAGATTGATTACAATTGCGAATATTAGCCATCAATATCAATTACGATTGGGGAGCCGATTACTGCGTTGTCACACTTTTATAATGATTTATAACAAAATTGTGAAAAATGAATCAAGTCTCACGCCTTGTCAATTTTTTACTTGTAACAAGTAAACAAGCCAGACGGTGGCAATTAGACTAAACGAAGTAAACAATGCGGAACTGGCTAACCACCACAACCGAGGGGGGAAAAATTTAATTGTGTACGGAACTCACTCACCCAGAATATCGAGAGCAATAACGGAATCTAAATTTAATACTCTTCAAAACATGAATCTAGTATAAGTCGGACAAGAAGAAGAGTTCATTCCAAGAACAAGGACATATAACTTTTATGGTTCAACGTTCAAAAAGAACGTTCCAATAACAACCTAATTAAAGAAAGTTGGAAATTCCTATATGATTTCAAAGCTACGTCTACTGCTTAGTATTGAGTCTTTACCTATGAAATTGGAGTTTTTTTCTTCGTTAATCATATGTACCAATTCCTACGATTTTCAAAGCTATATCGAAATTTGCTTTTTATTTAGGAAATGGAATATTATTTCAAGGTTTCACATGAAATATTTTTTAATTTGTGGGCTAAATCACATAATAAAAAAAATTTGAACAGAGCTCTTTTCATGTGCTTCTGATAATCATTCCTTAGATTCGCTGCAACTTTTATAAAGCGGTTACTTTTAAAAATTAACGCTGCCTATACTTAACTTAATGTTATCCGATAATACACACAAAGTTTAGACAAATTTGGATTGGCCGTTCCCAAAAAAAATCAAAAATGTTGGTATGGAGAAAACAGTCTTAATAATTCTTCATACAAAACGCCAATTTCATAGGTCCTAGGACCTAACACTAATAAAATACGTTTTCAGAATCCTCATAATGCGCTCTTTCCTATGATGCTATGTAATCTTACTTTTTTTATGATTTTCAATTTAATAAACTTGTCTCTTAGCACCTCTGTGGTTTACTTTTTGTGACTTTCAAGTCCAAGTTTTTCGAAATGAATACACCGATTCTAATGAAATTTTATACTCATAAAGCATGTGCTTTATGAGTATAATCGGTTTGTATGTACATACATAAATCTAAAAAGTTAGTGGAGAACATATTCGAAGAAGAGTATTAAAAGTAAATTAGACCTATTTCAAGTTAGTCATTGTAACAAAAAAATGCAATATATTCTTTTAAATTCGATATTTTGAAAATGTTTGCTACTAACTTTTAGATCTATGTATCTAGCTTATACGTACAAAGTTTAATTAGAATCGGTTTATTAGAAAATTTGTAATTGAATAAATGAGTCGGGCTTTGGAATTTTTTTTATATAATAAATAGTTAAACAAAAAAATGTACTAAACTCGTCATAGAAAATTTCGTCAAAAGAACCAAAGTACGGGTGGTCATTTCACTGATGTAATTTTACACATTTGATAGCAAAATATCTTTTTTAATATTATGTAATAAATGTTGAAATTGAATAATTTTTTTCTAGTATTAATTCGAATTCGGCGTTCAATTTGGGAGACCCTTTAGATAAATACATACAGACGAAAATAAAACCTCCTCCGTCAATGTGATCTCAAAGCTTGCTACAACTTATCGTAGCGTTCGAGTATTACAAAAAAGGCAGTGGAAGAAAAGCTCTGAATTTATACATTATACAATGTAAACATTGGTGGAAAATTCCTTAGTCCTCTTTTACAACATCCACGGGAAGAGATACGTTGGTTCTATTCTTTTTATATGTCGAAATCACACGTAAAATATTATATATCGGTGTATAAAAATTTATCCTAATTAACTCTATACAGTGGGTACTGATAATATCTAAATTATTAATTTTTATCTCTGTATTATGATATGAAAAAATTAATGTATTGCCTTTTTGTACAATAAAGCGTTTAGGAACAAACAAACACCTATACTATGAAGAGCAACTTCTTGACGAGTCATTTTTCGTACCTATATACCGACTCCTGTTGTTTTGATATTTGATACTCAATTGACAATAAATTTTTTCATTTCAATGTCAGATTTCTATTTTGGCACAAAAATATACACAATTATAGAAGAATCATCTTCTATTTTGAATAAACGATGACGACGACGAATAACATTAAGTTTCCATGAGAAATTATAAATATTTTTGTCGATATCACTTTTAGTTTATTTATTTTGCGTATTTTTACTATAAGATATATTTTTATTAAGGCATAATAAATAAGTATTGATAATATACTTCTAATAATTACATTTAGTATATTGTTAAACTCAGTAAGGTAGCTAAAATTTGTAACTATTCATGTTTTCCTGAGAAAATTTAATTTGTATTATGCATGCCTGTTAAGCTAAATCTATTTCAGACTGTACACACACGCACAGTGATAGATCAATATAGTGTCAATACACACATGTCTATATAAATAAGCACCTATTTATCAAAATATCCAAAAATATAAAAAAAGTGAAAAGAATTTTCTTTATACGTTACACGTTAACTGAAAATTTGTTTGAAAATCAATTGTTAAGGATCACCGGTGGCCGGCGAGGCGCTCAAAGACTTAAACAACACGTTGTTATGATGGACTGGAGCAGCGTTTAACCACCATAATGTGGCGATGTAGCCGAAGATGAGGTAAAAATCTCAGAAAATATCTGTCTTTATTTTTTTTATGCACAACAGTTTGGTGCTTGGACCTCTTACTTACTTACTTGGTACTTGAAAATGAGATTTTGGGTACAATTCGGGAACACCGACATGAGCCATATGTGTGCTCCATACCTAGGCAGATCGGATTATGAAAGAAGAAGAAATAAACTGTTTAATTTGAATGTTAAGTATGTCGACAACAAGCGCGTGAAAATCTTCCGCCTGTCTGTAACAGACTCATTCTCAGTCCGAATAGTCGCGTGATGGAATTTTCTAGAATCAGTATCTCACTCTAAAATAATCCAGAACCTTGGAAAAACGTCTAATGATGAGTTCATGGAAGGTTCTAGTACCTACTTTTCCGAATAGTCGATAATGTGTCGTAGGTATTGTCAAGGGTACCTACGCTCTAATATCGACTACCGGCGTAACAATATTATGCAATTTCAAAGCACATTCACCGAAATGTATTCTGTGAAACAGAGAGGCATGCGACCTTACGACGGTGAACAAGGCTCTGCAATTTAGCAACAACTTTATCGAGTCGTCACCAATAAGCCTTACTGCGCGTCGTTCTACGGTGTCGATTGCATTTAGTGAGCATTTGACCAAAACTACCCGGAGGTGACAGCAGTATTCCATGCGTGAGCGTATCTGGAGCCTAGTAAAGTACTGGAGCTGTTTCGAACAGAAATACCGCCTGACTTCAGAAAGGATGCCAATCTTCTTTAACTGCTACTTTTATACCCCGACAAAAAACGACGAGTGTTATATATATGATGGCGTTGTATGTGTGTGTGTCCAGTCTTTGGCCGGACGTATCTCAGTAATGCCAGTCCGATTTGAGTGCACTTTTTTTCAATATTAAAATTTTTTAATAATAAATTAGGGGACAGGTTCTTAACCATGTTTGATGAAAATCACTTGAGCCGTTTCGAAGATATTTAGCTTTTAACCACAGTCGGTTTGGTTTATATAGATGATATAATCGCTTATACTCTACGGTTCTAAATCTTTCGTAATTCCAAAATAAAGTTCTTAATCTCAAAGTACGTTTATTATATCTCCGATAGTTAGCCATTTCAAAGATGTGGTCTAGTAGGAATTTTATAGGCCATAAGATGGCCCCCTACTTTCAAGCCAGAAGTGATTACTATAAAATATTTATTATTTTAATATAAGCAACCAGGTTACGCGCAGGTTCATACTCGTATGTGAAACAATAAATGCGGTTACCATGACGACAGAATAAAAGATACAGTGGGCATGAATAATCACATTTTCTTCCTTACTAGATTACGGCGAAGGAAGGAAGTCTATAAATATCTAAAAAAAATATTTATAATAATATAGCTAATAATACAACCACCGTAGAAGTGCATGATGTACATATTCCATTACTGTCTGTAAAAATTTGTAAAATGAATGCAACGAACGCGCAACCGGTCTTTATAATTCTTTTTAGGTTTTTCATCAGGGAATCTTATGTAATCTTCTTAGAATGGATTTTTTTCTGAGAAGTTGAATACAATGTAGTACACCAATAGTTGTTTTTAACGAGGTCGTCAGTCAGTCGATGGTTCTCGTTACGAAATAAATTGACGTAATTGGGATTACCTATGTATTTTTAGAGACACGGGCGCGTCGTTTACTTGCCCACGTAACATTTCAATCCTCTATATCATTAGTTTGTTGCCTATAATATTAAAGAAGTAATGGTAGAAAAGTATCCCCTTTTCCCTCGGTTCGACAGAAAATCAGCGTTCTGCTCTTATAACTTAAGCATAAAGCGTTAAGCGTTAAGCGTTTGTTTCCCTTTCGCTGTTACGACGCTTCCATATTATAACAATTTGTTGTATATTTGTCGAAGTGGCGAGTAAACAATTTCTTTCTTTCTTCCCTTTCTGGACGTTAGTAGCTAGCTAGGTGGATATCTAATGAAGTATATGGCTAATACGAAAGTCTCCGTAATAGGGTAGGTAAAAGTACGTAAAATTTAGAAAAGCGAAACAAAATCTGCTAGATCAGAATAAAATTATTGGTTTATGAATACATAAGATACAATATTTCATTTATTTTATTTATCGTTAGGTAACCCGGATAGACCTAACGATAAATAAAATAATGTTTCTCATTTCTAAATTTTACGTACTTTTACCTACCCTATTACGGAGACTTTCGTATTAGCCATATACTTCATTAGATATCCACCTAACTAGCTACTACCCGGAAGAGTAGAATAGGACCAATCAGTCTCTTCTCGTGAGTATCGGAAAAAATGTCACACAAAGATCGTAATCTTATCAACTTGGCCATTGACGTCATTAGTGCGAGCTCTGAAAATGTCTATAATCGTCAACTGGCCTAACAGTGACGATTGAGGTAATCATTTAATAGAAATCAATGCAAATGCGCCATAGGTGAGGACTGAGCCATCTACCCGACAAGAGTGACCTTATATAGATTGTTGATAGGTGGCCAGATTCGATTCATTTGTTTTCTTTTTAAACATATAAGAAACTAGTAAGTTAGCAGTAAATCGTGTTCAATATGTCTTGCACTTATTACACTCACAATGACGCAGTTCGACCAATGCCTTCACAATGCACAGTAATGGCGTATATTCCGCCCTCCCATATTATCACATGCAGGAGCAGGCGAAAGCCACCATATCCACCATCACACGGTTGGCCACAATTTCTACGCGTTTCACCTTTACACGAGGCGTTGTGAGAAAGCAAAATATTCCACTCTGATTCCATATCAGATTTAAGCCAAGTCGGTGACCTACAGGAGCGTCTTAACAACTCTGACTGTCAGGTGGCCACGAGTTTAACACAAACCCACTAATACGCACTGGCCCCGCGCGGTGGATTATGGCTCGTATACTCTTTGCCAATGAGAGAAGGCTGTGCTGTGCACCAACAGTGGAGACGTGTAAGGCTGTTGATGACGGTGAAGTAATACGTACAAGGCGTTAATTTACTTATGGATTTTCGCCTGATTCGAATAATCATAGTAATTCTTATAATTTCGTGAAGTCAATCAGTCAGTATGTCAAAAATGCTTTAATTAAAATAGTCAATTTTACATTTTTTTAAGCTACTGCTTGTTCAAAATGCCATTTTCCCTTGAAAAGAACAATCAAGAATGTGCTCTTAAAAACACGTTTTTATATTACAAAAGGTTTTATATAGCTTTCCGCCCGCGACTTCGTCCGCGTGGAAAATGTTATCAAAATCGGTTCTGCAAAAAATTTGCCTATATGTTATTCCAGGTTCTAATCTGTCTAACCACCAAATTTCATCCAAATCCGTCTAGTAACCGTATAGGCATGAAGAGGTAACAAACATACAGGCATACACACATACAAACATTAGCATTTTTAATATTATTAGTTGGGATTAGTTGGGATTATTAATCGTGAAATAGCCTGGCATACAAATGAACTGGTTATGTCCAGGGATGATTATCATCTAAATAGACTAATATTTTTATTTTATATTTTTGTTTTATAGTAGGTATCTTTAAATTTATTGAAAGGAAGATTTTGTATGTCATCAGACAACTTATTTAAAAGCGAAGTTATCTCTAGGAATGAATTTATATTAAAGTCAAGTTAAAGAAGCCTTTGTATAGTCTGTACCTGTATTTTCCAGAAACCATTCAGCTTAGAAATTTTAAATATGCTATAGACTGTCATCGTTAGGTAAATAAGACAAACTAGTGATAATTTTTTAGGACTCACAAAATACTATACCTTTAAAATACATTAGTAATTTCAATAACTTAATAGTCGTAAAAGGTATCTAAATTTAAACCAATTGGAAGAAATATGAGAAAGGTTGCCCAACCCGATTGTATTTCGTAAGTAATTTCGGACGTTATTCTTAGAATTTTGGGCGCTACACTAACTGTGACGCAAGACGCAGCGATATATACTACCTACTGAGTCGTGGTCCAGTCGAATCAACATAAACGAGAAAATTATCTGTGATAATATTCAAAATATACCGAATATTCGCACTAAGCGGTTCAATTCTTCATTCATAATGCGAACAGCCAACGCAAGGAAGAACTCCCTTCCGGCGTTGGTCTTTCCTGAATCCTACAACTTTGGGATCTTCAAGAGCAAGGTGAATAAGCATCTTTTGAGTTCGCGTGCTTTATCTTCGGCTACATCACTTTCCATCATGTGAGATTGTGGTGAAACGCAATTCCAGTTAAACAAAAACACGGGTTTAGCACTTGACCTCAAATACAATTGATCTTAAAATTCACAGTACTAACACACAGACAAACAGTACTAATCTCATTATTATCGAATGAGAACAAGAGAGAGAAAAATCCATTAACACAGCATAAAATTATTTCTGAAAGGCAATTTTTAGATACATAGATATGAAACTGGCACTATTTTACTTAATTAATATTAAAAATATAGTTTCATGCCTAGGTATTGGTAGGTAGTTTGGTTACAGATTTATTAAAGAGCAAAACATTTGAAAGCCTTTGAGGTTTGAGGTCTCAGGAGCAGTAGATACTTATAGAAACTATACGCCAGCTTGGTCAACAAAACTCGTTTATAGTTGAACAAACAAGCGAGGCTTAATGTACTTATACGAATGAGTACAAAGCGAAACTCGCCATTAGTGATACTATTGTCACAGCTGTCATGGTCCTGCTTTTTGAACTGTCCGACGAAAAATTACGGGTGTTACGTGTTTGACGACATTGTATGTATCCAGTCTGTCTGGGTGTATGAATGAAGAAATCCATAAAAGAACGAAAGTCAGCGATATAAGAATAGTAACTTGAAGTGGCAGTAGACAGGGCACACAGTCGTAGAACTGATGGCTGTTGGGAGATTTAGGGTCTAGAAAGGAAGCCTTGCACCTGCAAACTCAGCGTAGGACGTCCATCAAACGAATGACCTAATGAAGGTCGCTGGCAGTAGCTGGATGCTGACCGTTTCAAACAAGTCTCTTTGGAAGTGTACGTTCAGCATTGGATGGCCATTGGTTGAATTGATAAGATATTATCCAATATAATGTGTGTAATTATCACTTTTCAGAAATAGTCTTTATTAAAATCAAAAAACAATATTGTTTATTAGTGATTTTAAATGATCGTTCTCAGTGGTTGGTTCTTCACTTTTCGGTAGATAGCCGCACGTCGCATTAATGGGTACGGAGCCGAAATAGTAGTCTGCTGATATTACAACATTCCAGTAAAATTGTCGGACTATGTCACGCAGCCTCATTCAATGACCATTGAGTTCAGCTTGTAGGTTCGATATGTCATGATCTTGCTCACATATCGTATGTATTATATGTATCAAGATGAGATTTTAACTTTTAACAATTTATGCCTACTAAATCAAGCTTGTTTTTACAATCTTTATTATACAGTTATAATTATTATAATATTTTCTTGTACGTTCGTTATATCGTGTAAGACTGATGGCAATTGGGTCATAAAATATCTAGAGTAGAGACTGCTTCGGCAAGCGTAGCGTGCACAGAACGTACACCCACTGGACAGGCGACCTGATGAATGTCGCAGGATGTCGCTGGATGCTGACCGCTTCCAACCCGTCGCTCTGGAAATCCAAGGGAGAGAGGTATGTTCAGCCGTGAACGTCCGGTAGCTGATATTACGATTTCTTGTCCAGTCTATTTGTTAATGTCACCAACAGCAATGTGGGACAGCAGCAGTGGGACGAGGAAATAGCTCACCCGATGGAAAGTAATCATTCATCATCTTAGCCCGTAAACATCCCACTGCAGGGATATAGGTCTTCCCTCATATATATGAGGGAGTATGGGCCATAGTCCACGCTGGCCCAATGCGGGTTGGGGACTTTACATATTGAATTGAATTTTTATTTCTCAGGGTAGCAGGTTTCCTCACAATGTTTTCCTAAGTTTTTAAGAGCAGTCGGATAAATGCACATAAGTAATTAAATTAAAAAACTTATTGGTGCATGGCCTGCCTGGGAATCGAACCCAGACCTCGCAAATTGGGAGACCGCGTCTTAACCGCTGAGCACCCGATGCTCCGCAAGCAGTAATCATTACTGCCTATCATTGTAATTCATCTTCCCAAAGAAAAAGTCGACATTTCAACTTTGATGTAAACGGTCTTAAGGAGGTCGATACAAAGCCGTATAAGGAATTGATAATTGGAGCCCTGTGAAACATTTTAAATGAAACTTATAATAATATATAAATTTTAGTATAAGCATATTAGGTTCTCGAGATATTCAAGTTTTCATTTCTAGAGAAGAAGCTTAAAAGAAAGGCTTAAATAGACCGGCCCACATTCAGTACTGAAAATAGTAAATCTCCTGATATTTTACCTTCCATTAGCGTGTTAATGGACAGTCAAGGTGAAATATGAATAAATGTGTATTAAAAATATTATATCTAATAAATTTTGAACTGAAGGATTTTGTTCCTATATAAGTGCTCAGCAATAATCCTTCACATCAAAATATAAAAAAAAAAACAATTGGCCGAATTATGAAGCTCCTCCTTTTGGAAGTCGGTGAAAAATGGCAGCATTGTATTGCTTTGTATGTGTGTATTGTGGTGTACACCTGGACGATGTTTTATGTTTAGTACCTAGGGGGTTTTATGACATTTCAATATATTATATTTACCAAGATTTTATGTTTCGAAAAACCCCGTGTGCATTGGATTTTGCAAAATCTTATTACATCGTCACCATTTCATCTGCGGCCTATCCACCCGTATAGTCCTCGTTGACGTACCGACCACTCTTACTTAGCGGTTAGGCTCTTCATTCATAATATGAACGGCCAAAGTTTGAAATATACACATACATAAAGTCACGTGTGTTTCCCGTAAGAGTAGGCAGAGACCACAAACTTCCAGTTGCTGCGATCCTAACACCTCTTTTGCTTCATTCCGATTGGTGTAGTGGATAGTGACCCTGTCAGCGAAACCAACGGTTGCGGGTTCGAATCCCGCGAGGGGTAAATGTTTGTATGATGAATACGAACATTTATTCCCGAGTCGTGGATGTTTATATAAATATTTATGTATGTTTATCCGTTATCTAGTGTCCATAGTCCATAGTACAAGCTTTGCTTAGTTTGGGACTAGATGATTGGTGTAAGTGTCCGAAATATTTATTTATTATTTATTTATTTATTTATTTATTTATTCACTCTCATAAGGTTGTTCATACATGCTCGTCCGTTTAGCTCTTGACATGGCCTTTATTAAGACGTCCCCGATTTGATCATGATACGTTCGCTGTAGTCTTCTTCTACCGATACTACCATCGATATTCGCTTCGTATATCTCTTTCGTTAGTCTTCTTTCATTCATCCGTCATTAATTCTTTAGGGTAGGCCAGTCGAATGAAAGTTGTTTCTCACTAGATAACACGTTTAATATGGAGTCTTCGACACAGCTCAGCTTAATCCTAATTTGTTTCGCAGTTTTTACAAATTACAAAAGAAAAGTTAGAACAGTTGCGTGACAGATCAAAACGAAGTGACAGCCCGCCTTTTCGAAAAGCTCGCAATAGGGATGTAGCTAATCTAGTGCTGCGAACGCGCGCCGTTTTATCGGTAACGATAAGGTACTACTCCACGAGTGGACCGAGCCGGTAGCATTGTATGCCGGGTTACTATAATTCATCAGTATGAAATACTCTTCCGATATCTGTTTATCCGAAATCCTACAACCTTGGGATCTGCAAGAGTAACCCTGAATATGAACCTACTGAAATCGCGTACTTTATCTTTATCGTCATTTTCCATCAGGTGAGATGGTCAATACGTTCTTCTCTGGGGAGTCAGCTTTATGAATAAGCAGTAACTTTAATATTGAGGTAAAGAATTGTTTTCAAGTACATTTTAGGTAATAAAATAAAATCTTTTGACTTCAGTGTTCATCTTAAAAAAACCCACAAGTCGATGATCGGAGGTTAGCAACCTTCAACAAGGCTACAGTGCTTTTTGTCTGGTGGAAACGATATCATATAACATTATTTTTGTGATGTAAATATACACAGAGGCTTTTAGTGTTCCATTAACCCTTTGTCATCCATGCATGAGGGAACTATACTATTATTTGACAGCTTGGTTCAATACAAAAACGTACCCTATCCGTTTAACATGAGAACAAATTAAAGACGGTATTTCTCGTGAATCTGATATCTGAATATGATGGACTGAAAATTCGTGTATTTTAACATCAAATTTCAATACATTATATTATTTGTTGAATGTGAATTTAAATCTATTGGAAATAATACAAGAGCTTAGACATTTCTTTGTCAGTCAGCATGTCTGAGCTACTACCGCTTCGGAAAGGGAAATCATCATTTTTCAGAATCATTTAACAAAAACTTCTTATTAATAATAAAATAATTATTATTATATTTACACAACTATAAAAATCACCAGCACCAGCATGCTAGCTGCGTTCCCTCGCTGCATCGCCAGGATTAGTCTTTGTGTAAAGAAGGCGCCCGACCTGAAGTCACCTAATGCTTGGATTAGCAATTCCGACACCTCTTTTAAGAATTTTTTGGTGTCGGACGACCACGGACCCAGTGTTTCAAAGGCAAGTGCCGCAAACTCGTAATTAGTAGTTAAAAATTCGTATTTGCGGCACTTTACTGTCTGGGCGAGATCGGCGGCATCTGTACATAAGATGGGGTCAAAGTATCTACACAAGTAGTATTCAAGGCCAGTGTGCGGCCATGTCGCCAAGGAACCAGAGTGCATCCGTCAGGTCTCTTGCCATCAGATGCCGACATGCCAGATGGTTCGAGTGTCGACGGCACTGAGGCAGAAGTAAAGGACCAACGGCACGTTGGACAAGGTCGTTCACTGAAAGTGTCTGTAAAGACGACCCGCACTTCGGGTACACGAAAGCCCATGACGTCCAAGATCATCTACCAGCTGGCCGTAAACGAAATGATGTTTCGCATGCTTTGGCCCCAAGCCTAAGGTAAACAGCAATACGCAGCGTGCTGGGGTCTAATACCGTCCCTAAATTGACCGATGGGAATGCGTGTAACCAGTGCCCGGATTCCTTTTCGGAGACTGCCAACAATCTTGCTATTTCCGAGGAGTTTTGGCATTGCTGCAATAATGCGGAATGCTGATATTTAACAGAAATTAGATCCCAAGCACTCTGCTTACCCTTTTCCATTGGCGCGCTGGCATTTGGATTTGCGACACACCAAGCTGACTCGGCCGACAACAAGCTCGACACTTGCATATCAGTAGGGTTAGAAACATTAATGAGCATAGTCGTGCTATGGATGGAGGAAAGAAAGCCCGGGAGTGTCAAATTAGAAATAGCACGAATGCCCAAACCTCCATATTTCACAGGAAGAATTGCTTGAGCCTATAATGTTGAATTTAGTAGCACGTTTAAAATTTTTCATATTGAATCTTTTAATACTTTGTCTATGGCAGCCATTATATCAACAAATTTTCAAACGGGACTGCAACGGAATCATCGTTTTTAATTATAAAATATTACTCGGTATGGCAAACATTGCGAAAATTATACCCATTCCTCAGAATAAAAAAAAACCTGAGTTGTTTACGTTCCTCCACTACGGTTGAATGATTTCTTACGGTTGAAGGTACATAATTATTTATTTCTCTAATTTAACATAGACATAATACAATACAAGATATTAACATAAAACAGAAAGTTTAAGATTTTTTAAAGGAGGGCCATAATTACCTATAGTTAAAATGCGTGTTTTGAAATCTTTTAATTATATTAAATAAATATTACATTACAGTATTACACACTTTCACAAATGTGAGTTACAAATTACAATTTAACATTTATGCGATTATAATTATCTCGGGCCATATACTATTCATTTAGAAGGACCGTCGTCGGCGGGCCAAATTAAATCCTTTCACATACGTAAACTTACTTCGTACGTACGTAAACGGCCGTACTTTGATAGTAGGTATTTAAATTTGGCAGAGAAGTATTTTAGGGCCGACGAAAAATAAAGTACTTTTATGCTTAAAAAGTCGCGATAAAGTAATTCCATGCAAGTGAAACCACGGGCGGAAAACTGGGAAATGCGAGAATGCTTGTTTATTTATTTATGCCTCCTATTGTTAAACTTAGTAATTGCTGTAACCAAATAAAAAATTATCGATAAGTGTTCGTAATTTCCGGAGCAAATTCAATTTGTAAGATACAGGCCTGTAAAAGTTTATCTGTTTCTGACTGTACATATCTTTTCATGTTAATTTATAGAGGAATATTTTTTTTATATACAAAGGTTTGACCTCAATATTACGAAGTTAAGTGAAGATTAGGCTGAAGGTGGAAGCGTATTCAACCGGAACTCCTAACTTACTTGGAGTACTGGATATCTCACCTCAAATAATCGGAACACAACAGTGTCAAATTATATACTTCTCTACAAGGGCTAAAAAAAAATTATGGAAGTTATCTCTTTTAGGGATGAGCTCGCCTTTTGTATATCTAATTCTTTAATAGTCAAATTGTTTTTATTTATTTGTAACCCTTATGTTAATAAATTTAGAACTAAATAAATTAATTAATAGATTATGAATTAATTATTACATTATCTAAAACAAGGTCTTCTTAGTGCATAAAGTTGGTTATTAGAGTTGTTAAAATTTAAACACTTACTTGCAACAAACAGTAGGACGAAATACATGGCCCAATATTTCATTGTTATTGTTGATAAAAGAGTTCGGATATGTCAATTTATTTAAAGTAGCAGAACTTTTTTAATTCTTTAAATTACACAAACACTTTAGATATTGTCGAATCACTTTTCGAATTTACTTAGCCGATGTCAGATAACGGTAACAAACTTTATGAGATATGATCAGAGAGCGTTCGTCCGATGCGGGATCTCGCTTTACACTGAAGTGGGCCCTTCGAAGCGCCTTCTATATGGTGCTCATTGATTTCACAAATCGCTGGAAATTGATGCTTGATGGTCAGACATAGAATCCTTTTCAAATTTTATTGTTTTTCCCCGGTTGTGTTGCAGTAACAAAATTGCCCTTTTCAATGAAATAAAAAGACGATCAAGTACGAGTAGTATTCCTTTCCGTATAACATCACCATTGCAAAACTATGTTTTAACACGTTCCGGGATATAACCCGCCTGCCTCTCGACGCTATAATAATAAAACTTCTATCGTGTCTGGTGATGTGTCCCGGAACGTGTGAAGTGACATTCTTTTAAATATATATTTGGTTACTTAGATGTCCTAATAGTATTGATCGCATATGATCTCTGTCTTATAATAAACCACACGCGATTTGTAATTAATTATTTTAATAATACCTTCCTTCTAAGATTGTAAGCTCCCTCCCTATCGGTTTAATGATGTATAAGTGACAGAGACTATACCTACTTATGAAAATATGTGATTAGAATAATTGCGTTTTACTAGAAAATTTATTTTTTGCTGCAGCATATATATTCTATAATAATTTCAACTTGTCACTTCCGACCAAAAGATATGCAGGAGAGACTAACAAACAGATAGAAGAACAACAAAGTTATTGTATAAGAATTCCGTAATTTTTCCAAAATGGACAACCTAAAATATATACTCGTTTATTTAAGATTGGCACAGCATTAGACTTTAATCTCACCGATGTAGAGCGCCGATGAGTTCACTTAGAGCACTTGTACCCAGGAAGAAATTAAATACTTTGAACAAACAAGTACAAATATTGTATTGTATGCACAGAATGCTGTTAAAAACCCTTTTATAAAGGTTGGTTGTGTTATGGCTCACTGTTATTGAGAGGAGGGCATGCCCTAACAGTGAGGACGTAATGCTTTTGATAAGTAGTATTATTATTTAGACCTAGATGTCTGGTAGTATCGGGGGAACGAGGCAAAAGACGATGGGGCGCTGCAGTACCCTTTCTCGAATCGATTCCTGTACCTACCTCTGTTTTAGGTAATACTGGGAAGCTCCAAGGTGCGCTAACAAAACGGCAATCATTAAGTTGGTTAATTTTATAGCCCACATTATCCAACTTTGATAATTTGCTATAAATATTAGTTCCAAGAATCGGCAGCAATAACTTCCTGTAATCAAGAAGTAGATTTATTCACCACGCTTGGCTCTACGTCAGATCTCATAACAACGAGTATTAATGAGTGAAACGATTTGGAGTCTTGACTACACATTTTTACATTGCAAAATAGGTATTCAAATGTTCGAAAAACAATGAAATTCGCAGATTGTAAGCGACACATAGGAAGTAAGTAGACATCTGCGGCCCGCGGGGTGGTTTATAATTCCTATCCTAGTGATATGAGACCGTGTCCCGTACTCTGGTTTATGAATTATTCTAGTAACAAGAGGACATAGTTTTTTATGTTATTGAAATAGAACTCCGATTTGGCTACGTCCGACCGCCTTCTATTGATACACCGAGACAGAGTTTACCTAATGTACCCTCGGAATTAGAAACAGTTGTTTAAAAAATATTAATAATGGAATATCATTGCAAAATTCAGTAATTTTCAATTTTGAGGCCTATGTGTAGCTGAAAAACGTCATGCCGAAATGATGATTATATTAGTTTTTCATTAACTTTGTGCGAAAAACAAATATTATCTATTTATTGTTATTTGTCAGACCATTCATTTCACACAATATACACAATTACAGTAACTTAAAGTTTTAAAATTGTGATGAAAGGGACTCAGCTGAAATAATGATTTTTTGTCCCCCCCCCCCCCCCCCCCCCTCCCCACCGGAGTAGTTGCTGCCACCAAAGAATAGGATCCAATAATAAAATAGATCAACTTCAAAAAAAAAAGAAAGTACTGTATAATATAATTGGAAAAGTAAATTTAATTAATTTCACCTTAAAAAGCAACAAGTTATGTTAATGTTCGGGAATTATATTGTTGTTATTTAATAGGATAGACGAGAGTGAAGTTACAACTTTTAACCGCCTCCGTGGCTCAATGTAAACAACATTGGGTTTACGATTCGGAGGTCGCGGGTTCGATCCCCAGCGGGGTACATGTTTAAGTACCTACTCGGTTTGGTTGGTTGTAGGGCATTCTAAATGTCCGCCTGGCTAGCTACCACCATCTTATCTAAATCTGTCGCTAAGCAGCAATGTTAATAGCATTGTTGTGTTCCGGTTATCAGAGATAAGATAGCCAGTCCCCCAAGTGTGTTGGGGTTTCCGAGTCAGTACGCTTCCACCTTCGACCTCATCTTCACTTAACATCAGGTATGATTGAGGTCAAGTACGAACCCGTCGTACATAAAAAAAAAACTTGCAAAATATCGGTTTAGGTTTGTACTAGTTTAGTTAATGCAGGTACCTAACATAAATCTCTGGAGCGGAAAGGTTCCAATAAACCGAGTGCTTATTCTTTAATTAAGATGCTGATGACTGATGCTGCATTGGACGTGCGGACGTTTATTAAAACATTTTCCTTGTAAACTTTGAATTAAATTATCTACAGCTATCTACAGCATATTTTCGGTATCTACGATACAGAGTGTTGGCGGGGCACGTGTCTGATTGGTAGATTTATTAAGGCGCAGTGCTGTAGACCGACGACCAGATGAGTCGCTAAGTGCAGGCCGCTTACAACCGGTCTCTCTAGACATGTACGGGAGAGGACGTCAATAGTGGAACTCCTATGGCTGATATAATGATGAGTGCTGTAGATAAATTATGTAGTCTAATTGACGATACGCTAAGCCAGCAATATTCATTTTATAATATAAATTTAATATAATGTAACACCCTCTCAAGCTAGGCGCTTTCGGATGCGAAGCCGCACGAGTGAGTGAATTATTGCTCCCAAACCTCAGTACTTTTCTCATTTTCGCCTTTTCATGCTTCTTTAATAAGTTAGGCTTCTTTTGTTGAATTCCTTTTGGCACAATTAATCAACCACACCTCTGGTGATAACAAAGCAAAGAAGACAAGTTTATTGTCACAAAGGGTACAAAAGAAAAATGATTACGGTATTACAAAATTATTAGATAGGCATCTATTTTTTTACTCTCTCGCGTACCATGGAGCGCGTTTTGCGTTTTGCGTCGTCGTTCTACTATACCATACTAGAATATGATGTTTTATAAAGATGTAAGTCCTCAATCAGATCTGTGATTATTCGATTCCCAAAGTACTTTGGCCTCTGGAATCTGCTAAATGGTCAATATAGGACGTTCGAGAATCGTTTGAAAATATTTCAAGTGCTAAATCAAACTAGGTAATCGGCCTATTCTCTTCTCTCTTCAATATAAGACCTATGTGCTCTTGTCGGTGGAGTCCTATGCACACATTTCTACATTCCGCTTTTTATTTGACTTCCTGATACGACACGGCAATTACATTTAAATAAATTAAATCGACCTATTAAATCACCTTAAATATCGACTAGTGCGAACTAGGCTCGCCACTTTCCTCAATGATCCTCGATAAATCGGACAGTCGCTATCTACCAATTCCTTCGTTACTTACAGTAGTATCGAATTTTTTGTATTTCCATTTTTCTGAATTGTAGGTAACACAATTTTGTTTTATGAATAACTGGATATGCGTTTAACCACAATCTCACCTGATGAATAATGACGATGTGGTCGAAGATGAAGCACGCGATCGTAGTAAACTTTACTCCTACTAATCTCTACTTCTAAATCTACTTTAAAATAGGATAAGGATACGGTTGTAGTATATTTCTTACTGTTTTTATTTCTATAATTGTTGGTTGGTAGCTATTTTATATAGGCTTTGTTTTGCTTTTAAACGTGAGATAATTTTGTGGATTCAATTGACGAAAAATATACCGGATGAGTTTTTACGGTAAGGAAAAAATAGGACATATTAAGTAAGTAAAATAGAAGATATAGGTATATAGGTAGGTAATTTAAAAAAAAAACCATCATCGATTAAAACGTTGTGTCATTTGATGGTCGCGTCACGGTAGCCTATTCCACATAATTACATCATTAAATTAAATAAATAATAAAAAGTTGGAGAAAATATGACATCCAAATAAATTTTGCATGATCTACGAATCCCGCCAGTCGCAAATCAATCTCCGGCCGAAGGGTGCGTCGATGATGGTTGGATGGTTAAAAATAAATTAACATCTATTTCACTTACCCAATATACCCTATTTTTCCTCACGGTAAAAAGCTTTAATAAAAACTTAAACTAAATTAATTTTTATTATAAATTTTAATTTAGGTAACATAACTTTGTAAAATAAAGCGTTTACAAACAAACAAACTAAAATAAATAAAATGAAAAATAAATTGTTTTAATCTCCGCATGAAGTTTAAATTAATTTTAAAGTCACGGGTGCGCGCGGCGGGTGGTCACTACTGTAATTTTCTAATGAAGTTCTACGTCACCACGCCCTATCACTTTACATCAGGTGTACTGAGTTAACCCATAACGTATAAATACACCTAGTGTGTAATATGGGATAGGACGAAATTATTCTTAGCCGGGAATATTGTAATTTCCGGACCGGTCGGGTCGGGATTGGTTTCCCCGGCCCGGTGACAATACCCTTTTTTACGGGTATACTATGCATGCTAATCTTGTAAGATTAGCATGATGCGTAGTATAACATGCTTGTATATTGTTGTGTATCGTTATTTATTTGTCAAATGCTAAGATTTATGTTTTATTTTATACTTTAAGAAGACTGTCGACTTAACCTATACCCACTCTAAAATAGAAACATAAATACACATACATACATACTGAGAAAAAAAATAGAAATCATGTGAATAGAACAATGATCCCGTGAGTTTCATGTTTTTCTTTTCGTCTTGAGACATTGTGGTTTTTGAGACGAAAAGATGTTACGTGTTCCCAAACGCTGCCCAGCCGAGTTGGATTCGACGATTGACCTCCTTTTCGAAGTTGGATTTACCCAACTGACTGTTTGTCCCAGATATACGTACTCGTCGACTACTTCGAAGGTAGTGTCTCCTATCTTCAGAGGGGTGGGTACAATATTTACGTTCAACATGGTCTTTGTCTTATCCATATTCATCTAAGACCCACTCCTTGGGAGACTCTATTGAGGTCATCGAGCATTTTGCCGAGGTCCTCCAGGGTCTTAGCCATGATTACGATATCGTCGACAAATCGAAGGTTTGTGATGTACTCGCCGTTGATGTTGATGCCGAGTCCTTTCCAGTCCAGAAGCTTGAAGGCATCTTCCATTGCAGCGGAAAACAGTTTCGGGGATATGACATCCCCCTGTCTTACACATATTATTATCTTACATTGAAATAAATGCATATAATCGACAAATAATCCACACAAGTCTCCACTGATAACCTTAAATTTATATTACTCAGCTCTTAATAGTATATAACTTTGTAAATTGCCACCGAAGTTCACTTAATTAAAATTTATTAACCACTATTGAAAAATAGAACAGCTTATAAAAAACCTTCCAAGTGCGAGGTGGAACTGGAGTAATGAGCGTTACACCAATCAGTTGAAATTAATAGTACCCTTGATATAATAACTTCGACAATTGTAGCTCCATATTACTAAAATAATGTATAATTTTTGCCTAACTCTTATTGCTTTAAGAATATTAGGTAACTAAATTATAAGTTTATTCTATTTTATTAATTATTACTATCCCATGTACACGTAAAAATAGCTTCGTACTTTTCCCAACGAAACAGTAAATTACTAGTTTGGGAAAAGTATTATGAGCTAGTATATGCTGTGTGGTTTCATCACCCAAATAGTAGAATCAACCCGTCTCTTCCCTTGGGTGTCGTAAAAGGCGACTAAGGAACTTTCCGCCAAAAACATCTATAGATTTGCACATTTAACGGTCTCACCCTCTGTCACGTGTGCATTTCTGTATATTACATACGGTGAACCGTGGTTGTTGTTTCATAATCTTTTAATGTTTGTAACCCTCAAACATTTGCGTTTGCTGGGTGTTCTAAATGGGGTGTTTGGGATAAAGGTCATGACTTTTTGTATAAATAACACTTACACCAATCATCTCGTCCCAATCTAAGCAAAGCTTGTACTATGGATACTAGATAATGAATAAACATACATAAATATTTATAGAAACATCCATGACTCGGGAATAAATGTTCGTATTCATCACACAAATATTTAGGTAGTTTAAAGGTATATAAGTAGGTATCCCCGCGATGTTTTCCTTCGCCGTTTAAGAGCAGTCGGATAAATGCACGTAAGTAATTATAAAATTTTAAAACTCATTGGTACATGGCCTCCCTGGCGATCGAACCTGGAGCTTCCGAATTGTGAGACTGTGTCTCCTCCACTGAGCCACGACGTAGGATTTTTCATATACTAGAAATAATTATAATTACGATAGTGACCACAGGAAATAACTGATTAAGTGATACGAGCGTTTTAGTATAATTATTTTTTATTTTGTAGTGGCTGACGTCGGTTGTTTTTCTGTTAAAAAGTTTTTCTTGAAATTGTGATTTAGCATGATTTTTTTATGCACGACGACGGATTAACGCTTAACTTCAATCACAATCTGATGTAAAGATGTCGAAGATGAAAGCGCGCTTAATAGTATTCTCCTACTTATTTGAGAGACTGGCTATTATGTCAAACAACCGGAACACAACAATGTTCAACAATACTGCTTGACCTTTCGGTGTTTCGGAATTTTGTATGAATTAACATTTTAAAAATCCTTGGCATTATTTATTAAGTATATAACCGAGTGCAATCGGCAATAAGAAAAAACCGGTAATAAAATCGTACTCACCTCGGCGTTGTTTCCGAATCGAACGTCCGATCCGACAGTCGAAGTATTGAATGTTCAAACAAAACTATAGCTCCAACACTTCCGATAGTCCGATCAGACTATTCTCTCTTCCAACCGCCGGCTGTCCTTGAGCCCAATGGAATTGTGCTTGATGATGATAAGAGATCAGACGGTAAGAGATCGGACGTGTTCAAACAAAACTATATGTCCAATACAAGTGTGATCCGACTATCGAAAGGAAAAATCGGACGTATATTCCCAGCCTTAATGACAGACGTCAATACCGGCAACGAAAATGACAAATAGGAATGGGCCTAATAGGGAACCTTGTGACACATCACTGGGCACTCTCATTCAAATAAATATAGACGTATAGTTACCTAACACCGATTTTTAATAAGATGCAGCTTGATGGGTAAGGGTATCATTAAATATAACGTAACCAATTCTTGTTTTAGTTTTCTCATCATCTTGTAGTGCCTACTTACCTGTGACGTTTTTCCATAAGGCCGCGGGTATGTTTACTAGCGGGATTTATTTGGTAAGTATTAAGTTTGCTTCGTGGAAGTATATGAAAAAAAATCATATTGCGCTGGTTTTGCCTTTTTGTGAACAAACAAATAAAATGTTTATTATATAATTTATATGAGTAAGGATTAAATGTACGTGCCGGTTGTGCGGCTGGATAGTGTGTTCTGCTCCGTTTAACCCTTTGAGCAAACACTGGACAATAGAGCGTGGTCGTACACGCCACTGGTAGGATTACGTAATTGTTATACAGCGATGTTTTGATTTATGATTTACAATACCAAGTAAAATCTAAGACTCGAGGACCTTTTGTCCGTTCCTATAAATAATCCCATCAAAAACATAATTGTCAGAAAGAAAGAAAACATTTATTCAGCTTACAATGGGCATGTACATGTACAGAAAGGGCCCAAGTACTCCATAGAGAGAGTATTTGGATTGTTGGTTTCGCCACGAAGAAAATTGAGATCTAACTATGAAAGTTCCATAAAATCACCATAAAATTTACTTAAAGTTAAATGTACCTAGGGTAGGTAATAAATAAATATCCACAGGCGTACACATAGCGCCATCTAGTTCCACAGTAAGCAACTATAGGCTTGTGTTGTGGTTACCAGATGGTTGATATACTACATAAATAAATTTTTTTTTGTAAATAAATACTTATTATAAATGAAAACATTCACGACTCGGGTACACATGTCCGTATTCATCAGACACACATATGCCTCTAGCGGGATTCGAACCCGCGACCATTTGGTATAGTGGTCAGAGTGTCTAACCACTACACCAAACAGGTCGTCAAAGTTACAATAATCTACTGAGTACCAAACACAAATAAGTAATGTTGCTTATCGACAGGCTAACCTAAATTCAGTTAACTGATACCTACCTCCAACTAGGGTTGTCAAAAAAAATCAAGAAGATTTTAATACCTTTCCAATTGAGGTATCCTATTAATTTTTCAAAAACGTATAATTAGTCGAATAAATTAGTATAAGTTTGTTATTGTTTAAAAAAGAACCAAAGCATCTTTACATTTACTTTTAACCGCCGACGAACAACGAGGGGTGTTATGTGTTTGACGGCGTTATGTGTGATGTGTGTGTTTAAGATTAAACTAGGGGACAGTTCTTAGCCACAAAATGGTCAAAATTGGAGTAGTGGTTTTCAAGATATTGAAAGATCTTTACAACGGATTACAAGTTTTTCGAATGATTTTCAGCTAAAGTTGAACTGAAACTAATATAACACTTAGTTTTTAATTGAATTAATTAAAGACGTGTTGCGATTATTTCGCTACCTTAGTACTTACACTAAAAAAAATCGCTTTGTCTAAATAGAGAAGTAGCCGTAATTAAACAATATATAATCTAAAATTTGCAACAAAATTTTCGTGGCGCTCGTAAAATGCATCGGAAATTGTGTTTCCTGGTGCGTAATTGTCAGCAGTAGAATATATTTGACGACCTGTTTTGTGTAAGGTTAGAAACGCTGACTGCTATACCAAAAGGTCGCGGATTCGAATCCCGCAAGGGGCATCTGTTTGTATGATGAATACGGACAGATGTATCAGAGTTATGGATGTTTTTCATTAATATATGTATTTATTTAAAAAAAAATGTATTTGTGTAGTATAACTAACTGGTATCCATTAATACAAGCCTGGTTGCTTAGTGTGGGACTGGATGATTGGTGTTAGTGTCCGAAAATTTATTTATTTTCCTTCAATGTTTTACCTAGTGACATCTGTAGTTAACGCTACAATAATCAACAGTGGTGTTTGCTTACGCTGGTTTGATATTTTTTTTAATGAAACCAGTGACCTAGTTCCTTTTATCATTGAAATTTGGTCTAGTTACCATTCACTTTAATCATTGTTGATTATACTATATACTGTTCCAAGAGTGTATAGTATCCTGGACATACACAGAGTGCTATCTAGTTCCACACTAAGCAACTAGGCTTATATTATAGATACCAGATAGTTGATATAGGCACTACACAAATATATATACATAGTCACTTTCCATCAGGTGAGATTGTGGTCAAATGCGTGTCTAGTTATTCATAATAATATATATATAGATCTAGCAACCCTATTTCCACCCTTCAGCATTTGCTCGAATCGAAAACCAAATATTATTAATATAATAACTTATTTTATTATCCACGTGCTAAATAACTTTTCCAAACTTTTTTCATTATACGGGCAGGCAACCTCAACGTAGGTACATGAAAAAATACGAACTGTTTTATCTAACATTCCTGGAATTCCGTAGAGATATCCTAGATATTCCAGTAATAATAACAATATGAGTCAGTGGCCGCGTGTGGTTTCCGGTAGACTAGAATTAGACCTAACTGTCGTAGGGCCGTTTCATTACGCTGGTGTCAGCATCATCATCATCATTACAATATAAGCCAATTGCTAAACATAGGCCTCCCCCATAGATTTACAAACTAACTGGTTGGAAAACGCCTGCATCCATCTACTTCCCGCTACGTGATCGTATTAGGAGAAATCCGTAAATGAAGCAAAGTCACCGACATAGCCCATCGGATTAGTAAGTTGAAGTGACGATGGGCAGGGCACATAACTTGAAGAGCTTATATAAGTATGAGTATAACAGACAGACCAATAAGAGACTGCAGCGTAATTGGTGTAGAGCTCATAAAAAAACTGATAATGCACAACGCAGCCTGGCTATTAAAACAAATTCTCCAATAGATGGAAAGCATTTCAAATCGCTCCATGTTGGAAGAGTCTAGGATTGATGGACATATGGATAGGAAACTGAGCCGCCCAGGGGGAGTTTCACTGCGTGCAATCCAAAGGAATCAAACACAATCCAACCGACCCGCAATGAGAAACACAGTTGTCTGTGTCTACCCTGAGTTTCGCGATCGATTCATGTTATCGAAATCTGTCGGTAATGCTGGCTTTTAACGATGTGAGTTATAATGATAGAATAATAGTTTACTATAACGAGAGAATTTTGCATGAATCCAGCCCCACTGTAGTCCGCCATTACGATCCGCCTGGGCATTCGATTGAATGGTTCATTTAAACATCTGCCTACTACACACCAACCAGCCTTACGCTCAGTAACATATTTTTCACTACCTATTAAATATGCGCTAACATTTCCTCCAATGTACCGTACCGTCACGTATCGGCGTCGATCATAGTTGGCGTTAAAACTGGCGACGGCGGCAGGTAGCAATTTTTGAAATTCGCAGCAATTTCTATCGACTTTTGAAAAACAATTTTCCCAAAATAGCTTGTTTATCATATAACGGTACCTATATTATGTTCGCAGCGTAAGTAGGTAATTAAAATGAATTACAGTTAGTTTTCGTACCCCTTCTTCTTCAATTTAAGAGCTATGCTCTTGTCGGTGGAGTAACGACCATGTCTATCTACTTTCCGCCCTCGTTTTAACCTAATTAATTAATAAATTCGTACCCCTAATTAATTTTAAATTTTTCAGATTGATTTTTTAATATCGACTTCGCAAACAACTACCCAATAACTACCTGCCGATATAAAAGTTTTCTTTAGCCAGATATTAATTAATTGTATGTCTCAAAAGGCTCAGATATCATCTCCCAATAAGAACTTCTAATGCACCATAAATACATCGTAGTTTATTTTTCCTTATATTTTTACCTCTCAACTCAAAAGAAATGCAGGAAAGGAACGCGTTCAGATTTTCCACACAAACGCATTCATTGCACATTTTGTTGGCACAGGTCCAAAAATAGAAATGATCTCGGCGGAATTTAAAGAATTTTAATGAGCATGCGTACACACGGCTGCACGGTAACAATTCCAATATTATAAGGAGTTCACATTTCTAATAGCGTCGCGAAGCCTGTTTCACTGGTTGTGGCGTCATGCTATTGACTGTACATTTGTATGAGCAAATTTCGTTGTTGTGCTATTTCTTTAATTAATTCAGAATAAATAAGTCTGGTAGCGAAGTACAATTTTATTCTCGGTAGGCGCCCATAGTCTAATATAGGTATACAGGGCGTCCCAAAGTTATGGGACATGAAGGGGAAGTACCTTAAATATCGTAGATAGTGAATTTTGCTCAAAGAAGACTTTATGTTATTTTTAAAAGTTAGTAATTCTGCATTCATAGATTTTCTAAAAATTATTTGCTTCGGCTGGGAATCGAACCGACTCAAATGTGAAAAAAAAAACACCCTACTTTTATGATGCCAATCGAAAGAATAGCTAAAAAATAATAACTCTGCCTAAGTAACATAGTATTTTAAAAGAAAGGAACAACGTGAAATTAATCATTTTAATCAAATAAAAAACATACATGAAACTGCCGTAGTCAATTAAGTAGGTATTTTTTTGTAAATTAATTAATTAAATGCTCAAAATGTGATCCCTCTTGTCTTACGCAAATCGCCAATCTTTTAATGAGCCCGCTGCCTGTTGATTTTCTAATCATTTTATGGTGAACACTCGATGTGATATGGCACAATTCTGTTTGCAACTCGCCTACGTTCTCGTATCGCTTTTTGTATAGCATATCTTTCACGTATCCCCAAAAGAAGAAATCTAATGGTGTGAGGTCCGGGGATCTGGCCGGCCATCTAATCGGTCCATTTGTACCAATCCATGTAGGAAAACATTCATTTAGAAAATCTGCTGCTCTCCGACTATTATGAGCCGGAGCTCCATCTTGTTGGAAAATTAAGTTTTCTTGCTCCGCCGCGGAATGGTTTCTTATCTTATCCCTTAAAATTTGAAGTATTCCTAAATACTTTTCTGTGTTCAAGGTTCCCTGGTAAAAATGGATTAAGAAAACCCGGTTTTTTAAAAGTCCGCACCAACAGTTGAGTGAAAAACGCACTTGGTTATTAGTTTCAGTCACTCGTAGGGGATTTTCTTTAGACCAAATACGATTATTGTTGCGGTTATACATACCGTTATTGCTAAAGTTAGATTCGTCTGTCCAAATAATATTATCCAAAAAATTTGGATCTTCGAGCAATCGTGCCTGGATATCAAGACAGAAATTTTTTCTCCTTTCTGTATCGCCCGGAAGTAATTTTTGAACCAATCGTCCTTCAACATAACTCTTAAAACCATGTTTTTTTAATACACGGTGTATTTTACTTTTTGAAACTCCAATTTCATGTTCTCCTTCTCTCACCGATGCTTTCGGAAAAGCCGAAAAGTAAATTAAAATACCAAGTTCTTCGTCGTTGATCGTATGGTTTTCTTGCTGTGGTTCTCTTGGGCGTTTATCGAAACGTCCCAGAGTTTTCAAATTGTTCACAAGCCTTTTCAAAACTTTACGAGACGGTATTTGTCTATCAGGATATTTTACGCCATACCACCGCAAACTTCTAGAGATATCTTTATCGTTCAAAAAATATGCTTCCATTAGATCAAAACTTACTTGATATGCCATGTTCGCAATAAATTAACACAATAACACTTGTGTAAGTGAATTGAGACTAAACAGATCAATATCCGAAAAACAAACGCTCGCACATACTGTTCCATTTTCAAATTTAAGAACAACATTTAAAAATATCACTTCTTTTTAAAATATCTTAAAAAGTATGCATTCAAACAAACGCTGTCATAAACTGTTCCATTTTCAAATTATAAATTATTTATTTTTGTTTTTAATTTGCCTTCTGTCTAGCTTACAGAGGACGTATTGAAATACAAGTTTTATCATTTCATCTACACGTGCACTTATAATAAGGAAAACTATGTTAGTACCTATTTTATGAAGTGGGTACTTATTTACGAATAATCAATGCTATCTTTGGAATGATAATATCGCTACTTTTCGAACGTCGTCGGCAATAAATAACTTTCTTGAAATTTGACTCAATCATTTTATGTTGTTCCTTTCTTTTAAAATACTATGTTACTTAGGCAGAGTTATTATTTTTTAGCTATTCTTTCGATTGGCATCATAAAAGTAGGGTGTTTTTTTTTTCACATTTAAGTCGGTTCGATTCCCAGCCGAAGCAAGTAATTTTTAGAAAATCTATGAATGCAGAATTACTAACTTTTAAAAATAACATAAAGTCTTCTTTGAGCAAAATTCACTATCTACGATATTTAAGGTACTTCCCCTTCATGTCCCATAACTTTGGGACGCCCTGTATACCTACATTAGACTATATTATATATACATTATACAACATACATTAGACATGTAGGTATATATGTATTATATAATAGAAAACCACGCCACGGTGTCACAAAATGTGTGCAAAAAAATTCAACTCTATGTTGACAACAGTAATTTTCTTTTACAGATACCACCAATATTGTCGATACAGACCATAACGCTATGTGTGAAAGAAACAGAAAAGGATCAAACAACTCATCTTTCACATACGGGTCACAATTCAGCAATTTACCTACTGCAGACCGCCTCCGTGGCTCAATGTAAACAACATTGGGTTTACGATTCGGAGGTCGCGGGTTCGATCCCCAGCGGGGTACATGTTTAAGTACTCGGTTTGGTTGGTGGTAGGGCATTTTAAATGTCGGCCTGGCTAGCTACTAGCATCTTATCTAAATCTGCCGCCAAGCAGCAATATTAATAGCATTGTTGTGTTCCGGTTGTCAGAGATAAGATAGCCAGTCCCCCAAATGTGTTGGGGTTTCCTGGTCAGTACGCTTCCACCTTCGACCTCATCTTCACATAACATCAGGTGTCATTGAGGTCAAGTACCAACCCGTTGTGCATAAAACAAAAAAAAAAAAGAGGCACGGCCACCTCTCATTAACAGGTGTCATTTACTCAGTGCAAAATTTGTATTGGAAAATAGTCTAGCCAGTAGGCGATCCCTATCAGTCAGTGTTATCTATAATAATCAATAATCAATAATTTATTTGCATGAATACAGTTATTTATATAAGTTCTTAATATAATTATAGTTCGGTGTATCCAGTCTGTTCGCAGACGTGCAAATATTAAAATCTAATACACTTTAAATCTTATACCATTTACAATTAAAAATAACAATGTCAAAAAGTCTTAAGTCATTAAAATTAAAATTATTACGTATACATGTCAATTATGGAAATGTCAATTATAAATATATTATTATTGTCATTGAGTAGGTAGAGAATGCAATATATTACGAATCTAAGTACTGTTTCACACTATAAAAACATTTATCATTAAGCCATTTCGTCAATTCCCTTTTAAAACTCTCCTTATTCATTGTTTTAAGATCGTCAGATCGTAAGATCGGCAGGCAGGCAGGCGTAAGGATTATATAGTAATATGCACATATTAAATGAATTTTTTTGATAAATAAATGTATGACAGGGTGGTTGATATAATCGGTGTGCATATTTAGATCTGCCCTGCCTGGTGAAGACTTCCGAGTATAGTTTAAAATAGTGGGGATGTCGTTTTACAAAACAGCAAACATATCTAATATACATGCATGGGAGGGGAAGTATCTTTAATTTTGTAAACAATGGCTTACAGCTATCCAGAAACCAGGAATTACATATAGCTCGTACACATTTTTTTTGCAGCTTAAAGACTTTGTCGATATCTACGGAGTTTCCCCATAATAATAGTCCGTAGTTTAGGACTGATGACACATAGCCATAATATGCTGCAAGAGCTGCTTCCACAGATACTGTTTGTCTTATTCGTTTCAGCGCAAATACAAATCGATCCAATTTTTTACAAACCTGGTCAACATGTTCTTTCCAGTCTAAGTGTTTGTCCACAAAAATACCCAAGAATTTCATACTGTCAGTTTCCGCTATTTTATCATTATTATGTTGAATGTCAAGTTTAACCGGATTAGAATTATAGGATTTAAAAGTCATTATTTTAGTTTTATCTATATTTATTTGCAACTCATTTTCAGCTAACCACGTAGTAACATCATTTAAGGCTCTATTTATATTGTCTCCAAAAGTATCTCTATCATCACATTCTATTACCAGCGTTGTGTCATCTGCGAATAAATTTGTTTTATGTGTTATGGTCTCCGGTAAGTCATTTATATATAACAAAAACAGTAAAGGTGCAAGTGTTCCACCTTGCGGCACGCCCGTGCTATTAACTTTAAATTGTGAATGATGTTTTAGTTTTATAATTTTGCGTTGTCTTAATGTAATATTTGTGATCTCAGTACATTGATGTCTGTTTGTCAGATAACTATCTAGCCAGTCATATGCCTTTCCCCTTATTCCGTACCGTTCAAGTTTTGTAAGGAGCTTTTTGTGATTAACATAGTCGAAAGCTTTGCCCATGTCAAGAAATATTGCGACAATTGGGTGTTTATTGTTAATGCTTTCCGACACTGTTTTGACAAGGTCGTAGCAAGCTAGAGTTGTAGAGCTACCCTTACGAAAACCAAACTGCTGTGGATGAAGAATTTTAAATTTTTGTATAAAATCATTTAGTCTTAAATACATAGCCTTTTCTAATATTTTTGAAATAATCGAGACTAGCGTAATTGGTCTATAATTTTTGGGGTTCCCTTTATCTCCTTTTTTGAAGAGGGGTTTGATCACTGACAATTTTAACTGTGATGGAAAAATCCCTTGACTAAATGATAAATTTATTATATGCACAAACGGTCGTAATAAGTAATTAACACATCTATCATCTAGCGATCCGTAGTCCAAATTGACGATTGCCTTTAGCTGCATACGTATAAAAAGACTGTAAAATATTCATAAGCACTGAACACACCCACAAGCGATATGGTAAGGACTCCAAAGAAAATAGCTAATACTTTGGGCAAGAGTGGCAATTAAGGCAGATTTTTCAATGAAAAGCTATGAAAATCACTTTGGGGTGATTTGCTTGAAATGAGTTTATTAATCGATTGCCTTGAATGTAGACAAAAAACGAATTTATAGTTAATAATATCCAAACGAAATAATAATAATTTATTATTATAAACTGTGAACATCTTATGACAACTATTAAGGATTTTCTCCAATCTAAATATATATAACTCAAAGGTGACTGACATAGTGATCTATCAACGCCCAGCCCAAACCACTGGACGGATCGGGCTGAAATTTGGCATGCAGGTAGATGTTATGACGTAGGCATCCGCTAAGAAAGGATTTTGATAAATTCTACCCCCAAGGGGATAAAATAGGGGATGAAAGTTTGTTGTTTGTATTTTGATAAAATCTTCCACGCGGACGAAGTCGCGGGAGGAAAGCTAGTAAATTATATACCTGGTTCAATAATATTCATGACGCCAGCACCAAGATTCAACTTTACGTCAGGATATTAAAACTATCACGCTGCTTCTAGCAAATTATGTATGTGCTCTGTAAAGGCACTGGGTGTCATATATAAGTAAATGATACAATTTGTTATTTGATTGGAAGATTTGAATGCTACGGACGACGGGTAAATGTTTGTGTGATGAATATGAACATTTATTCCTGAGTCATGGATGTTTATATAAATATTTATGTATGCTTATCCGTTATCTAGTATTCATAGTACAAGCTTTGCTTAATTTGGGACTAGATGATTGGTGCAAGTGTCCGAAATATTTATTTATTTATTTATACGTCACTTCTCAACTTCAAATAGTTATGAAATATTGCTATTATTATTAAAAGCGTGGTTCAAATTGAGAGGTTAAAGTATAAAAGTTGAATTAACTCAGTTAAATAGGGCGCCCCCTCATCCCTTCAATATTTATACCTATAGCGAAAAGTCAAAGTACATTTGTTTGTGTAGGATTATTTACTCTATGCTGATAGTACGCAGTCTCGGTTCGTCTAACGGCCATCGATTTTGCGATAATTGTGTCCGTACCCATTGTTACTTTAGCCTATTAGTTCCTTCTGTGGGCTATATCGATAACCTTGGCTTTTGGGCGGATGTCCTCATTTCGGATCACATTTATCAAAGAAAATTCAGAGTGCCGCATCCTCTTTCTCTTCGATCAAGCCCACCGATGAAGTAATATTATACTGTCCACGTAGGATGGTATGTATCGTTTCTACATTAAATTTATATGTTATACCAAAATATACACGTATTTCCGTTGTTCACCTGGATGAGTAACAACCTTTTGTGCATAAAAAAAAGTCTTGCGCCAGCATCCAATTTGAAATCGAGTCGATATGCGTAGTTTGAACCATTTCTATGTAAATCTTGTGAAACCGTTGAATTCATCGAATCGTTGTATTTATGAGTTTTTACTAAAATGGGTCACGTGCAGGCCGCACTTTTAGACACTGGCCGACAATGGCGGCGATTCGGATGTACACCAACTAAACTAAACTAAACTAAAACCAGTTTTAAAGTAGTACTGTCTCTGTCTCCCTGGAACAGTACGATGCGACGGCACCACTCCAAAACTGGTTTTAGTTTAGTTTAGTTTAGTTGGTGAACCTCCGATCGACACCAATGTTTTACTTTGCCTTCTGTATCAAGTAATTCAATACCGTGGGTGGCTCGTAAGAAAGTTAAAGTTGTCGTCCATTGACTCACCAACCTGAAGTGTAGGAGAGCGTATGGGGCATCCACAATTGATTATTTATTTTATGTCAAACTACTCGTATCTTGTTATTAAATAATTTAAAGCATACGAAGTTATAAAATAAAATCTTTCATTCCGGGGTACATAAAATATGGGATGCATTTTTGTGAGATGGTGTATGATGTAGAGTGGTGGGTCTTTGAAGTATATTAAGGTTTACTGTAAGCAGTTTTTCGATACCTTTAGGAATCCGTAAGTGGTAATTTTTGTTAAAGTTATATATGAAAATTTTATATCATTTAGGTAGGCTCCATAGTGGAAAGAGTATGTTTTGGTATCTCTTACCCAGGTTATACATACACCTTACAGCCATGGTATCTTAGTCACAGAAAAGGTGCATCATTGATTTCCTTTCTTTGTTGCATGTTCAGCAGGTAATATTTTTCAGGTAAGCTTATTTAAATAAGAGTTCCCTCGCGCTGAAGTGTCCAGCGCACCCATTTTGAACTGTATTTATATCTATAACTTGGCAGTATCAGAGCGAAAGCAGGGGAAGGCCATAAAAGATCCAACTGGGCATATGCCCAACCCCATGCCGAACATAATGGAATTAGCATCACTAGTTTATGACGAAAAAGTTCGTTTTATTATATTTCCCTTCGAACTTTTATGACACCATGGAAAATTATTCATGAAAGCTCTGCTAATGGAGTACGGAATAAAAACTCCGTGGTTTTACTCAAAACGTATCTTTAGCCACAGATTTTAGCAATTAACATTTTCTAATTAAATAAATAATAAATAATAACAAATAAATAAATCTAGTATCCATAGTACAAGCTTGCTTAGTTTGGGACTAGGTGATTGGTGTAAGTGTCCGAAATATTTATTTATAAATAAATATTTCAGATACTTACATCAATCATCTAGTCCCAAACTAAGTAAAGCTTGTGCTATGGTTACTAGATAACGGATAAACATACATAAATATTTATAAACATCCATGACTCGGAAAAAAATGTTCGTATTCATCACACAAACATTTACCCCTCGAGAGATTCGAACCCGCAACCGTTGGTGTCGCTGACAGGGTCACAATCCACTACACCAATCAGGCGCCACCAATTGATGTACATTTAGTTTAAACTTGTAAAATTTAAATAAATAAAATACAAAGAATTGCAACCCGCCCGTGACTGTCGGTGTACAATTTGCTTTCCATAGTGAGAGATGCTAGTTATGCATTATTTAATCTATTTCAAGGCTACTCTTAATTAAAATTGCAGCTGTTGCGCTGCTAAAAATTTCTTTGTCTTTTATTCCACGATGTTTAAGATCTTGAACTTAAATATACTTACTTGATTTCATTATAAAACGTAGGTTTAAAATGTTTATTTATCTTGTGTGTATCTTCTTACAGTTTATATCTGGTACAAATATCCAAATACGTTTTTTTTTTTTTTAAATTAGAATGGGATCGCTCTTGACCTTAATCTGGACTAACTGACTGACTGAATTTAAAGATTATGAAACGGTGATTTAAGTTTAAGCTTATATAAGATCAAGAGCGATCCCATTCTATTTAAAAAAAAAAAAAAAATAGCTCTCTGAGTGACTGTTTGTTATTTAAGTCAGTAGTATAATTTAATGTGTGAAAATACCCTACTTGGGTATATACTAACTCCCTATGGGGGTTACTCTAAAATGAAGATAAAAATCAACTGCTCCATTCAAAAATTAAACAGGTAGGTATTCGATCAAAATGTATAAACGAGATATATTTTTGCCATTTTAGTGAACTCTTTAGTTGATTCCATTATTCGTGGGTATAACACATACATTAACAGCCTTAATGTAGTCTCAGGACACGAAAACACCCTTATGAGAAAAGCACTTGTGGTCACCCATCCAAGTACTGACTGCGTCAGATGTTACTTGTATTCACTAATCGAAAACGAATAGACAATGCAACTACGCCACGAGTGTCTCTAGAAGCCCATCTAGATTTGTGATACTCAGCATTTAAACCAAAACGACTCAGATGGTACCTTGCAGTGACCTGCCTTTACTTTAATTAGTTGAGTAACAACTCTCATTTTGTACGAAACAACTGCCTGGCTAATAAATACCAACCATGGCCATTTTCGGATTACACAAGTTTTGCCTATAACGATTTCTAAGTTTGATTTATCTCGTAGTTGTTGGCTAAATAGTCCATATAAGTTTTGGGGCAATCAGGGGTCTCTTGCAAGCGCATAGTAATATCTGTCAGTTTATTGTCGACCGGTTGGTGTAGTAGATAGTGACCCTGTCAGCGAAACCAACGGTTGCGGGTTCGAATCCCGCGACGGTTAAATATTTGTATGATGAATACGAATATTTATTCCGGAGTCATGGATGTTTATATAAATATTTATGTATTATCCGTTATCTGCCATCTATAGTACAAGCTTTGCTTAGTTTCGACTAGATGATTGGTGTAAGTGTCCGAAATAATTTTTTTTATTGGATAAATTAAATATATACGTCTTTACACGTTTATGTACTGAGTGTAAATTGCAAAAGTTTATAATTTCGTACTCTTTTCATACAAAAGCTCTTGACCTCAGTCACACCTGGTGATAAGTCAAAATGCACGAAGGTGGAACAGCGCCCACCTAGATCGTTCAACTTATTTGGGTAACTATGGTTATCAATCTTATCTTTTTCTTCTCAGCGAGTCGATGGCAAAAACATCAAATTCTTAAGGAGTTAAATCTTATCTTAAGCAGCCCGAAAACAGCAATGTTATTACTGCTGCAATTGCTGCTTCACGGCAGATTTCGAATATAACATTTAAAAATCACCTACCACAAACCAAAACAAACTGCTTAGTAGTCACTTAGCATGCACGAATTGAACCCACTACCTACATTTTGAAACATTTTGTTCAATTGTGTTGGAACTTATTGTACGTGTGTGAATGGAGTTATAACTAAATGATTTATCTACTCGTATCTATCTAAATATTCATTTTAATTGAGAGGCTTCTATTTTATAGCACAGTCAATATGCCGATACGTAAATATTTGACCACTTATATTTTAATTATTGTAACAAAGGCTAGAATAATTGCACTGAGAATGATAAATGTCGTGTCGAAGTTAAATATTAAGATTCTTAATCACTGCTGGCATTAGTAAAGTTGCGGATGTCGGAAGCTGACAGGAAGTGTCCTTCAAAATGACTTTAAGGAATTATCTCTTCAGTTAGACTTACCTTCAGATTTGCCTTGTTATTTTAAGGCAGACAACAGACCCTGTTATCCAAGGCACCTGTCTTTTTTTTTATAAGCAACGGGTTGGTACTTGACCTCAATCACACCTGATGTTAAGTGAAGATGAGGTCGCAGGTGGAAGCGTACTGACCCGGAAACCCCAACACATTTGGGGGGCTGGCTATCTTATCTCTGACAACTGGAACACAACAATGCTCTTAACATTGCTGCTTGGCTGCAGATTTTTTTTTTAATTAAAAACTGGTTCCGTGTTTTTTTTTATATATTTTTTTTAGATTTATTTATTTAAGATTTATTTAGATGGTATTCAAAAAATTCAAATTCAAAATTCAAAAATGTTTTATTTCGTAAGTTATAAGAATAACATTTGAAATCGTCATGTCATACAGTTTTCGCTCATTCACTAGGCAGTCTCCCCAGAGAAGAACGAGCAAGAAACTCAGGGGTTGCTCTTTTTAAATAAGCCAATACAAATACAATTTGGAATAATTGTTAAATTTATGAATATACTGGATATTGCCGAGCGGTTCATGTCCACGCATTCTTATCATCCAGATAGTCAGAAATTTTATAATAGCCTTTGGCACATAGTTTCTGTTTAATGGTTGTTTTAAAGTTATTTAAAGGCAAATTTTGAATGTCTACCGGAACCTTATTATAAAAGCGTATACATTGTCCCTTCAATGACTTAGTGACTTTGTGTAAGCGACTGCTATGGGCAGCAAGTTTATTTTCATATCTTGTATTTATATTGTGTATTTCACAATTTTTCCTAAACAAATGCAAATTCTTTCTACATTAAGTTTTCGTAAATATATTGCGATGCCAAAGTTAATATATTGATTTCCTGAAATTTATTCCTCAGTGATACTCGGGAGCCTAACTTGTAGATCGCACGAACCGCTCGCTTCTGCAGAACAAAAATACAATTTATGTCCGCGGCATTTCCCCATAACAGAATGCCATAAGCCATTATGCTATGGAAATAGCTGAAGTATACCAGCCTCGCGGTGTCCACGTCGGTTAAATAGCGGATTTTTTTAATAGCAAACACTGCAGAACTGAGACGTTTCGACAACCTTTCCATATGTGGACCCCATTGTAGTCCTTTATCTAACATAATGCCTAGAAATAGAGTAGTGTCCACAAACTCCAACTCCTCGTTTTTTATTAAAATAGTACTAGCTACCTGTTTGACATTAGGTAGTGAAAATTTAGATAAGATGGTAGTAGCTAGCCAGGCGGACATTTAAAATGCCCTACTACCGTCATGTCTGTCATGTCTGATACATATTGTACATATCTACAGAATATTAGGTATTGATGATTGCCCTATCCATTCGTCTCCTCGCTTAGATAGGTAGGGTTCTACTAATTGATCGTTTGGGCGTTTATAAGAGGATCGAGCAAGATGGGTAGCAGTGTCATTGTGTAGAGCTCCCAAATCTGCGATCACTAAATCGCCTGGCTAAGCGTGACGATTAAGGCAAATCCCATGGGAAGAACATGGTAATCGCCCAATGGGAGGTGCTCATATCTAGCAGTAGACTTCTATGGGCTGCTGAAGGTTATTGATGATATTTTTTATTCTGTGCTTAATAAGAAATCATTATCACTATATTATCACTCATCCATCTATAGGTAGGTATAAAATGCCAGGATTGAAGTGTTATTGAATTGAATAACATCTAAGTGCGTAATGTTTGGGGAAGTAATAGTTCACCAGAATTCGCAATAATATGTCACACTGCATTGTGATTTGTCGAGTGCATTAGTATTTTTCTCGCAATTTTCCAACATCCGGGAATCTGAATTGTGGAACCAGCTTTTGATAGTTTTGTTTGTGCTCTCGACTATTTTGTCGTGCATTTGGTCTACACCACATATTGCTATATGCCACGCTGCCTCATTTCACTTCATACTTTGTATAACTCAACAACAAGAATTTAAAATCGTTTTAGCAAAATGACGATTAACAAAATGTTCTTAAACTTTACTAATATGCCTATTTACTCCATGTTAAAAATAGATCCTGAAATTTAGGATACAATAATATCACATTTTGTAGATTGAAGACAACGGCTACAGAATATTATGAATGTACATCGCTGGTAAAAGTAGCTCCAAGAAACTCCATAATAACGCACATATGTTTTAAATTTGCAACTTTACATTATAACATGTTTATAAACAAAAACAAGGTAACTTAAGCGTGAATTCGATATGAAATGTAGTTAAAACGAGAACTCCTTACCACCCAAATAATCATCGTTCCTGTAATGACCTTTTTTTTCCACAAAGTCCCTTTTTTATATGCTACATTTCAGCTCTGTTAAACTCATATTTTGAAAGATGCTCAGTAATGGATCAGACCGCCTATGATGACACTTAATAAACTCTACAGAGATAGTCAACGATGAAAGAAGTCACCTTGAGGATTTAGTTCCTTTTTCGGGAACCGCATAGCAGAAAAAAACTATATCTATACAGCTAGATCTTGGATTAGTTTCATTATAATCAAAATTGCAGAATACAACACAAATGGAATGCTTAAGTATCTAATTTCCATTACCTTATCCTCGGATCACAAAGTTGCGTTACAAATGGATGGAGAAGATGTAATGGATGATATCAGCACACATAGGTATGACTTGCTAAGTGATGTTGCTTTCGCACGCATATTTTACCATACGAGGAATAATAATCTGGTGAATTACCATACCGGCTTCAGCGGTTACAAATAGGAACGCTTCCAACAGCCTTTCGGGCGTTAAATAGAGCAACTCAATACGTCACGTCTGGCCAAAGACTTTTGATATATCAAACTCAAGTTCGGTATTACATGGAGTACTGCTCCCAATAAAAATTCGAAAAGTTTTCGTCTCACACAAAAGTGACCGATCAGCTGTAATGACAATATCAAAATTTTGAAAATTTTATTACGAAAAAACATTTAACCCATGGAAATGTTTTCTTTTCGCTATACCTAATAACTCTTTCGGCTTAGTATTCTTTTTGTGACTAATGTTGTAGGTATACGTATAAATGTTCCGACGACAGCATTGGAGCCGTGAAAAATTCATTAGCCTTTACATAATGGAAAATGTAAAAGGAGAAAAGCTCAAACCGTTGAATTGAATTCACTTTCGACACCCTACCCTAATGACGGGTGATAGGTGCCCATTTTTACATTTTATGTTTGTCGCATCCACCAATGCGACATTCTTATCTAATTTCACTTTACTTTATATTGGTATTGATTGTGATAACACTTTTCTCTGAACTAAAACCAAATTCCTGAATTGAAAAACTGTTCAAGATAACCTGTAATATTTTTAGAACGACCTATCCATTCCACGCTGTTATTATTATTAGGAGTCCATACTGTCCCACTGCTGGGCAAAGGTCTCTCTCCTCTAAGGGAGATATCCTAAGAAAAAAATTATTTCAAGATTTTGTATTACCACTTTGTCGGCGTCATTAATACGAGTACGTAGATACCCGTGCCAAATTACAGCTTTCTAATACTAAGGCCCGTATTAACAAGCCATTCTCAAGATCGAGAACAGTCTTGTGACTGGTCTCAGGTAAATGTGTTGATTAATAAACCTAATTTGAACCTGAAACGCGCGTGCTTACTCAAGCAGTACTCACTTGAGAGGTGCGCGTATTAATAAACGGAACTTATAAGACTATCATTCATTCGCAGCTGTGGCGAAATACTTGATAAGTGATCTCAGCTGAGTAGACCTCAAGATTGGTGTATAAATCAGCACGGAGCTTGAGATAGCGTCAACTGCTTAAGACGCATCTTGTTTGATACAGCCTCAAGACTTGTATTGAGATTGGTTTATTAATACGGACCTAAGAGCCTCTGAGCTAAACCGCGGAGAGACAGATAGACAAACAGACGGACATGGCGCAACTATAAGGTTTCCTTGTTGACTACAGAACCCTAAAAGTATATAATGAATAACGTATCTCGTTTCATGGTAGGTATCGAAACAAACAAAGCAATGTAAGTAGGTATTAGTGACTTCAGCAAGACTGATGTAATAAGCAAACATTGCTTGATACCTATGTCATACATAAAACTTGTTGAATGTTAAGACATACATCGAAACAACGTCGAAGATTTCTTTTTGTATTCTTTCTACTATAGAATCCCAAAAAACACTCCCAGTGGATAAAGAACCGATCACCAACAACTCTAAAACTCAGACGTAATATCTACCCAATGTAATTGAAACTTTACTGTGTAAGTTTTAGACTTGAATCTCTACAGTGCTCTTCTGGGGGACAGTATACCCAACAAAACCAAAGCAAACGGTAACAAATTGCGAAAGTTCCGCCCATTCGAAGAAGGTTCGACAATTTGACACTGAAATAAAGTTTATCTCGTTCTCTCGGTCTATTGCATTTTGGTTTCATAAAGTTGAATAGATAAATTTTGATTTAATGAAAAATGCACAAACAATTTAAAAAATAACCTCGTTTAAAACATGCGTTATGTCAAGACCTTTGCCCTAAATGTGGTGGTCATAAATTAGCGTTTGCGTGTCCCAAATATTAAAAATATAATGATTGAAACAAAATTCATGATTGACCCTTCAAAAAATTAAGAAATATACAAAAATACAAATTCAAAAAATGTACTTGTGAAAAAGGGTGTGCCAATCGCCGTTACATTAAAATAAATTTATAGATGTTTTTGGTGGAAGGTCCCATAGTCGCCTTTTACTACACCCACAGGAAGAGACAGTTTGTGTCTATTTTTGTACGTGACGAAACCTTAAATTATTTAATATTGTGCAGCCCGTTTTCATCTAGATTATGTATACTTTTACACCACAACAGAGCGTTGATTTTGTAAACTTCTTTGTTCTGCTCGCATGCGATTCTGCGATGAGATTTCCAATGGCCATGGACCACCATGGACTTAAGCTATGACCATCAAGATTGTAGTCGTTTGGAAAGCCATCATGTATTCCGATGCGTGTTGACTGCTGTGAGATTACGGAATAACATAACACGCGCCCTACACTTAATCCCACATGAAACTTTCAGTAGCCTGGAATAACAGCGTAGAGCTTTGGTACAGAAGGTCACAAATAATTACGCTTAAACGTAATGAATAAAGAAGGCATGGTAAATTAAGTTATTATTGTTATATAGGGAGGGAGGCCTTTGCTCAGCAATGAGATAATATGGGCTCCTAAAAAATAAATTGTTATAAATATGGGCCCCTAAAAATTATATACATCTACATAAATAAATGTCATAATAAAGTCAAACTGTGATCATACATTTGATAAGTGTTTGGTCTGCTTTCAGTTAGAAATAGATTTCACTCGCAGATACCGATATATGAATAAAACTATTATTTAGGTAAGTACTTAGTTTTTGTTGAAGAGTCTGCCAATATTGTTCAAAACTATGTTTGGTCGGCATTCTGCTAAATAACAGGAAACCTTCACTTAATTAAAATATTTGAATACTGTAAATTATATAAATTAATTAATTCCTCTTTGAGTTGATAGAGGCGCTTTATTTTTATTTAAAGCCTAGAAAATTTCCAATAACAAATTAACTGAAAATTTCACAATATTCTTCGGACAGTTGTCGAACGCCGGACTAGTGGCCACCTGACAGTCAGTGTTTTCAAGCCTGGGGTCTAATTCCAAGCACGTAAACACTCGTATGAAAATACCACTAGTGGTCAATTCAAAGATTCCGCCAAACGTTGCTTAACATCAATCAAGGTTCTTTGTCAGTGTTCGATTCTGATTCTTTATCGATTGATTTGTTTAGAAAATGTACTCTTACACTGACTTGTGGTCTTTCTCTGGGATCCATCTGCCCAACCCATTACGTATTTTCGAATAGACGAGTTTAAGAAGAAAACATTTTTTGCAAAGAGCTTGTATGCCTTTTCCTGTTTAGTCTTAAAATTGTTCTCAATTTTTATACGGATAACGTCTTATTTAATCAGGTACGATCCTTTAAAGGGGTTACTCTATGATATAGATAGAGTAATAATCATCAATTAAAAAAATGATTATATGCCAAGCATAATTATCAGTTGATATATATCCGATATACATAGGTACTAGACCTACATTTGTTCCTCAATCGTGTAGGTAAAACATTTCGGCTGATTTAGATGTGATTTGGCACATAAATGTATTATGTACTTTATAATGTATATAAACAAGTTATAAACTCGAAATTTAAAAGAAATCCTATGGGAACCGTGACGGTTGAAGCTGGTCTCTAATAATTTGCACCTACCTCTGAATGGTTTGTAATGTTTTTCTAATGTATTGAAAAAAAAAAAACTAAATACTCAAACCTATCTGAAAAACATTTTATTTGGCACGTTTCCTATTGGTTCTCTAATTGCATTTGGTATAAAAAATTCGGTTAAAGGAGCATAAATTATTCGCAGCGTTGAGGCCGAGGCCAGAAGCATTGTTCGCGCCAGAATTATTTCAATGAAACATCTTCCTTTGTACTGAAGACAGTCTGAACCTATTTCTTTAACTCATTTTGAACAGGCGGGCCACATTTAGATGTTTTATATGAATCATTCCTTTTAAATTTAAATGAACTTGTTGAAAACCTAAGTTTCTAAGTATTATAATAGGGTTTTTTTTTAATATAGGTTTAGTACACACTTACCTACATATTATTACGTAGGAGGCGTAAATACGCAGCTGATGGGTGCATTTTTGGTGTAATCAAGCCACTAATCCGCGCTACGCGCGTAGTGGATTATGTCGCGTAAATCCATCTGGTCAGAGGCCGTGGCCCTGCAGTGGGACCAGAAGGTAAGTTATTTTTTAAAGTTTTATAATGTCAATTTAGTTAGGTAATGCTATATATAATAAATATGTATGTTTGTATAGGATTCCAAAATTTAACGTGTTCCCCCAACCTCCCAGCTAAAGCGCTATTTTTGAAAAGTAGTCACAATATATAGTTAAATAGTTTATTTGTAACACCAGCCAGGCTTAATTAGTTAGACCACAATTGAACAAAACAGATTATAACATTTATAAAAATACATCAGTATTATGTATGATAGTTTTGTATTTGACGACCTGTTTGGTGTAGTGGTTAGAAACTCTGACTGCTATACCAAAACGTTGCGGGTTCAAATCCCGTTAGGGGCATATGTTAGACATGTGTTCCGATTTATGGATGTTTTTTATTTATAAATGGATTTATTTACAAATAAAAATGTATTTGTGTAGTATATCAACCAACTGGTATCCACAACATAAGCCTATAGTTGCTTAATGTGGAACTAGATGACGTTGTGTGTATGTCCAAAGATGTTTATTTATTTATTTATTTATTTATTATTGTATTTTGAAGAAAAATTATCTAAATTAAATCGATAAACTTTGAGGGATGAACCTATATACCCACTAATACGATCAATTTTTTCTATGGGACCAACTTTCCTATTCCATAAAAATAATCAGCTGTTCCGTATAATAAACGTACAAACCTACTCGGCCATAATGTATGGATCAGCTGATTTTTCATGTCGAGTGGGAAAGTTGGTGCCATAGAAAAAGTTGTTCGTATTAGTGGGTAGATTAATCCTTTAAAGTTTGTCGAATGATTTCAATTTCACCCTGCTTCTTAATATAATCAAAGCTAATTTTGTATACATATCTACCGGATGAGTTTTATACCGTAATGAAAAAGTAGGGTAAGTGAAATAGAAGGTATTGGCATTGGCAGTAAATTTTTTTAATTGTTTTCAAATCCATTATCGATTAAAGCATTGTGTCATTTGACGGTCGCGTTTGTAGCCTATTCCACATAATTACGTCATTAAATGAAATAAATAAAGAAAATTTGGAAAAACATGAGTTCCAAATAAATTTCGTATGATAGAAACCCCATACGAATTCCGCCAGTCGCATATCATTAAACGGAAGCAGCGTGCGTTTTTGAAAAAAAAAATTAAACTACCTGTGCCAATAACTTCTATTGCAATTGCCTAATATGCCCTATTTTTTTCCTTGAAATAAAAAAACTCACCGGTATATATATATATATCTACATATACCTAGTTCGAGGTAGCTGCCAGCTCTTTTGTCACCCGAGGTCTTATTTAAGCGCAACGACATTTAAAAAATCGTCGCGCTTCCGGAGCCCACGGGCCTAAGATTTCGACTCCAAAGGGAATAAATACTTAAACTGTGCCAGGGTTTGCATATTTGCGCGACTTCGACCCTTCGGCTGTAGCCGCCGCTGCGCCTGCACAGCTGGAAGTCCCTTAATTGTAGGTGCGATGGAGCTACAGTGTCCACGCAGGTAGCGTTCCATACAAAAGTTAGGTTAAGAACTAGGGTCATGCCGTCTGGTCTCTTACCATCATAGCGCGCAACCATTGGGCTCAAGGTTAGCCGGCACATTGACGGTGGGAAGAGCCCGATGATTAACGTTGTTTAGGCTGGGAATATACGTCTGATTTTTCCTTCCGATAGTCGGATCCGACTATTGGAGGGCGTTGAAGCCCATAGTTTCGTTTGAACATTCAATACACGTAGTCGGATAGGATAGTAGTCGGATCGGACCTCTGAGTCGCAAATAGCGCCGAAGTGCGTACGATTTTACTATCGGTTTTTTGTTCTTTCACGTCAACACGAGCAATATTTTCAATTTTCTTTTGCATTAAGTAACAGAAACTCGTCGTTCATATTCTATCTGCTTCTCTTCTCGTTCTAGTCTAGTTCTAGTCGTTCTTTCTGCTCCAATCATTCGGGATAATAGCTCGAGAACGACTGAGTTCAGAAAAAGTCTGACGGAAGAATCGGCCGTGTATCGAGTGAATACGATATAGTCTGATCAGACAATCTGAAACACAATCGGATGTACGTATATTCCCAGTCGTAGGCTTACATAACGAGAAAGATAACCGGCGCTACGCTGACAAGAGAGCCCATGGTTGCTGAACTTGTTGACGGCGGGTCTAAATTTTATTTAGTGGGTTAAGTTTGTGGTGCGTGATAGATAACTTTAACTAAAGTGAATTTTATTAAAAATCCTTTTACAACATAACACAAGTGCCATCCGCACTGCACTTTGTAGGTAATAAATATTGGTGTAGGTACATTTACTGAACTCTTAAAAGCTCTTTTCCTGCCATTCATTGACCGTAACTAACGCGAGCTCCCCGTTTCTTTATATATAAGTAAGATGCTGTATGTCCCATTAACTATAATCCATTTCTTCACGCACCAGAATACTATACACAATGGAATTCAATTCTTTATCTGCGTCCCATTCTTAAGTGGCGATTGAAGAACGACAACTTATGGATAGACTGCATCCTATATGCATTTATAAGCACTCTAGAATAATGAAATTTGGTATGTATACTCTACCATGGAAAGAAAAGATCACATGTCGCAGCATTTTTCAAGCTCCATTCAGACATAAGTCGCTGTGAAGGGTAAAATATAATAAGTATATAAAAAATTGGTCAAACAATGACCTTCAATATAGAACAATAAATAGCTCATTATGAGCCAATTACAAGCCATGTGGTTTCGGCATGTGAAAGGGATAGAACCAACCTCTTGCCGTGGCTCTAGCAGGGCCTGCGGCTGCATTCACTCATTAGAGGCAATTCAAAAATAGCATAAAAAAGACCTAGTAAAGGGGCGTTTATAGGACTGTGATTTTCATTAGCATAATATGACATTTATTTTGTTAGTTCAGGATGGTTGGTTAATTTCAAAGCATGTATAGTCGGCAACACATTTAAGGTAACAGGCTTAATTTTTATGATATTGTTTGGAGGGTCTTGGTTGGATTTTGTTATATTTTCCTTTACATCTTGATCGGTGTATATCAATTGATAGATAAATTTCAATTAAATTTAAATGACATACATAACATACATAACGTCATTCAGATCAGATTGTTGTGCTTTGTAAAATGTATGTTCTCCTTTTGTACAATAAAGTGTATTTGTATGGAATTGTATTGTATTGCATTGCATTGCATTCCATTGCATTCCATTGCATTGTATTGTTAAATCAAATATATTAAAAATATTACTAATAATTATCGTCTCGAAATCTATCCCAAATACCACCCCGGTCAGAGATAATCCAAACAATAGTGTTTGGATGTTCCAAAAATTAAAAGTTTAATGATTGAAACAACCTCCACGGTTCTACTTATGAAATGTACAGAATAGGGTTACAGGGAAACGTGCAAAACCGTAGATATGTTTTGGTGGAAAGTCCCTTAGTCGCCTTTAACGCCTCCTACCGGAAGAGATGGGTTGTTCTATTCAAATCCCTTTAGACTTTCTCCTACATATATTTTTAAATAAAGTCTGCGACCTTAACTGTATTGCCGACTGTACCTGCAAAAGTACTCATAATGGTTCGGAAATACTGGCATTAATCACCTTGTTCACAGGAATTACACGGGTTGTTTTCCAACAAAGTACTAGCAGCACGTTTAGCGCGTTGCTAGTTACAATAATTGAGATGTTAAATATTAAGTGCATTATGACATTGAATAGTACATCTGAAAATCATTTTAATAAACTAAATAAAGAGATTTACATACACTATTTTCAGTTTGGTAAAACCTCGGTAAAACATGACATTGATTTAATTCTTCTCGCAGTATGTAGTTAACATACCGAACATTCGCACTAAGCGATTCGATTCTTCATTCATAATGCGAACGGCCAAGGCATGGAACTCCCTCCCGGGGTCAGTCTTTCCTGAATCCTACATCCTTGGGATCTTCAAGAGCAGGGTGAATGGGCATCTACTGATATCGCGTGCTTTATCTTCGGCCACATCGTCACTTCCCATCAGGTGAGATTGTGGTCAAATGCGTATCCAGTTAATCATAAAAAAGTTCCATAAAGCTGATGTATGACGTGACCGCCAAATTTTTTCTCTTCTGATATATTTGATAGATAAATTTCTATTAAACTTAAATGACATACCTACATGCATACTTTGACACTACACACTACATACACTGATTTGTGAAGTCAATCAATTATATAGAAAACCTCGGTAAACCCCATAAGCACTTACAATAGTGAAGTGGGTTTAGATCGTAATTTCTATACTTTTATAATTATTATTATTCTCATTCTTTTCTCAATCTCTGCTGAGCAAAGACCTCCTCCAGTTCTGGTATTTCGCTATTCTAATATTATATTGCAGAAGATATATGATATTGTATAGAGAGTCGGTGGCTCAGCGGTTAAGACGCGATCTCCCAATTTAGAAGTTCCGGGTTCGATTCCCAGGCAGGTCATGCACCAATGAGTTTTTAAATATAATTTAATTACTTATATGCATTTATCCGACTGCTTTAAACGGTGAAGGAAAACATCGTGAGGAAATCTGCATGCCTGAGAAATAAAATTCAAAGACGTGTAGTCCCCAAACCGCACTAGGCCAGCGTGGTGGACCTCTACGGATCATATACGAGAGAAGGCCTATATCCCTGCAGTGGGATGTTTACGGGCTGATAACGATGTATATTGAAGAAACTACGAAAAAACCTTTTTCAACACTTTCACAGACACAAAAGTTTTATTGTTATTACGTCTAGAGCCGTTCAGTGTCCGCGAAAGTGTTAAGAAAGTTGCTCTAGAATTGGCTCTATAAGATCTCATAATTTTCATTGCTTTCATTATTATGGTCACAAGACTTGACCTTGTTTTAACAAGAGTTATTTGTGTGTGAGTTTGTACTTACATGTAGACCGTACCTACAAACCAATGTCGTAAGCCGAGGATGCAGAATAACGGCCTTCCGGTAGGTTTGCATTGCACATTAGGATGCATTCGGTGGGTAGGTATATAGAACATCTGCGCCACTGACTGAATTATGACTACAGGGAGTTGAAATTGGTAACGCCTAGTTCGAAGTTCTAATTAAATTCAGTGTAGTTTATGGCATTTATACGCGTAATATTGTCTACCATGACATATGTATCTCTATCATACTCGGTACGTAAGTATATAATATAAATTGTATGGATATTTATGTGTATAGTTCATAAAATGATGACTCTACCTTCTGTGTTCTTTAACGCAGAGTTTGTCGGTATGCCTCGCTATGTGTCGTCTCGATGTGATACATCTCTGGATCCAAAGTGACTTTTTATCTATGTTATTTTTAATGTTATTTTTAACCGCCTCCGTGGCTCAATGTAAACAACACTGAGTTTACGATTCGGAGGTCGCGGGTTCGATCCCCAGCGGGGTACATGTTTAAGTACTCGGTTTGGTTGGTGGTAGGGCATATTAAAATGTCCGCCTGGCTAGCTACCACCATCTTATCTAAATCTGCCGCCAAGCAGCAATGTTAATAGCATTGTTGTGTTCCGGTTGTCAGAGATAAGATAGCCAGTCCCCCAAATGTGTTGGGGTTTCCGGGTTAGTACGCTTCCACCTTCGACCTCATCTTCACTTAACATCAGGTGTGATTGAGGTCAAGTACGAACCCGTCGTGCATAAAAAAAAAAAAAAAAAAAAAATATGTGAATTTGGAGAGATAGGTATTAAGAGTTCCTAAAGCCGTTAACAATGAGTCTCTCCTGTAACTTTTTAATAGTGTTGTAAAAATACTTAAACAAAATTAAATTAAATGGCACTTAATCGACACTTTCAATGAAAGTTGTTTGACCAAGATATTATCAATCATATTCGCTTTAAATAATAATATATAGCGGATAATTAAACTGTTTGCTATTTTAAGTTGACCGCTATTTTCAGTTTACAAACCGTAAAAATACCTATATGAACAGTCGGTTCCATGAATTGAATGAATACATGGCAATTTTACATGATTAGTGGTAAGCTGCTGGCTATTTAAGCTACACTCTTAGAAAACTTGGCTCACAAAGCACAATATTAGCGTTGTAGATTTTTTATTGTTTGTGGCACAAAAAACTTTATCAATGTATTCAAGTTAATTTAGGTATAAACACAATCCTTTTATTGTCCGATTCACTTTTGTGGAATAAACAACTTCACTTTTGCCAAATTTAATTTAACTAAACTTTATTGTTACGATCACAATAATACTTTGTGAAGTTTTTAAAATTAATTTGTTCGAAATTGACAAAATTCTACGAAAACAATCTAACAATATTTTATTGTTACGATCACAACAAGAAATAGGTGAATTTATTAAAGTATAACATTGTTCAAAATTGACAAATTTCAAATTAAAGGCATATAATAAACATATTTATTTTGAGGTTGGTACAACTCTGAGATGCAACAAAGTAAACGTAAAGAATTTTACAACGTGGCGCGCGGTGCGGGATACAGCGGGGGAAGCTGTATTTTGTCGTATGCGCAACTACGTATTTAGTTCAAGTCACACTTGCATGGCGGTTGGTCACGGCGCGCGTTTTACCACGGGTGGGCACATAATTATAATTTAAGTCAATTATCTGTTAAACGCCCCTCCCCCTATTGCGAGAGCAAATTCTTTTTTTATATTCTGGATTACCTGTGTTAATTGTTTAGAAAATTAAGTTACTTGTGTAAAATTAATAAGTATATAAGTTGCAACTCTATGTAAACACTGCATTCAGTTTGCCATTTAACGAACCAGTTATTTATTACCCTATCAACCCCTTCAAGCCGTATGTATATCACGTAGGTCATACATAAGTTCATCGTGCGTAGTTTAATGTTCATCGTACGTTCAACTACATATTACTTACACATGATATACGCACGTCCTGAAGGAGCAGCAATTATTGGTAGGGCAGCAATAACTGGTATGTTAGAATGGCAAACTAAATGTGTTTACAGAGTAACAACAACAATTGGTTTGCTCTCCTAACAAAGTGAATTAAATACAACAACAAAAGGAACAAAGTATAGATTTCATTATTGTTGAAATCACAATAATCGTTGCCAGATTAACAACGTCAAAATGGAAGGCTAATCGGACACATTGCTACAGTAACATAGCAACATAGTTCTGCTGTTTCATTGACAATATTTTTGTAGTCAGGGTGACAAATCTTTCTGAAATGATGGTCGGATACATTGCTACAGTGACATAGCTCTGCTGTTATCAATATTTCTGTAGTCGGAATGACAAATGTATCTCAATTTATGGTCTGTAACACTGCTGTAGTGACACAGCTATACTGCTTCTATAGACAATATTTGTATGATCAAAGTGACAAAAGTAGATTTGACTTTATGACAACGTTGTTGACATTGTCTAATGACAAATGACAAATCCTAATGGATTTGCATATTTAACAATAGCTAAGTTGTTTCGGAATGTTGTTACATTGACAAACACCTGTCGACAATAAAAACGTTAACTCAAATGCAACGTTCCTATGTGGGTTGTATAGCGTTTAAGTTTTGTTGTTATATTGACAGTAAATTTCTCTCAGTGTATACTGTTCGAAGTTGTTTAAAACGATAGTCTAGACCAGAGGGTCTTTTAAAAACTGTGGTTGGTATAGCTTGAATAAGCATCAGGCTACAATATTAATCATGTAAACAGACCTGTATCTATAACTATGACGCCAACTGTACAATACAAAGTCATATTTGCGATCGTTGAAATAAGCATATTTAAGATTTAAAGTTTCCAGGAAATGTCAAAATCAAAGTGATTTATATTGCATAACTATAGGTTGTATTATAAGTTGGATGTTGAATATTATGCTACAGAACCCTAAAAGTGTTTTGAATGTATCTTTGGTTTATAGACCACCCTATATTCCAATTCAGATTTCCCTTAAATGACCCATCGTTGAAGTCGATTAAAAAAAACGTTAGTTAAGTAGATACCCGAAGCTGTTACTAGCTTATTTAACTAAATCTTTATTTCCTCCATCTATAGCACGACTATGCTCATTAGCAGGATTCTTAATGTTTCTAACCCTGCTGATTTGCAAGTGTCGGGCTTGTTGGTGGCAGAGTCAGCTTGGTATGTCGCAAATCCAAATGCCAGCGCGCCAATGGAAAAGGGTAGGCAGAGTGCTTGGGATGTAATCTCTGTTAAATCTCAGCATTCCGCACTATTGCAGTAATGCCAAAACTCATCGGAAATTGCAAGATTGTTGGCAGTCTCCGAAAAGGAATCCGGACACTGGTTACACGCATTTCCTTCGGTCAATTTAGGGACGGTATTAGCCCCAGCACGCTGCGTATTACTGTTTGCCTTAGGCTTGGGGCCAAAGCATGCGAAATACATCATAGCGTTTGCGGCCAGCTCATAGACGACCTTGGACGTCATGGGTTTTCGTGTACCAGAAGTGCGGGTCGTCTTTACATACACTTTTTATTGAACGACCTTATCCGTCGGTCCCTTACTTCTGCCTCATTGCCGTCGACACTCGAACCATCAAGCATGTCGGCATCTGATGGCAAGAGACTTGACGGATTCACTCTGGTTCCCTGGCGACTTGGCCGCACACTGGCCTGGGATGCCATTTGGGTATATACTTTGGCCCCCAACCCGCAAGGCCGGTGCCGCCGGCCGCCGACCTCGCCCAGAGAGTAAAGTGCCGCAAATACGCGTTTTTAACTACTAATTACGAGTTTGCGGCACTTGCCTTCGAAACACAGGGCCCGTAATCGTCCGACACTAAAAAAATCAAAAAGAGGTGTCGGACTTGCTAATCCAAGCCGGTGACCTCATGGCGGGTGCCTTCTTTACACAAAGACTAAGGCCTGGCGGTGCAGCGAGGCAACGTGGCTAGCGTGCTGGGGGCAATGCCGCAGGTAGGAGAACTCGAGGCGATACACTTTTTATAGTTATGTAAATATAATATATACTAAATCTTGAATCTGAAGCTAATATACTCTAGAAAAGATACAAAGACAGAGAAAATCGTTTTGTATTCTTGATTAGGTACCTACATTAAATTGTAGACATCAACACAAATTACCACGTACAAAGCTTCATTTCGATAATCGCAATAGCTTTGATTCTTAGAATTTAATGAGCGACTTTTATTTTCCTGTATACACAAAAACAAGAAGGGTCATTTATTCCAACAAGGGTGTAAACGGGTTCAAATAAATTACAGAGCACTAGGAATCTTGTCTGTTAGCATTAGGCACAGCCAAACAGGGTAATTTAATTACCTTCCATTGTACCTATTTTACAAGTTATGTGGCAGAGCTATTCATCATTGTGTTGTCTCCGAGGGATGTCACGACAAATACGTAGATGGGATGATTGATAGCATTAATTAGCTGAACATAAAACTAACGACATAGATACTATATGCATTCCTATCTATATAGTAAAAGGGTTGGTTGGTCACCCGTAGGTTAATAAGATAGGTACCTTTTTTTGTATAATCTAGAATACAAAAATACAATGCTCGCCTTCTGTATATTTTTAATATTTACGTAGGGTAAATCCGTGCCAGGCGAATGACATGACATGGTCAACATGGCGTATTTAAAGCAAATGCCATATGAACTTAGAGCATTTGATCATATGAAACACAACTAAGCTTACAACTTATTCGTAATTTTAATTGATGGGGCGACAAGTTTCAAACAAAAAACTAGAGTGGGCCGCCCTGGCCGATTCCTCACTGTATGTAAAAACAAACAACAGAAAAACAATATATTATTTTACGAATTTCCCAATGTATTATTTTACGAATTTCCCAATGTATTTGCTTGAATGTTAATGTTGTTTTTAACTGCCTGTGGACGCTTTTTTTTTTCACAAGAATCCTAATTTTTTCATGTTTATTGAAAGGTCCGTAGGACAAAGCGAATGGGAAAAAGTGGATTAGTCAATGGCACGGTTAATAATTATTCTGATTGCTGTATGTGTCTTGTGTTGTGGATACGTCGACGCAACATTTGAAGACTGAAACTCAGAGTAACTAATGCATCATCTTCGACCACATGGTCCACATTTCCATCAGGTGAGATTGTGGTCAAACGCGTATCCAGTTAATTATTAAAAAATTAATTTAAAAAAAATCCCCAACGGGGCCCACGTAAACGTAAATGCCCAGGTAAGTATGAATATAGGGCAAATGGAATAATAATTCATTCCAAAAAGATTGAAATGTTTAATTTTTGTGTTTTTTTTTTCTTATTTTACGTAAAAGTTGAATACATTTAGAGGATTATTGAAGTAAGCGAGATGTCTACTCTGAATTTTAATCATCTAGGTAGGTACATTATCTAAATCTAGTTACGTACTAACGTTTGCATTAAATAAACAAATGTATCATGATGACATATTAACATAACAAATCAATAAGGCTATATTTCCTCTTCTTATGTATCAAACCTTAGTACATCGGACTTCCCCAATCTTACTTGGACTTTATAACGAATTGAAACGCAAATAAATGGTCTACTCTCTTATATTGAAGTTTTAGAAACGATACATGGTTTTTGCCTAAGTATATGTACAATATAGAGCTGTCCAAGTCGAGAAGCCGACGACGACGTAGCGACGTACCTAACAGCTAACAAGGCTTGAGAGTAGGTACTCAACCTCGCTTTCAGGGGTTTTGTTGTTGCTTAATTAAGTATTCTACCTACCACCTAGATACAACAGTGTCTTTGATGACTTCAAACATGTGCAGATATATTATGTTTATACACAAAAGATAACTTTCGCTGGGAACATGTTATATATATTGGCTACCAGAATAAACTATTATCTAGAAAATATCACTTCAACATTTAAACGCTCATGCACAACAACTTCTTAAAAGCTTTTCTAAAGTCCAAGTTAAAAATTGTATAAATGATAGGGTTTACTGCTGAATTCATATAACCCAGCCATGTTATGAAGTTGATAAAACTATTATCAGGACAGGACCAAGTACAAAATGCTAAAACAATATACATGAGAAAGAATGGTAGCCAGCAAATTACGAAAACACCCATTATGATGCCTAAAGTTCGTGCGGCACGACGCTCTTTCGACAACGAGATTTTTTGCTTTTGCACAACGAACTGGTGGACAACCTCACCACTTCTGCTAACACTTGTCAGCAAAGGTTTGCCCTGCTTTCTCTTCTTTTGACTGATTCTCTTAATGGAACCTACGACTTTCCTTTTATAACTGCCAGATGTAATCTGATGAGGTATATCCATATCAAGCTCTTGTCTAGAAATTGGATCACGTAATAATAGTAGTGGAACAAAAAAGTTCCTCTTGATATCCATGAATGTCTTCCTTTGACATCGATTCACACTTTCCCCGCTATCGGACTCATTCTCTGATTCTTCTATATTTTCAATATTTTGCTCGGGCTGTTTTTTATAAATTCGAGCGGCAAAATTACGTCTCCTGAGTCTTTGTTTGGCAGCCACGTATATTTTTATATAAACAATTGTCATTATAATAAGGGGAATGAAGAATGAGCCAAGTGATGAATAAACAACATATCCTGGTTCAGATGTCAATTGACATGGGGTGTCCGTGGTAAATTCATCGGGCCAGTCATTCCATCCGAGAATTGGGGGAGAACTTATCACCAATGATAAAATCCAGACTCCTGCTATCTGAAGCAATACTCTTTCCAGAGTTCTTTTTTTCGCATAGTTTATAGGATCGGTTATTGCCCAATACCGGTCTAGTGCTATAACGCATAGGTTTAATATTGAAGATGTACAGCACATAATATCACTTGTTAGCCACATCTTACACAGATTTTTGCCCCAAAACCAACGTCTGAGTATAGAGTATGCTACGTTTAATGGCATGACTAATATTGCTACTGCTAAATCTGCCACAGCTAAGGACACTATGAAGAAGTTAGGCACTATCCGTAAAGGTCTATGCGTGAAAACTCCAACTATAACAAGAATATTACCAAAAATTGTACCAATAATAACTGTCGATAGCACAGACATTGTAGCGATCGCTTCCCATTCCGGCACAGCAACGTCAAATCCGCTGGTAGAATTGTAGATAAAGTTATGAGCCGTGCCGCAAGTACTATTATTTTCTCCAAAAATTGATAAGGTATCAAAATTGTTTTCAGATAAGTTATAAATGTGCTCCAGAGGAATGAAATTCTCATTCATTGTGAATGGCTACTTTATATTACATTTGACCGATTGGCTCAAAGGTTAGCACTGAAACAAGAATAATTTCAATTTATTTAGAGTAGTAGGTAATGGTTTATACTTATCTAAACTACCTTGATCTTTTTTAACAATTCTTTAGAACAATTCTTATAATTTTACAAAAGTAATTTATTTATTCCTGCATTTACATAGGTACACGCAATGGTTTATTCCTAAATTAGATCTTTCTTTATGAAAGTCATAAAATAATTCTTATAATTTACAAAAGTTAATTAAACATCCTATCTACAATAAAATTACCTAACTATACCTAATAACTGTTTTATAATTCTTACCTGTAGGTAACTAGGTATAAAGTCTCTTTCACTTTGACATTTACGGAGTAATTTACTTGGGTAATAAATAAGTAATTTATAAGTAATTTTATATTGTACCTAGGTACTTTGATGGGGACAACAAATTCTTTTTTTAGATGTGTAGTACTAGTGGAAACATTCATCCCACCTACTCTAAGACGGACTGAGATGCATGAGAGAGTAGACCGACAGTTATTTTGTAGAAATATAGTGTAGCACAGCATAGGTAGGTGCATATACTTAACATGTATACAATTCTATGGCAATTAGTATTTTCTTTAAACTTGATTGTTTTGATTGACTCCTCTTTATTATTTTTAAGTACCTATTATAAGAAAACCCGTGTAAATATCATACATTAATGTAAACCTTAAGGACAGTTTTTAAAACTTAAATTAATGTGTGGTTGACTGTACATTTAAATAAATTGTTGTAGGTTTATTTATTTGTGATTTAAACTCAGTAATCTCATAAAAATATGAAAGGTTGGAATCAAAATGCTAGGACGGGTACTGCGTATAACGGATCGTAAAAATAAGCGGCCAAATTAAATAGGTATGGAGAATTATCAAATGGCGCTAGTATCTTATACATTTTCAGCGGGTATGACAGAGAGGTAATGATATTTTGATTGTCATGTGACAATGTTTTCTTTTGTATCGACATTACCTGCCTGCTGTCCTGCTGCTGTCAAAATAAATATAAAAATTAAAACTGGAAGGTGCGTGTATACAGTGTCGTGTGCTGTACCTACATTTTATTTTTTTACTTTTACAGTTATCACTGTGTGCCGAAACGTTTTCAATTTTCAGTTCTAATTATTGCGAAGCATTTCCCGATGTTTATGTCTACACAATGGGCTGTTTAACCTGGATTAGAGGTATGACGTTTATGTTCAACCTTGTTAGTAATTTACTTCGCTATACTACATTTTCAGGATCCTTACTACAAGATGTTCGAATGTAATTGCCTAATGCATTAAGCCTAGTGAGCGGTCAGCGGAATTAAACTAAAATATAAATTAAACTTGTTTCCCTTTTTCTACATTAATTGGACATGGTATGGTAGATATTCACTATATTTTCATATTTATTCATCCTAACAAGGTTGTGCGGGCATTAATACAGATTATTAAACATTCTGTAAGTTAGGTACATTACCTTTTCGTGAGGAACCTTAATACATACACAACTCTCCTTAGAATATAAACCCCCTCTAAAGGTCTATTTATAACTATTTGTACCTGCACAGTAAAATTATGTGTGTGCTATGTGATGATTTTATGACGTGGTGTGGTTATCATCCTGTAGTGCTAACTGCTATTAATTAGTATTATAGTCATTGTTTAGGCCATTCTCTTCGGGAAGTAATTATTGCCATGGTATAGAAACAATAACTGCTTTAAGCAAATGTTACTCAAAAAATAACAATGTAATGGTTATAGAAACTCCACTCAAATTCTCTTTGATAAGTAATTTTAACAATTAATTAATTATATTCCATTATTCGCCTTTGATATTATCAGGCTGGTAATAATCTGCTTTTACATAGCTTTTAGAACTATACTAACATTCTATGGCTGTGAGTTTGCAATAAATGGGTATTTGTTTAATTATTATTAGTATTTATCCTAAGATCATTAATAAAAAAAATGAAAAAGTTTAAAAAAGCAAAAAATGTTGAAACATAGGACGTTGTACCAAAATAAGTTCGGTTTAAACTTCAACTATCACCCCTCTATGGCTTTACATAGAGAGAGCTAGATAGAGTTCAAACTAAGTCTGCAACTATTGTTATGCCAATTTATTTGGTTAATTTATGCACAACGGGCTAGCACTTGACTTCAATCACACCTGATGTTAAGTGAAGATAAGGCCGAAGGTGGAAGCGTACTGACCCAGAAACCTCATCTTATTTGAGGAACTTTCTATCTTATCTCTGAGAACTGGGTCACAACACTGCTATTAACATTGCTGTTTGGCGGCAGACTTACATAAGATGGTGGGAGCTAGCCAAGCGGACATTTAAAATGCTCTACCACCAATCAAAGCGAGTACTAAACATGTACCCCACTGGGGATCAAACCTAAGACCTTCGATTCATAAACCCTATTTTGTTTACATGTTATATACAATTAGATTTTAATTAATGCTTTTGTTCAGAATCTAAACCAAGCTTATTTTAATTTACAGGATTGAAAATGCCATTTCTTTTCAAAGATAAAGAATTAAACAAGATAGCAGCATTTTTCAATGTTTCAACGTTCCTGCTGACTTGTGCAGCACTGGTGCAACCAAGCTGGTTCCGGATTAAGGGGCTGCACTGCACACAAAGCATCTCCCTTGCACAGTTCTTCACTTTCGATGATGATGATGATGATGAGAACATCAACATACACCAAAATGAAGAATTTGAACCTATAAATAGATCAGATGGTAATTGAATTTTTTATAGTCCAGAAGTTATAAATAAAAAATCAGAAAAACAAACAATATGTATGATGTTGTAGGTATCTTGGTGCGCATCGTTTACTTGTACATGTACATTCGACATGTAGGATTGCAAAATAATTTATGGAGTAATTTTCTGTTGCCAATAAAAGATTAGAATTTCCTACCCAGAATCTGAAAGTTCTTGCTTATCAATAGCAATGCATTGTAATATCTAGGCATTTCCTAACGGGAGTAATATTTATTAATTTAAATCAAAAATGTAAATTATTGATGAGGAAGTGGGAAGCCAGCCATAGTCCATCAAGTGTTTCAGAATTTCTTCTCAGGCATGCAAGGTTTCTCACAATGAATTCACTGAAAAGCCAATGATAATTCAGGTTAGTCATCAACTGGGTATATGGATTTAGTCCTGTTAGTAAAATCCGGGTTTGTACACGCGACGCAACGACGAGCGTAACACTTCCTATATAAGCAAGTCTCACGGCGTTCACATCTCCGTTAGATTCGCGCGGCCATACATTGGTTTTGTTTTTTTTTGTGATTGACTGGATTCGTGTTTGACCACAATCTCACCTGATGAAACGCGCGATCCCAGTGAATGCCTATTCACTGTGCTTTTGAAGACCCCAAGGTTGTAGGATTCAGGAAAGACTGACGTCGGAAGGGAGTTCCATGCCTTGGCTGTTCGGATGATGAAAGCACAGTCGAACTTCTTAGTGCGAATGTTACGTCGTCGTGCTGTGGCCTGTACATGAAATTATCTCATCCCACTGATATTATAAATGCAAAAGTTTGAATGTTAGTTCCTCAAGGATGCTATAACTTTGAACGGATTTGGATTGTAACAGCAATGGACTATGTCCTGGATGATGTGGTACTTATATCCCGAAATACCAAATAAATCCTTTGGAACGATAAATTGATTCCACATGGGTGGAGATGAGTAGGCTGGAATAGGACTAGAAAGTAAGGCTGGTAATAACATAATTCACCAGCTGTAAATGAAGAGGCGACCAAAGAAAAGATAGTAAAAGAGGATTATATATGCTATATAGAATAAAGGAGAAGTGTATAATAATAATGCGAACAATAAGGCGATGGAAGAGATAAATGTAAAAACAGGACACGTTGTGCCGGCCCCATATAAAGGGACAAGTGCGCGAATACAGATATTGGTAAGAGAGGAGTAAACACTGAGATGATAGCTGAATGGAAGAAATGTTGCACCAGCAACAAATAATCCACTTGTTTTTTGATAGTGGATGAACCCAGGGCCTCTATCCATTTTCATAATGGATGATAGATAATAATAACTTAGCTGATACCTAATTCTTAACTAACCTAATTCTTTTACCAGATGGATATATTATTTGTGCATATCTATGTCCATGTATTATATAGTCAGACTCTTTATTCCGAGAACCCAAACTGCTTGTTTGACGTTAATGATTGAGATAGAATTTAGATTTGTCTTGGACCTTACTAATTAAGTGTTTCGAGTTATAAATGTCGAATTATTACAACTTTTAGGGACCATTAAATTGATTATTTAATACAGGAATTGTATACTCAATTGCAGGTCTGCCACCATGCATCACAATAGAGATAATCACACTAATGAGGGTGCTAATATTGCTCTGTTTTATGGTGCTATTGTGTTCCTGCATCGGAGTTCTAATCAACCTCACCAGCCTTAATAGCAAAGCGATCAAAATGCTGCGAAGAAATGCCATACCGAGCATAATGTGTGTGTTTTGGGTGATAGCAATTGTTGGAGTTTGTTATTACACTACAGTTGTATTGGGCAACACAAACAATAGTGATCCCAATACAATACAAGTTGATTATGAATATGGATTCTACACAATAACAGCTGCAGGTGAGTTATGTTTTCTTGAAAATACAAAACATAATGTTATGCTTATTAATGAAAGATTTGTCAGACATCTTAGTTGAATATTTGTCATGATACAATCGTTAATTGACTGCCTGCTGGCCTATTAATTCTGATATTACCATGCACTTGGTATGAAGATTCATACTATACATTTATATACAGAGTCAATTTGAATTAGTGTAATTCCCATTAAATGGTCATGCCACTCTTTATTACGAACAACTTTCCTGAAGGAACCATAGTCAAATTCGATCAAAATTACCCAGTACCATTGTGAAACCAACTTTAGTTAGGAAGTCCAATAATTTTCAGCTGGTGACTGCACACTTGATTATGAATAACTTTCCACTAGGAACGATAGCCGAAATCAGCCTAAAATTGTCCGACTTCCATACTAAAGGTGGTTCAGAATGATTTAGTTTGTATAAAAAATAGAAATTTTTTTCATCAAATTCAACTATGGTTCCTTGGGCAAAGTTGTTCCTAATCAGAAGTGGAGTCTCCAGTAAACAGGAATTACACGAATTAAATTCCTCCCTGTATATTGACTGGGAAATATACCAGGCGCCCATTTTTCTTTTTTCAACCCAATATGAAAATATCCAAAATATTCGTTTTAACATTTCCAGGTGCTCTAGCCCTATTAGCGTCTGCAGCTAACTTGTGGGGTGCCCCATTAAATAATGACGAAGACTTACAGAGAAGGAATCTCATGGAAGACTGGGATGGATTAGAAGCCCACAGTGTAGGTCCTACTCCAGCTGTACCCACTCTTCCGCCATACACGCCTAATGCAGATTTTGTACCTACATTGCACCAAAGCTATGCCCCACCTGTACTGGGCACACAACAGTACTTCCCTTTTGATGACCTTTCTGTACTTCCTCCGCCTCCTCCATATACTCCTTGAACACCTTTTCCTCTAGAAATTGTTTTCAGTATTTGTAAATTTTTGATTTGGCAATATAATAAGTTTCGCTGTATACAAATTACTTCTTGAGAGAGCATTTTAAATTTAAGGCTTGTGAAAACCTAATAACCTAAGGATGTATATTGAAAGTCGATTGAGGTCAAACCAGTAAGATTTGTGATTTATCATATTCTTGTGAAATGTGTAAAGACCAGTCATCTACTTCTTTACTTAGAATGTTGATGTATAATATGATAATATATTAAGTAAGTTCAATAAACAGATCTGTAATACTTCAATCGCAAATAGTTTACTACAAAGATTGATTCTGAAAAGAATAATATTTAAAGTTCAGTCTTCATGTATTTTAATATTCTTGTTCGAAATTGTTACAATTTAATATCAGAGTAATTATTAGAACATTATAAAATGCATGTAGTTTTCTAGTTGAATATATTGAGGATCTAGTTGATTAAACACTTGTTTCTTGCTATAGGCATAATAAACAAATATCATGCTCTATGTATGTTGTGGTTGTGATAAAAGAAGAGATGGTTTATTATCTATTACCATTACTGTTCACTTCTGTATGTGATTTGCCATTTTAGTGCCTATCATAATATGGTATTTCTCGAATGCTTTAAAGAATATTTAAAATTAACTTAAATTCTTGTTTGTTTTGTGATAGGGTAACTAATATAAATTAAATTTACTTATGGAATTACGAGCCATTTTTGTTAGATTCAATTTCGCTTGATTGGTAAATTGAAAAATTTAGGTTAGCTATGATTTAATTTTCTTCGAATAGTAAAAGCCCCTGGCGTTTCTTCTGTAAATTCTCATGAATGTTTAATTGTTTATCATAAATGGGCCTGCGGATACTGATAATAGATCAAGCCTCATAATGTAAATTTATTAATTAGGTCTGAGAAATAACCTAAGCTTGTTGATATTGTTTCAAGTTCCTATCTAAGAGGCTGATAACTGCTAATGACTTTGGGCATTTTGACTGTTGCAGTGCGTAGAAATAAAAGAGACGTAATGGGCTTAACTGCGCACCATAATCAACCCACATAGTCCACTGCTGGACCTATACTTCTCCCTAGTTTCGCCACAGGGGTCGATCGGCGGCTTTACGCATCTAGTCGCTTCCAGCCGTCCCACGCAGTTCGTCGTTCAGTCTGTATAGACTGATGTCCCACAGTATATTTGCCTGGTCGCCATCTCCACTCCAAAATGCGCTTGTTTCAGTGATTATCGTTTCTGCGACAGATGCGACCTGCGGGTGCCAATTCAATCTGTTGAACTTCAAAGCTATGTCGAGAAATTTGGTTCCCTGGGTGGATCACTGCTTTCCGGGTCCGTTTCTAGCCTGGTTACCTCTTTCTATAGCATAGAACGATTTTCAATTTTTCAGAATAACTCAGAGCATAGCTCTTTCTATAGCATAGAGCGATTTTCAATTCCATTATTTATTTGCAAAACTACTTTTGAGCTATTGGACTAAAACGGTGTGTAAATTATAACTAAATTATGTGTGTCATTTAATTAATTGTTTACTTAAATTTTATATGTATAAGCAGGAGACGTGAGTCTAAAAAATTAGTAGGGAACATTATTGAAATATGTTATTTAAAAAAAACAGATTATTATATTACTCTATTACTATGGCAAATTGAAAATCGTTTTTATTTATACTCTATTTTCCGAAAATGTTCTCTACTAACTTTATAGACTCAGGACTCTTCCTTAAGCACATAAACGACCTGTTTGGTGTAGTGGTTAGCAACTCTGACCATATACCTATACCAAAAAGTTGCGGGTTCTAATACCGCTAGGGGCATCCCGCTAGGGTGTGATGAATACTGACACGTGTACCCGAGTAATGGATGTTTTCATTTATAATAAGTATTTATTTACCGTATTTATGTAGTATATCAACCATCTGGTATCCACAACACAAGCTTATAGTTGCTTACGGTGGTACTAGATGACGCTGTGTATATGTCTAAAGATATTTATTTATAAAATTACATTAGAAAATGTTATACATTATTGATATCTTGAAGTGAAAAGTTTGTTCAAAATGAGTTTTGCAAACAACAAATTATCTCATAAATACTGTTAAGTGTGGTACTCTACTTTTTTACTAAGCGTAAGGGGCAGATTATAGTGGGGTATGTTTCTTTACTCATCTGAAAATCAGCAAAGTGAACCCACTAGCTACCAACGATTTATTTATGGATAACAATCCAAGCATCAATGTCCACCCCTGTGTGACTTTTTAAAGAAGCGCATTTCAAAGTAATTGGCAGTCTCTCAGCATCTTAATTGTGTCCGCACGGCGCTTGTGGTAGCACAATAAAAAAGATGTTCATTTACCAGCTAATTAGGGCAGGTATAAACCTATAAATCCATATCAACCTTTATCCTAAGGTGATACAGAGTATTCTTGTACTTTTTAATTTGTGGTACCAGTACTAAATTAAACTGTTGTATAATTAAAAGCGTGCTAAAACTAATTTCTGGTGATCACACAATTTGATTAGCAGTAAAATTATTAATTTTATCATATTTCTCATGTGTGAAAATTTTGCATGTTGTGTTTATTCCCAAAAATTGTCGATTATTTATATTTAAATGTATTTGAGAGATAAGATTCTTATGAATTTTAACTTTGACTTAATTTGACCTTTATAATTTGATCAATTTAGGATCAACACTACTATCATAAAATGATCTGTCTTTATAGCAATATATAATATTAGGTAGGTAATTATACAAACGGATTTCTTATTAATTACAATGTAGAGATTGAACTTTGTTAAAATTCAAATATAATGTCCTATTTGTTTTTTAAATAGCAAATGTAGACACTTATGCTAGGGTGATGACAGAATCAATGATTTTTGTTAGATGCAGTTTTCATATTTTTTTTCATTATAAGATCTGAGTTATCATGTTCAAGAAAATGAGCTTTTAGAGTTTAGATGTTTGTACCTAAGGGTCTAAGTTACAATATCATCTGAAAATTATGTACCTTCCTAAATAATATCTTATGATACCTATAAAAATGTAATTTAAAAATTTAGTGCTGGTAGCTCATGCTGTATTATATAAATTCCATGTTACCAAAAAGTTTAAGGATGTTATTTATTAGTTATAATTGTTCGTTAAATGTATAGATTTCTTATAGATGTAAGAATAGTTATTCCTGGTTGCTTAGCTGGGAGTTTATTTTTACATGTAAACAAGAATAAGATTTTATTTTTGTGTAAGACCAATATGCAATACATACCTAAAATATATTGTTTTATTTATCTATAACCTCTAACACTGATTTTTCAAAATGGTGTACAGTGAATGCTGATGGGAAAAACATCTTGGCACATTCACTGGTGGGCCGTCAGATGATGTTGGAGAAATATTTACAAAAAGCTATTAAGATAGGATTGATCTTCATCAAAACAGACTTGTAGAAATGCTATTCAAATTACCTAAGGAGAATGAGCTGCCTGATAACTACATAATTTAAGGAGAAGGAATTGTCAAATGAAAGCTGTTTGATATTTAAATGTACCTTATTTAAACAATAAAGTGAATTGAAGGCTGCTTAAATTTGGGAGCACTAGCTTAACATGCCAATTACTCTCAATAACTGCTAGTCCATGTACTGATAGTATATTTACAAAACTTATATAAAAAAACATTTGCTAGAACCATATTTGTGTGAACAGAGATATTGTGTGAATGGCGATATTGTACCAATGCCAGAATTGTACTAATTGCTCAGTGTACGAACTGATATTTTGTGTGAACAGAGATATTGTGCGAATGGCGATATTGTACCAATACCAGAATTGTACTAATTGCTCAGTGTACGAATTGATAATTTGTGTGAACAGAGAATTGTACGTACTGCGATATTGTACCGATGTCGATGCTTACAAAATAATAGAAGTAAGAACATAAATAAATTTTATTGAATACTTCAATTTTTAAACTCTTCACATAACTCATACATAAATAACAATGTCAATGACTTATCCTAGCTAATTATTGGAAAGGGTGCTCACTGGTTTTATTTCCTAGTGTAAACTTTGAGACCATAAAATTATATCAATCATCTTTCAATGCACTTAAATCAAAGTGGGGTTGTTGGCTTGGCCGTTCGATTGCTGTTGTGTTGATAGGTCTACTTTGTGGCTGAGGAACTGGTGCTGTTTCATTAGCAAGACTCTCAGATGCTGTATTAATTGTAGTGAAATTATTCTTAAAAATCAAATCACTATTGGTTGATGGAAGATTGAGGTATTTAACCCTTTCCTTTTCTAAATAACTAACTCTCTCTTTTAAAGTTATATTTTCATCCTTGAGGACTTCTACTTGTAGAACCAACTGCTCCACCAGAGAGTGAAGGTTTTGACTCAGTATTTGTAATTCTTCTACAACAGTCTCCTGTGTTTTCTCTGTTTTTCTTCCATCAGTAACATCCCCTTTTATTTCTTTGGGTACTAATTCGAGAGAGTCTTTCTTGTTTGATAATATGTTCAATAAAGTATCAGATTCGTTTATAGCTCTGTAGATAGCCACTTGTAATTTAGAATACTCATTGCCTTGTACATTTGCAAATGGATCCTTTCCTAACCACTTCAAATTCTCCATAGCTTTCTTCACTCGGGTGTACTGTTCTTTTTTGTTTTTAATGAAATCCTTTTGTTTAAGGTGGTAGCTGTGCTGTAGCGTGATGGACTCCAGAGCCACAGTAGACGTGGTAGACTTCATAGCGTCAAGAAGCAATTCTGCGGCGTTGTGGTGGCATTGCATGGCTTCATCGTATTTGTTATTTATCAAGTGAGCCTCAGCGCGACGATGTTGCTGGTGTGCCTAAAACAAAACAACCCAATTGCCACACAATTTCCAAACAAACTCAATCTAACTGCGAAGTAATTTCTTTTACCAAATTAAGAGGATGGCATTCCATATTGATATCGGTTAACTTATTAGTAAGATAATACGTAACAAGCAAATTAAAGTTCTATAAATTTAAGTAAATCTAAAAATAAATTAATTTATAGGTAGATAATCAATTTTAGATTAAATACAATGAAAGCAAAGGATGCTGTACTTGTATACATTAAAAATGAAACGTACGTAACTAACTGTCAGTCTGTCTGTCAGCAATTTTGTTTTTTTTTTTTCATTTTTTTAGTTTTATTTTCTCCTCTAGGAGAAGGCAAAGGGATCTAGCCCATAACAGCCATGTCTTATTTATCTTATTTCTTTAGTTTGTAAGTCAGTCTTAGTCAAAACAAGTAATTCGTCGTATACTTGGCGTATACAGAGTCTAGTCACGGTCAAGTCATTCTTCAGTAAAGTGGTAGAATGTTTTACAAAAGATTTTGGCGGCTTCGTGTGGGAACCCGAAAGCTTCGTTACGCACTTTAATTTACACGTCCCTTCACTTGCACACCATCACTAAGTTTGCTGCACAATATTCTGCCATTATTAACCTGTCTGTCGCCCGTTCCCACGCAAAAAGTGTAAGGGTCAAGTATCTCGGCGCGCCTGTCATATTTTCGAAAATACCTGCGGTGTTAAAACGTTTATAGATACTCTTCTACTGGGTGTATTTGTAATCTGTGAAAAGCAATAGCTACGGGAATATATTCTCAACCGTTTTTGAACTACACGCTCCATGCAGAACTTCGTCCGCGTAGGCTATATGATTCCTATACAAAAGTTGCCACCCCTTTTCACCCCCTTAAGGGTTGAATTTTGAAAAATCCTGAAATACGTGATTCATTATTTATATTGTAAACTATTTGTACCAAGTTTCAAGCAAATCGATAAGACAAATAAAAAGTTTCATACACATTTTCACCCCCTATTTGATGAATCAGTCAGCGAGACAGTGAGCACAATAGTCTTCTTAGCGACTCAGTGCCACCCAAACCAGTTTTTTTCACGACACTTGCCACGCTCCCCGCCGTCGATCGCGACCAAGTGGGTCGCGTTCATAAAAACTTAATTTATGGCTCTCTTGAGTAAACACTTAACAAAAAAACCACTGTGTCCCATAGTTAAACAACCGTAGAATTTGTTTCAAGCGTTTATTCAACCACGTTGAGTAGTAATTTATTTTACAATCTGCTTGTAAAGTTGAGGACAACAAAAAAAATCGAATCACTTAAGGAAATTTGATTTAATTTGAAATCTAAATCGATAACATATACTTTTTTATATAGAAATAGAAAGTAGATGAAATTGTCTTTTTATCTAGTCAAAAAAAAATATATGATCGATGGGAAAAAAAATTCAAAAATCGTTAGTAATTGTGTCACATTATTTTACAATCCGTACAAATCGCCTCTAGATCGCGCGAGATATTCAATCCAGTGTTACACAAAATTGTTGATTTCTTGCTATGTTGGTAGAATTGACTGAAATAGTGTTGCCCAGTGCCTAATTTCAATAATCCCACACTAAAACCACAGATACATGAGCGAAGCGAGCAGAAAATAGGTAGCGCGGAATCTTGGAAACTGTAGTTTCCAGTGGCAAAGCTCGCTCGCGCCGCTGGCAACTGCAGTTTCCCGTAGCAACTTAGCGGTTAGATTGCACTTTTCCAGGGTCGTGTAGTTCGGCAACGGATGGGAATATGGAAAACTGTATAGAATCAAAGGTATAGAGAATTTTACAAGCTTTCATTCCGTCTTAAAGTATTTTTCGCTATAACGAGCGAAAAACCTAAAATTGAGACCTTTCCCCCCCTTCAATTCGCCTCCTAGACGTCAGAATTTTTAGTATGTTTTCTCCCTAAGCACCCTGATTAATTTTCTGAAGAAATAGTTTAGGTGCCTGCTCACGCACTCTACAACTACTTTATTAATTGAACTTTATAGTTCTAAGCTTATGCTTAGAATACACAAATTACACAAGCTAAGTCAAATCACAAAAGTAGATCACCAACAATTCTGGTCTAACTTAAACACATGCAGACAAGCCAGAGAGGCCCTCCCGACGATCAGTACCAGGCTGTCACGAAAGCTGCTGCAGCTGAAGAGGCTATTTAACTATTATAAAAATGAAATACCCGATAGCATTATATTAAATATTATTGGCGACTTATGTAATGAGATTGAGAAGTAGCCTCGACAACCTCAAAATTTTTTGTTTTTGGTGAATATGGTTCTCAAACATGCAATTTTACAATCTGAAACTACCACAATATAATTCTGTGGAAATCGCAGTATTACCTACATCGCCTACTACATACCTACATTTTTGATACTAGTAAATACCTAATTTGTCTGAAGTTAGATATTTCGAATAGATTAAACTTTTTAACTAAAAGGCGATTTACCGCTGTCATTCAAAGCCTAGGTTGTCATGATATTCAACACGAAGCCTGCCAAAATGGGTTTAAATTTTCTGCCCTGGTCCCAACCTAGTATTGCAGAAAAGATCGGATATTTTGTCCGCTGATTTTTGTTATACCTACTTTTGTTTGATTAATAAGCTGGTATATATATATGTGTAATTCGATTTAACTCATTTGATCGCCATTATAGGCTTGCATGTGTTCATGTTCTCGGTGTAGCCTTTAGTGTGCCTATTTTATTATTTAGAAAGGAGAGGATGTGCCGATAGTCTGAGCACAACACTAGTGCCGGGTACAGCCCTAGGACGTGGCCTCTTGGATTGGCGGGCGGTCGAGGAGTAACCGTGTGATGTCATGTTAACGATATTAAATAAAGAACTACTAAGTTGAATACAAGTTGTATTAATTGTGGACTGCGTCGAGGTATTCTCGAACAGATATCAAATGATTTTATACGAATAAAGTGCGGTCACGGAGTCAATTTAATTCAGCAGCGTAGCAATGCCATCATGGGCCCATCAAAAGATTTTGTAACGGGAAATTTCCGGAAAATGGCCCCTTCATTGGGGATTTATGTCGGGGCTTAAGAACCGGTTAAATGACTAACGAGGTTATTAAAAGTGTTCTATGAATAATGACTTTGCATGGTTTCGTACTTTAGTTTTGTTTTTAACATTAGAATATTTTCTTCGAGTTTATAGTTGTATGACGCATGAGGGTAATAAATAATTCTACACGGTATTATTTTTTATTAAGCTTTCAGAACTGTCGCGAATGACCCTTCTTTTGTTATTTATGTTATGATTTAAATGTTCATTATCTGCTTATATCTGCTTCGCATTGGGTGTGAAGGGTTATTGCGAAATAGTTTAGGAAACACTCACCATCAGCGAGTGTCTCCAGGTCTGGATCCTCTTAGGGGTGGTTCTTTTCCCGTTGTGTGATGCTTTTCCTCTCTGTCTTTAATGGTTGATTTGGACGTCTCACATCTGTAAAGTTAAAACACATGAACACCTGTGCCGGCTAAGTATCAAAGAGACCATTTATCGTTTTATACTAGGTACTTCTCTTTAAGTATAGGTATGCTTTCTTGTCATTCATATTGTATCTATGACCAATCATTAAGATAAGGTGTACTCCGAGGCAATCAGCCCCAGATTACACCAGTGGTCCAAGGATGTAGCAGTATCCGCCGCGCATTTTGCGCTCCAGTGGGCCCTTTCTCGTGGCGACTACTAACATCCTAGGTGGGTAAGTGCTTGCTTGGCCCAGGGCTAGCTCTCACCACACCTTCTGCGCAATATTTGTGAGCTCACTACGCTAGTGAAACCGCCCTCCCCGTCGAGGTCGATACGACGAGGACTCGGTCCACTTTCTTTCCCGGGATACAAAATGAATTCCTCAAGCATATTTGGGACATCGCGATTCTTCGCGACAAGAACCGTTATTTGAAGCCTAAATATTTGAAAGAAGCGAACTTGAGTTCCGGTAGCAAGTTCCGGCGCTACTATTGAAAGAAAATCAATCTAGGTATCATTGTTGCACATTGGCGCCAATTTCGAAAGATATTCGTATTATCCATGTAGTAGAAATAAAAATATTACGGAAATTAACTGATTGAGAGATACCTATATAGATAATTTTTTACTTTATGGCTGATTCAGTAAAGTCGTTTTTTATTCCTAAAAAGTTTTTATATTTATTATTCGTTATTATTAAAACCTGTTAGACGTTTTTGAGCCTGAATAATAATCTGTGACTTGAAATATAATTCTATGCTTGCACTTCTTAATATAAATTGGTCTAAAATAATATTTACAGGTATTTACTAATTATTGTAAAGATTAAAAAAATGCCGATCCTTGAATTAAAGCGGTATTGGAGTAAGAAGGTAAAAGAAATTTTGAATTCTCGAGCATCCGTAGCGCAAAAGGTCCTAGCTTATAAGATATTTATGAGACCATTGCTCATTTACAATTGGTTCGAAGGTTGTGGCGATCAAATTAAAGTGCTGGAGCTTCAAGCTCTTAGGCACATATTTGGAAAATATGACGAATCAATTTTGTACACCCGCTATACTGATATTGGAATCGCCAGCTATCTGAAATTGCAAGAGTTGAGATGGAAGCGAGCTACCATGTCTAGAGCGCGCAATATAAAAAGTTTGCTTCATACAATTTCCAAGAGTGCTAGCGATCCTATACCGTATTTCATGAAGGCTACTCACAAAAAGAAGCCTCGCCGCCGCATTAAACGACCGAAATATCACTCAGCATCAGAATCTGAACCTGATGATCCGGATGTAAGTGACAGTAATAATGAGGAAATGCATTATTGCCGTAGTTTCAGAAGTACGGCATCATCTAGGTATAATTCATCGCGTAAGCGTAGTCATAGCCATCACTCTTGTGAGCATTCGGATTATTCAAGCGCTTCTGACATTCGTTCAACGAAGAGAGACCAACATTCGGACTGTTCTAGTTGTTTAAGCAACATACCACGAAAGGCACCAGTACAAAGAAAAAGCGTGCGCTTGGCCAAAAAGCGAAGATATAGGTCCAATAAGCAGAGGCGTCGTATTTGTAATTGCAAACGTTCAGATTGCTCTTGTGAGTCTGACTTCATTTCAGCATCGAGCAGTGGTGCTGGAAAATGTGGCTATTACTATAACAAAGATCAACGTACATCACTGACAATTTGCTCTACTCCAGAATATCAATCTGAAGCATCAGCTCCTGAGCTAAGGAGAAGCCAACGTTTAGCAAATAAAGGAAAACGTCGCAACAAATAATTTATATTATTTTCTTTTATTAATTATCTAATTCACGCACATTTAAGAAAACGCTATATGAAATAAATAGGAAAATGTTATTATAGAATTGTCTCAAAAATTATCTACGTATCATTTCCCAGCATGACTCAGCGCTCTAATAGCGTCGGCCAACTGATACGAGTAACCAGAGTAGCTACATCATTTTATTCCTGACCATAGGAGTCCAGTCCAGTCCAGTCCAGTCAGCCGGGTGAAACTCTGTGTTTATTTAATTGAACATTTGCTCTCTGGGACAAACGACCCAACTGTGCAGCACTATTCTCGTGCAAATTATGTTTCGTTACTTTTTGCTGCGAGTTTTCAGGATTTCCCAAACATAGATCACGTTGAGGTTGATCCCACCAGTGAACATGAAGATCTCTTTTGCTGTGTCTTTCTTCATGCGTAATAGAATTTTCTTCAGTTTGTAACAGCGCGTCCCATTTTAAGCGTTCGTTTTTTACATGCATTACAATATCTTTATTTTTGTATCGACAATACACAGAGTGTATGTTAGGTCGTAATCGTTTGGGGTGCTTCGTAGGATATTTAGATTTATATATTTCTACCAGGATTGACTTTTCAAATCGTAGCAATCGCTGGGAGGAGCGATTGTCAAGAGACCATACTTCACAACCGTAGGACAGTATAGGCCTGACAAATAGCTTGTAGAGCTGAAATTTGGCTTGGCTCTGTAAGTCAGGATCACAGAGTAATTTCCAATATCGCTGGCACCATTGGCGGGCACATCGCAAGCGCGCTGATACTTCTTGGCCCATATTTCGTGAGGTCATCCTAGGCACACCTAATTTACGCAGAGCTCTGATATCATTTTGCATCGCAGCCGACGTAGAGCACTTTTAGTACCTAATAAGTAAGCAATAATAATGGCATATGTAATCAAACCGATAACTAATTAAATAGGTACAACGAAATATTTTATCACAGAAAATATTCTTATCCATGACATAATTGATGGCAGTGACATATTATGCTGTCAAAGTCAAAATCCCATAGTATAACCCATAGATAGAGATATTGTTTATCTATAGGTCCATGTCACAGACAACTCTCAAAGTGATTATTATTGCCATTAGTATTCTCTTCGAATTAGTAAATAACCTAAGATTCCATTTTACCAAAAGAAAATAATATGCCGATCTTTGCGATTCGGTATTTGCGACATGACAATCGTGCTGTATACACACCGTAATGTTATTATAAAGTTAGATACTAATAAAACCTGTCTATACTAACATGTACAATTTTATCAAATCATCATCAAATACTAATTATTTAACACGGGTATACATAATATGCTCACCGGTCGTAAAACCGGTGATCGATGAATGGCAAATTTTGAGGATAATATTAAGTTGTGTGAAACATCCACAACCACATCCACACTTTCACACTAATATAAATAAATATGCAAAAGTAACTCGGCTTGCCTGTTAGTCTGTTTGTTACCTTTTCACGTCTAAACCTTTGGGAACCGATTATACTGAAATGTGGCCGAGAGGTAGATTGGGGACCTGAACAAGCTGTCAAGCCTTCTTTGAGCCGGGAATAGAACCGACATGGGAAATACATCACCTGTATTTGGTACAAATCGATAGACCAAATAGATCAAATTAAAATTAAAATAAAAGTTCCTTTCGGTATCTATTGGCTATCTTCATCTAACGTCTAAACGAATGCACAATATCTTCTTGTTTTAAATTCTAGTCTCAAGATGAAAGTCCTTAAAATCAGTACAATCCACCCGTTGTGACTTATGAGGCAGAAACCTGACAATATTATTTTGTCCAAAGAAACCAATACAACCAAAGATCTCTAGTAATGGTTTTGGAAAAACTATGTTCGGTGTTACTCTGAAACTGATACAAGATTCGCAACAAGGTGATCCGGCAGAGAACGAAGGTTGTCAATATACCTCTAAACGTTAGCAGGCTGAAGTTGCAATCTGTCGCAGGACCGATAGTCGCTAGAATTAGCTGAATATGGAGTTTAGACTGTGATTAGGAAGGCTGGCTTGCACTATCTGCGTCGAGCGACCTGGATGCGCAAAGTTGAATATCGGGGCTTGTCACACGCCTTGAGAAAGGCATAATCCAACTGTGAATTGGTGTAAGCTGATGATGACGATATAACTAAATATATTTATATGAGTATATATATAAACGATATCTATATAGGTATAGGTAAGAGAAGAACCGAAGAATACCTTTGCTTAATAAAGCTTTTATACTAATAAAACAAAAACGGAGTAAGTAAGTGCAGTCACACTAAACGAAACACGCACTATCTGAATCAGTCGCTTGTAGTTGAAATTCATGTTATCGTCATCATGGTTTGTTTTCATAACACGAAAATACACCTCCTATTATAAGGCTTAGCAGTTTTGTGTTGGTTTCTCGAGAGTACTGTTGCATACTCGTAATAAAAGACACTTGTGAAAACACAATGATCTATTTATTGGCCCTGGCATTTATTTTGAATACTGCTTACGGTGGCACGTCGCAATGTTCTGTGACTGACGTAAAGAGTTTGCTGGAAGGATGTGACAGGCTGACGGGTATGAACGTGACGAGCATCGGTGGCACAATCGTCAACGATCACAACTGTGATGTCCTGTTGCCTAAACAAGTGTTTTTCGAGGAACCACTCTTTCAATATGAATTGGCTGACTCAGTGAGTATTTTTTCGAACTATTAGGACCCGACCACGACTATACATAGTTTATTGCTGCTATCAATGATTACCGCCGCACGGCATCGTGTGGCCTAGGCCCTAACTGATGAAGCCTTCACTGAAAATTCCATCGGTGCCTCTTCAGTTAGAGAAGGCACTTAATTTTAAATGTGCACTTCACGCATGTGTTTCGCTTTCGCCACAGATTACTAATAAGTTAAACTTTCGCCCTCATCCGTTTGTCATTCGGTATCGATTTTTGAATTTCGTTCGCACTTAGAAAAAGATCTACATGTCCTGACTATTTACCCAACTGCCCAAGGAAGGAGGGTAATGTTTTTCGAGTGTAAGTATGTAGATTTCTATGTTACCTCCTGTAGTCTAAACGGCTTGACCGATTTCGAAGTGCCATGGTGCCAGAACAATGTCGTTGGATTCGTCTTGACCCCGTGTCATAGAGTCCGCGCCACCACTCAAGTCCGGCGACAAAAACTGGAACTAAATGTGACAGCTCCGCCATCTTGTAGTTTGTCAGGAGTGTGCGTAGCGAGTGTTGTTAGTAGATTTTATTGCTTTTTCTTGAAATCAGATTGATTATGCAGCGGAAAGTGATAAGAAGTGCAGCCCGAGAAGTGATTCTTAAGGTGAAGGAGTTTTGTGAAATGGAGCAGAAAAATAAAGAAGTTTTGATCCCTTTACAAAATGTTCAAATGCGAGTCGCTGCCATGACAGGTAAATTTTAGGGTTGCAAGGGTGTCGACGTTTGCCCTATGAATGGGTAACGTGTTTCTTTTAGCTCATGTAATTGTGCATTATTATTCGTGCAATAAAGTTCGTTTTTTATTCCAATACAGTTCACTATATATTCTTTTTAAAGTAATCATCACATTTTAAGACTAATGTCATATTTTAATTTTTGCTGATAATAAGAATATATGTATACTTAGACGTTTTTCTGATTTTAGGTGTTTCTATCAAAACGGTGTCAAGAATTACTAAAGAAGGAAATATAGCTGCGAGGACTTCAAAAAAAATGTTACTCCACGTAAAAGTCGTCCACAACACAAGAAACATGATTTGGATGATTTCGATTTATGTGTTATACGCCAAAAAAAACATTTTTTCTATGTTGTGAAGAAAGAATTGCCAACTGTAAATAAAGTGCGTTTGGAATTAAAACGAGATATAAATTATCAGGGGAGTAACACAACTTTGCGAAGAATATTGAAACAAATAGGTTTCAGATTCAAACGCTGTCAGTCTAAACGTAAAGTGCTGATAGAACGATTTGATATTACTGCTTGGCGTGCCAGGTATATTGAAAGAATGAGGAAAAATAGACTAATAGACAAGAGACCTGTGGTGTTCTTAGATGAAACTTACATTCATCCGACATATCATGCAAAGAGCTGTTGGCAAAGCAAAGAAGAAGATTGAGTATTGATTTCAGAATCAGCTGGAAAACGTTTTATAATTGCACACGCGGGTTCGGAGACCGGATTTGTTGAAAATGCATTGTTAATTTTTAGATCGCAATCGCAATCTGCAGATTATCACGATGATATGAATGCTACAAACTTTTTGAAATGGATGACTGAAAAAGTAGTGCAAAATCTGCCAGAAAAATCTCTTGTGGTAATGGATAATGCACCTTATCACTGCACTCAGATCAACAAAGCTCCTACAATGTCAAGTCTAAAATCACATATGCAAGATTGGTTAAGACAAAAATTTTCTTTGAAGAGACTTGGACAAAACCAGTTTTATATGATATTATAAAAAGAAACAAAGAACCGCCAGTTTTTGCAATTGATGAACTATTGAAGCAACACGATCACGAAGTGGTTAAATTACCTTCGTACCACTGTGACCTAAATCCAATCGAAAAAATATGGAGTCTGGCAAAAAGACGCGTTGCTGAAAAAAATGTAGCTCAAGACCCAAAAAAAATAATTGAATTGACAGAAGCCGCTTTTGCCAGCATCACGTCAGAAGACTGGCGCATTCAGTGCAAACATGTGGAGCATGTGAAGATGAGTACTTAAAAAATGATGGATTAATTGATGTGGCAATGGAAAGGTTGATAATATCAACAGAGAGTGATAGCGATACTGATTCTGATCATGACAGCGAATTCGAAGAATTGAGCGATAGTGATTGCGATATGTCTGGTATAAAAGAATTAAATCATGATGACCATACTTATTGCAATAAAATATAAGTTATAGTTAAAAATATTATCAGTATGTTTCGCCAAGACATTTTAAATTTGTATTTGTTTTGTAACGATATTGTGATAATTAAAAAAAGGCTGTAGAGTTTCTTTGGCACTTCTTGTCTACAGACCTGTCGAAGTGGCGGACAAAAAATGTAATTACTATCAAATAATGTACTAATAGTGTACCAAGTTTGATTAAATGAATTATGACTTAATACATAATTAAATCTGGATTTTCTTTTTATATGAGAGAGCGGCAAACGAGCATGCGGATTGATGTAGTTTCATTTAGAAAAGTCTTATATTTATTTATTTAAACTTAAAACTAAAAGTCTTAGTTTTAAGTTTAAATAAATAAATAAATTAAGTTAATTAATTAAATAAGTGGGATGCGGGGGAAAATAATACTGCTTACTGGCAATATTTTGTTACACGACAGAGGCGCCGCGGCTATCGGACTTGAGTGGTGGCGCGGACTCTAGGATACATTTTATGATAAAAAATCCAACATGGCGCTCGTGAAATACGAAATATGTTGTCGGATTTTTGGTTTTTAAACTTTTATTGTAGGGGCGAGAGATCATTTAATTGGATCCCGAAGTTAAGCTAGGTACTTGTTCTTTGTAAGGAAAAAAATTATAACGACGTGATTATAACTCCTAAGTAAAGAAACATTTAATAAAATTAATGTTACTTGGATCGTACAGCACAATGGTATATACAAATTATAATGCCAGGAGCGTCGGTGGCTCAGCGATTAAGACACGGTCGCCCAATTTGGGAGGTCCAGGTTCGGTTCCCAGGCAGGCCATGTACCAATGAGTTTTTAAATTTAATTTAATTACTTATGTACATTTACCCGACTGCCCTTAAACGGTGAATGAAAACATCGTGAAGAAACCTGCATGCCTGTGAAATAAAAATTCAAAATCGCATTGGGCCAGCGTGGTGGGCTATGGTTCATACTCCCTCATTATACGAGGGAAGGCCTATGTCCCTGCAGTGGGATGTTCACGGGCTGAGATGATGATAATACTCTAATGGGGATTTGTAATTCTCATTTTAAATTTCATCATATAAGTCCTGTAGACATTATAAAAGCATTTAGATCTCTAGACAAGAAAAAGACTGTCGACCTTTACGGTTTATCAGTAAAAATTATTAGCGCCATAATTGATTGTGTGTCACCACACTTAGCTTGTATTTTTAATAAATGTATTGATGATGGCATATTTCCTGATTTGATGAAACACAGTAAAGTTATATCTTTATTTAAAGCCGGTAGTATAACAGACCCCTCTAATTTTAGACCTATATCAATACTACCGACTCTCAGTAAAATCTTTGAAAAAATTATATTAATTCAGTTATCGGCTTATTTTTATAGTAACGATTTAATGTCACATAAACAATTCGGTTTTACTAGGGGCCGCTCGACAACCGACGCGGGTGTCGAGCTCTTACAACATATTTTTGAAGCTTGGGAAGATTCTCGGGATGCAATAGGAGTATTCTGCGACTTGTCCAAGGCATTTGATTGCGTTAATCATGACATCTTAATCAGGAAATTAGGTCATTATGGTGTAACAGGCCGTGCTATTGACCTTTTGAATTCTTATATGAGTGGCAGAGTTCAGAGGGTTAATATCAGTGGCAACACATCGTCAGGGTCCACAGTCTGCCTGGGCGTCCCGCAGGGTTCCATACTCGGGCCATTTTTATTTTTGGTCTATATAAATGACTTGCCTAACCTTGTAAAGGATAATAAACATGAAATAGTATTGTTTGCAGATGATACCTCCGTATTATTTAAAGTAAATAGACAAAAATTAAGCTATGACGATGTGAACAATACTATTTCTGAAATAGTAGAATGGTTTACGGCAAATAATTTGTTACTTAATGAGAAAAAAACTAAATGTATGAAATTTGTACTACCCAATGTCAGGGCGGTGCCCACAAATATAATGATAAAAAATGCCACTTTAGACCTCGTAGGTTCTACTGTATTTTTGGGCATTACTTTAGACGCCAAAATGCAATGGGGTCCTCATATACATAAATTGGCGAAAAGGCTCAGCTCTGCAGCGTACGCAGTCAAAAAAATTCGACAAATGTCAGACGTAAATACTGCTAGATTAGTATATTTTAGTTATTTCCACAGCTTGATGTCTTACGGTATCTTGCTGTGGGGAAATGCCGCGGATATAAATACAATCTTTGTTTTACAAAAATATATAATATAAAATAATGATATGATAATGATAATATATAAAATAATGAAATATAAAAACCTTTTTGTAATATAAATACCTTTTTGTAATATAAAAACCTTTATGTAAAATCAAAACCTGATTTTAAAAGAGCAACCCTTCGAGTTTCTTGCTTGTTCTTCTCAGGGGAAAATTGCATTTTGAACAAGCAGTAGCTTAAAAAATGTAAAATTGACTATTTTAAGTGTACTCTGTGTACCTACAAAATAAAGCATTTTTGACTTTGACTTTGACTTTGATACAAGTTGTACTATTTTCCTTCACAGAAAAAATTCTACACTATTATAATGGTAGATCCTGATGCACCTCCACAAGTAGATGGAGAATTTTTCATGCATTTGCTGAAATCCAACGTACCAGTAAGTATGATTTAATATCATAATCATATCAGTCACATAACGTCTAAAATAAGTCTTTCCCATAGATTTCCAGACCAATGCGGCCTACTTTCATTCACTTCAGAAGTTTAATGTCCCAAAGACCACCAGTTCTTCAAGGATGTGCCCTGTCCATCTAAATTCTTAATTTGAGATCCAATATGCATTCGGTATAACTATTTTACAAGTCACGTGTTCACATTTTGCTTTGTTATTGGTTTATAATTAGGTACTTACACATACCTACATCAACAAAGCCCATTATACTTATAACATGGGTGGGTAGCTTGTTTACCTACTTTATCGGTTAGAAAACTACGTTATCGACATAACAATTATGTTGTGAAAGTTAAGTAACAGATGTGTACTTTCAGGGTCTAGCTCTGAAAGCGAAGGAGAGCAGCAAAACTGTTGGAATTGACTACAGAGGTAAGATATAAGATGTTGAAAACATGCTTAATATTCTAACACGTTCCGGGACACAACGTTCCGAGGTGGGTTTAGAATAATAAGGCCGTGTGACATAACTTCTGTCGACGATTGCCTTCGATCTTCAATAAAGACCATATCGTAGGCGAGTGGCTGACGAAAATTTGAAATATAGGAGCGGACGTATAGTGTCATTGAGAGGGGCAAGTGTTTAATTATCAGTGGAAGTTAGTCAATACAAGTTAGTTAATACAAGTTAGCTTAATACAATTGAATCTGGAAATTTAAGAAAACAACAACAGATATCATAAATTGAAAATTTAGAAAATCCCCGACAGAACATGTTTATGTCATCCTCCACTAGATGCATGACAGGCGCGATAAACGTTTATGTCGCGCGATTTGTACTGCTCATTCGTTTGGATGAAATATACAACTATCCCACTTTCATGTCGCGTTGCGCGCGACAAATTATGTCATGCTACGGATGCAGATTAACAAACCAACTGTGTTAAAAATTTAATACCTTGGAAACAGCTTAAAGGATTTCCATCAAACATAGTTAAGAACAATTGCGCAAAATCAGTTCAGCCGTTTTGGCCACACTATATACAATGTCACAGACACGGACGGACATACAGACATTGACTACGAACTTATAACAGCCCTCGTTTTGCGTCAGGGTTAAATACCTATACGGACAGCGCATATAGGTACCTACATATACCTACTGAGATCACAGAATTACGGATAGTACTATACTTCAGGCTCTGATTTATAGATACGAGATCATGACCTTTATCCCAAATGGGGTGGTCCCATTAGTGTTTGGATATTCGAAACGAACACCCACGATTCAGCTTTTAAAAAATATACGAAATGCACAACGTGACAGTGAGTCCATCGCCCTGGAAACGTGCAGAATCTGTTTTCTGGTGGAAAATCCCATAGTCGTCTTTCACGACACCTACGGCATGGGACGCCTTATTCTATTCTTTTTACGTGTCGTAACCGCATAGCTTTTAAACATACGTCTAATAATATATTCTGTGAATAGGTTACAAAGCACCAGCGCCACCTCGCGGCACAGGCCCGCACCGCTACATAATCCTCCTCTACGAGCAGGGTGACGGCAACAATTTCCTGCCCGCTGTTCCGAACCGCACACGCTTCGTGCTGGCCAACTGGCTTCGGGGCAAGAACCTCTGTGGACCAGTCGCTGCTACACAGTTCCGCTCCCAATTCTAGATGTCGCTACTAGTTACGAATTAAGATCAAATAAATTATCCTCGTGTTGTACCAGATGTGAATTGAAATCAATTTATTGAGTTATTTCCAGCAAGTTTTTTATATCATTTTTTTAATTGCCCGGGTTTCTCTGAAACAGAGAACCCTATACAGGCTTTCATAATACGTAATGAGTTTTCTCAGCAAACATTTAATGTCTTACGATAGTACTTTAACAAATGGTTCAACTTGTAATTCACACCTATATAAAAAAAATCTAAAAACTTTCAAGGTTTTCTGAGAAAATTTAATTTGTATTATGCTGGCCTGTAAAGGTTTACCTATCTATATCAGACGTACCTTCCAAATAATAGAAAACGTAACTAAGAACAACCTAATATGTATACCTAAGTATTAGTTGTTTATTATGAGGAATCTTCGCATAACATCAGGTGTGATTGAGGTCGAGTACAAACCCGTTGTGCATAAATAAAAATCAGTTATTCCGTGTTATGTAAAAAAGTCTTTAAAATACCTCAAACTGAAACAGAGATGTCAGTTTAACTGAAAAGTAATTAATTAATTGTTTTAAATATGTCGTTTACTACTTTAACGTAGAGGATTAATGGTACTTTCGAATAACATAAAAAATCACTACTTTGGGACGATACAAAGTAAACTTCTTTTTAGTATATTTTTTGGAAAATATTTTTATTTAGATAACTCGGTATCTACTTACTTTTTTTGTATGAGAAATGAGAATTCCAGCATCACATGACGTCATAACGCTCACTAAATTATTGAATGGCTGTAAGGCCCCTATTGCAGAATGTTGCTCAAGCGTTGATCTGCGCTTGAGCATAATTAGAAAGAGATGCCGCTATACAAGTTACATAAAGCTGTCCCTTTTTAAATGTCCTCAAGCGGAGATCTTTGCTTGAGTAACATTACGTAATACGGGCCTAAAACTACGGTAGCATAAATATTCTCCTCTGGGTAGTGTGTGCACAAGGGATTTAGTATGTAGATTACATACCACACAAGGTTTCTTCTTTATTTATTAGACGGATACATTGTTCAGAAATGCTAATTATTGCCAAAAATTAATAATAAAGTGTTATGTCTGTTTGTAAAGAAACATTACAATCAATGTGCTAACATAAAATCTTAACAGAATCTCCAACAGTTTATCCCTTCAAGCGTGATTCAACAAAACTATAACTATCAAGCGCGTAAAGCGCTAAGTAGTCATGCCGTTTCCCTCTCACCCTACCCACGCGTACCACCGAGCCTAATTTATATAAACAAATTATTTTCCCATCTTTCACAACTACTGGTTTTATATCAGGTGATTTATGTTTGACGGATGGATGAAATAAAGGCTTTGAAAGTTTTACGCGCACACGGGTGGCGCGGGTGGCGCTTTTGGCAATTTATTGTCACCGAATTATTGTACTTCTTGGAATGCGACCTGTGCACCGGGTGGTCGAAGTTTTATAGCCGTATTTCTGAAACTGATTGATATAGCGGTACTTACTTAGGTACTTATACTGCGACAGCTCAGTGACCCGAAGTGGATCTCTTCATACCAAACGATTCCATTTTTTCCTGGTTTCCATGGCTTGATGTTACTTAATCTCAATATAAACAACAGATTCAACTCCTAGCTACACATGTTTAATTAAATTTAAATAATAATATTAACCTCTTTATTGTTTTCAACACAAACGTTGGAGTTACAAAAATTAAACAATTTAGTAGAACATTTTACAAGTAAATAAATGGGCGGTTCAGGGCTTTTCCAGATTCCATCATATGGCGCCCATCATTAAATAAATTAAGATTTCTTTTTAAATCTAACTAATATATTATACATTAATGAGAAAGTTTGGATGTTTATTTGTTGCCCAATCATGGCGAAACGGATTTGCATGAAATTTGGCATATAGGTAGAATATACCCTGGATTAAGAGATAAGATATTTTCTATCCCGATAAAGAGAGCAGTTCCTTCCCACGGCAAAAACAAATTTCCGCGATAAAGTTAATCCACGCAGGCGAAGCGGAAAGTTGAACAGAATTAATAAAGAAATCGCTCTGACCAGAAGCCCAAAAGCTAAATAGAGTAATAGCTTTGACAACGGTTATTTCCCAGAATTCATGATTATAAAAGAAGTATGGCCGCTTTTGTCAATAATTTGTAATTCTCGAAAATAACCGGAATTAAAGCTATATAGGTTTTATTTATAATTAGCTTTAGGCTTTTCGAATGCAGGTCAGTGCAGTATTTATGATTTATAAAGAAACCTTAATTTATCCTATGAGGACGCCACTGAATGGAATAAGCCCTCTTAAAATCAGGTGTGACTGAAATCAAGCTCACTCATACACATACACACACAAATAGTATTGTGTAAGTATAAAAAGCTGACATTCAAAGGATGAATGTAGTACACTAATACTAGCAGTGTAACTGTTTTCCTTTACGCTTAAAAATGACATAACTCTAGCGATGCTTCAGATGATAGGAATTGTTAAGTAGGTATTGAAGTGGTGACCTCGTAAAAAATGATACTTGGTTCTCATATCGCACGGATTCATTACTAATCAGTACATGTATATAATTAATACAAGATTATAATAAATTTGATCAGTGACTTTACCAGTATTTGGTATCTAGTTATTAAACAGACCGTGATGGGCAACGGCGTCTGCTGTGGATAAACCCAAAAAATCTGCGATCGCCAACCCGCCTGTCCAGTGGTGTTTAAGTCAAATCCTTCTATGGTAGAACCTTATGTCCTTCAGTGGACTTCTGTCTGTTGTTAAATATAATTCAGTGGTTGTGACCTAACCTCGAATACAACCGTCCCAAGCGGTCTCAAACCTCCGTCATTTGACGTGAAAGATCAATGGAATTGTATTTTCCAACACGTGAGTGTGCACTGAATGTATATTTTGAGCACATAATCTTTATTTGATTGGTACATTGGTACTATGTAATAAAAAATAAATCCCCAATTAATTTACTCGCGTCACCCACCCAGAATTTTCTGTCGGTGCCGCGCTCTGATGCGTTCAGAAATAGGAACGAGTGGTGGTTCTATTTACGTCGAAATTATTTTGGAGAAATAATGATGTCTAATGTATTATTAGGACAGGAATTAGGGAAATATGCACCTTATGCTAGGCTATCAGTTCGCTCTGCAAGAATCAACGCATATTACATATTTTTAATAAATATGAAGTACTAGCTTTCCGCCTGCGGCATCGCCTGCGTGGAATAACTTTATCGCGGAAATTTGTTTATCCCACGGGAACTACTCATTTTATCGGGATAAAAAAAACCTATGTTTCAATCCAGGGTATGTTCTACCTATATACCAAAATTCATCCAAATCCGTCCATCCGTTTCGCCGTGATTGAGCAACAAACAAACAAACAAACATCCAAACTTTCATATTTATAATATTAGTTAGATAAACAGCATCGATTCTGGGAGAATTTTACCACTAGGTAATTGTTTCTGTTTCAGTTCCATTATTGGTTGCATAATTATCGCTAGATGTCAACAATCATTAGTACAATATACAGTAGTGCTATAGACAAACAAATGACTAAATCAAATAAGCAGGCAGTAAACAGTAATTTCTCGGAATACAAAGTATCGGTCAATGTTATTTACGAGATGATTAAGTAATACTTGGTTAACCGCAAGGATTCATTTTGCACAGCGTCAGACGCCGCAAAAAACTATGTTTAGTTGTCAGGATTAAATTAAACTAGAATGAAATTTTAAACTTTATTTGACTGGAAGATTATTCGTTATTAGTATTTATTAAGTAATTATAAATAGGTATAAAAGTAAATGCAATAAATTTAACTATGTCAGTCAATCAATTGGCAAACTTACCATAGATGCATTACATCTAACTTTAAAGTTTCTCATTTTTGTAGAAGGATAGAGTACCCATGAGAAATAAATAGAATAAAAATCTTTTCAGTAAATGAATTTCAGTAGGTCAACTTTGTTTTTTGGGTTATTAACCTTATGGTTCCCGTATACAAAAAAGGATCAAACCTATTCAATAGAAAAACGATCAACTGATTTATCTGTCACTGCATTTTTTAGTCTTAGGACATTTGTTGAAGACTAGAAACATACTCTCACTCGTATCTGAAATGGAATAATTTCTGCAGAATTTCTTTTCAGCCAAGGAATGTACTAGGCAAAATATCATAATAATCTTCTCCGATGGTCTATTACTATGTTTTGCTCGTAATAATGAGTGATACTTTACACTCTTTGCTACAAGGAGTAATTTAGATTACCTTACCATATTAATACAGTGCTGTAGGTGATATTGGTAGGCAATTAGGGATTGTAATGTACCTATCAACTGGAAGACGGCACAGATAGCTCTCGTATTATCGTCCTAATTAACAAGTATATGTAAAGATGTAATCAAATTTTTGGGTACAGGTCGGGATGCCATATCATAGACATTGACTGTCGTGGTGTCTTCTACAAGAAGGTAGGTGTTGCGTAAGGGAGGTACGCCACTCGTAGGATTTTTAAAAGATTTCGAATGTTGTGAAATTAAGTATTGACTAATCGAACTATTTAATTAATGGCTGTGTAATAAGAGACGACCAAAACCTCGCTCGCACACACCGTCAGTCTCAGTACTGCTTGTTTTCATGGGTTAATATTTCCAGAAGTAGAAAATTCGTTAAATTTGAAAATGGACTGTTTGGTAAGATTAGTTATTTAAGAAATCAATAGATCCCACTATACCTTTCCACAAATATTTCCTTAAAACATATATTTTGATTTTCTTACTAGCTCCATTAAAGGCTTATGATATATTCTTAGGTCAATGCTTTTTTTCTAACAGGAAGCCTGTCTATCGTAAATTAATCGACATGGCTCTCCAGAAACACCAAATTACGATACCGGTTTGGCGTGTGCTGGTATCGCGGCTGCGCAGACGCCCGACAACTTGAGTGTTGCCAAAGCATTTATAGGCATTTGCTTTGAATTATAGAAATATTGCTAATATGATAAATTGGACGTTGTGGATATTTCTATCTTCTCAGGCTTGATATTCGTTGCTACAACTCCAAATGAGGCTTCAAATCGTGGACATTTTACAGCATTAAACAAACAAATCCAATATCAACCAGACGTTTACCGCAAAATTGGTTTGTTTTGACTATTTTCACAGCTTTATATGGCATGTACTGTACTAGTGACTAAATGACTACTACCTATATATATATATATAAATCGATTAATCATAAAATAGTAACATACCACACACATTCATGTCTAGTACTCGTATTGTCGTCAGTACAAGCGTACTCAAAACCCATAACATTCAAACACGAAAAAATTATGATGGCACCGCGCGTCGAACTCGAAGCCATAGAGTGATAGATGTTACGCCTGTATTTTTTTTTTACTTCTATTTTAAGGAGTTTAGCCAATTTGACTATGTCTCTCCATTGTGCCTTTACGGTTCCCTACAGCTGATACTGGGCGTCCATCTATCTGAAGCAAGAAGTTGTAGGTAGCCGATCATTGTCGTCTGCTTATACCTGCCTGTACAAAATTGTACAGTATCTTGGCAGTATCCGATAGCGGACATGCCAAGACACTGTTACAACCACCGAGCTCTTTAAAATCTCTGGCCATCGCTACTACCTGGCATCTAATATCCTCGTTTCGTACACATTCAACCGTAATATACAAAACGTCCTCCACAATACCACACACTGAACATTCAGGAGAAGGAACTTGTTTCATTAAAAAGGTGAACGGAACCTTAGTGCTGCAACAAGCTCAGATCTGGTCAGCTTACACTTATCAACCATGGAGTTTTCCATGGCGCAGTTTGGATGGTTTTATACCAAATACCCTGCTCAACTGATCTTTTATCGAAGTGCTCTCTCCATTATGGTAGCAATGTTTCTTGACTAAGTTTATACGATCAGTGTAAAATGGTTAACGGTTTTATGGCAATCCGTCACTTGCAGCTTGTTTCGCTAAGGTATCGGTTTTCTCATTTCCCCTTATACCTATATGAGATGGGATCCACTGGAGGATTACCTCTATTGATTTCGCCCGCAATCTGTAAATAGCTTCAATAACGCGAGCCTGTAATTGCATTATATTATATCACACATCCAAAAGCTTCAAATATCGTTGACTATATATAATCTTTAACACTGGCAATACTGGGTGCGGTTGGCGCGCGCACAAGCCCCGCGGCCGCTAACCAGACCGGAAATGCTAGCAAGCGTTATTCATATTTGAGCTGTAATAGATACCTGCAATTATTAAAAATTACCATTATCTCGTTATACACTATAGATAGAAGCTTAAAAATTGCGTCCAAATTCACACTAAAAAGGTTTAAAACGGCCCCGACACATGAAATAGAATATCTTGGAAACGGCGGATCGATTTTCATCAAAATTGCAAGAACCGTCTCACAAATATCCGTTTGATGACGGTATAAACAATAAAAATTGTGTTGAAATCAGTTCATCCAGTCTTGTGCGGTGATGAGACAAATATCCTCATTGCCGCTCTGTATCAATGAGGTTGCCTTTGCATGTCGATGGTCTACTCTATATGCTCACGATAAGTCCTTCATTCGCCTTTTTTGGAACTCATATTTGTTAATGTGGGATACACTGAAATTTGATAACTAATTTGTTCTCTAAGAGCCTTGGACTAATTCTTTTCTATTCCGATACGAGAAATTTAGAAATTTAGAGAATTTCACTGTACTCAAAACGTTCTTAACTCATCCCAGTAGAATTTAAAATTTAGACATGGGTACATTGATGCAGGACTCTACTTTGGCTAAAGTTTCGTTGACGTAATCAGATCATAAAAAGAAGATTGATCACAGTAACATTTAGTGGCGTATAGTCGTTTTGCTTAATCAATCATTTGTATATTTGCATTTTGATCTAACAAAACCTTAAGCATTCATAATAGTCCAGTAAGGATATACTTTTAACTTTCTGTAATCTTAGAGGCCGTGATTTTTTACACCTGTCAGTGATAGAATAAAAATGTTTTCTTACAAATCGATAGCTTGCTTTAGATATAGTATAGGTATTTAGTAATAAAACATAGACTATTAGATTAAAATTACCACTGTAAATTCGGAGAGTATACTTTGACCTCCTATAACTATATTTTATATTTACTACTTTTTATATTTATGAAAAATTTCACCGAGAGCAAATATCACGACTCAAACTATTTTTAGAAAGTATAAATAAGCCATAAATTAATTAAAAAAAAATTGTTTTAGGAGTTCTTAACATCTTCTACAACGCAATGAAGTTCACAGTGGTAACCTTAAATTATTATTTTAGGTTTTACAACCAAATACCTATTTATATGTATAATATAAGTCGTACATAATACAACTCGTCCAACATAGAGGCAAATAGTCAAGACTTAGACGAAAATTTATAGTCCATTAAAATAAGTAATTTTTCTGGTGTAACTTCCTGTAAACTTAAGGTTGCTGATTTTTTGTAGAAGGATAGATTTCTAACCAGTCTGTAGCTTGCTTTAGGTATAGTTACCTAAAGCAAGCTACAGACCTAATAATAGTACTACTATAAAACTGATATTAGTTTAGTTTAGAGAAATTACATCAGAATCGGCAACATTGGTTGACTCAGGGGTTTTCCAAATTTTCAAGTTATGGTTAACATTTGAATGAAATTTATCTGGCAGTGCAAACTATGTAGTTTGGCCGCGATGTGCGGACGGCGGAAAGCCAAGTCTCTCGTTTTCCTTCCGGCCGCCCACGCCGCCCCCGCATGCCTTCCGCCCCCGCTGCATCGTTATATCAATCACTAAATTAGGCAAACAATTTCTATGATAATAGGCTCAAAGTTTTGAGTCGCAATAAGGCATTTAAAGTTGCATTAATCGGAAACGATTATGTTATGGGTTTGGCCAGTGGATAACAAATATATTTGACATATGGCGGCACTGTTTTCATTGCAAATTAGGTCGTCAGTGATATCTCAAATATAAGCGTTTAGGTACGTGTTTAGGTAGGTTTAGGTAGGACGACCGATTGGTGTAGTGGATAGTGACCCTGTCAGCGAAACCAACGGTTGCGGGTTCGAATTCCGCGACGGGTAAATGTTTGTGTGATGAATATGAACATTTATTCCTGCATGAGTCATGGATGTTTATATAAATATTTATGTATGTTTATCCATTATCTAGTATCCATAGAACAAGCTTTGCTTAGTTTGGGACTATAGATGATTGGTGTAAGTGTCCGAAATATTTATTTATTATATTATTATGTATGCGTAACATTAAAACTTTAATGTTTGAAACAATGTCCACGGTTCACCTTTCGAAATTCGAAACACATAATTTAGATGATGTTTGATACATTTATACCCTTAATCGCCTTTTACGATACCCAAGGATAATACAAGTTTGTTTAATTCATTTTATATGCCGGAAATATCTAGCCCAAATTAGGTTTTTAATTAAGTAAATCGAATACCCATTTTATAATCTAGATTTTGTCTAATACTATTTTAATGACCGGTTGGTGTAGTGGATAGTGACCCTGTCAGCGAAACCAACGGTTGCGGGTTCGAATCCCGCGAGGGATAAATGTTTGTGTGATGAATACGAACATTTTATTCCCGAGTCATGGATGTTTATATAATATACGTAATCACAGGCCCGGGGTGGTATTCGCAATTGACTTAGGCTAACTATTTATAGATAAATTGCGTTTTAAATAAATGTCGATGTTAACCACTTTGTTGAAATACCATCTGGGTCATAATGGTAAAAAAATGTCCTAACACATGCATAATATAAGATAATTTGTCTTCTGATTTATGGTGTAATGATTTGTTTACTATTAGTTTGAATATTTCGATTTGTTTCAAGAATATTATTGTTTCCTAATCTAATTTGATAATTTATTAAGATGTTAATAAAATATCTGGAAGTATTTGCTGAATATGTTTTGGCATATTAGCTTGAACATTTAAGCCAAAACACTTTAGGTTAACTATCTACACTTTGCTGTGTAGGTGTGAGCTTTTGCTTAAAGTATATGTATCGTAGCAAACTCGCTCATTAGGACGTAATTCCAGTAATGTTTATGCTCATTTCCGTCTTCAATCTACTCAACGCAATTTCATTTACATTGTATAATAGTGAATCGATGTGCAATGTTAAATTATGCCTTATTACTATGGGGATAGGGTTATGAGATACTAAATTAGATTTGATTCTAATGCAGTCACATCTAAATACAGCCTCTCGTTTCTCAATGGCCAACCAAGATAACTGCACTACGTCACGTCTAAAACTGAACGAAGGCTATGCCGGAGGCGTGTGTTGTGCCAAAGTAATTAGATATAATAATTATTTCCTTTCAAAATCGACGGAATAAATTATTTAATATTAAGTTTATTGCCGAATTGATACGTCTCACGTAAATTAATCACTTTAACGGCTGAGGTCCAGATAGGCTTAAATTGTTATAAATCTTACAATCGAAAACTACTCAATTGTACTTATTATAATACTATATAATACAATTAATGTTTTCAATATATCAACACCATCGAAAGCTTGTCCCATGAACAATCTTCATTATTTTTAAATCCCGACGAAAAACTATGAGTGTTCTGTGTTTGACGGCGTTGTGTCTGTGTGATTTATGGGAACTGATCAAGCAAGACAAACTAGAGGCTAAAAATATGTATTTTAGGTAGATTCCTCATTTGTAGCACAAAACAGGACCTTTTGATGTCAACCAAAGAGCCATCGGCGATAAAATCGCAAACGTACTTTTTTTTTATGCACAACGTGTTGGTACTTGGCCTCAATCACACCTGATGTTAAGTGAAGATGAGGTCGAAGGTGGAAGCATACTGACCCGGAAACCCCAACACATTTGGAGGACTGGCTATTTTATCTCTGACAACCGGAACACAAAATTGCTATTAACATTGCTGCTTGGCGGTAGATTTAGATATGATGGTGGTAGCTAGCCAGGCGGACATTTAAAATGCCCTACCCCCAACCAAACCGAGTACTTAAACATGTATCCCGCTGGGGATCGAACCCGCGACCTCCGAATCGTAAGCCCAATGTTGTTTACTTTGAGCTAAACAACCACCATATATACCTATTTTATGTCAATGAATCGAGAAGAAGAAAAAAACTATGTACGCACCTATATTTAGTAGTTATCATTAGGTATAGTGTTTATTTAGCATAGAACAATTATAGTCTAATTGTGTCAAATAGGTGTACCAAGAACGCTGTAACCTAAAAATCTGAGATTGCGCTTGTGGAAATTGACTGCTTCGGTAACCGCTATCTCATCTAATCAGTGGTCTCGCAACACCTTTGTGTGTCAGCGATCGTGTGTTAGTTGACATTTTCTATTAGCAAGGCTGGGAGCCGAGGCCCGGCCATGACACGTAGTCGTCGGCGTGCGTACGCCACGAATTCGTTCATTGATAAAAAGCCGCCCACTCGCAAGCCTCAGCTCAGCTCCATTCACCGGCGTCTCGGTTGTGCAAGCGCATGCGTGGCCCTTCCCGCACCCCCCGGCACCCCGCTCGGACCTTCATTCGAAGCACTAACTGCCTTCCGCAACGGTTGTCACTAGCTCTCAAATTATGCCACATCTTGCTAAATGCTACCAGCTACGGAAATGATATGTCAACTTCCAAACAAAAAACCGTTGTGCTTATAACTAGGTAGGCTCTTGTAGACATTATTGATTAGTAAGTCTCCATGAAATAGAAATACTATTGTGGCCCTAGATAGACCAATTTCGATAGAAGTTGTGAAAGCTTTGTTTATTTCAACTCAACCTTATCTACGGTTCGTTAAATATGTCACAACATTAAAACACTTGTAAATTTAAAGCCTTGCGGTAACTATATATTAGCGTAGCAAACATTAAGTGCACTATAAAAGGGTGAAAGGAATCTCAATTGCGGTTATCTGTTTACATGGAGAAATATATGTTGTTAAACAGGTAGAAGTCGGTTCATTATGATTTTAATGTTTGATAGATAGCGACTCAACATCCAGGTAACGAAATTGAGACAAATGTAGCTCAGTACCACTGTGCTATAGATCATATTGTATAACAGCATTACTACCGTACTGTAAGGTTATGTTCGTTAAAAATACGAGGAACAATGTCGCCATATTTCGATATGTAATGAACGACTTTAACAATTATGATGTAACCATCTATTTTTGCGAACTAGGTACACTGACCCTGGATCTTTGATAGGTGATGCAAATCTTTCCTTTGAGAGAGCTGTTTGTAGGGAAATCTTAGTAATATTTTCTTCCGTATGCCATCTGTGGATGCTTAAGTAAAACTAAAAGTTTAAGTGACACTATTCTAACATTAAATCAGAAGATCTACCTTCGAACTGATCAAAGCAAGTTGTGATTTTACATCACATTTAAGCCAAATTTAGCGAGACCTTGGTAAGTTGTGACCGTAATACCTCGAACGCTCACATACACCGAAGTGAAGCAAGGCTAATAGTTTTCGAATTCCTTTTTAAGTTGCTACCGATTTCCTTAAATTCGGTATACGTAGTAATTATTTTGAGGGTACTTAATTTAGCACAAAACAGAGATCTTCTTAAGTTATTAACTAAAAGATTCTTAGGCCCGTATCAGAGATTCATACTCAAATCTTAAAACTAGTTGAAGAGGGATAGATAAATTTTATGGGGAGACGGAGAATAATACTCGGACTTGAGCGACTTTGTGTAATATAGATCTTATTTATCATAGGTGAAGGTAAAAGTGTATCTTCGAAACGAACATGTAGATACGAAAGATGTGCTCTTTAGTATTTCATGGAGAACTCTGTGTTTTTGTTGAACAACACTTTAAGGCCTTGTTTCAAGAGAGATATTTTGATGGTTTTTTCACTACTAATTTAATGATATATAATTATTTTTGATAAGGCCCTAAATTTATTATAAGTGTTAGTATACTACCTATATAACTATATTACTATAGTACCTATAGTAGTATATAGTAGTATATAGTAGTATATAGTAGTATATAGTAGTATAGTATAGTACCTATATAACTATAGTAGAATATAACTATATTCATGATGGTTGGCAGATTCTGAGACCTATGCAAGCTGCATGCAACAAATTGGAAACAAGACATCGTATCAGAGACTTTCGATATTGTATGTTTTGTAGTTCAATAGTAATTCATTATTTGGGCGCAGTTTGCGAAGTACAAGGCCTTGTAATTGGGTTAAGAGTTATGCTGAATTGGTAACATTGTAGCTCTATTCTGTTTTTACCAAAAAGTAGAACTGATGCTTTCATAAATTCTTTGAGTAGCCGCCATATTATATTTTACCAACAGGATCCTAGCGCTATTTAATTTACTTGAAGGTTCGTTTTATAGATTAAATCTTTCTTCGTTACTTTTGTAATCACCTAAATTGAAATCGATAAGCTGTTGGTACGCATTTAATATAACCAGCGTAATCTACAGCCGATGTTAAACGCTGGCTGATGTACCTGAACCAGTTTTATAATTAAGAGCACATTTAAATTCATTAAAAACGTTGGAACTTTCCTCGTTCCCTGTGACACTCCATAAAATTCAAGCATTAAGTGGAAGCGCGATAGTACCAGTTCTAGACCTACAAAAGTATACTTTTCCACTATAATTACCTTAGAAGAAAGACAAATAGATACTGTATCGTTTCTTAAATCAATATAAAAAACTGTGTTCCAAACTAAGACGTGTGGAAATGCATTAGTGACAGGGGGTGAGCTCATCGCCGTTAATCCGTGCAAATCTATATGTCTCTTGATGTAAAGTTCCTTAGTCGCCTTTTGCGATACCCAAAGAGAAGAAAGGGGTTGGTTCTATTCTTTTTACGTGTCAAAACAACACAGCAAAGAAATATAAGAGAATTTTTTGCAAGTGACCACTTGCACTCTTCTGACTTGAAAGGTGGAGTGTATCGAAATCACTTCTATAAAAGATACTGCAAAAACTATTTATTAAAATCTTTTATATAACTTTCACAATATATAAATATATCATCACTTCACGTAGGTGCCTAAATCGTTCGTGATGAGGTCAGGGCCTTTGATCGATACATCGATGTGCACTATAGCGAGGCTTCAAGTCAGGGTTAAATAAACGGCATAACAAGTGGTCAACAAATTACCATCTATAAGCCGATCGTTAATGTAATAACCCTTTTATTTAAAATTTCACGATTCAAATTGGAACAGGAAACACAGCTATTAGACTAACTACAGAACATGCATTATGCAGTCTACTTCTAGCTTGTGTCTTATAGTTTCATACACTTTGTATGTAGCCGGTTATTCTATTTGAAATAGTAATGCTACTAATATAGTATTTGTTTGTAAACGCGTCATTGTACAAAAAGGCAATACATTAATTTTGCATTGATACATAAAATTGAGTACAACGGCGGATTAGTAAATTATTAGTATTATTAAATAAGACGGATAGTATTATTAAAAGTATGAGTGTAACTTGAAAACAGATCAATCCAATATATTTTCATTGCAATAAGTTACTTCTGTAGTAGCTGCAATTTTTTAATTAAAAGAGAATATCGTAATAACAAGCTTTGTTAGTTTCGGACTAGATAATGTGTGTGAGTGCCCGAAATATTTATTTAATTTACAATAATAAATAAATATCCTTAGACATGCACACAGCGCCATCTAGTTCCACAGTAAGCAACTATAGGCTTGTGTTGTGGATACCAGATGGTTGATATACTACATAAATACATTTTTTTTTGTAAATAAATACTTATTATAAATAAAAACATCCATAACTCGGGTACACATGTCCGTATTCATCACAAACATATGCCCCTAGCGAGATTCGAACCCGCTACCTTTTGGTATAGTGGTCAGAGTTGCTAACCAATACACTAAACAGGTCGTCGAAAATAATAAAATAATAAAATTAGCCTATTGCAGGAGCCTTGAAATATTTTCTGGTATTATTAATCCATTCGAAAACACTAATATCTAAAAGGGGCTAACTCAGCTCAGCTAATCCAGCTTACAGTCTACAAGAGATTTTAAATCTATATCAATACGAAGATCCGAGAATTGGTTAAATAAAGGCGAACTACATAGTCAACCTTTGATGTCGTCTCAAAAGCGTATTTTAAATGATTTCAAAGAGACTAAAAAGTTGTAAATTACTTTAAGATTGTAGGTCACCGGTAAGTACCCGTATAGGTATGATGAGCTGTCAGTGAGTGGGACTTCTACTATGAAAAGGCTTTTTGAATGGCCGTATCTTTTTATTACATAAAACCTGGACTATTTACCCGATTGCCCAAGGAAGGTGGGTAATGTTTTTCGAGTGTACGTATGTATGTAGATTTCTATGTTATATCCTGTAGTCTAAACGGCTTGACCGATTTCGAAGTGCAGTCGTTACATTGCTCTTAATCCCTGGAGTGTCATAGTATACATTTTATGGTAAAATGGCACCCGCAAAATACAAAATATGCTGTCGGGTTTTTAAACTCATATTGTTATTACATTAGTCATCATCATCAGCCCATAAACATCCCACTGCAGGGATATAGGCCTTCCCTGGTATTTGAGGGAGTATGGGCCGTAGTCCACCCCGCTGGCCCAATGCGGGTTGGGGACTTCACATGCCTTTGAATTTTCATTTCTCAGGCATGCAGGTATTCTCACGATATTTTCCTTCACCGTTTAGGAGCAGTCGGATAAATGCACATAACTAATTAAATTAAATTTAAAAAGTCATTGGTACATGGTCTGCCTTGGGATCGAATCCGGACCTCCTAAATTGGGAGACCGCGTATTATCTGCTGAGCCACCGATGCTTATATTTTACATTACAGCAGTATTGAACATTAAATGGAACCGAACTGATGTGATGTGCCGGTATGTTCTCTGTACACCTGTAGCATTCAACCACATCATTAGAGTAGATACAGTTACTTATGCTGAGATAAGTAACTGTAGTGATACTTAGCCTTCATTTTCAATGCGAGTATTGATCAAGGTGTCTTTCCTGAACTGATGAAACATAGTAAGGTTGTACCTCTTTTTAAATCAGGATGTAAAAGCGATCTCAATAATTACAGGCCCATCTCTATTCTACCTGTACTTAGTAAAATTTTTGAGAAACTTATTCTGGGTCAAATATTGTGTCATTTCAATACAAATGGACTACTACATGATAAACAGTTTGGCTTCACTAACGGTCGCTCGACAACGGATGCCGGTGTAGCTCTAATTAAAAATATTTATAATGCCTGGGAAGATCGCAGCGATGCAATCGGTGTGTTTTGCGATCTTTCAAAAGCATTCGATTGTGTGGATCACAAAACGCTTTTATTTAAATTAGAACATTATGGGGTGCACGGCAAAGCCCTCGACTTATTAACTTCCACACAGCATACGCTTTTACAATAAAATACCAGAACATGTATTGAGTTTAACAGAGCAGAAATTTAAATGACACATTAAAGAAACTCTGTGTAAGAAGGGTTATTACAGGATAGATGATTATTTAGGCGATAAGGAGGTCTGGTGTTAGCTGGTCGTTATGTTAATTGCTATTGTTTTGTAATATGTAATATAAGATGTAGTATTGTTGTAAGGATGGAGACTAGTTGAAAAGATGTGTTGTTGCGGAGTTTCTTGTCGCTTCTTCTCCCTAACCATAACACCTTGTGAAGCGATGTAGTTAAAAAAAAGAAAAATAGCATGTTGACTTTCAATAAGTGATATTTTTGTATCCTACATTGAATAAAATATTTTTGATTTTGATTTTGATTTTGATGGATACCTACTTTGACACCACTTTGCGATACCGAAAATTAATTATCAGTATTTTAGTCTACAAGTGAAACATTATTTTTATTTATGTATGAGATTTTTTTTTATCTTTATGGTTTTAGGGATTTTTATCTGATGAGACATGTCAATCCCATTGTGGCCATATGAGATTGAAGTAAATCCTTTTTACTCACTATATACTTTATGGTACGACGACCGATTACTTTTATTTCATCCGGTCCCAATTTCACTGTGTTTATGGTTATTTTCACGTTTATACATGTATGTGTGTATCGCTTAACGGGTCAAATAAAAGATTCTTATTCTTATAATTCCACAACGGTTCTGAGCTCATTATTACAAATCCTACCTAATTTTAAGTTGTATACAGGGCAACAACTAACAACATAGGTATTAGGTACAATGTAAATTCAATTGCCATATGAAATAATCATTAGGTACTTATTTCGCAAACTTTGAAACGCTGAATTGACAGACAGTAAACTGAACTGATGTCAAAGATTTAATGTAGCTTCTTTTGTTGAATGACTTTGTTACACAATGACAATAATATTTCATTTACAATGATGATTAGATGTGGGCACGTATTCCTACCTATAACCTATGCTTATACAAGGGGACCATTCGCGCTATTTTACAACGGTTTTACTGTTCCAACGGAATGTTTTTGGTTTTGGTTTATTTGGTTCCTTATTTTGCCTTTAGTATTATTGTGTTTATAAAGCTAAGTGAACTTGTATTCTTTTTGGAAAACAAAATAATGTTTGATTGTGTCAAATTGTAATTATACGTTAGTTTTCGTCTCCAACGTAAGGCAGTGGACCATCAAGAGCGGTTGTTATACACTAAGCTAAGCTATGACTTATTTGTACCATTGAAGCACACTCATACTTTAGTCAAGTTTAGTTATCTCGATTATTGTAAACTGTTTTTATTCATTTTCATTAGCGGAAATTATGTAAAACTGAAGATAGAAATAAATGATACAGCTAGATAGCTATAGCTATGGTATACCATTAGCACAAGGAAGCGATATTTAGATGGTTAAAATGAAATAATACATTTACACGTATAGCATTGGCAAATATAATGCGTTTGTTGAGCAGCGCGTGCGCAGGCGGGCATCTGCATGAATGGGCGCGCAGTGATTCACGAAGCTCATTCATAACACACGAGCGAGCGTCATACGCCTTCAACCAAACAGAATTGAGCATTATTTATATCACTCTTATAGTTTGCAATTCACTTACGACCCGTCTTTATAACTCTTGCTATGCGATATGTAGCGATTAAATAGACAATTTATTACACTGGGTGATTTTTATTAACCCTCGAAAATTTGTGTGGTTGTTCTGACCATTAAAGTGAACAACTTTTATTATGGGACTTAGTTTGAAATCGCTTTATTGTACAAAGTGTTTTTCATAGAATCGTTCCAATACTCAGTCTACTGATTTGTATGAAACAGCTGATTTTTTTTTCGATTTCAGAGTAGGTCCCACAACCATATAAAACTTTATGGGTGATTAAAAAACACCCAGTATAATCTTGTAACCCTATTAAATCCTTAAATTCTTAGTCAAAATAACTTATAAGTATTCATTGTGATATAAATTACAGAAAAAAAAACAACTAAGTTATTCTATCTATCCATAGTAAATTTAGTATTTGGAATTTTATTTTGTTGTTTTATCAATTCTGTCCGTCGAGTGTAAAAGCCCCTCCAGGCGGTCAGTTCGTAGCCTCAATACAGTTGGTTTGACTCGAAGGCAAAAGGTTATGAGATTTCAACCCATAGATTTGCTGATAGCATTTAACCGGACGGGTAATTGTTTGGAGAACGGGCTATTAATTTTGTATAATGGCTCCGAGTCCACATTTATGTTACCTAACGAAAATTATGGTTACGGGCCTCTACATGAGATGCTATTGAAAAGTTTCAAAAGCTCCGCAAATAAAGTCCGGATGAATTGTTGTTTTAATTTACCTTTCCTTACTCGTATAAATTTTTATTGTGCTAGTTTTTATAGTATTCTAACATAAAACAGCACGTGTTCAATTTATATTTAAGCTTGTTAGTTTTATTGTAGACATGAATATTATTTTAGAATCGAACAGTTATGGTAGCACCACATTGTATGACTGGATACATGTAAAGTACATTAAAATTGATTCCATATTGGTATGTTTGAGATAAATTGAATCTATGGCTGATACCTAATCGGATATATTTACAACTTGGGATTTGCATGCAAAAACAATCATGGTTTGCACAAACGGAAAATGTACAGAAATCTGCCCTAACAAGGAGTGTCGTATATAAGTGGAATTAGATAAGCGATAGGTAAACAATAAATAGTGTAACTAGGCGTTCCAATATGTTGACTGTTTAAATAGTGCAAGATAAGCGTGTTGGTCCACTTGCAGCCCTTCGCAATGTAAACAAGATCCGATTAGATCTGTCTACGGATTATCTACCCTTATTTATTAACGCATGTTGTGGAATGGAAACAATCTTCATGTCTCATCACAGAAATTACTCCTTACAATAAATTTCCTTATATAGCCATTTTGTGTAACAACATTGAAAATCTGTAAAAGTCGGATCCTGTGGATGCGGGTTTTGTAAACTATGTCTAATAGTTTTATAACCATTATATTTTTGTATGTTAATAGTCGTCTTGTGATAGCAATTTACAACTATATCTCTTCTATAATTGATTTGTAGAAATCGTTTTTGGAACATTATTTTTTAATGTAACCTCATGTATGACCACAAGTTGCACAATACAGAACGGATAGCAAAATGAGAACCTTGAGAGCATTGTCGTCGAGGTTCATATCTGTTTTCGGTCATGATGACTGTACCGAGGGCCACCTCGCAAAAAATGCTATTGCTAACATAATACGCATAGAATAATTAGTTTACTAGTTTAGTACTTAGTTCCTAGTGGTTTCGGCACGTAAAAACTACACCCAAGGGACTTTTCACTAAAAACATCTATTCTCAGGATTGGACGTTTCAACGGCGATGTCTCATCTCCTGTCACGCACCAAATTATTTCAACCGTGACCGGTGGATGTTGTTTCAAACATTATACTTTTTATGTTTGTAACACACACACGCTTATGTTTGCCATATCTCTGATCACCCCATTTAGTATAAAGGTCGTGAAGTTAATGTATTTAAGTTAACTTAAAATTACTATCGCAAAAGCTCATACAAATCTGTTAGGAGTTATGAAAGTGAGCAGGTCCATAAAGAAGGTTCAGCTGTCGACGATGTTTATCGCCTAACTAGCTGTCGCGGCTCGCGACACGTCGCTAAGTGTGCCACTCAATGGAATCTCTATTTCCGTTCGGTTTTACGAGTTTCCATTTGACACGATCGGTATCAAGCTGGTGCCAATCATGTTTTATCTATCGGATTAACTACAGTTTAATGCCATTACATTACATTGAAATGGAAAACGTTGTTGAACTGTATACAATCAGCGGCCTAGAACTATCACACTGCAGAGTACAGGTCTACCTTCACAATTGGGTTTAGCGAAAGCGAGCGCGGGCTCAGTAATAGGATTGGCAAGCAATCACTTCATTCGCCCGAATTTCTTCGCAGGTTTCTTCACGAACTCTCCTGTCACTATAGACTTTAATCAATTATAATTATATCAACGTCATATCAACCAGAGGATGTCCATTCCAGACCCCCCATAAAGGTACAAATCAGTACAAATAATTATATAACTCCATTGTTATAATGCAGTGGTAACTCATTTAAGGGAATGGCATGACTTTCTTAAAAATTGATTTGGTTTTTATTGTATGTATACGAGTACCTATTTAAAATTAATCGAATAGGCCTCGAAGAATTTTTGTGAGTAAATTTTTATAGTAATTCTAAAATTGATTTCCAAGCTCGAAACCACAACGTCACACGTCTCTATAAATTGATGTTTGGGCAAATAGAAAAATACTTTCCATTAACTGATTGCCCTTTGCATTCAATTCTCTAGTGGCAGATTGTCGCTGTTTGTGGGTGGGTTCCTAAATTCACATTTGATATAACATTAGTATAATTTACTTTCATGCTACAATCTTAATGGAAGTAATAAAAATTCTGTCTACAGATAGCGATGTGATTCACAACAATCCTAGATAAAGAAACAACCTCTCAAAAGCCGAAAAGCGAAATTAAGCAACGACCACACGTAAGAGGCGGGTTTAAATAGACAATTTGTAACTTTATGTGAATAAAGAAGTGTGTTGGTTATTACATGGATTGTTATAAAACAGCCTATTGCGTCCGCCCACCGCCGCTGGATTTGTGAATGGAGTCCGGGCCTCGGACGAGATCCAAACTGCACCGCTTGCAACAGCGTCGCCTACGTACGCAACTGGAGGTCGCCAACTTTCATTCATAACACTGATAAACTGATTTAGAATGCACTCGTAGACCTCATGATTGTAAAGACATCTAACGGTCTGTGATGGGTTATTATAGATAAGTAGTTTGTATCGTTTAATGGATACTGATAGACAGGAAATGGAGCTGTAAACTGGTGCAATTTGTACCTCCCACTTTTCACCAAATACCTAATTGCTGTTTTGCATTTGAATCATGCAAAGAGACGGCAAATTAGATTTCTAGAAGTGAAAGGGCTCGCTATTGTGTGTGAATTTTTGTAGCTTATATTTTTTAGAAAGCTTCAAAATTTTTTTCATTAATCAATACCAAAGCTCTCGCATGTATATTAACTTTACCTAATTCTCATCTTTAATGAGTTATATAAAGTGCACTGTAATGATTTCCCCTTGGTTTCATTTCTTTAGCATTCAGCGGTAAAACCGTACATGAATGAGAATGTGTTAATAAAACACTTGAATGGCGTACTTGCTTATTATTTTAGCACTTGTTTGATTATTGGTTACTTCATCTACCTAAGTAAGTACAAGCCATCTGCAGTGGTATATGGGAATACAGTTTTATATCCTACACGAATATTACGCAGTTATAATTATATTAATATTTCCTCAGATCTGCCAAACTATTCATCATGTTTCGACTAACTTGTCCTGGTGTCCTCATTAGAGGCGATATTGCACATAAAAAGTTAAAATATTTTGAATTGTGTTTATGAAAGAAGTATTGGATTTTTTTATTATATCTTTACTAGAGAATTATTATGTGATATTACTATTGTACCGGTGCATCGCAAATAAATTATATATTGATTATTTTTGGTTTTCCTTTATGTTTATTTATATTGTTTCCGTCGAATGAACTATAAAACCAGAGTTACGGTTGAGTGGTTTTGATAGCCAAACTGAATAATCACCAACTAAATGGTACAAAAGACATAAACGCGACTTCGTCAAAGAAAGTGTCGATAAAATGAAATTCTTATATAATATTAAAGGTAACTCGCTACAATATGTTAAGGATTTTTAAACGATAGGTATAATAAATAATGGTATCTGTTCTAACAAAATGTTTTTTTCATAATCAACTAAAAGTATTGTTCAGTATTGATTCCATGAGGCGATTGAACAGTAAAAAAATTGATGCCAAGACTAATGAAACCGATGTCTATTAAACCTTTTAAATCATCTAACCCGACAACTCTGGCGCGTCGATGGCGTTCATGGCGTCCGAAATATTCCCGCCGTTCATTGACACGTGCCAAACCTGTTTTCGGGCAAGTTTTTCTGAATGGTCGCTTCCTTTGTGAGTGTAAACATATTCAAATGTTGCGATTAATTCATAGCTGGATAGTACCTCTTTTATGAATGGAAGTAGAGATGCAGTAGTGTGTGCGGCTCTCCACCGGATGCACACATATGCAAGTCAATTTGCATACTGGATCGCACCACGTGCTGCTTCGCCTTCCTCTCGGACTGTTGCCTTCTCAATATTCGAAAACTTAATTATAATTTTAAATTATATTTGAAAGTCAATGTTTATAATGCGTTCATGAAGTACGCCTCACGGTTGACTGCAAAACTTGTTTCTAATCCTTCCGGGTGCGCAGATTACTATGCCAGTAGATAAGCACGCAGTTAGAGCTGGCCAAGCCATTCTGTCGTTTTGTAACAATAGTGCGAAATGCAGGATGATACTCATTAGTAATAGACTGTACTGCAACAATGACATAACGTTCTAAAGTAAGCTGCTTTTAATAGTTCGTTATGCGCATGCAGTCATTATAGAGACGATCTGGCTGAGCGTTTAATATGCCCATATTTGTATACATCTAGTATAAAAGATAGTTGTGCGCATACAAGTATGGCTTGTTAGTATGATTCATACAATCTATATGAATAAGGTTTAGACTTTACCATCGATAGACTATAAATACAGTACGTTGTAAATGTTACTTACAATATTGCCGTTTAAAATCAAAAATGACTATCTTTTCTTGCATAATTGATTTATTGTTTGTAAAAGACGGCCGCTTTGATACTAATGACAATTGATTAATGTAAAAAATGTACGAAAATACTAGCTGGGTTTAGATTTTACGAACGCTTACACTGGAAATTTAACTGGTCTAGAAACTGCATACTTTACCTCTATATCTAAGCTCTGGATCCAGTCCGTAGCCGGTAGGGTAAGCTGATTAAGGTTGTCAAGGCAGCAGAGGAAATGCAGGCATGGCGGCAGATCGGGACACTCATGTCCATGTGGACAACAGTCTCATACTGGCGAGTCAATGAGGGTCCACTTATAAATGTGGGTTCCATATTTCATGTAATTAATTTAATGCAGAAAATCCATAGAAGAATGTTGAGCTAAGTATATTCAGCATTGTCAAACAAGGCCAATTTATATAGGTACCTATATCAGTGACCTACAAAGTAACTAGGTAGGTATATCTTCGAATCTTTGAAATAAACACACCATGTATAGTGAAACGCATTGTGACAATACAAGGCCTTCTCGCTTCATTGTTAGTGTTTGTGGGTAGGTGTAAAGCTCAATAGATGAGATCGCGTGCGCAATACAAGAGCCCTCGGATGGGGCACGAGTCATTTCCGGCGCAGGCGCCGATCGCTGATGTCTCAGTGTTGCAAGCGCTGAGAAGAATCGCTGCTAATTTATAATCGTCACTTTCATAAACACTGAGTCACGCAGAAACAAAACAAGTCGACGTGTTGGCGGATTTAAATTGACGTAATGCGTTTGCACAACTTTTCGGCCTTATCTTGGATAACTGAAATACGAGTCATAATTAGATGGCGCCTACCTTTTTGACCATGTTTGCGCAAGTGTAAATTTGTGAAACTAACATTTTGTAGCTGATAATGTGCTTACCTCATACACCTAGCTTTTGTATAGAAATAGATTTAAAATAAGCAATCACTATTTCGACACCTATATACTTTGTTGCTTAGAGATTGTAAGAAAATCTTTCGATATGCTTCACAGACATTTTGTAAGAGATTTTAGAACAAGTCCCTTAATATGTTAAGAAGAACCACTGTAGGTTCGTGTTCATTTCATTGGACATCAAACTTTTGCACACATACTCGTATTATGTAACGCGTACGTCACTGCATTTTTGCTAATAATATTTAATTATTTCTCCAATGAGTTGTATTTATTTTTACCTGACTGTCCTAGGAAGGAGTATTTTCAAGGGTATCTAAATATCTACGTATATAGATTGTTAATTTACCTCCTGTAGTCTTTTGACCAATTTTGAAGTGCAAGTAGTCGTTCGATTCGTCTTGATCTCAAAAATCCAACAATCAAATATATTCTTAACAGAAGATAATTTTAAAATCTCAAACACAAGAAGGTGTTTTCTTTGAAGTATGCGACAAGAGACGTTATGAAGTACGAAACAGTTACGACTTACATATCAACATGTAAAAACATATTGTAAATGAATATCATTAGGTGTTTATTTACTCACTGACTAGGCCATTGACATTCTTCTTTACTAATACATATATAATCAATGATTCTTGAGATAGCCGCGGCGACATCGCGTCATCAGCACAGCGGCGATTTGGCGCCATCTTCGTTTCTAACAAATTAGTTTAGCTTGACACAAAATTTAAATTTTGTCAATATAGGCTCGTTATATACAGGGCGTCCCAAAGTTATGGGACATGAAGGGGAAGTACCTTAAATATTGTAGATAGTGAATTTTGCTCAAAGAAGACTTTATGTTATTTTTAAAAGTTAGTAATTCTGCATTCATAGATTTTCTAAAAATTACTTGCTTCGGCTGGGAATCGAACCGACTTAAATGTGAAAAAAAAAACACCCTACTTTTATGATGCCAATCGAAAGAATAGCTAAAAAATAATAACTCTGCCTAAGTAACATAGTATTTTAAAAGAAAGGAACAACATAAAATGATTGAGTCAAATTTCAAGAAAGTTATTTATTGCCGACGACGTTCGAAAAGTAGCGATATTATCATTCCAAAGATAGCATTGATTATTCGTAAATAAGTACCCACTTCATAAAATAGGTACTAACATAGTTTTCCTTATTATAAGTGCACGTGTAGATGAAATGATAAAACTTGTATTTCAATACGTCCTCTGTAAGCTAGACAGAAGGCAAATTAAAAACAAAAATAAATAATTTATAATTTGAAAATGGAACAGTTTATGACAGCGTTTGTTTGAATGCATACTTTTTAAGATATTTTAAAAAGAAGTGATATTTTTAAATGTTGTTCTTAAATTTGAAAATCCTCACACCATTAGATTTCTTCTTTTGGGGATACGTGAAAGATATGCTATACAAAAAGCGATACGAGAACGTAGGCGAGTTGCAAACAGAATTGTGCCATATCACATCGAGTGTTCACCATAAAATGATTAGAAAATCAACAGGCAGCGGGCTCATTAAAAGATTGGCGATTTGCGTAAGACAAGAGGGATCACATTTTGAGCATTTAATTAATTAATTTACAAAAAAATACCTACTTAATTGACTACGGCAGTTTCATGTATGTTTTTTATTTGATTAAAATGATTAATTTCACGTTGTTCCTTTCTTTTAAAATACTATGTTACTTAGGCAGAGTTATTATTTTTTAGCTATTCTTTCGATTGGCATCATAAAAGTAGGGTGTTTTTTTTTTTCACATTTGAGTCGGTTCGATTCCCAGCCGAAGCAAATAATTTTTAGAAAATCTATGAATGCAGAATTACTAACTTTTAAAAATAACATAAAGTCTTCTTTGAGCAAAATTCACTATCTACGATATTTAAGGTACTTCCCCTTCATGTCCCATAACTTTGGGACGCCCTGTATACAAACTATACAATTATGCCTCACATAATCGTTTATTTGTATGGATTGCGAATAGGCTATTGTCTTACATTTATACTGTTCAATAATGAGATTAATAATAAATTTCAGTAACGTTTATTTAACTGTTTATAATACATAATAAAAGAGCTCTATCTCCTATTAATAGTCTACGCTGTCCTGTTAGGCTCAAGTGGAAACCCAAGCATTCTACGACACCCATCATTTTTCAATAGTACGAATGTGTATATTATACGTTTATCGTAATATGTATACAGTGTGGAAATTAAACTCAGGCCCTGGAGGGAAACTACTTTAAATCCTTAAGCTAGCTCATTTTATTTAAAGGAGACATTCCTTTATTTTTAAAAAGAAACAAATCTGCATTAAAAGATTTTTTAAAACTCGCTTGCTTCGCCCGGGACTCGAACCGACTAAAATTTAAAAAAATAAACACTCTTTATTTTATTGTACTAATCGGTAGTATTAATATTCAGGATAAAGTTTCTCTAACAAACATTTGGTCTTAAAAATAAAAATAATCGTTAAATCTAACATCAACTTTATTTTACTATCCATTTTGTAACACTTAAATTATTTAACTGATAAATTGTTCGAAATGAGCCCCGTCGTTCCGGCTACACAACATTAGTCGCCGTTGAAATTCATTTCTTGTAGCCTTCAGCAAAGTGTTGTGGTGTATGCCCCTAATAACATTTTCTACCGCAATCCTTAGCTCTTGAACGGTTTCATAGCAAGTTTCATAAACAACATTTTTTACATGACCCCATAAAAAGAAGTCCATGGGCGTCAGGTCTGGACTTCTTGCAGGCCATCTAATCGTACCGTTTGTACCTATCCAGGCACTGAAATTTTCATTAAGGTATGCCCTGGCAATTCTGCTGTTGTGGGCAGGTGCACCATCTTGTTGAAAAATGATATTATTTCGTTCCTCTTCTGGCAGAAGGTTTAATTGATTTTGTAAAAGCTCTAATATTTCAATGTATTTTGCTGCATTCAGATGTCCTTCGTAAATGTGCACCAAAACAACCTTGTTACTTTTGATTCCACACCAAACATTAAACGAAAATCTGACCTGGTTGTTCGTTTCACGGACACGGAATGGATTTTGACGAGACCAATAATGATTGTTATGTCTGTTATACATTCCATTATTACTAAAATTTGTTTCGTCAGACCATACAATACAGTCCAAGAAATTTGGGTTGCGGGCTATTTCTGTTCGAATATTTTCACAAAACTGTAATCTCCTGTCACTATCTCCGGGATGTAGTTTCTGCACCAATCGCCCATCACGATAACATTTGTATTTGTATTTTTTCAGAACTTTAAGTATACTAGTATGGTTGATGCCTATCTCTTGAACAGCTTCCCTGCTTGAAGCTTTCGGGTAACACTCGAAGTATGTCAAAATGTTTAACTCAACATCGCTATAGTCCAAATTTTGTTGCTGTGGGCGTCCAGTCTTCTTTTTAAAACTTCCAACGGTCAGTAAATTATTCACAATTCGAGACAAAACCTTTCTAGATGGTAGTTCTCTGTCTGGATACTTCTCGCGATACCACTGTAGAGCTAAATCGTAGCTCTTGTTGCAAACAAAGTAAGCTTCTAATAAATCGAATTGTTCTTGATACGCCATTATGAGATAATTTAATTACGTAAGGGAAGCAACACTACTTAAATAAAATCTGTTGATAAAAATCGTTCGAATTTTAAAATTATTGTCCCGCCTTGCAAACAAAGTCAAACGTTCCATTTTTAAACTTCTCCACTGAACGCCTCGGATCATGTAAGAAGGAAATGTGCATAGAGGTATTACCACCATTGAACAATTTTCTTATCGATGATTTCAACAAGGTACTTAACGATAAATTAGCAAGCGTGTACTTCATACGAAGTCTTTGAGTGTTGGAGAAATAACAGAACTGTTACGTGTCTTTTACTTGTTAAAAGTGAACAGTAACCAAATATTTTTTAGAGAAACTTTATCCTGAATATTAATACTACCGAGTAGTATAATAAAATAAGGAGTGTTTATTTTTTAAATTTTAGTTGGTTCGAGTCCCGGGCGAAGCAAGCGAGTTTTAAAAAATCTTTTAATGCAGATTTGTTTCTTTTTAAAAATAAAGGAATGTCTCCTTTAAGTAAAATGAGCTAGCTTAAGGATTTAAAGTAGTTTCCCTCCAGGGCCTGAGTTTAATTTCCACACTGTATATCTGAGATTTGAAAGAGAAAGTGATATTAATATAGCAAGCAGTCAATTTTACCGGAAATAAGGAAAGTGAGAGACCGACCGCATAGCGCACGGCTGTGGGCGGATAACGGGGCTATCATGGCGCCCGCGTGCGATGCCGCCGCCGCTGGTACTCTATTCACATATGCATCTAGCTGAGCTGGATCTTCCATTTGAGTCTTGTTTCCTAAGGAAAACAAAAACAAAGATCATTTATTAATTACTACACACACCAAGAGACTTATGTCCTCACTGCTGGGGCACAGCCACCTCTCACTAAGAAAAAAAGACTACGAGGCCCCAATCCGGATTGAAGGATTTGTGTTAGACTATTGTAGCCACCTGAAGCCGCCGCCGCCCCGTGCGTCACAAACTTGGCTTTGACGTACTCTCTGATGCATGGCAATACTTGTATGAAAAAGTTACAAGGGATAACCCACTCAGCGACAGACCGTGCCAAACATAGTTCAATACAATACAATACAATACAATACATACAATACAATACAATACAATACAATACAATACAATACAATACAATACAATACAATACAATACAATACAATACAATACAATACAATACAATACAATACAATACAATACAATACAATACAATACAATACAATACAATACAATACAATACAATACAATACAATACAATACAATACAATACAATACAATACAATACAATACAATACAATACAATACAATACAATACAATACAATACAATACAATACAATACAATACAATACAATACAATACAATACAATACAATACAATACAATACAATACAATACTGTTTATTGCGCAAAATAATTTACAATAATTTTTGATGATAACAATAGAACACAATTCGGCGGTCTTATCACTAAAAGCGATCTCTTCCAGACAACCCACAACTTCGTTAATCGAAAATATTAGTGAATGCAACCACATTTTAAACCGCCTATGTGGCTCACAGTAAATAACAGCGTTTACGAATCAGAGGTTGCGGGTTCGATCCCCAGCGGGGTACGTGTTTAGTACTCGGTTTGGTTGGTGGAAGGGCATTTTAAATGCCCGCCTGGCTAGATGCCACCATTTTATTTAAGTCTGCCGCCAAACAGCAATGTTAATAGCATTGTTGTATAACGGTTGTCAGAGATAAGTAGCCAGTCTCCCAAATAAGATGAGGTTTCCGGGTCAGTTACGCTTTCAACTTCGGCCTCATCGTCACTTAACATCAAGTGTGACTGAAGTCAAGTGCTAACCTGTTGTGCATAAAAAAAACATACCTGAGAAAAAAATTGGAAGCAGACAGGTTGAAAGTATGAACCCTATTTCTGGGAGTATACAATGTTATGAACAGTACCAGTTTCCACCACGAGGGCTGCTTGTTCTTTTACTTTCTCGACAACAGTGTTGGGACAACGACCCGAAGTCAAGTATCTACAAAGTTAAATTTAATTAATATAATCCCTGTTTACAGGTGACTCCACTCTTGATTACGAACAACTTTCCACTGGGAACCATAGCCGAATTCGAACAAAAAATTTCGATTACCCAAAGTAAACCATTCGGACACTACTTACTATTAGTATGGCAGTCCAACAATTTTCATTTGAATTCGGCTATGGTTTCTAGTGGAAAGTTGTTCGTAATCAGGAGTGAAGTCACCATCCGAAAATTGTTGTATTTCAATATTAAAGGTGCATGGTTTCAGAATGGTTTACTATGTATGGGTAATCGAAAATTTCTATGGTTCCTTGGGGAAAGTTGTTCGTAATCGAGAGTAGCGTCACCAGTTAATGGGAATTACACGAATTCAAATTCACTTTGTATAACTGGGTGTGATTAAACGTAAAGCCAGAACAGGACTTAAATTTCTGAACAAATCCAGGATAAGTTGGCAGCCTTTCTTATATGACTCGGAATGTCTTCTATCGTTCCCTTGCGATATTTTCATGATCATCAACCTGCCATCATTGTCCGTTAGATATTAGACTAGACTGTTGTCGGCGTGCCGCACTGCTAACCCAATCATCGATACGGCTGTTATAGATTGACCTGCGTTTTTTTTCAAAATCATGGATTGAGCAGTTTCCGATCGTAAATAATATAATTTGGCATATATTTCAGTAAACATCGTTTATGTGATTGGAACCATCTATTGAAATGCTTCTTTTGTATGGTTAGCTTAAAATTGTGTACTATTAAATAGAGCAATCACAGAGTGCATTCCGTAAGAGTCTAGCCCAACCGCTAATTGAATCATAAATTAATTAAACCCGACATAATTTTAGTCTAGTAGTACGTAACATTTTGGCAATGCGCAGCTTTAGTTTGCTATTTTAAGTCATCAGATTAGTGATAGCTGCGATAGCGTGGCAGTTATGGCAACTCATCCCATGGAAAGCGATACAAATGCTTCCATGGGAGAGGCTATATGTCTGGACATAGACTACTTACTGGTAATGAATTTCTGTAGCCTATTACTCTGTGTGATATAAGCGCCGTACATTGCTCTGTTACGGTGGGAAGAATAAATTTGCATTAGCCGAGATAAATAACTTTTTAATGGAAAAATAATCGTTACTATGAGAAGCTGGAATTTTCTAGTAAAATACCAATATCCAATCTTGTACCTTTTATAAATAAAGAAATATGTCGGACACCTATACCAATCATCTAGTCCCAAGTCCCAATAGGACCTTGTATTTGCATAAATCAAAATAATTTAGTTTCGTTGCTTTAACTTTCAAACGAAACAATTAACAAAGCTATTAAACAATCCACTTCGGGCCAATGAATGCTTTTATATTTTTATCTCCCGCGAAATCAGATACCAATATTTATTTCATATTAAATTAAATTGTGATGTCTTATATTTCCAGTAAAGTTTACTGCTACTGAGTTTTCGAAAGGTGAATATTTGCACAAATTTTGATGACGCTTTAGTCCTCGATGCACGCTTTTAAGAAATATCACGCTTGTTACGTCATCAGCCGAACTCAAGATACGTTTCATTGCGGTTACTGAAAATTTCTCGAAATGATTTGGCTCCAGATCCTCCCCATAAAACAGTCTGATAGCAATTAATAATTTTACTCCTAATTAGGTCCTCCATGTACTTAATATCCCATCAAAAACATAAATGTGAAAATGGAAGTTAAGTTCCAATATTAATGATTTAGGTGGTTGTCGACTTCTCTGACAAAATAATTGAGATCTAAATGGATGGCAAGTTCTGTACATAATTTAATTATAATTCAAGCTCATGATTTGACTTCGCAGGTTATAATGTATTTGATAATCAGCTTTATCTCTCGTACTTACTCTTCTAAAAATTTGTTTTATTTTTTGTTAAAAACTAGCTAAGTCAAATGATGAGCTTGAATTGTAATTATCTAGAGAAATTGGCATCCATTTAGATCTCATTTCTTTTGTCAGCGAAGTAGACTTCCACGGTAATAAAAATATTGATCTTGCCTCCCATCTCATATTTATGTTTTTGATAGGATATCATTTGTTTTTGTACAGAAGTTATTATGATGCTTTTTTATGTTTATCTGGATACTCGTTTGATCACATCATTGCATCATCAAATCTCTAAAATTAGTTTTTTTTTTTTTTTTATGTTTTAAATTTTAATATTTCTCACTTTTCTCATTTTCTTTTCATCTCAGTTTTTGATTTTGATTTGTGTTTGATTCTTTGTACACACGGTTGCGACCATACTTGCGAAACCAATTGTTGCGGTTTGGAATCCCACAAAATTTTAAAATAAGTTGTATTAATGATCGATTGGTGTAGTACGTAGTGACCATGCCTTTCAAGGAATCTATATCTGTTGGTTTCAACCAACAGGTATGGGTTCCAATCCCGGTAGGTATAAGTGTATGTGTGATGATGAGGATAACATTTAATTCCTAATTTTGGTTTTTGTTTGTATAAATATTTATGCATGTTTATTCGTTGTCTAGCAAACATAGAAAGGACTTTGCCTAGTTTGTGGTACATGATTACTACTACATAAGTACTACATAATTATATTACGGTGGTATCTACTAATACTTTTTTAAGTGTCATCGAGCACACGTCATCTCAATTAAGATAATTAATAATATGTAAAATCTAACGTTTATTTGTAATAGATAAGTGGATAACTGTTTATTAGTCTAGTTTAAGATTGTAAATGTAATATTGTTTGTTTTAAGTTTAGTGGCTGTTGTTATCCTAAACAATAAAATAAAAAAATAAATTGGTGTAAGTGTCCAAATTATTTATTTAATTATCTATCCGAACCGAACTAACAGTAAATATTGTCGGATACACCTTACACCAATCGTCTAGTCCTAATCTAAGCAAAACTTGTATGGATACTAGATAACAAATAAATACTCGAATATTATGACTCAATAATAAATATTCGTTTTGATCACATAGATTTGAACCCGCAATCGTTGGTTTTGTGAGCAGGGCCACTACGCACTACACCAACCGGTGGTCAAATGACTTTTATTTAAATATATAGATAATTTTTCTTTTACCGTCTTGTTATTTTGTTTGGGAACCTTAAACCGTCAATTTACTAAGAGTCACCTCTCTTGTAGTTCTAAGACAATTACAATGAAATTATATTTGACATGTTAAATTACAACGAGAGATCAGTGTCGCCCTGCACTGGCGCCATTGCGCTGATCTATCACTGGCGCCCACACGGTCTCGGGACGAACTCTTCACCTTCACAGCATCTACGTGCTAACCAAATGGGATGATTATGGATATTCGTCATCAGAAGTGAAGGTACCGTTCAGGTACACTGAATTCAAGGTAGTATTTAGTAAACACAGATAATAAAAGATTACACCATTATCTAGCCCCAAACTAGGCATAGCCTATGGTTACAAGACCACGAGTACCTACTTCCTATTGTTTCAGAATTCTCCATAGGTACTAAATCAAATCTCAGCAGATGTTTGGGTATGAGGTATACAGCTCCTCTTTTCCTCTGTATACAGTTCCCACAGATTAAGTATACCATTCGTCAAATCTCGGAAATAAAAAGAAATTTTAGCTAATCTAATTTAACAATTTTAACAGCTCTGCCTTCCAAACCAATGGTTACGGGTTTGAATCCCGCTGGTTTTAAATATTTGTGTGATGAATAAGAACATATATTCTTGAGTCATGGATGTTTATATAAATATGTAGGTTATCTAGTTTTGCCTAGTTCGTGACAAGTAAATTGATGTGTCTGAGTGATATGTGACTTAGCATGTTTGTTATGTAACTTAAAGATTCTCGGGTTACATCTTAACGTGTGATTAGTTTGTTCGCATTTATTTTACAAATGTGACGTCTTCTTATTGGTCAAAATGATGATGACAAAAAGTGTATATCCCTGGATTTAAGGTCGAAGTATTCGACCTTCTAATGGGCCTATCATGCGTTCACGCAAACTAATCTCGTAATAACGCAACGTAAACTATCGTTCTTACCTTCACTCGCATTAGCAACGAGAAGCATTATCAATATACGTTAGTCGTCCGTGTAAACTTATGCTAGACACATTGGCTATGCTTGCTATTTTCAAATGGGGTGAAATGGGGGTAGCGAACGCTTTTCACTATTGGACCTGCTATCGTTTTTATAAATTCCCATAAAAATGAATTTTTCATTACTGTAAAATTTTAATTATTTTTACTATGTAATTCCGGCATTTTCAAGTTTATATTGTCGAGAACCTTTTCTGCAACAACTACACAACGTTCCATCCCATTCAATGTTACATTCGTACATGCGACCCAACACCCAACCGATTGGAGATTAACCTCGTGTGGTGGGTTATATTTCATAACAGACAGCTGATCACGTAATAAGTGGGGGCGTTACGTAAACAAAGAGCTGGGCGGACCAGCCACTGGGCGCCACCTCTCGCCCCCCGCGCAGCCATCCCCTCCCCCTTGCACCCCCAACACCTGTGCGTGCGCAGATTTTCGCAACCAATTCGAATACGATATGGCATACGTACGACGCACTTGGCGCCAGTTGCCTGACCAAAAGACATTTAACGTAATGAATAGGTATTTTGACCTCGATAACATGTTTCAAATTAAAATAAGCAAGTTGTTTTGAGAATCTTTTGGCTTTATTTATCATGTGCGCGTATATAGTTGAAATATTTTCAAACTTTTAATTCCATTTCAATATAAAATGTGATTTTTAAATTACCCCAAAAAATGCTCATCATAAGTACCAACTTTTATTATTTGATCAATTTTGAAATCGCAACAATTAAATTTGGTTTAACCATACAAAATTGGTCAGATGATCGGTTCATTTTATATGAGAAGGGAAACATTTTTTTTTTTCAAAATCAGTTTTGGTCTGGACCAAAAGTATTATGTTTTGACTATCTATGCCAGCTCTTAAATTTTCTAGAGTAGGTAAATTAAAAAACCACATTGCTTAGACTACTTTCAACTCATTAATAGTGGTAAAAGGCATTTAGGTAGAGACAATACTGCAGACCACTGATGGAAAGCAAAATATCCAATCGCGTCATTAGTGTGTTCACCACTTAACCAGTGTACATGTATCTAACAATTACAAGTATGTACCCGCGACTTCATTCTAGTGTAATTATAATTTCCCGTATCTTCCCAGGATTTTTGGGAATGGTATCTATGTTACTTCCCGCTACGTAACTTTTCGTTCCTACAACCTCGGTTCAAATATCAAGTTATTTCTCATAATTTTTGGACGTGAAGAAAGGACAGACAAACACACTTTCATGTTTATAATAGGTAGTTATAATTTTTCCGATAGAAACGCGCCCTTTCTGGTAACCTAAGTATTGCTATAAGCCTTATAATGCATAGCGCGGAGTTCCAAAATTTCTCTATAATGGTTGTACTAATTAAAAACCCATGTCATATTATAAGATCCATGTTTAGGCAAGTTGAATATGTAGCATGCACTTAGTACAAGTAAACATTAACTCAACTTCCAAATACAGCAAATAGCATCTTTACCGAGCCGTTTTCAAAATCGTCGAGAGGAACCGGGCTACTCGCCATAAAAGGCATCCGGGTGAATTGGAGAGGTAAACATTAATGATTTTGTTTCATTTACGTTTCGTATTAACAAAAAATATTCTTTAAAAGTCGACGCTAACCCTACGACCACATATGGCGTCGATTCGCTGTCACCTACTAATTGAGAGCGTCTCTAGACAAATATATCTCCTTTTATGGTTGCGGCTGGCATTAAGTATACTGATTGGTAAATAAACAGAGTATAGGATCTGAGGTCGAGATGAATCAGCTCTCGATCGAGTGATTAGAGGCGATTAGCATGCGCCTGCCGCTGCGCCCGCGCCGCGCTCTGGCGTCTACCAACGCTCCGTGTGGGCGGTGGGAGGACCCTGCTCAGCTATTGTCTTACAACGCGTTATAGCATTATAATAGTACTGCCATTGCACACTATTTATGTAAATCTACTTGAGAATTCAATTTGTCTATTGTAATGTATTCAGGGACGGATATTAGTATCTGTTACAAAAGTGTGTGTCTAGCAACAACCTGTCAACAAGCAAGCAGTGATTGTCGCGGTGGTAATTGAATATTGTCACTGAAAAGCGAGTTAACCATAAACTATAAAGTAGCTCTTGCACTGCAATCATACTACCTTTGTCCTGTACAATACTCGCGAATGTTCATTCCATTTACCTGTCAATGAGACTATATCTGGATTTATCTTCTGGTAAAATATTACGACTCGATAGATGATTGGTGAATATAGATTATAAGTTCCTTCCATAATAGAGGCTACGGGTGGTCAGCTCGGGTCAAGGATCGTCCCGGCTTCCATTTGTCGTTCAACTCCTCACATCCCCGCGGTGTGCTGCCGCTAACAGATATTCTCTTTTATTGTTATTCTGTCAGAGTAATGTATAGTCAGCCCGGACCGATAGTATCTCTTGAAAGGACGTGTCACAGAAAAGTATAGTAGGATATTGATCCAGTAGATATTGTTCGCCTATTAGTACCTATTATGTAGATATCAGTGGAATAAAAAGAATGATATTCTTATACCTACGGTATTTTTTGCTTTAGTATACGAGTATATAGACTGACGGACTGATGAACATTGTGTAGGTAAAGCAAAAAATTAATGAAATATTTATAATGCACAGTATAATAATATTGACCACTGTCGATTTATAATGTCGGTGGATATCAGCAAGAGTTATGGTATGACGATACAGTTGCATCGCGCGAGTCGCACGTGCCCATCGCTGCCGACGGTTTTATTGGTGTCGGCGCCACAGACAACTTTCACGTCGCCCAGACAATGACGCTCAAATTGGATACCAAAATGATTTTTATAACTCGCCTCTACGCACCTATCGGAACATAACAATCGACCGTCGGATAGCTCAATCGTGATCGGCTATTGCCTACCCGTGAAGAACTGTCGTAAATTCCGTGAGCGAATGGCCACTTAACGCGGGAGCGATACTCTGAGTTATTCCGGCTGTTTACTCGTTACCGCGTGGAGTATGTACTTCTAACGAAGGCACCCAAAAACGTTCCCACAGTCGTCGATCACCGCTGTAAAAAAACCAAGTGTCTACGAATTAACACGTCCGTGCGCTGTGTGTATATGAAAACACTCGGTGGCCCCGCGGAGGGCTCTCGTGTTGACGGAGAGCTGTCGCCGCGCGCTGGTGCTTGCGCCGATGTCGGGAGTGACGCCACTACACGCTCGACATTGTGCGTAAGTTAGTTGTCCGATGTCTTTAATTTACTTTAATTTCAATAGTCAAGATTATCGACGCGCGATTCGAGGGCTCTTAAGTAATGATTGCTAGTCAGAGACGCCAGCCGTTGTTTATGCGTCTCTAGTGGAGAAGCTGTAATGTCTGCAATTGAAAATGAAATATCTTCAATGTTACAAAACACGGTTACAAAGTAAAGATGGAAGTTGAGCGCCTAGCGATTTGAGTTGGTCGCCGAGTCGCGACAGTTACGTTCCACCACTAATGCCCTCAGCAAACACAAGAGCTTGTGTGAAACTCAGCCCAGTTCAAATCGGACACACTCGTTAATGCACTGTGTAAACTACACTTAATCTTTCACTTTGTGCCGCTTAGAGAGAAATTAACGAAGAAATGCTGCACAAACATTGGCCAATACTCGACATATTAGCAGTTACCTTTGCTGATCGCGGGAAATCAATATAAGCTTCTGACATCGAAACAACGATTTGTGTCAATGTGTCATGAGAAAGAACAGCATGGAGAGATTGAAGATTTTCTTTGTTACCGGTGGCTTCGTTTATATGTTATTTTGAAGTTTGTAGGTGTATTTATTCAATATATACTTAAACAACTTGGTACGAGAGCGTGAAAAGACAACTATCCAGTACAATAATGCAAAACAGCTTGAGTACTTTTCGAAATGTCAGTGTATTCTCATACTTATCTTGTCACTGATAGTATCTAAGGTAAAATCTAAGGTGCGTCTGCATTACGCTGGGGCATAATTTCGTTCCGCAACACACGAACATTTCTGAACGAAAACAACTTTGTCTCCACAAACTCGTAGTTCTTACATATTTATAAGGCGATTTTTGAGGCAAAATTTATCACAGATCAACTTAGTTTCTAGCTCTATATTTAGAAATTGTCCTGCAATTTTACTTTGTCCAGTTTATTATAGCAATCAGCAGTAGGGAATAATAAAGCTGGGTGTGCGCGACATTCAGGGGCGAGCGTGGCCAGAAGGCGCGAATAAATCAGCATTTGCCGCTAGATGGACGGTTTAATTATTGATTTATTGTCCGGCGTCGGAACCAGGCGCCGACTAATTGGTCGCTCGCTCGCGTGACACCGGCCCTATGTTGGAATTATTGAGACAAAATCAACCAGCATTAAACACAACACGCTTGACGCCAGTGTCCGCGTCTGTTCCTACAAACTATGCCTTCGTTACGTTTATCAGTTTTGGAACGGAGACGTCCAATAAAATAATGCTTATTCTATTCAGTTTTACGGTTTCGTGCATCTTTGCATGTCCAACCAATTGTTTTGCATTAAAATTTTCACGCTATGAAGCTTTTGGTTTGGCTATAACGTCGTAGGTAGTATAGAGGTATATATATAGGTATAGTATAGATACGCGTGTATGCAACTGATCTCAACCTCTAACTAATAGTATAACAAAAGTATCTATTCATGTGTCACAGGCAAGGATGTTTACTCGGCAGTCGCTCACTTCCGAAGGTGATGGCCGTTACGTCATAGCTCCAGTGAACAGAAACTGGTCAAGCGGGAGGCAGTGTTTCGCAGTGGCTGCGACTGCGCTGCGCCACAGCACTAACACAGTGAGTCATGCAACTTTACACATAAGATCGACCGATCGAAGATTACTTATTTATTATCAAATTTATAATGGCTGACCAATGGCGATATGAGTCCCATTACCTTTGCTGTTTCTGCTGCTTAGTAAAAAAGAAGTCAATGACTGACATATGAGGTCCTTGAGGGTCACTTTTGAGTCCTCATAAAGTTACCTACAATACAATAATACCTCACCATCGGGACACCGGAAAGCCATGAAAACCGTAAAAATGGCTCATCGAACTGTAGATATAGCTAGTTAGCAGTATTTCACATTGCTATGTGGGTATGTGGAAACAAGGATTATTGTTTAAAAAATACTCGATTTAGTTTTATGAAGTTCTTTGAGCAAGATGTGCTGGGAGCCTCTGAAAGAGAAGGTCCAACGGGCCTATGGGAGTCAGAATCATTCGGCCGCCTTCCTCAGATCTGTATAGCTAGCGAATCTGTTGCCCGGAGGAGGACTGCAAGGAAGTAGACTTCAACTAATTCTCGCCCCGTGGACGGTTGATACCAAAGCAACACGTTTTGGCTTACTGCTAGTGTTACACTGTGACTGTTCTTCGACTTCGAGCCAGTGAACCGTATACCTCGGCCAGAGCAAACACGCGCGTGAGACACTCGTCATTCATAAGGTACGATCCACACACTGGATGAAACTATTCTAAGCCATGGTCTAGTTTTAAAGTAATAATCACTACGGAAAGGGTCACAGTAGCCAATGGACGTAGGCCTGATTGCCCATGCCAAGTATGAGATCGTGGTATAATTTCATAATTTTCTCATAAATGAAGTAAATGGTAATGAAATAATAGGGTTAGTATTTTAAAATCAAATACCCTGGGAGCCTATTTTGTATTTTTCAGCCGCCGTGTTGCTTGTTAAGCAAGACGAATCTAACTATACCTAGCACTTAAAAATCGGTCAAGCAGTTTAGGCTACACGAGGTAACATAGAAGTCTACATACATACATCGGTGCAGTTTTTTATTAGGCAATGCGTGATGGATGAGGTACGACCTTACTAAGGTATTGCCTTAAAGTGAGCGAAAGCCAAACTGACTCAGTGCAACACGGTGTAATCTTTTTTAAAAACAGTTTTTTTTTTTTATTGATACTATATTTAAACTTTCTACAGCAACAGAGTAATCTTTTTAAATTAGATATTTCGGAAAGGTTTCAGTGTTTTCTAATACAAGTATACTTGCAGTATATGTATGTAAAACCCCAGCAGTAAATGTGTCATATTAACTATGATAATATACATTTTCGTTTCGTTTTTCATTTTATAAGAATACGCACTTTAATAGTCTGGAAAACTATTAACATACAAACTGTAGCTGACGTTAGCTTCTAGTGGAACGTCGGCCCATTATTACCAAGCATCGTCGCACAGACGAGCACGCACTCGTTGTCGTTTCAATATTTTAGTAGCGACACAAGACAAACAGAACTCCTTTGTTGGAGGTCAAACGTGTGTGAAGAGAGTTTCCGTGTCACTCACGGGCTCGCTTGGTTACACATTAGCGCAGACTTCTCGGACAAATATTTTTTGTTCTCCCATGATCACCATTAGCTGGTAGGCTTGACATATTTTGAATGTTTGTTGTTATGACATTCCACCACACGAGAGCTGTTTGTGTGCCGCGTCCGTCGACCGACACGTTCCAGGGCGATAGTTATCTGAACACATTGTGGACTGCGACGTATCCGAGATACGTGGAGCTTTGAAATTTCCGAAGTCGCTGTCAAATTTCTTGCATTTTGGTGAGCGGCTACGCTTTGGTTGAATTCCCTGCGTACTTCAATGGCAGTCAACTAAAGTGCTATTCCGAAGTAATGCTAAGGTGGGGGTTGCCTCACAGATAAGCCATCAACCGCCGCCGATTGGTGATATTACGAGATGAGATATCATCACAATTACTACGTTCTGCCGATAAACAAATATTTTGATTGGTATGTCTGTTTCAAATTACCTGTGATGGGATCGTCGGAGTCCTCAAACTGTAAACTATCGGTACTAAAATTAAAGGACACTATTCCTCTAAGTGGATATAATCAAATCTTGCTTTCACAAACTACTTACATACTTCTTGACTTAACTAATTCTTGTAAGAGTTTATAGTTTTGTGCCAGTTTTATCTTTATATCACATGATAAAGCCGTGAGTAGTATTAGTTGTAAACTTTGATAAAGCTCTCCAATATAATAAATAAACGTTCATGTAAATTATCCTTTTGATATAAAAGAAAATTTGTTTATACTCAGCACTATTTCGCTACTGGCTTAAACTAACCAAATGCTATGCGCTAATGTATTGTGTAATTTTTCACTGTTCTACACCTATGTAAAATTGCATTGTTCTAATTAGAAGCATAGCACAAGAACAATAAACTTTATCAGAAACAATTATTTTGAAATAGTTCCTATACGTTTCGCATAGATAAGACGTAAAGCTAAACGTTCCTTTCAAATCGTTGTTACTATCTCAACACTATAAATAATTGATATTTTAATGTCACAAATGATCTGTATGTATGTAACTAAGTCTAACATTTCTAAAAAGTCTTTATTATAATTTTGAATTTCATGGAAATTTATATTCTAATGTATCTTATATTGATGTCAAATCTGCTGTTTGAACTGTGCGGGTTGTGTCGTTTCTCGCTTATATTAAGCGAGGAACGTATTTCCCGAGCGAGCGCCGTGGCTAGGCCATAAGTTATCGTATGTAATAAAATTAAATGTAACACATTTCTCTTTTTCATGTAATCTTCATAATTTATATACATTTTTAGTTTGCGACGTGTAGCGGCGCCCGGGGGTACGTGCGGACGTGCTCACTTGTAGGTACCACTGTACCTTAACTTGCATTCTCGACTCTCCGAATATCACTACATGGATATAAATTTGTTCTCGACGTTCACAGTTTAAGTTATGCCTGTTTACTTTGTGTATTGAATAGTTATTGGCCCATTTTTAGTGCATAGTCAATAGCTGTCGTGAATAATTAAAGGGCTGACAAGTCGAAACGGCAATGAATAGATTTATTGTTTGTTCACTTATTGGTAATGAAAGTTAAAAGTAGTTCGGATAAAATTAGTACTAATAGTTTCAATCTACACTCGCATACTAAGTTCATTCATTTGATTATTTGACTGCTACGGTAATATAATGAAAAGTTAGACAAATGCCATGATTTGAACCCATATGTGAGCGACAACTAATCTATCAAACTGGTTACCCTTGTCGAAATCTTCCATCAAATATTATTTAAATTACGTTACACGTTCTCAGTACAAATCGACAATTATACTTCTGTCATAGATCATTGCTATATGTAGCACTGTCGCAGTCCAATTACTCGTGTCGTCTGCCAGCATCTGTCCGCACATAAAATACCTCCAACGTCAACGTTGCGCAAGAGCATTATCGTCTAATATAATTAGAGTACTAGCTTGAAATGTCAATGAGCTATATAACTCGCTCTAGCTTTTTAATCAACAGCGTATTTTATCCTGAGTTGCAATCAGGTCTTTCTTTTGTTTAAAAACAGCTCTCTTTTGTGTGTTGATGTTTGATATGAAAAACTATAAACAAATAGATTGTGATGTATTAATATAAAACAAAAATGTTACCTCATACCATACAATATGTCAAATTTATCAAGTATTGGTTTTCGATACAAAGCTAAATTTTATTCCCTAACTAAACTCGGTTAGCGGTATTGCTGGGTAAGTATAGGATTCACATGAGAAAGTCATTTCATTATCTCTAAATCTTTGTAAATGCGAATTGTATTACACTCCTTGTAGATGAGCGAAACCCATCAGCTGTTTATGCTGTTATATCTTCTGTGATTTATGGGTTGAAGAGCGCGTTCCTAGGGCTTGTACGAGGATGCCGCTGAGTGAAAGGCAATAGAGGGCCTCCCGCAGGGACGCCGCTAGCCGCCGCCAGAGACCTACGTACACTCGCCGCCGCGTCAGGTGGCACGCACAAATAACGCAATAAATACCCGCTTATCGCAAATCAGCTCATCTCACCGAGGGGCGATTTATTCATGAGCCCCGCATATGCTTAACCCCGCTTACATTTATCATCGACAGCTCAGTCAATTAAATTAAACCGGACCATCGCATCGATGATAGCGCCCTCGCACCAGATACAAGTTTCTTGAATTCGAATGTTATTTATTGCTGTGTAATTTGTATTATTGTCTGGATTTATGGTTGGTTTATCGACAAATAGTGCTGTATTTGATTCATTCGATATTATAATATTGTGCGTGAACGCAGGCAAATAATCAACGTTATATCAACTTGCATGTTGGTAATTTTGGTGATAGTTTTATCTATCGCATCACGTTATCACACAAATTTAAATTAATCAATGTACACTGTCGATAAAATTAGATGGCTGTCTCCGGGACGTAAGTGCGATAATAAACATCGATCATTTTGCCGTTGCGCCACTTCCTCTTCGTTATGGGATCCGTACCACATTTAATACAACATTTACATGTTCTATTTCAGAAAGTAGGTGACGTATTTACGTCCCATTATACGTATTAATGACCCATTTGGGTCATTATAGCGACCTAATATTGATTATGTAAAAAACCTTGACAAAGAAAATTTTTAAAAACTGTTGAATCTAATCTTCGATTTACTCGTTACAGTAATTACTCCACTATGGCGATGGTAAAAGGCTTCGACAGATTTGGACAAAGTGGTGTCTCTAAATTCGTACAAGTACCGGGAGTGTTATAAGGTATATGACGTTATGATAAAACCAATATGGCGGACGTAAGGAGCCATTTTGTCACGTGTAACAACAAATAATTCCAGTACCTCTCGGAGATGGGTATCAGTTGATAGGTCTCGATGAAATTCAAAATCAGGTATTAATGTGTTTATAAAAAATATCTAAATAAACTTGTACTATTACTACTGTTAGAAAGAAAAAGAAAGGAAAAGAAAATCTAAAACATCGTGTAAACAAATTTACCCCAATAAACCAATCACGAATTGATCGAAGCTAAAGACGTGGTCGCGTTAAGTTCTCAAAAAAAAATAATACGGACGAGGAACCGCATAGAAGCCGCCGACTCCGGCCTAAATAGAGTTATTTTATACTTCTTCAGGATTTTTTTCTATAGTCTAAATTACGATTATAAAATACCTAGGTTGGTAACAAATACCTAGAGGTCCCAATTGCAGGGTCCTTTTGGCTGATACAAGTTGACCGGATGTCCTTAAAGATACTTTGTTATCGCCGACAAGGCTCCGCTTTTAACGCGCTAAACGTTTTATGCGTTCATCACAGCATTATCCTTTCGACACGGTAGCACTAATTGGATAAAACATCTGAACAAAAAAGTCTAAGAAACAAACACTTTAATAATGCGGACGTTCGTAATTTTGAGGCGCAAAGGGAATTCCATTTAACATGTGAATTGGATGTGTCGGGTCGGCGCGAGAGCTGTCATTAGAGGGCGGTGCGCATGCACAGGGCAGCGGAGACAGCCGAGGGCATCGCGTCAACAGCTAGCTGATTGATGGGCGCCTGCGTCCGACACCCAGATCCCATCGACCGATGGTTAGTGTTCACCTAACAGTTAACTACAATTCAAAACAAAATTTGATCTTGATTGATGGAGTAATGATATAAAGCAAACACGAGGTCGCGACTGTTGGCGTGAAGCTACTCGTCTCGCCCCGAGGCAAGCTTTTAAAACAGAGGTAGAGTGCTCCTAAATTACCTCAATTGATGATCTGCAATCTCAGCATTTATGTAAAATCGAAAAAGAGAATGATAATGGATTTGGTAGGTTCTATTAACCTGTCTCACTCTTTTCACGTCATTCAAGGTCACATTTTGACTCTTCAGTTTATGTATTCGTAGAGCGAACACCAAAGTGTAAGTTCTTGCCCCGAGGTGACTTATATCCATCACTCGTCACTCGGCGCGGGATTGCTTCGGCTATTACGTGCCATAATTCAAATAAGTAATCACTGCGTGTAATAGAGTTAGTTCGACTAATAGCATGTTTCTATTATTAATTATAATTGTAATCATTTACTCCCCCCACGGCCTGGTAAGTATTCTAATCATGGTCATTAATGTTTATTTGAAAGGCATTTAATTAGCATAATTTCGTAATGATTCTCAAGTTTCAGACATCACGACCTTTACCCATGGGGTGTTAGGTATTCCAAACATTAAGAGTTTAATGCTTGAAACAACCACTTCACCTTACGCCATATACAGAAATGCACACGTGACAGGGGGTGAGCCCATCGATGTTAAAACGTGCTAATTTATAGATTTTTTTGGTAGAAAGTTCCTTAATTGTATTTTACGACACCCACGGGAGGAGACGAGTTAGTTCTACGTGCTGAAACCAGACAGAACCAAGTTCCAGTATGGGCTTTAAATATTCGCATATTGTGTCAATATCTCAAGTTAATTCTTAGTGACTTGAACTCTATAGAAAATATTGTAATTTTGCAAATAGTTAAGCCGCAGTTCTATAACGATCTCAGCAGCTTTACAGTTATGTCATCTTATTACAGTCTAGTTTACCCATTCATTTTAATAAACTCGTAAGTATTGATACTGAATGCAACATGTCTTAATTCCAAAGCGTTGAACTGTTTCCGGCCGCGTTGACCCCGGGTACCAACCTGGCCCGCTTGCACTTCGCTCTGGTCTATCACGTACATTTAATATTATAAGCTATTAGGCGCCTCGCCAGCCCTCCATTACTGTGTCCATATCATAATACGGAATTGTCTGTTGAGCGCTTAGATTTTGTACTTTTTACTCTCATTGAGTGTAAAACAAAAAGGCGGGACCGTCGGCGCCGGCCATTGTTCTCCGCGGCCATTCGTCGCACTTCATGCTATTCACATTCAAATTAAATGCCCTGTGTACAAAATTAATTTGTCTTTTGTCTTAGCTCGGGCCCGGGCCAGCCGCTGACATGTCACTGCGCAGCGGGGGGTGCGAGCACGCTAGCTAAGGTGCACAACGCTTCATACTGTACCAATACCTTATCTATTCTCATTTATTGCTTGATATGTGTCCACAGATTTTAAAAATTAAGCTGATTGACAAACTATAAAGTTGTAAGTATCTGGAGGAGAGGTAGGTTAGTTCTAAAAGGACCCACACGGCCAGTGCTAGCTCAAATTGGGTTATCTACAAATTACAAAGTATTGGACATTAAATAATTGCATAATGCAACGTTCCAATATTGACGCCAGAATGATATTTATATCTCCAATGTAACATTGAAAAATAACTTGCGAGAACATGATGTTGAAATCACTTTTGCCATCGGTAATATTAATTTTCTCCTCATTACATCAGAGTGAAGTGACACTTCAATTTGTTGAAACATACCATCGCGGCGTCATGTAGGTTACGAATGCGTTACTCGTATCGGGACTCGCTTGTGATTGATGAGCGTTCGTATTGTCAACGGTTAATTTAATATTTATTCGTGATCGCGCCTTGTTTTTATTCATCACTTTGTATTTTTATGTCTGTAAATTGGTAATGCATTGTAAATCACCATCGGGTCGAACAATAAAACATGCTATCGCCACAAATTGTCAGAGATTGAGAGGTTTTACAGGTACAAATACGAGGAAGAGTTTGGGCAAAAAAGAACGAGCTGTCTCGAGAGATGACCGTGACGCGACCAGCCCGCTCCGCCTCCTTAATAACACGTTTTTAGTTACGTGTAATTAAAAACTCAAACATCGACAACTAACAAATCGTAGCGCGTTCGTATCGCTTCAATGAATCACGGAGCGTGTCAATTAAAGCCATTATTTACAATGGAGATTAATAAAAATCACAATATTGTGCGTTCTTAGAAATTACCGTCACTGAATCATCTGCCACACCCCTGACAACTCACTCGTCGAGATTTTAATCTCGATATCTCACCGTGAAGCTGTGCAGAACAAGCATGACTATCAACATTCATAAGCAATGTACGCGAACGAACCTCGCACTACACTATACCCAGCAATGTTTATGATAAACACGAACGACACGGATTTATATCGGGGAGTGTTCACACTTAATTAATATTCAGTGACTAGGCGAAACGGTCGGATGAGTGGTCACTAACTAATGAACGGACCCATAGCATAGGTGTCTGGCCACTAATTTAAGCCAATTGTTAAGGAATTCCGTTCTATTTTAGAACAAATGATAGATCATTTGCCAAAGGACATGGAATAAAATGTTGCATTTTGACCACTAATTACAGACAACGATAGACCACCACCAAATTAGAATGACAGGTAAAATTTATACAGGTAACTTTATGATTCTTAGAATTAATTGGGAGACAGGAAGAAGACTTATATCAATGACGCATTTCAATACAATACAAGGTGTATAAATATTAGCGGACATCCTTATGTGGGATTATTACAGTTATAAGATCACATATATCACTCACACGCTAAAAAAAGCCGAAGGTCACTGACTTGGTCACTATCGCTCGGGTTAAATTTTTTAAACATAACATGTTTTTGGGATCTGTAATAGGTGTTGAATGATCCGTCACAAAGATGACAGTTAATTTTTATAAATCGCTGTCGATAGGTTACCGCTAGAGAATACTGACAGGTAGAGAGGATGGGTTATTCTACAAATCTCCATTGACTTGCCCCATTAATGGCCATCGAGTAACCATTGAGTGCCTGATGGGGATTTTCTATGTAATGGATAAATTTTGTTATAATAATAATAATATCCTTGGACATATACAGACAGCGCCATCTAGTTCCACACTAAGCAACTAGACTTGTGTTGTGGATACCAGATGGTTGATACACTACACAAATACATTTTTTTCTTGTAAATAAATACATATATATAAATGAAAAACATCCATAACTCGGTCCGTATTCATCATACAAACATATGTCCCTAGCGGGATTCGAACCCGCGACCTTTTGGTATAGCAGCAGAGTTTCTAACCACTACACCAAACGGTCGTCATGATCTTAAACAATCGTAACACAATAATATTTCGATTGTTTCACTCTTATGGACCTAATAGTAAGCAAGTAAATAAAGTTAACGCAAGTTAATATTGAAGTTCTATTGTATATGACAATTAGTGTCTGAAATATCAAATTATGCTTCATATCGCTATATTAATATGGGCCGTAAGACAGTAGCTAGCTAAGTCAATAAAGCTAAACAGTACTAAACATGTACCGCGCCGGGAATCGACTCCACTACGTGTGTAGCGGTAACCCGATGTCTTCAACATAAGTGGCGAGAGAAATACACGTACGCCAAAACACGAGAATTGTAACTTTCTTTATTATAAAATTACAATAATTATAATAAATAAATAGATCAATACTTCGGACAATTACACCAATCATCTAGTCCCAACTAAGCTAATCTTTTGCTATGGATACTAGATCGCTATCCGTTGATAACCATACATAAATATTTATATAAACATCCATGGATCGGGAATAAATGTTGCCGGAATAAAGGTAAACCCCTCGCGGGATTTGAACCCGCAACGTTGGTTTCGCTGACAGGGTCATTATCCACTACACCATTCGTTTATCAATTAACCAGAGGCTCGTAGGACAATAAATAGACTTCATAATCTGCAAAAACGACCATTTAGATTAGAAAAATACTATTTCTTATGTTTCATTGGTATAGGTAGGTTGCTGCTGCTGTAGATATTTATCCGTTATCTAGTATCCATAGTACAAGCTTTGCTTAGTTTGGGACTAGATGATTGGGGTAAGTGTACGAATTATTTATAAAAAAAATTACATATGTATAGTCAAAATTTGTCCGTTTTTTTTATGATTGACTGGATTCGCGTTTGACCACAATCTCACCTGATGGAAAGTGACGATATGGTCGAAGATGAAGCACGCGATCCCAGTAAATGCCTATTCACTCAGCTCTTGAAGATTCCACGGTTGTAGGATTCAGGAAAGACTACGCCGGAAGGGAGTTCCATGCCTTGGCTGTTCGTATGATGAATGAAGAATCAAACTTCTTAGTGCGATTGAAATTCGTAATACATCAAATTTACTAAACCTTACCAACCCGATCGAGAACAACCATAAAGTGACGAGCAGGGGTTACAAATTCAGTGCCTGCGGTCGCTGATGCTCGATAAGTACCTATCGGAGGCGCGCGAGTGAGTGGCGAATTCGTGGGTAATTAAGTTTGACGCATGCGCTTCTGCTGCCGCAGCCGATAGCATCGGCGCGTGTAATTTTATATACCGACGAAAAGCCGATAATGGATGAATGATATAAGAAAACTGGTCTTTAAATTAATGAAATTGTTTGTATTACAATTAAAAATAAAAATTGGTAGGTACAGTCGGCGTCATAGGTACAGGGCTCTTCTAGATGATTAACACTTTCGCGGACACTGAACGCCTGTAGACATAATGACAATAAAACCTCTATCGTGTCTGGTTCACTGTCCGTGAAAGTGTTAATTATAACATTATACTTATTCAAACTATACCAACCGCAGTACCGTAAAATGACCTTCTTGTCTAGAATATTATTTTAGAGAACTTCAGATAGTGTAGCTTAAATACACACCATGCCTTATGCAGCCGACTGTACCTAAGTGTATAATGGAGAACGTAACATATACACAAATTGATTATTCATAAAATAAATATTTATAAATCAATCTATCAATCAAATGTTATTGTTTATATAAGGACCTTAGTTTAGTACATTTAAATATAGAAACTACAAATTAGGCGGCCCTATCACCAACAGCGATCTCTTCCATGCAAACCTCGTCACGGAATTCAAAACAAGTAATTATTGTAAAGAAGAAGCATTGTTTGTTAAGGCAGATTTAACTGATGGGAAACAACCCACCTTGTGTACAGTAGGCGCACACTTCTAGGTACGCTGGGCAGTGGGTTCGCAATAGTTTATAGGTATTATATAAATATTATAAAACATTTGGCATAACTAAAAGCAATAGAATAAAAAGAACCCCTTTAAGGATACAATGAAAAAAAAACCAGAAACATAAGCAAGGCCTTGGTATGTGATTGTTGTTGGTAAAATGTGAAGAGTTCATAAGGACATTTCTTGGAATGTGGAGCGAGACAAGGACTCGAGTCGACCCGCGACGCGGCGGCCGCGACGTTACCTGCGTTTGCGCCTGCGTCGAGCTTCGAACACCACTCGAAACCTGTCTCGATCAATCCACCTCTTGTTGCTCGTGTTAAATAAAAACGTCTCTTAAAATACCAACAGAATGAGTCTGCTGACACTTGTCATTCCACTCCTCAATCCTTTATATTTGTCTTTGAAATGTGATGACAGTGGTACAAATTACGACTACAAATCTGTACGTCGTTCATAACGCGCTATCTGGTGCACGTGATGGATGCGCGTGCGCTCGCTCCGCTCGGATCATTGCGCTGTAATTAATACGAGCGGCTCGGCCTATGGGAATCACTGTCACTCGATGTCGTTTTCCACTCTGTAAGGTAATACCAAATAGTGTTCTGTCAAAGGCTGGTTATTTGTTACTCAGCTTAAATCCGGTCAGAGAAACAATTAACTGATTTCTAATTTATAAATCTTCACTAGGATAGTATCGTATTGTTAGGTTCACTGATATTTTTAACCGTCCCAGCCGAGACAGTAAACATAATTTTAAGATAACGAGTGAATCGTAAAGCTCTTGTAGTAAATAGAGCTCGTTGGGGCGCAGGCGCATGCCGCGGACGCGTGCTATTGTTGTGCGCAATTTACCGCCGCTTCAATCGCTGAAATATTTCGTGCAACGGGCATGTCCAATTGCTAACGAGCCGACTGCGACGCGCAAATGAATAAGCACCTTGTGCATAGACTAAGCACTCCAGTGATCGCTTCACTTTAACAGTCAATCCAGTGTAGGAATTCTTAGTATCTGTAATCGACATTTTTTTGAATTGTATTCAGTATTGCAATGAAATGCAACCTTGACTTTAGGGAATTCCTTTTCTTAGACTTTCTTAATGATGACTTATGAAAGTTGTAAATAATTTATGAGCCATCACCAGCCCGTAAATATCTTACGCAGGGATATAGGCCTTCACTCGTATAATGGGGGAGTATGGGCCATAGTCTACCACGCTGGCCCAGCGCGGGTTGAGGATTTCACATGCCTTTGAATTTTTATTTCTCAGGCATGAAGGTTTCCTCACGATGTTTTCCTTCACCGTTTAAGAGCAGTCGGATCATTGCTCATAAGTAATTAAATTCAATTTAAAAACTTATTGGTACATGGCCTGCCTAAAAATCGAATCCGGACATCCCAAATTGGGACACCGCGTCTTAACCGCTCTAAGCCACCGACGCTCACAAATATCATATCAAATATGAGTGATATACTGTATATAGAGATATGAAGTAATAAAAACGTGCAAATACAAATTAATTCGTTAAACCTAAAATCATCGTAGATTCTTACCTCGTCGAAGGCAATCAAACTTCGGTAAATAAATCCAAACGAATCCGTCTAGATTTGAATTAATTGTACCTACTTGCGCATCTGCCGGTTGTCGTTCTAATGCAAAGACGCGGCTCGAGGAGCGGGAATTAGCCGCACTTATCCCGTCTAATGGATCGGCGCACGTGTGTGCGGCCATTGTTGCGAGATATCAACTCTGACGGCCGGCCCATAACCCCAATCATTTATTTTTAGGACACGATTACAAAAATTTATTTCGCTAAAGTATAGGTCTCGCGTACACCATTTATTGTCGTCCGTTCGAATCGATTGTTTCAATTCATAATCTTCTGTTAAAACAATGGTTAATATGTAGTAACAATAGTGAAGAAAATTAAACGGAAACGAGTCTTTGGATCACATCGGAGATATTCAACGTTAGTCTCCTCTGGAGACCAGCGGTATGGCATATGCTGCAGCTCATACAGAGATACAGTCCATATTTAATATCACCTGTAGGTACCTACTTAACACATTTCTAAATCTCTATTTTCAGTGTTGCATGTGTTTACGTATGTTTAGATAGGTCGATTCTATTACGAGACGATACTCTTTGCACTGGTGTATACAACAATGGTTACTATTATTACATCCATGATATGGTACTGATATACGTATTAAAGACGTCGATGCAATTTCCACACCTGTGATAAGGTACTGGTATGTATTATATTGGTTGATCCTATTGCAATACCTATGGTACTGATATGTACTAGACGGGTTGATCTTATTGCTACTACCCCATGGCATACCGGTACTCATACCATTATAAGTACCGCTATATGTTAGATTGATTGATTACGACCATGTGACACAAGTAGATATTGGGTTGATTTTAGTCTTTCTCAGAAGCAAACGGTAAACACACCTACATTCGAATATTGTTCCTTCAAATCGGATCACTTGGAATTAAAATGATACCTTATTACTTTTGTTTTGAACTAGAGAAATAAAAAGTGAAAATATTGACGGCATAGTGATGAAATAATTAAATAAACACACAGCGCCATCTAGGTCCACAGTAAGCATCTAGGCTAGTGTTTTGGATACCAGATGGTTCATAAACTATACAAATACATTTTTTTTTTATTAATATTCTGTAGAAGTTACATTAAAAGAAATTTATTAAAGAATGTTTACAGAAGATAAAGAAAAGAGAGTTAGTTATTAGCTCTCATTCTGAAGTTTGAATAAAAGACTAACACTTTATTTTACATTATGGCCAGGATTTAAAAAATATTTTCGTAAGTCATTAAAATACCATCTGTCATCGTGACATACAATTGCTGCTCATTTCAAGGCTAACTCTCCAGAGGAGAACGAGCAGGAACTCAAGGTTGCTCTTTTTTAAGTAAGTATTTTTACAAATTGTGACTCAACAGTAGTAATAAAAAAATGATCAGATTGCCGATCAGTTCAAGTCCATGCTTGCTTATTATCTAATCAATCAGAAATTTTATAATAGGATTTTCCAAATAGTTATTAATATATACGTAAGGTTTGCTGGTAGAATACTCTATCAGAGATAAGCTCCCCTTTGTCCTTTTACAAAGCATATTTCTGTAACAGTTGTGTCTACCACAAATATATTAAAGATCGTTTCTGTTTTTTATATTAGTTTGAAATTTACTTAATGACATGCTTTCTACCGGATTCCTATACCTACTTATTATAAAATAAGGCTACGCTAGACTTTCAAAGTTTGAATTATTTTTTGATAAAGGCACCCGTATGTAACGGAGATTATAGCCATATGCAACATGTCGGCTCATCCTCGGCACACGTCAGAGGTTCCCATACGGTGCCCTCTCATTCCCTCTGCCCTCCGGGCGAATCCGCTGCGCCGTCATTCCGTATTCTCTTTGTTTAGCCAGCATTAACTCAAGACAATTATCTGCACTGGCTATCTATGATACTGGACTTTAATAATAACCAATCGCAATCTAGCTTTCTAGATTACTATAGGATAAGCACAACACTAAAATGAAATGCTATGTTAAATGCGAGGTTCTATTTTGTGATTACCTGAGGATTATGGGTCAATAACCAAAAAGTTTGGTCACATTCCTAGTAAGTACTTATTATAAGTGTGGAGCGCAACCTTGGGAATAATTACATGTTAATTATTAACAAAAATTTAATCGGTTATAATAATTTATTTATTCTATACCTGAAATCTTTAACCGCCTCCGTGGCTCAATGTAAACAACATAGGGTTTATGAATCGGAGGTCAAGCGATCCTCAGCGGGGTACATGCTTAGTACTCTGTTTGGTTAGTGGCAGGGCATTATAAATGTCCGCCTGGCTATTTTCTACCATCTTATCTAAATCTGCCGCCAAACAGCAATGTTAATAGCATATATTGTTCCGGTGGTCAAAGATAAGATAGCCAGTTCCCCAAATATTTGTGCTTCCGGTTTACTTTCACATAATGTCAGGTGTGATTGAAGTCAAGTGCTAACCCGTTGTGCATAAAAAAAAAACAAATATCTGAAATTAGTTTGGTCAGAAGCACGTTCCGAATTGATTTCGGCTAGAAAAATATGGGGTTATATTTTTCTTAATTATTTATATAATTAAAGAATGATAAACATAAGCGAAAACAGTAAAATAATTCGGAACAATCCTTTATTTCTATTTTATTTTTTCTAGCCATATTGATTATCTACAAAATATTATGATCTAAGTGGGGTGCATCGACTTTTTGGTATACACAATATAACAAGAAAAAACACTTTTTTTTCATTTTATTTTACATGGTTAAACAATTGATTAGGTATAAAGAAACTAAGAAAGCAGATCTATGATACGTTCATCACCATGCATTATTCTGCAAACATAAAAGCCTACAAAATCTACAAATTGCCAATCTTTGCATTCCACAAAAAATATTCTTATTGAGAACGCAATAAAAATTGAGCGCCTTTAGAAATTCGATCCATGTCCCTTTTCTTCGGGTTCGGACACCTCGACAACACAATCGCTTGCACCGGTGCCGGTTTCACATTGTCCTAACGGTCGACCCCTGACCTGCCTTATGGGCGGAGTGCCCTACAAGATCCCATTACACTTGCCAGCTTTATCGACTGTAAATCCTTAAGTGCTGATGATCTCTTAGACATTTCCACTCTTTCTTCTTACATAACACTATTCTGACAATGAAATACTTGAGATTATCTAACTTATTTTATAACTTGTAAACGATATTTCCGAGTCGCACAAGATATTATAAATAGAAAACCCGAAACTTGCAACGAGAGAATGTTTCATTTACGACATGGCAGTCCATTCATGAACTAATAGTAAAATAATATGGTGGCGTGCCGACGAAACATATATTACTAGAAAGACGTGTAAAATTTCTCAGACGTCAGATTTATACGGCAATCCTCGTCTAAAGCGACAGTATTTCAGCTTGTGAGACCGTTTAGTTGGCTGTGGGAACACGTGCGTGAAACCGAATCACCTACAAAAGATTAAGAGGTGGTAATTTGACGTTGATTTAGGAAGAGCATGGCTTTCATCGCCCGGATTGTCTTACCCCGCACCGAAAGAGCATTTTGTATATCGCTCTACTAGCCTCTCAGTTCCTTTATTAAGTCTTATGGCGAGTGACGTTAATATATTAAGCAGTCAATTTTAGCTTTGTATTTATGACCAACGACTCTTTAATTTTATTTTAAAGCATTAGGTATAGCAAAACAAAATCTAAAATTATGTCCGCTCTAACAATCAAAATTAAAAACTGAAGCACTTGAATCTAATAGCAATTTGCAACAAATATCGTTTGTATACATTTGTATTATAGATCGAGCTCTGTATGAACTAGTACATATCTGGATGACTATCACAAGCCTCTACATTCGATACCATAAAGAAATAATTAACGAGAACTGCATTTCATGTGTATGTTTTTCAAGCATTAAATTTTCAATGTTTGAAGCACCAAATGTTTATGATGGGTCATAAGACATAACTTTATAAATTTTGAACGAATGGTGTTTTCTCTAAATTTACGAAAGAACTTTAGTTTAGATTCCAGGTACCTGAGACTTCTGAGTTAACAAATGGGAAGGCAGTGCATTAGATGTTGATAATCAAATGTTAACGAAAAGCACTGGAAGTGATCTTTTTCGGCAGAAAGTAGTTTTTGTGCACCGCTTGAGAAGTGATAATTGCCATGAAATATGTTTGTATGGTGGAAGCGCGTGCGCAGGCTTGCAGCTGTGCGGTAGCGGGCGCGGCGCGCGCGCTGATGTCATCGGCTCAGCTTAAATGTTATTTTCCGCCGAGCGGCCGCGTGGGTGCGCCGCTTACCCGCTGTGGTCACACTAACACCATAAAGCCTATATTATGAATTATTTAAAGGTATACACACCGTGGTTTATGAGTAGCCCAGTTTGAGGAAGACAACAGCGGAGAGAAAAATTATAATGTTTCGACATTATTAAGTCAGCTGATTGTGATTATCAAGCCTCAAATTCTTCTTATTGTTCTTTGGGCCAAGGTATTTTTTAATGATTTAATAATTATAGATTGTACTTAACCCAAGAAACCAAGATGGAGTTATGCATAGTTTGGTGGAATAGTAAGAACCGTGGATTGCTATGAAGATTGATTCACAGTTTTAATGTAACGTTTTCGTTATTGATGCAAAGGATTGCTAAATCATGCAACTTGTACTACCAGGATGAGAGAGATAAGTACAATATAATACAAGGTAACTGTATGTATGTGCCGTTGGTGAAGGGTGAATTGTATTCAAAATCAAGGTCTAACACATGATGTGACTTTCTATGTATAAGGATAATTATAACATTTTCTTGCTAGGAACCGCTTATGGATTTTTTTTTATGAAATACAAAACAAGTATTACTGGTACACATTATCTGTGGAAAATATTTTCCTCCCAGTGTATACCCAGCCTACGCCAAAGTTTATGAATGAAATAACGTTTTGCAAGAGCGGATGTTGCGAGGTTGCTCGTGTCGAATTAGGTTTAGAGCCTTATGGAGTCTGATGAATGAACTGCCTCGTCCCCCTCCACACCTGTAGCCATCGAGCGGTGAGTAGCAACGTCGAGCTGACTATTTTATATACCATCCATGCACGTTAATGGTAATCTTCATTTGCTCCAACCTGATTTATGCTTAGCTAAAAGCAGCAACAAACATTAGAAGTTATTGCTTACTTATGTTAAGTTTTCATGTTCGCACGAGTTACGATTATGATTATGAATGTCCAGTGACTTGTTATTGTACTGACCAAACTTAGTCTAGATTATCTACGAGTACCTACATAGAGTGCCGAATAAGGAAGGAACTGCTCTGTGATGATAAAACATTTTCAGTCAACTAAACATGTCTTTATTAGTTGTTTTCAAAAACGTTATGTACGGCGTATTTATGTTTAACCACTACTTATCTATTATCTAGTACAATGTTTGACTATGCATGTGTTTTTTAACATTGTTATTGTCCGGCAGTAGTTTTCAAATTATGATTTCTTAAAATCTGGGTACGATACATAAGCAAATTATATACATAGGCGTATTGGATTAACCTCAACGCCAAATTTTATTGCGAAATTAAAACGCTTTTGATTTCCTCCTCTAAATTTCCTCGCTATTACTCGAAACTAACTATATGAAAATAAAACCTAAAAAGGAATAAAAAAAAAAATATTCTACCTGACTTAACAATTATTATTAATCATCATCATAATCTAATCGTCTCCGTGGCTCAATGTAAACAACATTGGCTTTACAATTCGGAGTTCGCGGGTTCGATCTCCAGCTGGGTACATGTTTAAGTACTCGGTTTGGTTGGTGGTCGGGCATTTTAAATGTCCGTCTGGCTAGCTACCACCATCCTATATAAATCTGCCGCCAAGCAGCAATGTTAATAGCATTGTTGTGTTTCGGTTGTCAGAGATAAGATAGCCAGTCCCCCAATTGTGTTGGGGTTTCCGGGTCAGTACGCTTCCACCTGCGACCTCATCACTTAACATCAGGTGTGATTGAGGTTAAGTACCAACCCGTTGTGCATAAAAAAAAATAATCAGCCACAGGATGTACACTGCTGAACATGAACCATTTCGCAGAAGTATTTTTATTAATATTTCTGAGAAATTTAACTTTCTTCTTGAAGGCTATCATTAAATTTTTTTAGAGAACATAATTTTCATTTTATTTTTAAAGACATTTCTGTTACGCAAGTAGGTATCTAAACTGAAAGGTATAACATTGTATATTTTTGGGATTAAATATTTTCAACACATTAATTCATTATGTATTTATGAGCTCGAAATTGAAGTAGACGTTAATATTGGGTTCTTTCCTATGAAATTGGAGTTTATTTTTCTTCGTTAATCATATGTACCAATTCCTGCGATTTTCAAAGCTCTATCCAAATTTGTTTTTTATTTGGAAAATGGAATATTATTTCAAGGTTTTACATGAAATATTTTTTAATTTCTGGGCTAAATCACATAATAAAAAAAATTTGAACAGAGCTCTTTTCATGTGCTTCCCATAATCATTTCTTAGATTCGCTGAAACTTTTATAAAGCGGTTACTTTTAAAAATTAACGCTGGCTATACCTACTTAACTTAATGTTATCCGATAATACACACAAAGTTTAGCTAAATTTGGATTTGCCGTTCACAAAAAAAAACAAAAATGTTTGTATGGAGAAAACAGTCTTAATTAAATTCTTCATACAAAACGCCAATTTCATAGGTAAGGACCTAATACATACTCAAATCAAAATGTTTGACACTTTTCTACTGCAATAACGCACTTCGATGCGATCATTTGAACTCGCAGAGGGTGTGAAAGAAACGAACTCATTTATACGGCTTTTTATTGCCGTGTCCCTCGCTAACGTATTCGAAGTGATAAATAGTCGTAATTATTGCAGTACTGCGGTTGTAATCAACTTATTAAACTAAATGCCGTAATTTGCATTAATTAGTGTTTATTTATGGTGATATTTTATAGTGAGGGTTATTTATACACGATTTTTTATGAACATTGCAATTTGTCGCTGTGCCTTTGGAATATTATGTCGAAGCAATGTCAATATTACAGTTCACACTGTTCACTAAATATCCTTATCATGCTTGTGATATGAGACCCTAAACGTAACGCTCTGGTTAGATTCCAAAACTTGAGGCCGATGCACAAGTGTTCCTTGCACGCTGTTTCGAGAGTTTTGGTAAATAAATATTTCGATAATTTACACCAACTATCTAGTCCCACGTGCTAGATAATAGATAAACTTATAACAATAATGTTAACTGACGACCTGTTTGGTGTAGTGGTTAGCAACTCTGGCCACTATACCAAAAGGTTGCGGGTTCGAATCCCGCTGGGGGCATATGTTTGTGTGATGAATACGGACATGTGTACCCGAGTTATGGATGTTTTCATTTATAATAAGTATTTATTTACAAAAAGAAATGTATTTATGTAGTATATCAACCATCTAGTATCCACAACACAAACCTATAGTTGCTTAGTGTAGAACTAGATGGCGCTGTGTGTATGTGTATGGATATTTTATTTTATTTTATTATTATTTTTAATAATGATTATAAACCTCCATGTCTCTTAAATAAATGTTCTAATTCATCACACAAACATTTACCCCTAGATTCGAATCCATAGCTCTTAGTTCCTAAGTCATAGGGTCACTTAGTTAGACCAATAGGTCGTCAAACGTGGTATACTTCCACTAGCTTATCTGTGAACTGAGTGATGGCCCAGTGGCCAAACTATTGTCATTAGATTCATGCTAAGCTAACATTGCAGTTGGATAAAGTGGCGACCTATAACACATCGTAGTAACGAGTGTTGACTACACGGTGCTTCGTTACTACCCTTAACAGGTGCTACTAATACTATTTTTTTTAATTCTTTAAGACTTTTTTTTCTCATATGCAATATATAGTAGTATTGTATTACCTAAGTGCTACCGTTAGATTTATATTCAAAAAACTAGTTAAACATAATAATTACTAACAAATATAACACACATACGTAACGTCACGACCTTTATCCCAAATAGGGTGGTCAGAGATATCTCAAACATTTATGTTAATACATAATATATATTAACCTCTCGGAAATATGTTCCCAATATTCGCACACAAAAGCAAAGTATCCAAAATCGCTTCGCTGTATATTTTTAAATGCTGTATAATGTAATGCATAGTGGAACTGATTCACATTATTTTGGGGTAGCGGCACAGAATTAATATAGTACTAACATAGTAGCGGCTTTACTCTATTTCAAAGCTTGCACGACTCTGCTCAAATGACATAACCTCCAAATCTATACTGTCTTAAAATCCGATTGTCATCAGTTCACAGATAAAATCAGTGGGATTTTAAACGCATATTTTTATTTTATCTAAATAATTACTGCTGGGAACAATGAACTAAATTGATATAGATATAAGTAAACGCCATTAAATATATATTATTTTAAGCAGAAAGCAGTGTGGTAGTGATATAAATTCTCACACATCTACTCACAAAAACACACATACACTGTTCACTAGCGGTTTTCCGATCCCAAGGCGCTGGCGTAGGGCTAGTAAAAATTATCTGGGTATACACAATATTTTTATATATTTTACATTATTTACAACACTACAATAAAACTGCACTAATAAATATGATATCATGTCTCTATTATGTATTATGTATATATAATTTCAATGGATACTTAGGCATAAGATTAAATAAATTGTAATAATTTCAGTTCATTATATTTTTGTACCAACTATGGAGGAGCGGAGTCTCCTAATACAGGCATTATTATGCTTAAAAGGAGGCTCCTGCCACAATATTGTAAAAGAATGCATTAAAATGCATTATGTTATGTATATATTTCGCAGTAGGTATATGTATTTTTTTTTATTTGTTTTATTATTCGTTATAGAATTTTTTCTTTTGCACACAATTTACTGCTAAACCCCAAATTTACTAAGTTTCCTATTTCAATGCTCAGGTTGGCTGGAAGAGATCTCTTAAAGAGATAAGTCCACCTTTGTACGTGACCCATTGTTTGTACTCTGTTATTGTAATATTTTGGTGGAATAAAGAATAAAGTAAAAGAAATAAATGAATTATGAATTATGAATTATGGAAAGTAAATGAAGCGATACCGATAAAAGCTAATCTAACATTATTGTGTTACAATTTGTTCATATCGCAATCCACGTACCTTCTAACATATCTACATCATTAATTACGTGTTAGATTATTAAAATGGCTCACTATATATATTTGAAATATATATAGTGAGCAATAATGGTATGGTACCGAAAGTTAAGAGGACCGCGCATCAGTTGCGAGTGAATTGTCGCATGACGCGTGTCCTTCCATCTTCAGGCACCTCGCAGCTTAACATAAAACTTCAATTTGCATAATGCATACAGAATATGTAAACTTATCTCCGACACGCCCTTACGAGTGACACGAGCTGAGGTATGCCAGGATAACATTATTCTCGCTACGACGATATCCAACTTTAAATAGATCGCATTTGCAAAGCCGCATGTAGCGCGGAATTTTATTGGACCATCAGATGTACCGAACAGATATGATTTTTTATGTGCACGTCTCCGGGCAAATGGCATAGAGTTAGAGTTTAGTATTTATAGCCTGGAGTTCTTACGATATCGTTCAAGAGAATTTCAAATTGATTTTAATAACGAGAAATATCAAACACATGACGTAGATAAGTACATTCACTGATCGTGATACAAGTCCACTGCAGTAAGAACGCAAGTTTTAAAACGTGATTTCGTTTTACCACACGAAGGCAAATATTATCGACGTATGATCGTTAAAGAGCGGTCATCTGTTCCTTATTAGCCAAACACGCGCCACGAACCCTATTTCGCATGCAAATAAAATTACAAGGCTACCATAAAGAGTGTTTATTAAGACTTTATTTTGCGTTTAAAAATTCGTAAAGTCTTATTCAGCCGAGTTTGGCCCACTCACTCGAGTTCCTGAGTTTTAAAATGATAAAATTACTGTCCGTGTTGGCTCGAAAATGAGACATAAATGGGAATATCTGCAAAAGTAAACATGATGCAACGTATCGTTCGTTCACGACACAATCCGATCATTGATGCATAAAATGTGGTGTTAAGAGTATCGACCAGCATCCTACAGTCGGAAAAGACTCATGCGCAACACTCACAGGCTCTCTTTCAATACCTAACATAATCGATTCTTGTTTTATAGCGGTTTAATAGCTCCAATATATCGAGCATTGAGACAAGATGGTCGTTTTCTCTGAGACACCTTATGATCCCAGCATTCTTCATTTACAATTAGAATTCAATAACGTTAAAAATAATAAAATTGTAATAAATTACAGTTCACACACCTATCACACATTTTAGACGTCTTTGCTACTTCCTGGACAAAAACCTGTTATTTATTACTACATTTATTGGGTGGTATCGTATGAAAATATTTTTAATAAACTATAAATCCAATCTCAATGTAGGTATCTCCTATTTCCTCCATAACTTACAAAGGAAATTTGAAACACTTGTTCTTGTCGACACCTCTACGATATTAGATCGATATGAAGGAAGTTTAAAATCCAAACAATATCGGTTACAACTGGTTAATTTACTTTGCATTGCAAAGGAGAAAATATAAACAACATTAGTTTATTTGATTTTTCTATAAATTACAGATAAAAATCGTGTAATGGCCTCAGATTGCCATAAGTTAAGGTTGGTTAATTGAAAGGTCAGGCGGTGTTTAAGCATTAGCTCGTCCTCTTTTCGAGACTTTCCAATTAAGCAATTTAGATACGGGACGCGGCACAGACGTGACATTATACGAATGTAAAACAACAGCTATCGGAATGATAATTCAGTGATGTAAATAACAATAAAGTTATCAGGGAAGGCAGCTTGTATGGGTATTGATAATAAAATGCGTCGTGGAGCGAATGGAGCGAGCGCGACCCGTCGTGCGGTCGATTTTAGGGGACGAATTTATGGCGCCTCTACTACCTGTTATGTACCTACCTACTTTAGAAACAACTATGCACCTATTTATTTTATAATCCAGTAACCCAATTTAACCGTAGCCGGCGTATGAAAGGTATGTTTATTAACGAATGCTTTGTTGTAGCACACTTAGGTATCCCCGTTAATTTATTCATATGTGTTAAAAGCGTAGTAGGCATATGATTGATTATTTATTTGTACAGCATTCGTAAGTAGGTGTAGTTGTTTGGCGCATTCTAACACGCCGATAGAAAATATCCTGGCATCAATAGATTCAAAATAATGATCGGGTAAGTCATAACTTAAGAATTTATTTTCTATTGCAGCCCATTATTTACCATTATTAAACCATTCAAAATCAGTGTTGTCTACTTTAAGAAAGAAAGAATAAAATTATGCACAGGCTACAGAGTAAGCTTTGAAATTGCTTACACGCAAAGTATTACGTACCTACAAGAATTTGACCCCACGAGCAGCGGTAAGTATTAAAAATGAACGGAAGTCAATATATTGACCATTGTTTACAAACTCACAACTGTCAAAATTACATATATTATAGTTATAAAATATGACCAATATTTTATTACTAAGGCGTTTCTTGTGATTATAAAAGCGAAATACAAGTGTTTCAAACTTCTTCAAACTTTTGTAATTTGAAGTTTGACTTCAAACGTTTATTTCAACGTAAGATACATGATATGATTTATTTCTTAGTCAGTATATCCAAGCTATTACCGCTTCGGAAAGGGAAATCATCTGTGGTAAAAGTTTGTTTTAAAAGTTATGTTACTAAATTACTGAATTACTCTGTGGTCATAATCGACTGCAGTGCAGGTTGCATCACGCGTAGCTTGTTTCTATTGATTACTGAGCGACCTCTTACAATCTAACCATTATTAACAACACTCGGCGCACCTCAAACATAAAATGCTCCAAGCTTTAAAAAAATAGATACCAAGAGAGAAATGGTACTATTTCTCCACCGAGTGAATTAGTTTAATTTGAAAGTCAGTATGTAAAGTGGGAAGATTTGCCCCGATTTTAACTGCACTACTAAAATAGTTTTGCTTAGGCCTCGGGAAAGTTTTAATTAAAATATCATATATCTCACACTACTATATTCTATAATATATATATATTATACTACTAATATTCCTTTGAAATTAACCCAAATTGCACAAATAAAGCATAAATAAAAATGTTTTATTGTTATTATTTGGATGTGTAACAATCTATTTTATTTTAATTCTAAAGAATAGTTATCTAATACTATTATGGTAACTAGACGATAATGTCACTGAGACTAAATCTAAAGAAAAGGAGGACATATTTTGGAGAAAGGTTTTAATCAATGTATTTGGGTGGTATTGTTAATTAAAGTTGGTCTACGTATCTAAATAACAAATCAAAGGCTTACGTCCCTTAAAGAGAGTATGGACCATAATCCATGACGCTGGCTTAGTGAGGAGTGATGGTTTTGTGTGAGACTAGTGGCTACTTGATAGTAATTTTCAGCTGCCCTCATACATCACCAACTACTTTCAGTTGTAAACACTCGGGACTAGTGCCCACTGAAGCACGGACACTCATATGAAAATGTTGCGAGTGGTCACTCATCCAAGGATGACTGCACCAAACGTTGCTTATATTCGCCAATCGAAAACGATTAGGGTTTGCAACTGCGTTGGGCCACGCACGAGTGAGGATGAAAGCCATAAATGAAACAGAGCGCGTTGATGTCTTTTGTACGAAAGACAAACCGACGCGACGTAGAAATGCCGATTGATAGGATTTTTATGTGATGAATGAAGGATGACCGATTAATCACTCTACGATTCAGTTTGGGGTAATACATATTATTGTTAGTCAAGGTACATATTAGTGTTTTCACAAATTAAAAATTCAAACACGTATCAAACGTATAAAGACGTAGAAATGCCGATTGATAGGATTATTGTGTGATGAATGAAGGATGACCGATTAATCACTACGTTTCAGTTTGGGGTAATATTATTTACATATTAGTGTTTTCACAAATTAAAAATTCAAATACGTATCGGATATATAAAACACTTCTTAATACGACAATCATTTTTCTATCTATCGCCGTTTTAAAATATCTTATTATTAGTTTTATCATAGAGGAATAACACTACCCGGTTTTATTGATAGATGAAATTTGAAGAGCTAAAATATTCAAATATGCGATCATAGATATAAAATATGACAATAACATTGACTAGAAGAACTGGTACCAACAAATCAATATAGAGAAAATTAGCATACCATGTTAATTATATCGGTTTTGTATAGGACGTTGGAACGCGCAGTGTAATCTATTGCTATTTAAATAACAGATGAAACAATAATGGTACAACAAGAAAGGTAAGCTCGTCTGGATTCGAACCTGTTTGCTCTAATTAACAATACACAAATCGTAGCTTGTATGCAAATGAAGGCCGAGTTGAGATCGGCTCGACTCGAGCTGGGGCACACAAACTTTGTGGTAAGACAGAAAAGTCAATTTTTATTGAGAGAAGTCAATATTGACTGTCATGTTGTTCAATGTATAAATCAACAACAGTTTTGATACTTGTTCCAAAGTTTTAATTTAATGAAAATAATATTAAATTGTTTAAATTTTAACGTAGCAGGTTTGTCTGATTTTCTATTGATAAGTGCAAAAAAACTACAAAGTAACCAACAAACTTACGAAGGAGCATAACGTAGTCACAATAGTAAACCTAACGAATCGGCAAAAAGAAGGACTAAATCTTCAACAATTGAATATCATTGCTTGCGATCACGTTCAAGACGCATCAGTCGTCGTATATGCGACGTTATCGTAAAATTGAATTAAAAAAGAGAGATATAAAAGAGGATCGCGTCGTAATTCTGGCGCGCGCGACAACACAGCACTTTTATTTGGAGGGCGCGCGTGTGCGGCCTCGGGGTAGTGGGGCGCGAGGGGAGGACACAGTGAGCCTAATCGTGCGAGCTTTATAGCGCTCTATTTGTATCCTTAACAATGGTCCCTCGTTTCACATGAAATAATATTATGTTCATAGTATATATTTTTGGTTTTTCACAATATTTCATAGAAAAACAAAACAAAATATTAATACCTATCTAGAATTTTTATATGCACAACGGGTTAGCGTAATAACCTCAATCACACCTGATGATAATTAAGAAATCGAACCCACGAACTCAAATTTGTATGTTTTATTTTGTTTACATTGAACCATGGAAGAGGTTAATATCACCTAATATCACATATAACATTAATAACAATATAAAAAGAATAGAACCAACCCGTCTCTTCCCGTGGGTGTCGTAAAAGACGATAGGAGACTTTCCACCAAAAAACATCTAAAGTTTTGCACTTTTTAACGGCGATAGGCTCACCCCTTGTTACTTGTGCATTTCTGTATATTTCGTAAGGTGATTTGTTTCAAACCCTTAATGTTTGGTACACCCAAGCGCTAAAGTTTGGGATATCCCTGGCCACCCCATTTGAGACAAATGTCGTGAACTTATGTATGTAGGTATTAAATATTACGATCTCTTTAGATGTGATTGGCATTAGCAACAAAATATCTATGGGTTTAAAAGAACACAATAAAGACATGTTTTGTATTTCTATTTCATTAAGGCATTGGACATTATTCTGCTCGAAATTTAATTATTGTAATGTAAATTTTTTTTTCGAAAGAATAAAGATAGATGTATTAAAGAATATTAAGTAGTTCATTTAAGATGATCTAAGATAATATTATATTTTGAAAGCCGGATCAATTCAATAGTCCTATGTGGTACACAGCGAGCGTTATGGGCCGCGATGGTCGGGGACAATCTTTTATTTATATCCACCGAGTAACACCTCGCTCGACTCTCCACGACACTCAGACTTCGTCCTAAGGGTTTCACATACATACAACTCCCATTTAGAGTCACACATCAAGTAACATTCATAGCTAAATGTAGTTCAACTAGTCTTGCCCAATTTAACACCTAATCGCCACATTGAATAAATTTATGAGGTAGACTTTAGATCATAACACGTATTAAAGTAAATTATCATTTAACAAATGACATGCGTGAGCAGTATTCGGTCGTAAGTTGAATATTTGTGCAGATATGAATACTGCTCACTGCTATGCTGCCGCTGCACCGCTGACTGTCACACAAAAAATGACATAACGACTTTAATTTCAAATGGGGTAGTCAGATATATCCCAAACATTGGTTTTTGGGTGAACCAAGCATTAAAAGTTAAATGCTTGAAACAAAATCCACGGTTTACCTTTTCAAAAATTCAAAAATGCATACATGACAGATGGTGAGCCCATCACCGTTAAAACGTGTAAATCTATAAATGGAAAGTCCCATAGTCGCCTTTTGCGACACCTACAGGAAATTCTATTCTTTGCACGTGCCGAAGTACACAGATACCGTGATATTAAGCCTCCTCCGTGTTTCCACCACACAGTAAACTTTTTAAAGAAATCTAAGTTCTAGGAATTTTGGGGATCGTCCTCAGAAGTCGTAACCTGATTTTCTTATCCTAGTTTAGGGCTAAATACTCGGTGAGTATGTGTAATACTATTATTATTATTATTTACTTATGTGTAAACTGATCATGGTAAGTAAACATCACAAACGATTATCTGCTTATACAAGTGAAGTGCCAATCAGGCGGACAATTTATTAACATAACATCCATAACTTCACGACTTGTATCCCAGTGTTCAGATAATATCCCAAACAAGTGTTGAAGAGCTCCAGACATCACAAATTTAATAAGTAAAACAACATCTACGTTTCACCTTTATTTCATTGGTCAGAGGTATTCATTTATACTTTATATTTCACTGCAACAACCCAAGCAAGTGTTTTACTGTCCCAAAGTTTAATCCGAGAAACAATATCTACGTTTCGTCTTTCGAAATATACAGAAATGCATAAGTGACAGAGGGTGAACCCATCGCTGTTGAAACACAGTCTATGTAAATATTTTTTAGTGGAAAGTCCCTTAGTCGCCTTGGCGATTCCCACGGGATAAGACGGGTTGGTTGTATTATTTTAAATTAAATTTTCCCAAGAATGAATATGGTTAACTAAGACTATATGAAAGAAAACATAATCTCTTTAAACTTGTAAGCAACTTTAATCCATACACCGATTTCAGATTTTAATGTTAAAACAATTTTATTACCAAACCCTAAATAAGCCTCAATCAGGTGTATAATAGTTGTTTTGAGGGTATTATCACAAATTAAAGTCATTGACCTCATCTTCACTTAACATCAGGTGTGATTGAGGTCAAGTACCAACCCGTTATGCATTTAAAAAAAAATTAAAGTTAACATCAATACATTAGGGTTTAACTTTAAAATTATAGTGGAAAAATTTTTTTCGGACACTCACAATTAAATCTCTGAAAAAGATTCTAATGAATGACACTTTTCTTAACTAAAACGGATTTTAATGTTGTGCCACCTCTCTTTTCCTGAAATAATAAGTAGAGATTGGTATAGTACAGTCATCTGCAGCTAACCTCCTAAAACGCTGGATCTATTACATTAAATATATCGTATGATACACAAAGCAAGTCATCAGAACATAATCAATGTCATGTTCTGACAATACTATCAATAGTTTATGTTACTTTATACGACCTAATTACTAAATGGTAACGATTGCAAGGGTCACTTGGTGACATACCCTTAGATACAGCTGACTGTACCGTACCATATTAAAACTAATATTGTTTTTTTAAATCTTTTATTTCAACAAGGCTTAGAAGTGCAGTGCACTTATGCCAGTCTCATGGGTGAAAACAATTAACTAGGTAGACTACTAAACTAGACTATGCCGATTACTTAGCTTTAAGCTATTAATTACAAAATTATACAATGTCTTTGCCATCTTTGACGTAGGTTGGCTGAGGAGGGGGAGTTTTCGTTTAGTGAAGTGTGAAGACATTGTTCAAAATCGTGCTTTTCATATGAAGCCGTATCTGTACAAAACACATTCTTGTCTCAGAAATCGATAACAGTCGATTAATGACGTGATAAAGCGAAAAAAAATGTTATAATGGAAATCGGGTCATAATTTCAATCCATCGGATTTGTCACAACATTCGTCAAAATAATTGTTATACTTCATTGGGTATAACGATCCTTGTGAAAAACACTAGCATAAATTTACATTAGATGGATTTTAAATTTCTCGGAACAATTTGCATTTACAATTGATTTTAAATAATAGTTTTTTTAAGAGCAAAGAATTATATTTATGATTGGTTAACAAATTTCTTCTAATCAGAACTTGTTTTTATTATTTTCTTTGAACTTGTTTATTTTTAATTCTTAATTTTGATTAATGTCATTTAAATAATGCTCAAAATTGACTGTTTCCTAATTCCAGTAAATTATCATCCGGCATAATGATAGAGGCAAAGTCTTTACAAAAGAAATGTCAATAAAATACCAATAAAACACACAAAATACTTTCTAAGTAAGAAAATATAATTTATTATGCTATACTTTAATGAAGACTTGGATGGAATTTATGGGCGGCACGAAAGAGAAAACTTAAGCAGTAAACAAAACTCAAAATCATATTTCACGATGCTTTTGTTGGTTTTACGATTATTCGCAAAATATTGTCACTAACAAAGTGGTGTCGCAAATTTTTATGTCCCTTTTTATTTTCCTTAACATTTGGATTAAGAATGTGTATCAAATTTTACACCTTTGTGATTTTTTTAGCATTTAGTAGCTATGGTGTAGTCTCGTTTCAAATTTGTGTCTTCGATAAAAATATCTATAACAATTTTATTCTATTTATTTGGTGTCGAATTACCACAAGACAGCTGTCCTAGACCTTCGAGGTGAGTATCGGTTATTTTTATTTTCATCCGGCGTAACATTGGAAGCACATTTTTCCGACAGCGAGCTACGGGAGGGTCAGTCCGAGCTAACTTGTAATTTCAAGTGTTTACCCGCAGAGTGCCCAGCAGGGTGTCCCACAACAATGCCCATATCCTTTTCACATAAAATATATGAAAACTCCGGCTACAGTGAGCCTCGGATCGACGGACCGATATAGCCGCAGCATTATGCCGGATAGCTGCCTGCGAGAACTTTTTATGAGGGATCAAATTGATTGGTTCGATGATAATATCAGAGTTGCATGTATTGTGCTCACGCGGGCATCTCCGTGCGCACTGGCTTCCGTTGCCATCGATTATGTAGAGCTAACACTTCTCACACCTTTCACGAGATGTAATTTAGAGATGTCCGTAACAGTAGTAAGTAATAGATTATGCACATTTTAATGCAGTTGGGAGAGATACTTTCCTAGATAATCAAGATATGTTTAAGGTGTTTATAGGGATAACTGAATGTTAAGTAGTGAATTAAGTACGATAAACGTTGGCTGCGTAATAGTCTTCGCAAGTAAGAGTTAAATTACACAAATGTAAAAGGTTTTCGTGGTAAACGAATAAATGTAATGTCTTATTTTTGTCGAAATTTACAGTTAGATAACAAAACCAAAATTGAATTGTTTTGAAGATAGCCTTGGGAATTTATTGGATGGACGCAGCGAATCGACCGAAGAAGGACGTGCCGCGCGAGCGAGAAACACAAAACCACGAAGATAACAATATATTACAAAATGAGATCTACTTTGTGTTTTGAAATTACAATCAAATAAATTACTTTTTATTGCTCAATCTTGTTGGGTTTTATTAAGGTATCGGCGCTGAATGTGAGGAAATAAAACATGGTGGGTTTACGCGAGAGACATGATGTTTCCGAGCACGCGGGCCATTGCGCCGGCCGCTGATAAACCGAGGTGGTTTACATGGGCCTCGAACTCATGTGCCTCGAGTTTGGAGATAACGCATCACGCCCGGTATAAGCGTCAGACTTAAGTTGACCCGCGGCTCCTTACCACTGGTAACACATGGACACTTTCACCTTGTCCATACGTCGTCAACTTTACTCACTTCCACCACAACTATATCTATACTAAATAATGCATTTGTTATGTTAAATATCAATTTACTACCACTTTAATATCCAAACTTATCTTTACGATGATCATTAAGTGTAAATATATATCTAAACATACATAGTTTCTTTATTATCACGGGGATCCAAAATTCTCATTTAACTTATCTTTATTATAGTAACAGTTAGAATGTTTGTAAACATTTCAAGATTTTAGATTATTGGCTTCGATGACCATTAAAAATTAAACTAATATGACTCTAATACTATCATAATCGATAAAGTGATTTCTTGTTTAATTTCGTATGATCAAGAGGTATCATTATTAAAATAGAACTTGAAAGATGATGAATACTTTTATTTATAACAACAATTTTCTTACAAAATTGCGAGTGCTCTTTACGTATTATTCCACAGAGTCGGGTTTTCATTGTAACTATACTGTAAATAGGTTTCAAGAGATATTGTCATTTAGCCCATATCTTCTGTCGTCAATTAGTGTTGTCCGTTCGAGTAAACCACTTCGCCTGTCTACTCATCCCTGATTAACGTGACAAGTACAATTTCAACGCCAGCCTCGGGCTACAGACTGTATGCCGAATCGTATTTTCAGCTTGAAAATAAACAAATCAATGAGTTGGACAACAGAGACACGAGGGCATATCATGTTGATTAATGCTGATTGCTAAAGTACGTCGACGCATGAATAAGTAATGCTGCAGCCCACCGGTGCGTTTCCGTCTCAACCGGTCCTAGAACAATGTGCCCAAACATTTCCTCATTTGCTATGCAACTGGAATCGCCCCCATGACTTAGTGGACCCTCACCAGCATACATCACAGATCCCTGTGTGAATTACTCCTAATACAATTACGGATCATTTATCACGGTATCAGTTAATGAGATAAAATTGTTATGGATATGCCGTCCTAACTTGAAACAATTCTGGGTTTTGCCCATATAACCAGAACATTAAGAACCTAAATGTACGTTTTTTGAAACGATAATCCTGTTTGAAGATGATTAGTGGAGAGTATGGTGGGTCTACACAGGCTGGTGTCGAGGAAGCGTGGAAATCTGCGCAAGAGCACAATGCGCCGCGTGTGTCCCTCGCCCAAGAAAACCTATTTATCATCGTCACCCAGCGCCCGGCGACTTGTAATTGTACGCCATATTGTTACCTTGAGTTATGGGCCCTGTGCGCGAATGTGGCCTCTTCCGCTTAAACTATGTCTACACCTACACGTACCTAAACTGCACGTGTAATATGTCCCGCAAACAAATTGGTAACACTATCTCAAACTTGCTTTCGCGACGAGCAAGACAGTTAACATGTCTAACCTATTGATTATATATCGTAATAAAATTAATTTTGCTTATTACATTAGTTTGCAACTGCCGTAGATTTAATGGCTGCCAGTAATAGAGAAATATTTATAAATTTAAATTGTATAGCTAATGAATCAGAAATATATTCGATCACACTTTAAGATTTCATTCCTTAAGAATGAACACAGCTATATTTCATTGGAAACATACCCCACGCAGGGCCACTAGACAAAAATCGCGTCGGCTACCCATATATTTCCCTTGTCAGTGTCCGAGGGACAATACAGTAAAGGATTGTAGAAAAGTGAGCATAAAACACGGCGCACGCGCATCGAGTAGCGTCGATCGAACATCAGCATTGTGACGAAGCTCAAACAACCGTGCGGTGGGCTCTTCCCAACTACACTTGAAAATCGTGAAATTACGATTGTAGTATATTTGAGTTAGAAGTAACAATTAATAATTAATTGCAATTTTTACAAGCTTTCTATTTAACCTACTTCGTATGTATGCATGTGTGTCTGTTCAAAATTTGCAAATCAAATTTGAACCAATTCCTGATTACCTAGGCAGCTGAAATTTTGCAAACTCGTTCAGTACTAAGGACAATACATTTATAGTATAGACATGAACTGATGCAGCAGCCAGGATTGTGTCCCCAAGAGGGATCTCGTCTACCGTTAGTAGCATGGATACGAAATTAAACCAGATCGATATATGATAATCATGATAAACTATTGCTATTAAAGATGATTTTTAAAAGTATTTTTAATGTAGAACTTTTTAGATTCTTCCTGTAACAATTACAAAATGTAATATAAAGTTAAATTGTACATGTCGGTTTCCCCTGGGCTTTGCTAGCGACAGGGACGTTGCCAGCCTCTCGTGGTATAGGGTAGTTCGGGAAATTGCAATATAATATCAAGCCAGTACAGGCGAATAGGTTATCAGAATGACTCTAGGCCCGATAACCTTAAATCTTCAAGTAAGGTGGTAATTACGGACCACTTACCCTCACATAAATCTTGATATTAAATTATGGTCATGTAACACGAGATGCTTACTAGTGAAAAGTAAACATGTATACAACTTGGCCTTCGCATGCAGTCTGTGAGATTCATCCGGGGTAATCTACAATCCCTCCTGCTCAAATTTCATAACCAACTTCTTATTAGGTAAAGACTCACCGGATTCTTCCAAGCGCCGACGATAAAGGTAACAGTCACTCACGGTCGTTGGTGTGCTAAGTGGTGGTGCATCTTCTCGGACGGTTGGTAGCAAAGTGACCTCACATTTTGATGGGCAGACCGTGAGATATATTATTGTAATCGTCGTCTCCGCGCCATTTCCGGTGACACCAGCGCCACCAGGTTCACGTCTTGTAGCAAACCGCGCACCACGGTATTCATGCTACTTTTAAATTATAAATTTCATCGCTAATTTATCGTATCCGTGTCATACATAATCCTTGTGACAATGCATTTTACGATTTATTACAAATACCCACAAACGATACATCGCGGTTACAGAGATACATTGGGAACTTATATTTTTTAGTTCCCGATGAATAAGTTTCCGAGTCACGGTTGTTTATTAAAAAGATTTGTTTGTCTGGCACATACCTACAACAATAATTATCTACATGTCAAAAGTAACACTTCAGTGCTATTTAAAATCTTAGCACCGCTCAATAAGAACTACTGCTTAATAAGTCACGCTTGACAAGTAGTCGCTTGTAGATGTGAAAATTCTAGTTCAAGAAAATGAAAACTTTTTAACAAAAAAATAATGACTTCACTGATCAGCCGCTATAAAGTAAAAAATAATTATATTGAAATGCTCGTTATTTTATTTTCTATGATCACTGTAGTAATTATTATTATTTCTATAATATGAAAAAATGTCTTTCACAGTCTGCGCTACAATTGAATATAAATCAATCTACATTATAATCACTGTTAAACATTAACGCCGACTTCAAAAGATATTTTTTCATATATTAGAAGTGAAAAGTATCACAAATTATAATGATATACAAGGCGGGCAAACCTCAACACAATGTGACATCTTACAGACCTATTAGCTTATTACCAATCGTCTCCAAACTGTATGAAAGGATTTTACTGCGTAGGCTATTGAAATCACTTAAAGAAAGATCAGTAATACCAGATCACCAATTCGGTTTCAGACAAGAACATGCAATCATAGAGCAAGTGCATTGAGTATGTAAGGTCTTTAGAAGAGCTATGGCACAAAAACATTATTGCTCAGCTGCATTTCTGGACGTGCAGCAAGCATTTGACAAAGTATGGCAAAAAGGTCTTCTTTACAAGCTTAAATGTCTGATACCACACCCGTACTATAGTATACTGAGATCTTACCTATCAGGTAGGATTTTTCAAGTCAGGGAAGGACTCTGCATCAAGTTTTCATTCCATATAGGCAGGAGTACCACAAGGCTCGGTCCTTGGACCTGTCCTGTAAACGATATACACCGCTGATCTACACAGAGTGACGACATTACTATTGCAACCTACGCAGATGGCACTGCAATACTAGCATGCAGAGAGTGTCCTATTGAGGCCTTAAGAGCACTACTTAAGAAATGGAGAATAAATGCCAGTGCATCCAAATCAGTACACATTACATTTACTTTACGAAGAGAAAACTGCCCACCTGTGACTTTCGGCTCAAGTCAAGTTCCGCATCAGTACTCTGTCAAGTACCTCGGAATCTAGATTGTAGACTAACATAGAAAAACCATACTCAAACCAAAAGGAATGAGATAAACATAAAGTGCCGGAACATGTACTGGCTCCTTGGTCGTAACTCAAAATTATCATCGAACTAAATGTTATTAATTTACAACACAATATTAAAACCTATCTGGTTTATAACCAACAACGAAGTTCACTCAAATCTGGGCGTGGTGACAGTGAGAAAAGAAATAGAAGAAAGCTGCACCAAATACAATGCCTGAATGGCTGAACACCCTAACACGTTAGCAGTGCAAATAATAGAGCCCGAGAGTGGGTAACGCCTGAAACGAAGAAAAATTCAGGATTATTAAAGTTTTTGTCAGTGGAGAGTTACTTATCAAGTCACTAAGCTATCAACACATCTGCTTATAGTCACATTGACTGTAGGCATGATGAAATATAAAAAAAAAATAGTAGAACCTTCTCTACACTTTTTCCATACAAACCCAACTGTGCAAAAACTACACCATCGTCTAAATATGTTATGCTATTCTGCTGTTTACCATGATTACAAAAAAACTACTAAACTGATTGCACTGAAATGACAATGGGACCAACTTGAAGGTATCCCCTTTTATTTACAAAAGAACCTCGTGAACCAACCACCAATAAAAAGATTTGACCTTCTTGTTTCTTCCCATGGGTATGGTAAAAGGCGAGGGACTTTGCACTAAAAACATCTATAGATTTGTACTTTAAAACGGCGTTGGTCTTACAAATGTCACGTGTGCTTTTCTGTATATTTGTAAAGATGAAACATGGATAGATGTTATTTCAGGTATTAGTGTTGGTGTTTCAGCTGACTAATCCAGCGGCAAATCGATAACCTTGGCACTTTTACAGATTTTCTGATCATATAAATATAAACACTATTGTTTCGAATATCTCTGACCACCCCATTTGGGATATAGGTCGTGATGTTATGTATGTATGTATAAATAACATGAAATAAATAAATATCTTTGAACATACACACAGCGCCAACTAGTTCCACATTAAGCAACTAGGCTGGTATTAAGGATGTCAGAATGATTGATATACTACATAAATACATTTATTGTACGGTGATGGGACGGTGCCAGCCTGTCGTGGTATAGGGTACCTCGGGTAATTGCAATATAATGTCAAACAAATACAGGCGAATACGATATCAGAATGACACTAGGCCCGATAACCTTAAATCTTTAAGTAAGGTGGTAATTACAGACCACTTACCCTCACATAAATCTTGTTATTAAATTATGGTCATGGAACACGAGATGCTTACTAGTGAAAAGTAAACATTTTTTCTCCTTGCTCAAATTCCATGATCAACTTCGTATTAAATAACGACTCACCGGATTCTTCCAAGCGTAGGTAATAGTAGGTAATCAGAGTCACTCACCGTCGTTGGTATGTTAAGTGAAGCTTCGACTCTTTATTTATATATATCCATAACTCCTTAACAATATCCATAACACGGGTACCCGCTGTCCGTATTCATCATACAATATATGCCCCTAGCGTGATTCGAATCCTCGACCTTTTAGAATAGCAGTTGGGGTTTCGAATATTACACCAAACAGGTCGAATTATATCCGTCGTATGCAAGCTATAAAAGACTGCAATTTTTTCAATGGCGAAGGTGGCCTAAACAGGAGTAAGGCTGATGATGGAGCCGCGATTTGTCGTTATTTGCGCACGCGGCGCGGACCGCATCGCCTCGACTTATGACGGGCGTTATCCGACATCGGTGCGCCTGCGCCGTCCGCACCTCGACACTCCCTAGATCCTGCCAGTGTCCACTAAAACAATGAGCTTTTAAACTTTATTATGACAGTCACAGAAAAACTTAATACTTATAGTATAGACTTCTATTTTATTAAATGCAAAAAAATATGAGGTATTTTACTTGTGGTATACCTATAGACTGGTCATGGAGCGCCGGTGGCTCGCGGTTAAGACACGGTCGCCCAATTTGAGAGGTTCGGGTTCGATTCCCAGGCAGGTCATGCACCAACGAGTTTTTAAATTTAATTTAATTACTTATGTGCATTTATCCGACTGCTCTTAAACGATGAAGGTAAACATCGTGAGGAAACCTGCATGCCTGACAAATTAAAATTCTAAGGCACGTGAAGTCCCCAACCCGCATTGGGTCAGCGTGTTGGACTATGGCCAAAACTCCCTCATTATAGGAGGGAAGGCCTATATCCCTGCAGTGGGATGTTTACGGACTGAAATGAGATGATGATATAGACTGGTCAAGCCACTGTTCTTGCTGGTACCTACCTATTCTGGAGAGGTGACCATGTACAGAGATGCGCAATGTGTACGATTAGGAATGTATAGACATGGCCATAGGGCCAGCAGTGGACGTGACGAGGCTGATGAGACTTTATTAGTGGTTAAGTTATAAGTCTTATTACACACAAATCCACCACCGTGCCTGACTGCAATATCAAGTTAAGAGTACATTTAACAGCTGCTTGTTTATAGTCTTTGGTACAAAAGTTATTGATGTAAATATTAATATGGTTCAATTTAGTTTTCAAATTTACGAGTCGGTTTAAGTATTCGATATCAATTATTAATATTCTGCGTCTTTGAGTGCGTACATATTTACAGCCACCGGACATCCTACTATTACTGTATAGGCAGTAGCAAACTCATTAAGTCAAAGTTCATTATTTCTACTCAATGTATTAACTTTAATAATGTCCAGAAGAAACATAAATTTGCGTGCATTTTGTATACAGGGCGTCCCAAAGTTATGGGACATGAAGGGGAAGTACCTTAAATATTGTAGATAGTGAATTTTGCTCAAAGAAGACTTTATGTTATTTTTAAAAGTTAGTAATTCTGCATTCATAGATTTTCTAAAAATTACTTGCTTCGGCTGGGAATCGAACCGACTTAAATGTGAAAAAAAAAACACCCTACTTTTATGATGCCAATCGAAAGAATAGCTAAAAAATAATAACTCTGCCTAAGTAACATAGTATTTTAAAAGAAAGGAACAACATAAAATGATTGAGTCAAATTTCAAGAAAGTTATTTATTGCCGACGACGTTCGAAAAGTAGCGATATTATCATTCCAAAGATAGCATTGATTATTCGTAAATAAGTACCCACTTCATAAAATAGGTACTAACATAGTTTTCCTTATTATAAGTGCACGTGTAGATGAAATGATAAAACTTGTATTTCAATACGTCCTCTGTAAGCTAGACAGAAGGCAAATTAAAAACAAAAATAAATAATTTGTAATTTGAAAATGGAACAGTTTATGACAGCGTTTGTTTGAATGCATACTTTTTAAGATATTTTAAAAAGAAGTGATATTTTTAAATGTTGTTCTTAAATTTGAAAATGGAACAGTATGTGCGAGCGTTTGTTTTTCGGATATTGATCTGTTTAGTCTCAATTCACTTACACAAGTGTTATTGTGTTAATTTATTGCGAACATGGCATATCAAGTAAGTTTTGATCTAATGGAAGCATATTTTTTGAACGATAAAGATATCTCTAGAAGTTTGCGGTGGTATGGCGTAAAATATCCTGATAGACAAATACCGTCTCGTAAAGTTTTGAAAAGGCTTGTGAACAATTTGAAAACTCTGGGACGTTTCGATAAACGCCCAAGAGAACCACAGCAAGAAAACCATACGATCAACGACGAAGAACTTGGTATTTTAATTTACTTTTCGGCTTTTCCGAAAGCATCGGTGAGAGAAGGAGAACATGAAATTGGAGTTTCAAAAAGTAAAATACACCGTGTATTAAAAAAACACGGTTTTAAGAGTTATGTTGAAGGACGATTGGTTCAAAAATTACTTCCGGGCGATACAGAAAGGAGAAAAAATTTCTGTCTTGATATCCAGGCACGATTGCTCGAAGATCCAAATTTTTTGGATAATATTATTTGGACAGACGAATCTAACTTTAGCAATAACGGTATGTATAACCGCAACAATAATCGTATTTGGTCTAAAGAAAATCCCCTACGAGTGACTGAAACTAATAACCAAGTGCGTTTTTCACTCAACTGTTGGTGCGGACTTTTAAAAAACCGGGTTTTCTTAATCCATTTTTACCAAGGAACCTTGAACACAGAAAAGTATTTAGGAATACTTCAAATTTTAAGGGATAAGATAAGAAACCATTCCGCGGCGGAGCAAGAAAACTTAATTTTCCAACAAGATGGAGCTCCGGCTCATAATAGTCGGAGAGCAGCAGATTTTCTAAATGAATGTTTTCCTACATGGATTGGTACAAATGGACCGATTAGATGGCCGGCCAGATCCCCGGACCTCACACCATTAGATTTCTTCTTTTGGGGATACGTGAAAGATATGCTATACAAAAAGCGATACGAGAACGTAGGCGAGTTGCAAACAGAATTGTGCCATATCACATCGAGTGTTCACCATAAAATGATTAGAAAATCAACAGGCAGCGGGCTCATTAAAAGATTGGCGATTTGCGTAAGACAAGAGGGATCACATTTTGAGCATTTAATTAATTAATTTACAAAAAAATACCTACTTAATTGACTACGGCAGTTTCATGTATGTTTTTTATTTGATTAAAATGATTAATTTCACGTTGTTCCTTTCTTTTAAAATACTATGTTACTTAGGCAGAGTTATTATTTTTTAGCTATTCTTTCGATTGGCATCATAAAAGTAGGGTGTTTTTTTTTCACATTTGAGTCGGTTCGATTCCCAGCCGAAGCAAATAATTTTTAGAAAATCTATGAATGCAGAATTACTAACTTTTAAAAATAACATAAAGTCTTCTTTGAGCAAAATTCACTATCTACGATATTTAAGGTACTTCCCCTTCATGTCCCATAACTTTGGGACGCCCTGTATATAACTGTAGTAATAGTAACTATTACAATGGAGACTTAATTTTTCAAATCAGCCACAAATGTCTCTGGATTCAACGGTACCGTAAAACCTAACCGTAACCCACCAGTTTTATTTACCAGTAGACAGTCCAGTAGAATAAATACGTGTATTAACATAAATCAATAGTTGACTGATTTGTACAAGAATCCTTCAAGTCCCAACACGTAGAGACCATTTTGAAAAATATCTAAGCCTAATTAATCCTGTAGGAGATGAAATCCAGATTGTTATAAGACAATCAGCAATAATGCTGGCGTGTTATAGCATTGTCGTTGATAGTCTTACATTATACCCGATCAAATCTTTTTAATATTATTTGTTTGGCACTATTATAACTGAAAGTAAATAGTTATGGTCACTGTAATAATGGCTCGATGAATTTTAAAAAACAAAGTGCCATTAAAAATTTAATATTGTTTAAATGTATTGCGAAAATCGCGATGGTGGGTCCGAGGAAGCGATTTATGTCGTCGAGGTGTGCAAGCGGTGGCGACCGAGCCCTTTGTTGATACTATCGGTTGTGCATTATTTGTACATCATTACCTTCGATACGCATATGCATATTGATACTTTAAAGCAACAAGGAAATACCAGGAAATTTATTTCATTCATTCATGATTAAGTAGATATAATGAACACAGATGTAAATATTATGAAAATAATTAATTCGTTCCATAGTAATTCCTATAAAGTATAAGAACGTCTGATCAAAGCATTGCTCTATATGGAAATGAAACGTGGACTATGACACAAGAGATAGAGAAAGATTAGAGGCATTTGAAAGTGGTGTCGGCGAAGAATGGAGAGAATAAGTTGGATGGAAAGAAAGGCCAATGAAGATGTTCTACAGATAGTTAATGAGAACAGAGTGTGTTTGAACATCATTGAAAACAGAAGGGAATGATGGTGGGTCATCTGATACGACACGACAGCTTTATCAAGAACATCATGAAAGGAAAAGTGGAGAGGAAGAGAAGAAGACCTAGAAGATCATACATAGTACAAGTAAAAGAAATAGTAAATGCCGTCTTGTAGCAGAAAGTCAAAGGAAATGCGGAATGTAGAGAAGGGTATCGTTCAGAAAGATTTCGATATCAGGTATAACTCTATCTCTTCAATTTAAGAGCTATGCTCTTGTCGATGGCTTCTTTTCAATGTGACCTACGTGATAAGGTAATAAATCTATATTATCGCGTCATCATCATTATCATCATAATTTTCAGCCACATGACGTCCACTGTTGAACATAGGCCTTCCTCATAAATGTTCGGAGCGACCGGTTGGAAGCGGTCTGGGTCCACCGACTATTCTGTACATATTCGTTTGACTTTAATATTATGAAGATTTTACTATTACAACTTTTGCAGTAAATAAAATGTTAAATTTAAGCTGTCCTGACGCACAATTTACTGATTTCTTATTCACTGAAGGGTTTGATGATCTGTCTGCGAGTGAGTGAGTGAATTAGTCAACAATCGTGTGCAACAAAATCAGCCAGTTTGTGGGTCCAACGATTCGTATCTCAAGATTTAATAAACTTATAATTTTGTACATTGAAGATGTGTACATAAGTATCTTGTTATTTGAATAAAACAGTACATGCGTATATTAAATAGTTACTCAGGTGGAGTACATGCAAGAGTAGATGATGATGTCTAGGATGAAATGGTTCTTGTACTATTTAGTGCATGACGTATGATCGACACTACTTTATGCTTAGATATTTAAACAAAAACCTATGTTGTGAAAAATAGTAAATAGAGAGTTACTTCCTTGCGGTGTAGAGCCTAGAGCAGCGCCAGTGCAACCTATAATAACGCGAGCCGCAACGTTATCTTGACGATCACAGCCGAAATCAATTTTAAACAAACTCTAGCCACCCTACAATTATCATTGTACGGAACAATGCGTGGCCACTAAATATCGCCCCAGTGTTAGAGGTCACGCGATAATGGACGGTTCTTTTCGGATCGCACGAGATACAATCGCGATGATTTGTTGATTGTATACAACTTTAAATATTGAAATTAACATTCATTTGTGATTTTTATCTGCTTGCCTGAGCGGGCAGCATTGAGTGAAATCTCTATGAATTTATTTAATCAATAGACATTGAATTGATTTATCGTGAATTTATTAATAAGCTAAGGCATTCACTTATGAAATTGAGCAGCACCAATGTCTTAGATAATATCATTTAAAATCACTTAGCCTGATGATGTCACTTCTGTACGAGGGGAGGATAATATTGCTATTACGAGTACATACATTCCACGAATATTTCAAAAATATATAAAAACAAGTTGTGGTCAGAGTACTTACCTATACCTGTTATTCCGGGCTGTACCAACTGGTTAAATTTCTTTCCATCGATCAAATTCACACCATTGAAAAATACATGTGATAGTTGAATAATATAATATTCAACGAATTATTTATTTTGGCGGAGTCGTACAGAGAGTTAAAAACATATAGAGGTGTCACGACGCCTGGGTGGTCTGTCACGGGCGGGCGTGTATGCAATTTCCGCACATCCCAAATGAGGCAACCCGTTAAAACGATCTTGCACTCTTATGCAAATACAGAGGTCGCACCCTCGTTTTAATTCAGTAGGAAAGATCATTATTGTCCCCATTCACTTCTACAAGGATATTTTCTTATTTATACTTATAAGAATATTTATAAAGAATTGGTCTGCTTAGGGTGCGATAGAAAATCAGCTCTTATAAGCTAAGTCGTTTGCCTTTTGCTGCTACGGTACTTCAATGAGTGTTTTATTATATTATTTATTCAACACTTTGTTGTATATGTGTCGAAGTGGCGATAAAAAGTTTCTTTCTTTCCTTTCTTTCTTTTCTTTCTAACCTAATACAACACTGACATTTATTAGTATGGCATAGTACATAACACATTTCTAAATAAATATATGCTTAAAATGCTTAAATAATAATTAATCAGGCAGAATATATTTTTCCAAATAATATTTACTTATCATCATCAGCCCGTAAACATCCCACTGCGGGGATATAGGCCCTCCCTCGTTTATGAGGGAAATTTCGAAAATTCTGGAACTATATTGTTCAGCGCAAAAACCTACCAAGTGCGTGTCGGGCCACGCGCAGTGCAGGGTTCCGTAGTTAGCGTAACAATATGTGGACTTAGAGATCCCTCGTCGTCGTTTGATAATTAATTTTCAATGGGAAGTACATTTGTACCTATCGTCCTACGCTTACTTAGATTTGATACTTTTTCTTTTAACTTCGTTATAATACTATCGTGAATTTTTCTACGTATCCAAAACTAACTGTTTAGCTAGCAGAGAAGGTGATACTTACTCTAACAAAAATTAGCATTTTAAAGCTCAATATTCTTAAACTGATCCCTGAATCAAACAGTCCAAGATAACCTGTAATATTTTTAGCGACCTATTTACGTGTAGGGGACCGTGTACCCTATAAAAATTTTTGTCAACATTTTATTTTATCACTATGTGAATGTAATTAATATGTATGTATATACCCGTAAAAAACTATAATAATATAAATTATATAATATATATCATAATACGAGCCTTTAAGCTAAGCCGTGGACAGTAAGACAGGTTGTTGTTCCTTGTTGACTACTGAACCATAAAAATAGCAAGTAACAAATACCCAAGTAATAACGACATCGCATCGCATCGAATATACAGAGGAACCAAGATTAATATTGTTACAAGTAATTCTTGGATTAACCAATCTCAGTTGTAATCACTTCAGTCAGAGCAATTACCTACTGAAAACCGCTTAATCGCCATTAAAAAATGGAATTTTGGAATGCTGAAAACTGGTAATTGCCAACCATTTTGCGGACGTCGCTAGCCTCTCCGGGAGTTCTTTCTATGGTTTTGTATTTTTTTTGCATTAAATTTGTAATATAAAACGCTCACCCAAACAATCACACTATTCATTTCTATGTGTACCTAATGCCTAGATTTATCAAAACACATACAAAGTTTAAGTACCATTTAAAGTAAACTGGTCGTTTCTATTAAAATAGAAGAAGCAAACATTGATTTATTGTTAGATCGGGTCCACAGCAGCCCGGAGCTTCGCGTTGCGGATAGTAAAATTAAAATTGACGATCATGTAAACTTTATTAGACGATGCATAAAAATGTTGAGTAAATCAAAGAGTGCGCTAGTATACTGCATGACACCGCATGATCTAGTATCCGGACACCGTTAACACTTTATTGCCTTTCATAGTTCTTAAGCCACAAAGCAATCTGAACTGGAAGATTCTTTATAATAGCAACGGTATTTTGGAAAAGACAATCCCATCAATAACATTTTATGTAAAAATGTGTAACCCAGACTGAAAATTTGAAAATGTGTGAAGTTATGAGATCTACTGTAGAGCCAAAAACCCTATTAACACATTTCTTTGGTCACAGGAAGTTATTGAACAAACTAATATTTATTGTAAATTATGAAAGTGTGGCACTACAGGACAAATTTTGGGTAACTTCCAATTAATTTGAGCGACTGGCTATCTTATCCCAAACAGCCGGAATACAGAAATGCTATCAACATTGCTACTTGGCGGCAGACTTAGATAAGATGGTGAGAGTTAGTCAGACAGAGATTAAAATGCCCTACCACCAACAACAGTTATTATATTTTTCTATAGATCAGCCAATTTTTTTTTCAAGATTTCAGTGTTGCAACCATAGTAAAAGTTGGGCGTATTGTACCCACTCTCACTTTGTAAAATTTCATTCTTGTGTTTAATAAAACTAGTAGTATTTCTAATAATAATATACAGATGTACCTATTCATATACTTATTATTTATAAATTATGAAAAATTAACATATTGTAGGTATCTAACTAGGTCCCATGTACTTGGACAGTCCGTACTGTAACTCACAACTCTTACCGCATCTTGTAGTTGTCACCCTCCATGATATCTGTGTACATTGCACCATTCCGAGAAAGTAAATTACTTGTCCCGATCGTAAAATTAATGCCTTATACGGTAATACGAGTACTTCGGGATGTCAGTGTCAATTTTTATGAAGCTCTCGGTCGATATCAGGACATATCAGAATCTATATTACAGGAGATACCTTACCTTCATAAACAAACAGGTCGGTCGGTCGATCTATCTGAATATTGACACCTACTGATAAAATATTATGGAAAAATATGCTTTCCGAGAACATTTTTTAAGCGAATGAATTGTGCTCGTCCAAGGTGGTATTATTAAATTAAATTGCATTTAAACGAAATATTTACGAGAGTAGTAATTTTTCAAGTCCAGACAGGCCCCGCAGCGAGAGCGGTGCGTGCTTTAGCTCGCTGCTTTCCTAGGATAAGGCCGCTCGGCTTGTGCCTACCTGCAATAAGTAATTTCGTTTCGTAACAAATCCGACAGTTAAATTTTCATCGACTCTAATCTTATATTATTCGTAGTACAGTTGGCGTCGTAATACTTATTCATGTAGCATATTTTTTATATGATTGATGGTTACATACTGTCTATTCAAGTTATATTCCATCAGTAGTTTAAAACAACCAGATGATTATTTTAGAATAAATATTATAGACGATTATATTTGATAACTGAGGATAGCATGCTGTACTAACCATAAACAGTAATAAACAGTAGTAAACAGCTTTATAGAATTAATTTTGGCGTCGATTATCATGCGAGTTGCGGTCTGATACTTCCACTACTCGCTCCTGGGGAGTTGTCACCTTACAATTGCGCTAGATACCATACAATACGCTTCGCATACGCGTATCAAACACGAGTCACTAGGAAGTTAGCCTCGTGTATGAAATGTATTCTTTAATTTCTGCGATCTGTGGATCTTATTAGAGTAAAAGCTTCATATGGAGTAGGTAGTCTTTGTATCTTCAATAAAATGCTAAAATTTATCATTATTAACCTGCAACTTACTTATAACATACCTACTATTCTTTTCCCTTTCATCGGGTGTGATAGAATAGGATTAACCAGCATCTTCCCTGGAGTATCGACAAGGTGTAAGGTTATTAACGGGTAAAAAACATGTAATTGTCAACCAGCCTGCCTTGGAGATAGGAGTCTAACAGTAGACATTTATAGGCTATTGAAATGAGAATTGTGATTTAAAAAATTACAGGTAACCTACTAGTATTTGTCCAAAAATATTAAGTTTATTTTAATATTTGCGATTAACTTTTTACATAAATAAGTGATATTACATGCAGTATTCAACCAGTAGTTAGCTGACTCTACGGTGCCACTCATCACAGCAGACAGATTCAATAAGCAAGCGTTATACGCTCGTAAACACATCACTGGCTCACCTGCCATCATCTCTACATTATTACTAAAATAAAATAAGAAAAATCATAATGCTGTCTTACATTTTTCTCGATAATTATGTACCTACTAAAAGAGACTGTAACTTATAGTCATTTCAAATTAAAATCTAGTAGTACCTTATAAAAAGGCGTACACGACGTACTTCAAATGAATCAAGGTTAATGTTGAAAAATCCGGGCAATTTTACATTTCGAGGTACGGAACCCTAACAAGGTCAGATTAGGTTCAATTGGTGGTGATTATATTATTTTAATGGGACTTATGAAAGTGGATGGAACGGGAGAGTTTGTGTCAGAAACTAGCAATAGCACTTTGTCTACTGCTCCGGAATATAGGCATGAAGATTGTCATGATAGGTCTGTATGGATAAATATAATACAAAAGTATCATTAATCACTATTAACTAATTAGAATCGCTTCAAAGCGCGCAATTCTTTCCATCCTAATCCAGAACCCTACCGGTGAAAATACTCAAATCCAAAAATAATATCACTAAAATCATATTTAGGGATTTTTTTGTTACAGATCAAAGGTATTTTATTTATTCAGGAAACAATCAATATTTCATAATTAATATTACATAGTAATAAACCTGAAATTCCACAGACTGTTATTCCAATTAAATTGATGCCTGAGCTCAGTACAATTCAACTTGATGTTGTACTCAAATTACTTTAAAGTTACTTACGTATACAAATACAAAATATTTATTATTATATGTGCAAAAAATACTTATACCATAACAATTCTTTGCGTACTTCATTTCATAGCAATATAATCCTCGGCTATACCACGCTATACATAGAAGGTTTTCGTAGTACGAGTAATTATAGTTTTTTGCTCGGAGCATTATCTCACGCAGAAAAAATGCATTTATAAAAATCTTCCAATTCAAGAAATTGTATACTGCATATCCATATTTTCTCTGACAAGTTATTGTTTGCACAGCCAATGTTTAGTTTATAATAAAACACCCTTCGCTGCTCCTAAAGGATACCTTGTTAATCCGAAGATAATGACTGTTTACACTTGTTAAAGTAAGAACAATGTCGAAAGGGCACGCGAGGGCACGCTAACTAGTATGAGCTGACGAATGTGTACCATTGCGCTTGCGTCGCCTACGGCCATGTATAGGCCTGCCTCTAAAGTAATGCGAAAAGAGCTCAGTGCCAGACTTAGGCGGTGTTTGGGAAGGCAAAATGAACTACTAAAATTTCTAATTACTTACAGATTACCCAGAAGACTGATGATATAACCGGCCCGCGCCACATGCGTTCCTAGAAAATGTATGTATGTATTTATGTGTGTCCGACTAATTAAAGTAGTAAATCAGGAAGATATCTTAATATTCCTGTTCACAAATGTGTTGGTAGATGTATTCAAGGTAATAATTTTTTGACACGAGGTATATATGGTCTTTGGTGCCGTTTCCTTCCCAAAAACTCGGCCTGCTCCGTCTGCTGGAATCTTCATGAGTGATTATCCCCTAAAGCAGCTTATAGATATAGCTCAGGAAGAGATGGTCTTACAGTTTTAAGATAAAGTTTTGTGTCCTTTTTAAGAACAAAACCACAATACTGCTTCATGCCTCCGGTATTCTCTCATTTTGTAGGGCAGAGTTGAAAATTCGCTTAAATCTCTCTGAGAACAGGTTTACCCTGTTTTCAGTTGCTCCAAGGTTACTACATTATTTCCAATGCCATTTCCATTTTTGAGCTGTTTTAGGGTCAACTTGATTTCATGTCTCTGTTTACAGGTTGACGGGCATGAGTGTCGTATAACCAGCCATAGAAGTTTATAATCTGAACAAGAATTTTTACCTTAGACACAGATAACGGCATTGCCATACGAAGTTTGAACTTCCTCAGATGGCTTCTCCTAAGTTACTATACGTACATTTTAGGGAACGGTTATTGCGGGTTTTGTAGAGGGAATGAGCAGTTATTAGGGAACCATCAAGATTAAAAAGCACTACCATTTAGTGCCACGCCACTAAATAATTGGGATTTGGTTAATAATTAGATATTTGTTACAAGAAAGGAAGTATACCAATTGATATACTTTGGTAATTACAAAATAAACTATTATGCACAAGCTTAATTCTTTGCAACGATTTCACAATCAACAAAGCATTAAAAATTATTGCTATTTCGAGTACAATATAAATCTAGAAAACAGCACACTCAGGCCCTGTACGTTGAGATATCTCAGAACCCTCACACAGACCATCATTCACGGCCCCAGAGGAGATTATTTCGTAAAAGCTTACGGGAGATCATTACCGCGTAATACCTACCATAAATCGATCCCGCATAATTAAGATGCTAAAATGTAAAATGCGCTTTAATCTTCTGATTATATTTATTTTGGGTTGGATTTTCGTATCAACTACAGGATTAGGGTTCAAGTAATATTATTTAAAGGAACCGCTATAGGATATTCATAGCAAGAAAAGTTCTTGCATCATCCTTAATTATTTAGGTATATTAATTTATATGTTTTTTCTCCATTTAGGTGAATTTCTCAATCAGCTGTCATTGATACAAAAGGATTCAAATCTAGATCAAATGCCAAATATCTAGACTTCCATGTTTAATCAGAACCGATATGTGTCGTTTTTGTATACCGACTCATACTTGAACAATTTCAGACGTTTTCCTTTAAGGGCACATAAGCTATTTGCAAATATATGAAATTGCAAGTCTACTGGAAGTGGTTTAAATGTTTTGATAATCTTTCAGTAAGTGAGTGAATCAGTCAGTAAGTGAGTGCAAAAATCTGCTTTTTTGAAGGTTTTTAGTAACTTTAATAGTTTCTGAGATAATCAGAAACTATTAAAATTACTGTTTAAAAAATTGGAATATTGTGTAATGATAAACATCACATTACCTGAGTGAAAGAATTTTTTTGTTGTGTGTTTTCTTTTAGAAAAACCCTGTTTGAAATTAAAAAATAAAACTTTTTTTTATTAAAGCACATTGAGTAATTAATCATGGTATAATTGTAACAGGAACTTGATCGAAAGAAAAAGACTTAACCAAACTTAAACAACGATTTATTAATAAAAGGTTTATATTCAATATAATATATCTCCTCCCCTGCCACGAACATGTGCGGAGATCCTCCTGGGCATACTTAGAATCAAGTTATCCAGCATTTCTTGGGGTAACCTGTCCCATTCTTGAATAGCGTCTTCCCTGAGCTCTGGCACTGTCTGGGGACGTGGCTAACGATTCCAAACAGCTTGCTTAACAGCATCCAATGCGTGCTTTATTGGGTTTAAATCAGGCGAGCCGGCAGGCCAATCTAACCTTGTCATGTCGTATTCTCAGAGAGTAGCATTGACGCGTTGAGCTCGATGTGCGGGCGCATTATCATCGAGCAGTACAAATTGGTGCGCATGGTTTACTGGGAATGGTGTGACAATTCCATCAATAGCCACTGCTTTATACAAACATGTCTGCTGTCATGAAGCCTCGATACGGGATCAAAGGCGTTCTAGCTCCAATAGCAACCCAAACGGACACCGATTTCCCGCCTTGTTGAACTGTTCCAGTGGCAGTTCTTTGCCTTTCAAGGTCTCCTGGTCTTCTCCAGACACGGACACGTCTGTTATCTGGATGAGTACTAATTCGCGATTCGTCAGCGAAGAGACAGTTTAGCTAAATGTTTTCTTCTTCATCTTCTTCATTTTGCCGAAACCTAGCCCACTGTAATCTCCGTCGTTGACGTTGCCGAGAACGTTGCTTGTAATCCAGCCTGGTGCAAGCAATTCCAAATGGTCTGAGTGCTAACTTCAAACCCAGAGGCGGCCTGAACTTCTGCTTTATTTTAGTATTGTTGGGTCACGGGCTGCTAGCAATCTACCATAGCGCTTTTGGGCAGCAGTAAAAGCAGTTGAGCGACCACTGCGAGGTCGGTCAGCTAAATTACCTATTCAGTGGTACCTCTGCAACGTGGTCACGACACAGGATTGGGATATAGCAACTCTGCAGAGTCGCTAGTAGCAATGCATACTATTTCTCTCGTGGTGTATCCTTCTTCCCTCAAAGTTACTATTCTTGCTCGTAAAACTTCTGATAATCCTCTTAGCATTTTTTCAATCACAACTTTCAGTGAAAAAGCATTTAAAATTCGTTAAAATTGACTAAATCAGATTTTTGAATGAGCGTAAGCTAGGACTGAAATCATTTTTATATGGAAAAACAATTGATTTTATTTTTATATTCCAATTCCATAAATAAAGAATCTAAAAAGAAGAAGAGATTATAATACAATCTACCGAAAAAAATTTCAAAGGGATCGCAAACCTTTTTTGATGTGTATATGTCAAATAGTAATAGTACGATATAATACGTACGAACAGCCAGTTTCTTTTTAGAACTTGACCTGCACACTGTATTGCGCTTCGATCATGTGTTACTCTTGCTGAAATTTTAAACTCATTACAGGTTGAATTGTTACAGAAACGATGTCAATAAAACCTAAAGCTAAAAATAAATCTAAATAAAATACTGATTGTTTGTGTGGATCTAATAACATTTATGTATATAAATATGTTTTTAATTTCCGTAAGACATCAAAAAAATTAGGGCCCTAAATTTGATTCCCCTAAAATCTGCCGCCCTAGGATCCAGCCTATTTAGCCTGCTGGTAAATCCGCCACTGCGCATGTGTACAGACCGTCCCAGCACATCATTAACTAAATATTACTCCTAAACTAGTAGAACTTACCTAGCTGTGGTCATTTTCCTTTCATTTTGTTTTCAATATTTTTTTACTCCACACGGGTAAGCCAATCATAAGAGCACTAGTTAAACTATGTGTTTTTTAACGAGCGAAATTTATCCGTAAGCAATTGATCTCAGTAGATGCTTAATCAGCCTGCTCTTGAAGTTTCCAAGATTGCAGGACATTGTAAAGACTGGCGCCAGAAGGGAGTTCCGTTGTCTTGGCTGTTAGCATTATGAATGAAAAGTCAAACCACTTAGTGCGAAAGTTCGGTATGTCAACGATATACGAAATGTTGGGTGTGGAAACCCTCCCTACGCCTGTGTATGAACCCAAGATTGCAAAGCAATGGTGGAATAAATTTGTATAATTCCAACGCACATTCATCCTATAAAAGAAAAATATTCCAAAATGTTTATGATGTCTATGATAGAATACAGTAAGTTACATTTCAATTAAGACATCCTAATACAAACTCAACTGTTACAAGCAATATATCACTTATTGAGCAACCGGACATCATAATACTCGTCTCGAACACGTTTCTGCGTAGTAAATAAGATACTTTACAATTTGCTTTGATAAATGTGTACAGGAGCGGCGAACACAGTTAACCCGGGGGCTCATGCAAAATAATTAAAACTACTTAACATTCAAACAGAAAGTCAGCGCGGTAGCCAGTTTGCGGCTCATTTAGCGAGCGGGCCGGTCGGCCGCTCCGACAACCATTACTCTCCCGCGCGATTGATATATTCTCTCTCGACATGCGATCGGCGACACGTCAGTCCACCTACCGCTCGGCGCAGGCGCAGTTCCCGGTCGCTACTGCAGCTCTTATAAACAAACAAACGGCCTACAACCTACAATAAATATTGTATCCAACTCTAACGCCGCACGTGACCATAAATTCGAAACTTCTTTTATTGGCGTCAGTCGAGCCACGTAGAAATTGACTCGTAATTGCTAATGAACCTAAAATTGCTATAACCATTAACTTCGCTCGTAAGGTTTAATCTTAGATTTAATAGGAATTTGTAAAAGGTATCACTATAGAATGTAAGGTATGGACTTATATTGAATTTTGTCGATTGCAATAGGCAGGTTCCTATTTCATGTTATCCATTATGAACTAGTTATCAATAGCATTATGGGATAATGTTATTGTATTCGAGTAAGTATACAAAGTTCGGTGCTATAAAATGTGACATGAAAGCTACACCACAATGAGAAGTTGACTCTACCGGTTGGACTTTACTGAATCGAAGCCTCTAAAAGATCGAACACATAAGTCGACGTCAGATTAAATACAAATATTTACATGTGTACAAAAGAAGAGAGATAAAGGTTTCACCTTTTACAAGCAATTTGAGGTTATTTATCATGTCGAGAATCGAGAGGCGCGCGATGCGCCTGCACCGCTCTGCTCTTGCGCCGACTCAGTTTTGGTGCAGCTTCTTTATACAGAAGCCATTATAAGTATCAGTTTCAGATCATAGATCATATACACATTTATTATTTGAAGCGAGTCCGGGATATGGGGGGTCCTGTCGCATGGGATACTCCATTCATTGTTGACTTTTTATTGTCGCGTGTATGTCACAATTTCCGTGGACCTGACCAAAGACCTCAGACATAAATATCGGAGAGAAGAATGTCCCGGTTCGGATCTATGGGTATTTCCGTGATGACCAGGAATGTATTTAAATCATAACATGTACGTCGAAGTAGCTTAATCTTTATTTTTATGATTATCGTAAATTTCAATTTCATTTTAATAACTTATTTACTTTTTGTTGTGTTTTGGAAATTTAGAAATTAATCTTAATAATCCTTTTGTAGCACCATTAAATGATTTTCTGGTTTCAAAATATTTCTCTGTAGCATATTTTAATTCCTAAAGTTATGAAATATTACTCGTTATGGGAGATTATAACACCGTGCCTAATTATACTTGAACTGGTATACGATTATACATTTACATAATTTTTATCATGTTGTAGAAATAAAACAATATTTATGGTGTAGTGGAAATTTCATTAACATTTCAAAATAATAATAATTGTTAACCCCTGAGGCTATTCTTTATTTCATACTTAGATTCAATAAAATACAGGTACCTATATACGTATTGCCTATTCATAATTTTTTTATCATCGTTATTAATTAAGTTGTCAATGTCACATGTGAAAAAGTCACATAAATAATGTTAGGACTGATCGTGTCCATACAAATTTATAGATACATATTTCACTTTTCTTGTCAACTCTACAGTCGTCAGAAAAGTCATGTATCCACTTACGAAACGCGCTCAATCGTATAATAAAATGTTAATAAAGTGTGTAAATCAAGATAACGTCAATGGCTAAGAGTGTTGGACAACGAAATGGTGAGAAGAGGTGAAGAAATTGTCTCACGTTCGCTCCGAACATTACTTGGCGGGCTTGACTCTCGGGTAGATGCTAGACTGTTATACAAACCTGGGCAACCGCTATTACTACACATACCAATTAACTAGCAGCAAAATGTGTTTACCTTACCTATCAGTAATTATTGATACGTACTTAACTTTTGTCACTTGGATCAACTGATTTGTAGAGTAGCTGGAGATGCGAGATATTTCTATAACTGGAAATAAAATAGCTATAGACTATTAACAGGTGGTTGAACCAATTTTTAATACAACTAATCAAATAAATTGTAACCTTGAATTATGGTTTTTCAACGCCGTGCCGCCTTATACGTCGCGATTTAAAACTAACTTAAGGAAATACGTTTTACATCGGATCGACTGTCTACTGATTTGAGTTGAACTGTAGTCAAAATATCTAATAAATTACTTGATGGCTCACTCATCAAGTTTTGGTGAGACTAAAGGCCGGTTATTTGCGTGACGGTCCAGTATAATTTTTTAGTTAGTATAGTAGAAAGTAGAAGTAGAAAGAGAGCGTCGGTGGCTCAGCGGTTAAGACGCAGTCTCCCAATTTGGTAGGTCCGTGTTCGATTCCCAGGCAGTTAATGTACCAATGAGTTTTTAAATTTAATTTAATTACTTATGTGCATTTATCCGACTGCTCTTAAACGGCGAAGGAAAACATCGTGAGGAAACTGCATGCCTTAGAAATAAAAATTCAAAGGCATGTGAAGTCCCCAACCCGCATTCGGCCGGCGTTCGGCCCATACTCCTTCATTTACGAGGGAAGGCCTATATCCCTGCAGTGGGATGTTTACGGAATGAGATGATGATAGTAGAAAGACGAATTTTGGATCGATGTTCTTTTTCAATTTTTTTATGCACAACGGGTTTGCACTTGACCTCAATCACACCTGATGTTAAGTGAAGATGAGGCCGAAGGTAAAAGCGTCCTGACACGGAAACCTATTCTATCTATTTGGGGCACTGGCTATCTTATTTCTCACAAACGGAATACAACAATGGTATTAACTTGGCTGTTTGGCGGCAGACTTAGATAAGTTGGTGGTAGCTAGCCAGATGGACATTTAAAATGCCTTACCACCAACCAAACCGGGTACTAAATATGTACCCCGCTGGGAATCGAACCCGTGACCTCCGATTCATAAACTCGATGTTGTTCACTTTGAGCCATGGATGCGGTTAAAAACATTTTTTTTTGTATATTACTGGCAATATTGCCATTAAATTGCGCCCGCAATGCCACACACGAACAGCCTATAGTCTAACATTACGAGCGGCGCCAACGTCTACCCGGACTGCATCTAATGCAATTCGACGCGGGATTTTAGTATAAATATTATACAACATTACTATTATTTCGAAACTCACCATTGTATTAGATGTTAGATGTAAAATTTGCCTCGTAAAAGTTATGAAATTCCATATCGGAGTTATATTATACAAACGCATTTAAAACAAAATTTTATTTTAATAGGTAAATCGTATAGCTATGTAAGTAAGTATTTGTCGACTGCAGAACCTTCTTTGGAAATAATTAGTATACCCGGCGGCAAATTAAAAGGTAGCTTTGAAAAATTATGACGAATGTTAGCGTTCGCCTGTATTATAACTACACTACTGTGGCTGCTACTGTGTATGTTTGTTGTCTTACTTATTATCTAGTCAATCATTGGATATAAATAGATAGATATCCGACAAAATGTTTGTTAAAATATGTAACATACGAAATATGTAGATAACAAAAACTTAAGATGCAATATTTTATTTTCTGTTGGTTTAAGATCGCATATAAATTTCGTAATGAAATGTTCTTTTATTCCTAACCAACGCCTTGTAACGTTTCATGAAAACAATAATATTACAGAATGTAACTAAATTCGTGTAAATCTTGACAACAGCTAAATTCACTCCTGTTTACCAATCATTTTTCGCCAAGAAACCAATCGCATTCGACCGATATTTTTCGATTTCCACACAATGTAGTCTGAGAGAACTGTATAATTTGTAGCGAAAAATTATTATTATTACATGTAAAAAGGAATGGAGTTACCCGTTTACAGAAATTCGATAACACCCGGTATAGGTATTCTCGTCCATAATTTAAAATTTACATTCATATGGATCATCTCTGTTTTTAAATTACCAAGACCTAGGATATCACTATTGTTTGCAATAGTAAACTGGTAAACAACATATTAGATCAGTGATGGATGGGAGCATAATTATTTGTAAAAGTCTTGTAATCTTTCATGAATATAATAGGTTCATACATATACCTATACTCTCATTTTTTAGTATTATTATTCACATTATTCAAATCTGCATTTATGCTTGTATACCGTCGCGACCTATATAGAGACAAACCCTCTGAGTTTCTCGCTAGCTCTTCTCAGTAGTGGTCGCGTTCCGAGCTAGTGGTAGTTTAAAAAACAAATGACGTTCATAAGTGCATATTGTATTACCTACATGAATAAATGATTTTCATTTCATTTCATTTCATTTCATTTCATATACCTTAAATTCGGTGGTCAGAGACATCTCAAATTTAAGTATTGGGGTGTAACAATGCTTGTAAGAACATCCACGATTCACTTTTCGAAATATACAGAAAAGCACACTTCAGAAGGGTGAGCTCATCGCAAGTCTACAGATGTTTTCGACCGTTTCACAAAAACAGCATTTTTTTTTATCCACAACTGGTTAACTCTTGACCTCAACCACACCTGATTTGTTAAGTGAAGATGAGGCCGAAGGTGGTAGCGTGGTTGCGTTCTGACCCGGAAACCCCATCTTATTTGGGGGACTAGTTATCTTATCTCTTATCTCTAATTAGACGGGTAGGTTCCATTTTTTTTACCCCCCGGAAACATTTGTTGTTAAATTTGTTACTAAATTAAGAAGACCTAATCGGAGATCACTAAACTGCATGTTAACGTTTGTATTGTTTTTTCGTAACATTAACCACGCAATACTGACTTGCGGGCATTTGTTTTATTTTGAAAATTTGACCTAACTACGAGTACCTAAATTTTTCCAACAAATGACATTTCACTTCAAAAATATTTGGACACTGATAAATTAGCCCTATAAATCGCATTAGTCTCATAAATGTAGTTCCAAAGCTTAAATAAAGAAAATATTGGGTTAGGTTGTAACTGCATTATTTTGTATCTGTGTAATAAAGACAAATAAATAGAATTAAAAAAAAATATAAAACTATATTATTCTTTTGAATAATGTAATAAATTTTATTTTATATGCGTACATAAATCGTTGCATCGAACAACTTGGCCATGTGTACACACCTTAAAAGACTTGTAACTGGTGTATTGATTTGAATAACAGACCCTGTACCTGTGACACCTCCGCTATATGAGGACATGAATATAAACAATACTTTGTTCTATATAACCTTGATTACAAAGTATAATGGGGATACTTTACGATGTGGCTAAGTTTTCTTCAATGGCTGTCTCTGTAATGCTAACATTGTTATATTTATTATGGGGGACCGTTAGATAGGTTGTATTTACTGTCTATAAAAGGAAGTTGTCATTCAGTTGTAAGCATACATAGTTCGGTTTGGAATTGTTGTGAAAAGATTATGTTTCGAATAGTTGTACTGTTTTTAGTTTATGCCATAAAGTTTTACAAAATCTACCTAAAGTGAAATAAATGTCAATGTATTTTGTTGCGGACGTGGTTGATACGATGAGATGATAATTATTGTTCATAATAATAATAATAAAGTCAAGACCTTTATCCCAAATGGGATGGTCAGAGATATCCCAAATTAAAGCTTTTGGATGAAGATAAATTAATGATAATTACGCTTTAGATTTTAATCTAAATAAATGGCATACAACTACTATCTGTAAATAAAATTATTGAACAATTTGATTACAATATTAAAAACCAAAATAAAGTATAAACATACATTTATATTATCACGGTACACATTAAATTACTCATGAATTTAAAGTATTTTATTGTCATTTCGAAGTGAAAACAATATAAATGTCTTTTATGTCATTGTTGATTTATATTTTATAGGTGAGTTGTGATTTATATGGGGCGAGTTATAAGAATCGACGCTGCGCTCGCGCCTGCTCCTCGACTACAGTTCTTTAGTCCTGCCATAATTGAATAACGGGGAAAATAGGTGCATATATCGCAGTCGAATAGTAAATAGGTAGAATCATATATTACAGTGACAGCATTTTAATTTAATTTCCCTAAAGCATTTTGTATATTTAAATTTATTTTTTTTAACTACAGTTAGTTTGCCTGTTATATATAAATAAATAGACGTTATTTTAAACTGAAAGTATCATCTGTTACATTACGAAGTATAATTTAACATCTAAATCTAACTTATCATAAATGAAATTTGGATGTTTGTTTGTTTATTCCTCAATCACGGTGAAGCGCCTGAAGTTATTTGGCTGAAATTTAGGTACAAAATGTTCTAGAAGAAGACAGGATATTTCTAATCTTAGTAAATGGTTCCATTGGGATATCTTACAAAGATTATTTATTAATTTATTTATCATTTATTGCACACAAGAAAAAAACATACAGATACAACATAATAGAGACGACACAACAGGTTCTGCTTATTTCTACAATGAAATTTCTGATTACTGTGCGATAAATTAATTCGACGCAAGCAAACCAGTTGCTTAAATTAATTTTTAGATGAATATGTATCACCTACGAGTACCTACTATAATTTAATGTAATTGGCTTAGTTTTCAGATACAATGTACCACAAACGCGTAAGCTGATTTTGATGAAATATGGCAGTTTACCACAAGGAACAATTGGGTTACTTAGAGGCTTTTGGGATTTTGGGAAGAACAGGATCAGCGCGAACAAAACCGCTGAGCGTCGTCCACTAGATACATATGTCTGCTACGTTTATTTGCATAATAATGAATTTAATTTGTAAATTGATATACCTCATCTACCTATGAGTATTTAAAAAAATGCAGTGGGATTACATAGTAATTACAGCATCATAACACTTAAGCACTTTTATTGCTAGATCATGTCACATGAAAGAGATTACAATTTATTATATAGCCTTAAAGCCGACATTCCAAGTTACGAGTTTCTCCTTAACTATGGACCGCCTGTTGGTGTTTTAATTATTTGACGTATATGCGAATTAACTTATATCAGATCCGATAAAATGCGCGTGTGTCCGGGCGAGCAGGGCCGGGTAGCTAGTGATGCTGCCGGTATCGCGCCGCTGGGTGGCCGCTACTTGTCTTACGATAAACTTATCTTTAGAATCGATCCCTCGATAAAAATAATAAAAATAAAAACGCCGATGTCTCTCGATGTCGAACGCTTGACGCACTGCGAAGCAATAACGTATCGAATTTAATCGAAGTGGCCATCAGCATTTGCATCTCTATGGTATTCAATATATTTCGTCGACGTTATTACCATTCTAGCGTCGGTTCGCTCCACGTGATGTTCGTTATTTATAAAAAACATAGTGTGAAAATATTTTACTTGATAAGTACCTAAATTTATTCTTTTTGCTATAGACAGTAAGATTATATATTGTGGCTGTAGAGTAACATCACCCATTTCACATGACTATATTCATCTGAAGGGGGGTTATGTTCATCTGTAAGTGCGGGGGGCACTGTTTTTTGTATGACATCATATTTTGTTTGTCAATATACTTTACTACTTACAGAAAAATTTAAATGATCCCCAACATTCCATCGTCCATGTTACAACAGTTGCCTCTAATGCCGTTTAACTATCTACCTCCCATCTGCTTATGTCGAAATCTATAGCTTCATTGTTCAATCTAATCGCATCGCCTCTAAGTGAATACTTAATGTCATTCAAAGCAAAACTTCAATATCGTGATTCAGCCGTAAATACATAGAAATAATGGTGTATTGTATAAGTAGACACTTAAGGTGTGATCAAGCGAACTTTAGGTGAAAATGTAATGCGAGAATTTTAAAATAATCGGTCCTGGCTATGTCGGTGGCCACAGGGTCAGCTTGAAAACAGGGACTATAGTTATAACGATTCTAACACTAATCCACCAATCCGCACTAGACCTGCGTTGAGAGGGTCCATATACTCTCTCCTAGTAAGGCATACCCCAGCAGTGGAGAAAAAGGTCTACCGTACAAAAATATCCAGATTTTTTACCTGGATGCAATTTTTTTTATGGCACGACGGGTTCGTACTTGACCTCAATCACACCTGATGTTAAGTGAAGATGAGGTCGAAGGTGGAAGCGACCCGGAAACCCCAACACATTTGGGGAACTGGCTATCTTATCTCTGACAGCCGGAACACAACAATGCTATTAAGATTGCTGCTTGGCGGCAGATTTAGATAAGATGGTGGTAGCTAGCCAGGCGGACATTTAAAATGCCCTACCACCAAATACCAAAAATTATGGCATTCTAAACAATTATGCACACGGATGACAATAAATAACTAAATCCATCGTCTGCACTGCGTCTTTTTATAAAAACATCTAAACACTTTGTTGTTTTGAAGTACTGTTTATGGGACTTGTATATTTCGGTGTATACTATTTATATACAAATTATAATCCTATGATAACCTATGTAAAGCTGTCTTTGCATATGCGAAATGAGTATTCCAGCAACACGTGACGCCAGAATGCTCATTTAAAATATTGAATATCTCTTGAACTACAGTGGCACAATTTTTTAATTTGAGCGCTATTTGGCACTATTTGAGCACAATTTTTGGTAATTATCAATAAAGCTGAAATCCACTTGTATATTCTTGCATCACGTAGGTAATTAATATTAATTGTTAAGCATTATTTATTATTTTCAGTGGCACTACCAGTTACTATATCATCATACTTCCTTCTTTTTAAGGTACCTAATATAAGTTGATACTATTTGTGTGGGGAAATAAATAAATATTGTATTGTATTTTTTATTTTAATAGTCTTGACCAAAAAATTTTAATTTTTTATTTAATAATTTTTTCGCTAACATAGGATGGAACACTAGATAATTCGTATCGGAATACAGAAGTTTTCTAAGAATAGGTACTTATTCATAGGTTCTTATATAAAACATATTGTAACGATTTTATTTTAGGCTTACATTATAGTTATAAACCTACATAAAAAAATATTTAGATTTTATCCTATTATATCTAAACAAAATAATTTTTATCATGCATCCTATGAAGCTAGTGTGCATCATCTTTCTATAACGTAAAATGAAGAGAGCTTAGATAAAAAAATATATAAATTAGTTCCGTTCTCGAGAGTCTAGTCACGCTAGAAGTTCCTGCCCGGAACTGAACTAAGCTTGCTTTACTAAATTCAAAATTATCTAAATCTCGTTGCTGAAAGTTGTAATAGGTGTGAACGAGTCCTAAGTTCATTGTGGCTAACGCAATGTCCCATATGTGAAGCGAAGTGAGCGCCACGGGTCAACGGCTGCGGTGCTCTGGGCACGCGCAGCGCAAATGTCAAGGTCCGTGCGGGGTCCATTGAGTTGATGCTATGATCACTATTGAAGGTTATTATTATCATACTCCGTCGGCTACTGAGTTACTAGTGTAAGGTTTGATTATATAATACGTATCTCCCTCTATAATCAAAATTCATATAACCTATTTGTATATAGGCTTGTCACTTATGATTGAAAAATAGCGGGACGCGATTACTATAAGTGAGCGACATAAGCCTTCAGTAAAATGATATGTACCATAAAATCTTTAGCAATATTATCCGTAAACTTTGCAGGTGGGTATTACTTGTTCTATGATATTCTTGCATATTCAAAGTGACTACATCTTGCTCCGTATAATAGGTATTTGTATTTATATTTCACACCTTACTTTGGTATCCATAAGAAACTAGACAAGCATCAGTTGGAAAACCATTACAGAGATTCTCAACGAACTTTATACTTTGTCAGATATTCAGAATTAAATGCTAATAGTAAAAAGCTTAAGCCGAATAGTTTATACACGGTGGTATTGTCCGCAATTTGCACGCGTCCGCTGTTAAAAGTTACTCAATGGACTTGACAAGAATGAATGAAGCAATCTCGACAGCAGTTAATGTTATTTATGTCGTCTCTTCCATAAACGACGTGCCCATTGAGGCGGTCGTTAAGGGGCAGCCGGCTTCTGTTCGACAATTAGGTAAAGCGAGTACAAAGCACGAAACGGGCATGTCCTTATCACGGCTCGGTAGTTGACAATCGCGGCACAATCTCACGAAAACACCATTCCGAGCTGCACCTGTCATAAGCGCTCCAGTTCAACGCCCGCGTACGGTTTCAATTAGCCGCAGAATGGTACGTTTTAACAAACGTTAGATAAGTAAACAAACGTGATCCTCAGGCTATTTGGTTATAGCCAGCTCTCATCAATAATGCTTCGGTGGCGATAATATCGCCGACGCGCGTCCGCGTAGAGACGGGCAATTTCGGGAAACTGTTTCAAGGAAATGTTTCCCGAATATGTTTCTTAATGTTTCCCGTAATGCAGGATTGAGAAATATTTCTGAATATTCTATATCTAGTTTTCTATATCCAGAAATTAAAAGTATAAGTAGGTAGGTGGATAATTTTCTAAAATATCTGAAATATGGTCGCATATTTGCAAGTTAAGTATATGTTATAGAAAGCTATTGTATCTTTTTACGTGAAAGAAACAGAAATTTCGTTGCACTCAGTGATATGCGTTTATACAATATAGAATTTCATTGTAAATGGAAATTCATGAAAATGCATTAAATTTGGAAACTTTCAGAAACTTTGGAATCTTAAACCGAAATTTATTATACTTTCCAATGGGAAACTTTCTGCGCCATCAGCAGTCCCGCTTAGAGGAACCTCCAACACCGTTATTAACCTCGCGATAATCATCGCGTCTCGGAGATCATTTAGTGATACGCTTTATATTAAATTACTCGGTCGTGCGTTGATAAAATATTTCAAGGTATTCTATTACCGAAAACGAGAGATGAGACATTGCCCCCCGGCAAATCCCCGTATTCAAAGGGATTTATGGGAAATTTTGAATATTGTAAACAGGTGCATAATTTACACAGCATAAAATGTCTAATAGTGATGTAGTCGAGTTTATAATTAAACGAAACTGGTGTAAATGCTAATAAATGCATTAGGTACGAGGGATCCATGCGTCAAGTCGCGTGTCGATATGAACTGAACGTCGCGTCTGGATGTTTGCACCAGTTAATCCTCATGTCACACTCGTTTTGGTCACGTTTTGTCTCGAGTCGTGTTCACGCGTCGCTTGTTATTTACTGTCACCTCGATAACTGCTTCGGTGTGTATCTTCATCACGCCTGGAGCCGATACAACAGGGATCTGATTCTTATCTTGTTTCCAAATAAATTTATTCAGTCTTTCATCACACTAGTCGACGTTCCCTGTAACATTGCCTTCTATTAAATCATTTCATTTCACTAAGCTTTGAAACAAACAACATTCTGCCCACGAGTACGTTAGCGCTATACGGTATCTGTTTTCAATTGCACTAGTCGATACAGAGTAAGTATTCCAGCCTGGAATCTGATTAGGTGTACCTAATGTTAGAAGAAACTGGTAGGTAACTCGTTGGCTCATTTCGCATACCACTAATGTTTGTTATGCTGATTGGCTTTATTTTTCACGCAAATGAACTGTTTATCGGCTAATACGAGCATTAAGCCGGCAGAATGCGGTCGGACAAGCTACCAGGACCGGCCTCACGCCATTTAGTAATTTAGAAGTGTAATGGACCTGTTATAGCATATCTGCACAGCAACATCAGCTTGGTCGTCTGCCATCAACAGCCTAACACAATGTCCCTCAATATTATTTAAACAAACTAAGCATATTTAAGTTTATAACTCAAATATTCTCCCTGAACTAAGTAAATATAACAGACCATTATTATAATTATACCTACTCTGTATTTATGACAAAATTTACTTCAATAATAATGCGGCACCTTCAATACCCCATAGATCGTTAAACGAAAGTACAGTTACCCGAGGTTTTATTGCTTTTGCGCATTAAAATTCATGTAATCACATTGGGACATAAAAATTAAATGTCAAATTACTTTCATTAAGGTCTCATTAATTTCCTAATCTACGCTCTGGGGCACCACGGGTATTGGATTCACGTTTGATTTACAGTAAAGTGGATGGGACGTGGTTTTCTCATATCGGCCCCTGCCACAAAAGCCGCGCCAGGTATAATTTACTTCTCCCCACAATGCTTCTAATTAAGATCATTCGTGAACCCAAAGACGCTCAGGACTATGTGCTCACTGTACAAACTGGCTGTTATAAATAACTCAAATCGTAACTCATGCCTTTTCTGAACTACCTACTCTGAAAGAAGAGAACACATAACAGTCAATGAAGTATCGGCTCTACTAAGAGTACATTAAGAATGCTATTTGTAATCTTATAAAACGAATATCAAATGTAGCTTGCGTATTGTTATACAAACTAAACAAAATAAACCAAACTGCAATTATTTGTTCCTCTGGCGTAAGCAGGCACAACTCAAATCTGTAGTGGTAAGGTATTCTAGCATTTACCTATTCACTACCTACCTATATATCCGGTCACTGCAAAGTGGCAGCTTTGGCTGACAGCTGCCCATTGCAGCTCTTAGTATTTTGCAGAGGGCCATCGAACCTGTATTTATTTTACTGTTTCAACTAGTTTTGAGCTCTCCATACGATTACCGTTGTTACAAGCTTTAGCAAATCATACTAAAACTATGACAAGTAACCCTCAAAATGCTTCTCACTCTTCTTTCAATTTTATGATTATAACTTAACAATCGGATTAGCCAATTTAAATCTTGATCTAATAAAATTTCACTGATATTTATTTATGTATGTCTATAATTCTTTTGACCAACATTGGAACTAGAAATAAACCAGTTACGGCTCCGATCATATATTCCATAATTCAAGGGTTACGACATGTCATTTGACATCAAATTATGATGATGTGTTTTGATTAGATATCTCTTTCTCCCATCAGCGTATTCAGATTATACTAATCCCCGTCATATTTATTACAGCGCACCGTTATTAAACTGTTGAATCACATTAGATATATTAGTGGCCTCTCTGAGAACAGGATGAAGGGTTGCGTTAAAAAATGACCCATATCAAAGTGCTACGTCATCCAACAGAGGCGAGAAACCTGCGCTCTCGTACACCACGTGCGTTATTGTTACGTCACTAAATATTTTTTACGAGTCATCCTTTTTGATCTTAAAGTTCTTGGTAAATAAACCTTACATATTATTTTTTGGTTCACTTTTATTTTACTTTGTATTTTAAAGTCATTCAATTGCTCGACGGAAATAGGACGTTCATCATCTCAGCCCGTAAACATCCCACTGCAGGGATATAGACCTCTCGTCGTACAATGAGGAAGTATGGGCCATAAGTCCACCACGCTGGCCCAATGCGGGTTGGGGTGTTCACATGCCTTAGAAAGTAATTTAATAAAATAAAGAAAACATAATTATTGCTGTTTCGCCCTGTGTCCGCCTATTTGATCCTACTATAGGCTCAAAACTGGATCACGGTCTCACTTAGTCGTTTATGTACAATAATGTACATGTTTAACTATCACCAGACACTCTCTTTTGTATAATTGTATATTTTCCATGTCGCACATTTGATGCCACATCCTGGGTGACGCGATGTCCACCTCCCCATTCGTGCATATTAGACGTGTGTGTAGTATATTTACTTGCACTATTTAAAGACGTCGACACACGTCAGCTGAGATTCATCACATACCTGTTTCTTATCTGTTCATACCTGAAACAGTTGTTATTCCTATGGGCAATAATCCACACGGGTGATAAATTTTAATGGTGCCCAGTGGTCGGAGTGGGCGCCTAAACACTACACAAACTCATAAACCGACGGGTATGGTAATGCGAGCAGTGCCGTGGTATCCACTCACTAAAACATTCGCACCAGCTCAACTGACAAGCCACGAGCTGACTGATAGCTGCGTTATTTGTGCTCTAAGTTAGAATCATACTGGTGAGTAGTGAATACAACCTCAAGATTAATATGAATTAAGTTACTTGAGATACTTGTTTTACATTTCAACAGTATCATAAAAATAGCCGTGAGAGTGAGACACTATCTCAATCTTGAGATCACTTTATTAATACGGACTTAGGAGCAAGCCGAACTTAAGGACTAAATAGCGTAGACAATTCCCATACAAAAGTGTTGTAAAGGTGCTTTGACAATGATGAAACGTCTAAAAATTCGTTGAAATGTCTTGCGATAAGCGAATTTGTTTATCCTTCGTCAGCATATTGTTTCTTTTTTTATTTGTTTGAAAACTTGTTGTTTGTAACTTACTAAGCTGTCGTCGACTCCGCCCTGCCTACGCTACTGAATGTTGCGGGTGGCGTCGCTTGAACAGAAGCTTTCGGTTGTGTCCTGTAAGCGACTTTGCTGTGGTAGACCGGCTTGCAAGGGAGAGCAGAATATTGGTAAAGAAAACAGTCTACCTTGGCCGCTGAGGCTCGCACATACACATAACCAATTCACAATAGGTATTAGAGAGAAAATGTTTAAAGTAACATTCTGTGGAAGTTGCTATGTAAACTAACCGCCATATTGAAATTATCTCTGAATGATGAAATTACTAGTATTGGGCAAGACTCTTACTTACTCCTTTACTTGTGTCAAACAATATCGAATAACAAAATACTGAAAGTAAAAAAAAGGAGGTACGAGAGAGATCTGAGACCGTCTTTTGTTTACATAGCAAGTTCCACTTGACACTTTAGGTTATTATTCTCGGCCGGGGGTTTTAATAACGCTGATTATTTATTTTGCTCTGATTAGCTGTGTCCCAAAAATATTTTTTATTCTATTCGTTTACTTATTATCTTTTGTGCAGGTTTACCTAGTTAGGGGTTATATGATTGATATAAGTGCCAGAAATAATTTATTAATTAATATCGACATCCAGAGTAGTCATACAATGTGGAAAACAAATGAAATGGTGTTCTAAAAAAATAGTCGCTAAAATAAAAATAAAAAATATTTTATTTATTTGTTTCACCGACAAAGTACATATGGAAAAAATATTACACTAATTATATTTGGTCTTGTACTTATGCACACCTCAATTATGGGTGAACGAACATGTGTCTTATTTCGTAACGTCATTATAAATTCTAAAATTCTCAAAGTTAACCTGTTATATTTTCTGCCCTATCCAGGGCACTGACGTACAAAATTTGACTCTTGGTTCACATCTAAAGTTGCAGCTGAATTTATTTGGAATTTTCGGATAAAGGTATCCTATAATCCAGGACATAATACACCTTGTTGTTTAGTGAAGCATATTCTATTTATAGATTCCCATGTTATTTTCCTCAATGACAAAAGATGCCGATTTGCGGAAATGAAACGTGACCGTGTATTGTAGGTATATCCACCTTTACTGATAAATTAGGTAATGCGTTGTATAATAATACCTACAAGTACATAATAATGTGTATATAATCCATGAAATTAATCACCACTTTACTCACCAAGTATTAAAATAGAAATATTCATAATCAACTAATTGATTTGTCTTTTAAATCATTTTATTTTATAAATGATATTTTACGTCTTGATTTCAATTATCTGTGCCAAGTAGTCGGATAGCATGAAGGGGTATTTCGTCACGAATCTCAGACGTTTCCACAGACCAGTCTATATCCCTCAGTAATGGCCGCAGCTGATAAATTACCGAGTGGGCGGTCAGCTCCCGACACCGCTCCTGCTACCGTTTACGTGCCTCTGATCATCTGATATTTGATTTAATATTGCTAACAGTAGTTCACTGCACAAGTAGACATTACCAATTTACTGCTCACTGTTATGCAGGTTATCGGGAAAAGTTATGTTGAAACAACAAGCTTAGCGCGATGGCCTGCATTTGATAACGACTTCTAAGTGTACAATGAAACTCGCAAACTCATGATCTAAGATTATTGTCCCTTCATTTGCACACGCCGGTATCATGATTTTGATGATGATTTTTATTCGTTTACTTATTATCTTTTGTTTAGGATTTACCTAGTTAGGGGTTATATAATTGATGTGAGTGTGAGAAATATATTTATTAATTAATATCAACATACATATAATACCCAAAAATAGTCTCTAAAATAAAAAAAACATATTTTATTTATTTGTTTTACCTCATGATCTTCAATTCTTGTCCCTTCATTTGCATACGCCGGAATCAAAATCAGCTACTAAAATATCTTTGTGTTTCGTGCAATATGATTTATGGCACGTAAACAGAATTGAACCAACACATCTCGTCCCGTGGAAGTCGTAAAAACGACTAAGGGACTTTATATCAAAAACATCCATGGACTACCTATGGTAATGGTTGCACCTCCTTTCACGTGTGCACTTTTTTATATTTCGAAAGGATACCGTGAATATTGTTTCAAGCTAGTTTAATGCTTGAAACAATAATTAATGTTTGGAACATCCTTGCAAACATTTATGTTTGGAATTTGTCTGATTGGTGGTAGGTAGGGTATTTTAAATGTCCGCCTGGGTAGCTACCACCATTTTATCTAAATCTGCCGCCAAGCAACTATGTTAATAGCATTATTGTATTCCGGTGGTCAGAGATAAGATAGCCAGTCCCCCAAATGTGTTGGGGTTTCCGGATCAGTACGCTTCCACCTTCGACCTTATCTTCACTTAACATCAGGTGTGATTGAGGTCAAGTACCAATCCGTTGTGCATAAAAAAAAAAGATTAGGTACCCCATTTGGAATATAAATCGTGACTACGTAAGTTTAACAGAGAAATTCATATTAGCCACATTCAATCAACTTCTCGAAGCCGTTTTATACTTGACATGATAATATTCTTGTATAATAAAAGTGTAGTTGATGTAACTGAGGTATGTAATATTGTAACATCCAATATATTATAAGATCCCTGTATAATATCCTCCCTTGGATAAGCGCGTTTCACCTTCGGCCTCATCTTCACTTAGCATGGATGTGGCCCGTAGTTTTCTCATGTGTGTATAAGAAAAATAGAGAAGCATACATTCTGTGCAGCAGCACGATCAAATTTACTTCCATCCCGTTTTTATGAATTTGCCTTACAACTAAATTAGGGCACTAAACTGTTTTACAAGCTTCATTAGTGGGTTGTAATTGCTCCTGTAGTATATCTGTCATAGTAAAAAACAGGTAATTTCAAAAAGTAATCATAAATTCACGCCCTCAACTACAGTAATTTGTTTACCGCTATCAAGACTATATAACATGTTACAGAGGCAAAGAAAAATTGTGTCAAAAATAACATGGGTAAGAAAGGTGAGTACGAGATGGAATCTAATACAATTAGAAGAAGAAAATTTATATCGAATCGATTAATCGATTAGGCCACATGTTGGTAGGTTAAGGCATAGATCAGGAATGGCATACCAGTGGCACGCGTTAACGCGCGACAAATAATGTGGACACGGAAAATATTTACCTAAAAAAGAGCAGCCCTTGAGTTTCTTGCTCGCTCTTCTCTGGGGAGACAGCCTTGTGAATGTACGGTAAATTACATGTCATGACGATTTCAGATGTTGTTTTAATAACTTACGAAATAATTTTTATTTGATTTTGATTGTATTATAATCAACAAAAAATTGATGACTGCTGGAAAAATACAACTGGATAAATAGGAGAAAACCTCAACTCAAAGACTCCAAAACACGTATTCAGTCTTGAAATTTAAGCTAGCATATAATTAAATTGGTACTTATAAAAATTAACTCCAAAATAATTCATATACGACCTCTATCCCAAATGGGAAAGTTAGAGAAATCCTAAATTTTATAAAAATTTTCTTTCCTTTTTACATGGCATACCGCAAAGCCACAGGAGTGTTATGATTTAACTGGTTGTGTTTGTATTCATATGCACATTCGTCTGTTCACTCAGAACTCTGAAACTACTATTGGTATTTTGACAAAAATTTCCTTGGTAGCATTTCATGTATTTCTTCCGCAGGTTATATATAGAGTATATGACATCACACTAAGCACTAAATGGGTTATTAAAAAAAATGTTTATTTATTTTATTTATCATTTATTGCACACAAGAAAAATAAACATACCTACAGATACAACATAATAGAGACGACACAACAGGTTCTGCTTATTTCGACAATGAAATTTCTTCCAGCAGACCTACGAAAGAGAGATTGTTGTGTTTTATATCAAATTATATAAATCGATTCCAGAATATACAGGGTGAATTTGAATTCGTGTAATTTCCATTAACTGATGACACCACTCTTGATTACGAACAACTTTCCACTAGGAACCATAGACGAACTCGATCAACACATGCAAAGTAAACCGATTTTTAGACCAATACTGTAGCAAATATAACTTGTTTTACTTGCATTTAAAGTGAGCAGGTTATGGTTGAGCCACTCCAACACGCGGGCCATACCATGCTCCACATCAGATTTGACAGAGCACCAAGATGTTCCAGCGAATACGATGGCAGTATCATCGGCATATGAAAATATTTGTGCATTTTTGATGGACGGACGATGACGGACGGATGGTTATTAAGATAGATTTGGAAAAGAGTAGGGCCAAGTACGCTACCTTGTGGGACACCGTACGTTACGCCAACATCCTTACTAACATAATCGCCAAGCTTTACTTTTTGTACTCGATTTGATAGGTAATCCCGAAATATATCTAATTGTTTGTTTCTAATGCCAATTTTTTCTAATTTGTGTACAAGAATAGTACGGATACGAACTTTTTGGTAGCCATTAATTTGGGAAACGAATGTTATGTTCGAAAAGGAAAGTCAGTATATAAGTAAAGAAAAAAAATAGTTAATTTGAAATGGTAAATTATAACAATAATAAGTATATAACACAAACATAATGTCACTTTTATTTTTAATTAACACGATATTGAATATAACTATATATAATTGATAGTCAAATACAAACTAATAAATTTAAGTATGTAAAGTAAAGTTTACATAAATCAGTTAATTTTATTAATTTCCATGTTTTTTTAACATCGTTGTGTTTGCGATATAAATCCAGTAATATCGTATGAAACACAGCACATCATGTTTGGGTGCCGTTTTAATTAACTTTAGATCGGTGCGCAGACGAGTAGCTGACTGTGGCCATGTGAAAGGTATATCAAAAGGGAAGTTATCATAATCCATATCCACATGCATAGTAATAATACCCTGTAAATTAATATTATACACATTTCTATGATGCAATTCTTTGATTTTTATGATTCTTTGGAAACGTTTGTACCTATGTAAATGTAGTCAATACGTAAAGGTTATAAATTTACAGGAATGCGAACGACGTCGTGGCTTATATACTACCATACATTCGTTTCTTAGTGTCTCTTTTCTGTTCGATGGAAGCGACATTGGTACTTCCATAAGTATAAAGAGTAAATATGTGGAAAAAGTTTCTTCGAGTACTAAGTTTTATATATATCAGTGTTTTTAAGTAGGTACCTTAAGATTTTACCGAACTGCTCTCTGCGCGTCGCACATTAAAGAGGTTGCACACACGATTTGTAGGTGATGCTCATTCCTATACTCTAATCAGACATCTTTCAGTAATATGGTTTAAAATAAAATTTAACTCATGATAACTCCAGCTCGCTCGAATGATCCGAAAACATAATAATAATATGTCGTATCAAGACTTCATGTTCATCAACTGTTGGACATAGGCCTGCCTCTGACCAGCTCATTACCTGGCGTCACGTTGGCGGTAAAACAGGTACTTACTTCTTGAAATATTCTTGAATTAATCATTCAGTAATCTCATGTACATTATAAACGTGCATCACCGATAATGCATGATTAGACTGCCTGTTCATGTCAGACTTTTGTAGGTCCGACAATCGGACCGATTAATTAGCCGACTTTTATCACCGATTTGTAGACCAATTTTTTGAATTTGCATTTCAATATTTCAATCCGTAGGTATAATTTTTTGATGGCAAGTCACCGATTGTCTTGCGTATGCGGGCAGCATAATAAATCATTCCCAGTCGGCAAACAGTGATAACTGTACAGTAGAGAAATGAAAATATTCACAAATGTTCTTGACATCCATTCCAGTTTAGTAAATATTGGAGACTAATTAGAGTTTAGGATGAATGCATGACATATAAAAATGAGCTTTATATTTTTTAAATACGAGTATAATACATTTTTTAATAATTTTTACCCCAAATAATGATCTTGACCACTCAATGAATTTTAAAGCTTTTTCATTTCTCTATTGAGCGACTGTCCTAAACAATTAAATAGCAAGTTTTTCTTTAGTTACTATTATAGGTACTCACAGGTTTGTACGGACAAGACAGGGTCATTTGTCTTGCAATCATGTGTCCCATATACGGCTCATCAAGAAACTCACAAACTCCGAATTTCATTAACATAGGAAATGTAGTATATCCTCCTCCAAGATGTTCATACAGTTGCATTACTATCTAATGAAATTAAAAAAAAAAGGGAGTATACTTTAGATTTACATTGACGATACTGGAGACGTTTTTGGTCACCATCTCACCTAATGGTAAGTAATGATTTAGCCGTAGATACAACATAATTACGCGTTCCCAGTAAGTGCCTATATTTAAATGTTATTTTATTTTAAATATTGCGGACACTTACTCCAATCATCTAGTCCCAAACATAACAAAGCAAACATTTATATAAACATTCATGACTCTGGACTAAACGTTTGTATTCATCACACAAAAATTTTCGATTCGCACAGTATCCGACTGGGGCGACGCCAATCTTGTCGAATTCAATTCTTCCAAAACACAGGCGTGTCTAGTCACTAGCAAACGGAGTCCTATCCACCTAACTCCAACTTTCCGGGATGTATCCATTCCAATCTCTGACCATCTCAACCTCTTGGGTTTGGAGTTAACCTCGAGTCTGAATTTTGGGCGCTCCATCGAATCGAAAGGGAAACTAGCAGCTAAGAAGCTTGGAATTATCTCTAAGGTCAGGCGGTATTTCACACCAAAGCAGCTGCTTGAGCTTTACCAAGCTCAGATCCGCTCGTGCATGAATACTGCTGTCACCTCTGGGATGGATCAGCCAAGTACCAACTGGCTGCACTCGATTCTGTGGAACGACGCGCCATAAGACTCATAGGCCATGACTACTTACCGGCAAATTGCAAAGCCTTGAACACCGCCGTAGGGTCGCATGCCTTTCAGTATTTTACAGGATACATTTCGGTGAGTGTGCGATGGAATTGCACGATCTTATTCCACCGTCCCCTTTCCATCTTCGGACAACCCTGGTTGTCTGCGCCTGCGCGGGGAGGGTTTCCATCCATATGTTGTCAACATACCGAACATCCGCACTAAGCGCTTTGCTTCATCATTTATAATGCGGACTGCTAAGGTATGGAACTCACTGCCCGCGTCGGTTTTTCCCGACACTTACAATCTTGGGATCTTCAAGTCTAGAGTGAATAAGCATTTACTGGGTGCGCGTGATACATCTTCGGCTACATCGTCACTTTCCATCAGGTGAGATTGTAGTCAAACGCGAAACCAGTTTTTAATAAAAAAAAAAAAAAACCCCGCAACCGTTGGTTTCGCTGACAGTGTCACTATCCACTACACTAATCGGTCGTCAAGAAACCTGACTGTGTAAAAACCTAATATAAAAGGTGTGTGATTTAGAATCTCCATGATGGAACCCTTTCATATGATACCCACAATGTAGTTATATAACTTTTTTTTTTCATTTTAACAAAGTTTAACTCTTATGGCCACTGTGTTTACTTTTTTTGTGACGTAACCTATCCTATGATGACATGGACTGTCACGACAAATCTAACGCTACCAATCCATCTAGCCATTTGTTGTGCTACGAGGAAATAAAGAACCCCACAAACGAGCGCGAAAAACAAAAACCTCTCATCATCATCAGTCCGTAAAGATCCCACTGAAGGGATATGACCTTCCCTCATATTGTGGGAGAATGAGCCATAGTCCGCTCATGTAGTGGCTCATGCTGCATGCTGCGGGTTGGTTCACATGCCTTCGATTTTTTTAATTCGGATAAATGCACATGAGTAATTAAATTAAATTTCAAAACTCATTGGTACATGGCCTGCCTGGGGATCGAACCTGGACCTAACAAATTGGGAGACTGTGTCTCCTCCACTGAGCCACCGACGCTCCCTCTCATCAGTCGGTTAAAAATATTACTTGACAGCTGTCACTAAAATTCTAAATAAAAACACTAGTGTCATGCTGACAGGCTTGTATGAAGAACGGAGCCCAATTCGAAATGGTGGTGTAACTTGGAAAGGAGAGGAGGTAAAAGCTTTCCATCAATTTCAATGTGAGCCTATTGAAAGGTATTCTTTAGGTATTTTCTCATACAACAAAAAACTTAAGCATCCGTAAACTATATTAGAGGACGATGTTATTTAATAATATTTTACCCAAAAAAATTACTTTATAAGTACTTACTGAAACATTGTTCCCGATTAAATTATTGGAATCCGCATAAATGTTTAAAAAATACGGACCACGCTTGCTCTCTCGTCTTATAGAACCATTGAGATAATTAAATTGCTTTTGATCATAAGTAACAATTTCAAACTTTTCTGGCTTCCACGTAAAACCCTGAAAGTAGGTAGATAAATTTTGTATAATAAATGTCTTTACATAAATAAAAAGTTATTTATTCATCACATAACTAATTAACAAAACAAATGAAGCAAATCTTATACCTAGAAAATAGGAGATGAAAGGGTGAGGCAAGCAAAGCTGCTGATTTTCATTCCCCCCCAACCAGAGGAGTTGCTGCCACCAAAGAATGATTATGGCAGCTAAAATAAATGTTATAATTAATTTTAATAAATCGAATCAGAGGACTGGTAGCTACCTGGGCCAGTCTGGCCATACACCGTACGCCGCTAGCCTTCTAGGCACCCTGCCTCGAAGCAGTGTTAGGCAAGATTATTTTTTTTAATATACGTGTGTGTTGATGTTAGTCGACAGAAATAAAATGTGCGACTGGATTGTATATGATTTATACTTCAAAAAACTCAATACACCAAATGCACTGGCAGAGATCTAGATTAAAGGTTTTCATACACGAAGCTTTGTGCTTTTACAAGAACGCTTACATACCTTTTTAAACAATGAAGTGGATACTTCTCCGAATAAATACTCACTTCCACGTATACAGAGTGAAAATTTATAACGGACTGTGACCACAATAACTTAAAGAACACAATCTAGTACAAAGATCATGAACATGTACGACTGTTATGTGGTACACATGGTTTAAAATTAATACACAGGGATTATCACACTTCGCTATTTATTTCAATATTCCAATCCCAATTGAACAAGCATTTGAAGTTTGAAGTTGAGGCCCACTCCTGCCTGCATAGCATGACAGCGTTTGTCGCGCGCGACGTAGGAGTGAGAGTGGGATAGTTGTATATTTCGTTCAAGCGAATGAGCAAGACAAATATTATCTCGCGCAACAGAAACGTTTTTTTTTTATGCACAACGGATTCGTACTTGACCTCAATCACAGCTGATGTTAAGTGAAGATTAGGTCGAAGGTGGAAGCGTACTGACCCGGAAACCCCAACGCATTTGGGGGACTGGCTATCTTATCTCTGACAACCGGAACACAACAAGCTATTAACATTGCTGCTTGGCGGCAGATTTAGATAAGATGCCTCCGCCTCCGTGGCTCAATGTAAACAACATTGGGTTTACGATTCGGAGGTCGCGGGTTCGATCCCCAGCGGGGTACATGTTTAAGTACTCGGTTTGGTTGGTGGTAGGGCATTTTAAATGTCTGCCTGGCTAGCTACCACCATCTTATCTAAATCTGTCGCCAAGCAACAATGCTAAATAGCATTGTTGTGTTCCGGTTGTCAGAGATAAGATAGCCAATCCCCCAAATGTGTTGGGGTTTCCGGGTCAGTACGCTTCAACCTTCGACCTCATCTTCACTTAACATCAGGTGTGATTGAGGTCAAGTACCAACCCGTGGTGCATAAAAAAAATATTGCGTATTAAAATATCACTTACAGTCATATTTCCGAATATAAGGCTGGCGATCAATATTGACAGAATCATTGTCGTTGATGGAATATTCCCTGAAATTCCAAAGAGTGCGAAGAGTGTTTTGTTTCGATTCAACTATAATATGTACAATATTCACGGTTAACTGAATTTTTCTATGAGGAAATATATAGAACCTTTAGCAGTTATGTAATGAAACTATTTTTGACATGTAAGTACTTTCACGTAAACGAAAGTGCTAAAAGTAAAATCGAATCAAACGTCACCCTTCGCATCCGACGCATGACGACAGAATATTTTATTCCGCTGTTATGTGGAAACGCATTATGTATATTATAATAATTTTTATAATATTACTGTAATAGAGCAATTTATTTGTTACTTTTATTCATCATTGATAATTTCCTACCAGCGCCCATATTTACCATATTTTGTTAACTGCAAATTAAAAATGCATTAACCCGGCGAGTATGTGGTAGGGTACAACAAACCCCGAACATATCTTAACACGTTCACGGACACTAAACCAGACACAATAAATGTTTTATTGCTATTAGGTCTATAGGCGTTCAGTGTCCGCGAAAGTATTAACCTTGTTAGGTTTTTGAATTATTGGTCAGGGAATGCTGTGGTCATTAGTAACTGGAGTAAGGGGATTTGTGGAAGAAAATAGATAGTGGCGTAGTCGCAGTGCTGCGCAGACCGGAAAACGTTGTATAGGGGTGCAGATATCTGTCGGACATGTAATCCTCAGGCACATACTAAGTGTATTTTATTTACGTAAACTTTAAGTGTCTGGTTACTTAGTTTTTTTGGTTTTTTTCTTATAGTTGTAATTTTGTCTGGAGACACAAATTTTGGAAAAAAATTGCACATAGCACAACCTTAGCACAATCCTGTTGTCGCTTATTATTATTGTTTTATATATCAATAAATATTTATTTGGTACACCTATATATTTACGTTTGTATTTTGTTGCTATTTTATAGATTTTATGTTTAAGTAGGTATTTGCATCCCTATTTAATACCGCACAACCTACCTATTTCAAATGTACTGTCCTTATACCCAAAGGTTACCTGGAAGAGATCGCTTTTAGTGATAAGGTCGCCAATTTGTACATTCTATTCTTACCACTTTTCTGAAACTGTATTTTCTTTTCTGTTGTGCAATAAACTGTATTTGTATTGTATTGTATTGGACATGCTAAAAGAAACAAGGAGGGTTATTCTTTTTGATCCTCGTCAAAGAATCTCAACTAAACTTGGTAAAGCTGCGTTAAAATCTTCAAAAAAGTAACAAGGTCGTTGTGGTGTGATGTAACGTTTACTGGATAAATAATATGGGCTTTAAATAACATTATCAGTAATTAGCCATTTTATATATAAAATTGACATTAATATAAAATTTAGTATAATCATCATCATCATATCAGCCGAAAGACGTCCACTGCTGGTCAAAGGCCATTGGTATACATATATATACTTTTTTACTTATATATATATATATACTTTTTTCTAATTATTCGTGTTGTTTAAGATTTATTTTTGATTTTGTGACTTTCGAATATTGTATACATATTTGTACTTATTCTGTAATGTAATGTTTTGTATCTATAATTTAAGTAAATTAAGTTTTCTTACCGCGATAAACATTCTTTATTATTGCATAACATATTTTGTTGTTTATTACAAATAATAAATAATAACTAAAATTTATCTAAATGGCAAAATGTATTTCGGTTATGTTCGTTCATACACCTACCACATTCTTGGTGCTATTAGATACGCATTTGATCACACAATCTCACCTGCTGGAAAGTGTATCACCGAATCGAGTGCAGCCAGTTGGTACTTGGCTGAACCATCCCAAAGGTGACAGCAATAATCCATGCACGAGCAGACCTGAGCCTGGTAAAGTACCAAAAGCTGTTTCGACGTAAAATATCGCCTGACCTTGAGGAGACCCCTACAGAATCACCTTGTTGTCCGTCTGTCATTGTGTCAAGACCCTTTTTCTCATGGTATCAAATCGAAATTGATATCAAATACTAAGTTCTGCGTCCTCATAATCGTACTGCTGTAAAAAAAAACAAATTTCTAGCTGCCTATGCATTACGCTTTTTGCTGCTTCTGTGTATTAAACGTGATATGAATCACTTACGCATACCATGGATCCTGTTCAATTCAAGATATTTGCATGCAAAAGAATATGTTCCATACGTTGCTTGAACTGTTATTTGATTTGGTTTTTAAACTAAAAAATAAACTGTCTTTAACGTCAAATCGCAAGGCGATTATTTCATGTCCCGTTTTAAATTAATATAACATATAACATGACGCAGTCGTAGTCATAATCGCTTCCAAACAGCTGAAGAAATTATCAAGCATCGAAAATGATATTATGTGAGCAGACGGGCAAATAATAATAGCATAAGAAGAAACTGGACATGAAATGATAGCCTTGCGATTGGATATCAAAGAAAGTTTATTTATTAAAAACCAGATACAATACAATGCAGCAAAAACGTTACTTAGTAACCACACAATGGCTACCACAGATGAGACGTGTGGGTGACACGATCTCTTTTCAACAAAAGAAAATCTAAATGCATTTTCTCCCTTTAATGTTTTATCAAATTCTCCCTCTATTAGCAAGAGAAAAAAGGTTATTAACCGAGTTCAGCGACTGAAGCTAAGTGTGTGGTTATGAGCAGAAACTTGGCATTGAATCTAAATTTGAACTATTGCGTAAGTCTAAATGATAAGTTAATGACAAATTTTCTACAGATGGGATCGATACCAGCCTGTATACCCACTAACTACCAGTGCAATAAAAAGTAGGTTTTATGGTATTTTTTTTTTCATATTTGTTGCTGTCCTTGTTGACGTTGAGTTTGGAATATAAACCCAGTAAAAACGAAGGAAACACAGCACATCGTGTTTGGGCGCAGTATTAGTAAACTGGAGATCAGTGCGCAAACGAATAGTTGCCTGTGGCCATGTGAACGGTACATCGGACGGAAAGTTGCCGTAAGTCATGTCCACATGGATTTTAATAACACCCTGTGAAGAAAGATAAAAATATTTAGTAATATAATTTTTTTTTAAGTATAGAACTCTGATGTGGCAGTTATCTCTCGAAAATAATTAAAGGGCACTAATTATCATATAGTTAACGGTGTGACAAACGCCTAGAATTGGTTGAAGTTCGTGGCCCTTTCACTCTTAGAACTCTGTTTTGGTTTAACTAATAGTTACATATTACTAATAAATGAACCACCAAGAATTTACAAAACAACTGACTTCAGTAAGGTTCCACTCTCTGTCTACGGAATGCATCATCAGATCCCTAAACCTAAGAAAAATGTTTGACCGAAGAACGTTTGATCGAAAGCCGAGTGCATTGCGGAGTTAAAATTTAAAAAAATTTAACGATGAACAAACTCTGCAATGTATTCGGCTTTAGATCAAACGTTCTTCGGTCAAACGTTTTTCGGGGTATTGTAATTCGGTATACAATAGACACTTTTATACTAGCTTTCCGCCCGCGGCTTCACCTACTTGGAATAACTTTATCACGGAAATTTGTTTAGTCCGCGGGAACATACTCACTTTATCGGGATAAAGACTATCCTATGTCTTAATCCAGGGTATATTCTGCCTATATTCCAAATTTCATCCGTTTTGCCGTGATTGAGCAACAAACAAACACACAAACATACAAACTTTCGCATTTATAATATTAGTTAGATTACGTCAATGGCAATACCATCGCCTCCATCAACTTGTTTGTGCGACTCGCGATTTCCAGTGGCCATGGACTATAATCGATGGCCGTAAAATTAGCAGTCGTTTAGGGTTGTATGGGCTAATAAAAGTAAAATGATCAAAATACTCACCGGTGGAATAGGACAAGACAGAGACATTTGTTTCGTAATCATGCGCCCCAAATACGGTTCATCAAAAAACTCACAAACTGCAATTTTCATTGACATAGGAAATAAATTATAACCTCCTCCGAGATGTTCATATAGTTGGAATATAATCTGATAAAAAAGGAAATTACACGAAAATTTTCTCCAATTTTTTGAATGAAAGTAATTGAAATAATGAAAAGAGTTCTAAATGATAATATTGTGACAGCTGCCACTAAAATTCTAAATAGATTTCTCTAATTTCCTTGTGGGTTGTATGTACTTTTATAAGAAAAATGTAAATTTTGACTTACAGTTACATTATTCCCGATTAAATTTTTGGATTCTGCATATATATTATTAAAATATGGACCCCCTTTGGTTTCCCTTCTCATAGAACCATTAACATAGTTAAATTGCCGTCGATCATAACTCACTACTTCAAACTTTTCTGGCTTCCATTGCCAAGCCTGAAACATAAAAAAATAGATAAATAGTTACAATAAAATCCTTATTTTCATGACTGAATGGACATAACGTAAACAGAATAAATAAAAAAATAACACCAGAACCAACCATTGCATCGCGATGAACTTCTAGAAATAATTTTGAGAGATACAATTGCTCTCTTCCGTTAATGTAAGTTAAGGACATTTCTACTGAACACTAATTTTCGATTCCCGCAAGCTTAATTTTATAACTACTACTGGTATACTACAAGTATGCCCATAATATTTCATTACAGAGCTCAACTTTCATCCAACTGGGACATTTGTCCATTTTTATATAATGGCACTCTAAAATATGAAAACATTTTTTTAAACAATACAATGTAATATCAATTCAAAGACACCGCTCCGCCTCCGTGGCTCAATGTATACAACATTGGGTTTACGATTCCGAGGTCGCGGGTTCGATCCCCAGCGGGGTACATGTTTAAGTACTCGGTTTGGTTGGTGGTAGGGCATTTTAAATGTCCGCCTGGCTAGCTACCACCATCTTATCTAAATCTGCCGCCAAGCAGCAATGTTAATAGCATTGTCGTGCTCCGGTTGTCAGAGATAAGATAGCCAGTCCCCCAAATGTGTTCGACACTTCGACCTCATCTTCACTTCACATCAGGTGTGATTGAGGTCAAGTACCAACCCGTTATGCATAAAAAAAAAAAATTCAAAGACATATTGCACAACAGAAAAACAAAATACAGTTACAGAAATTTTGTAAGAGTAGTAATTTGTCGCTTAGTCCGTAGTCTCTGACGTGTACGTTCTCCATTTCCTTGCTTAAATGTAAGAAAATCTCATGATCGCACTATTATACGAGTACTAATGTTCAGAGTGTGAGCACTCTTTGATTTGATTGATATGAGTATCAAGAAAATATGGTGTTGTTAAATAGTTGATGTTTATAAAATATGAAACTGTGAATTTTAAGTAGTCAAAAAAAAAATTCGGGGATGAACTCTACATTATTGGTTTAAAACAGAACACATCTGCAGTAATGCTCATCCCGTTTGGTAAGAAGCTGTGATGAATCACACCGGCGCTAGACCACCAAACAGTGACCAACACTTTTCTAGGGGTAAGTTTTCGTTTAGGGCATTGTTTAGGTGCTGAACCAGGATCCAACCAACTTGCTGAGCGCTTGCGGTTATCAAACAGAATCCATTTTTCATCGCAGGTAACAATGCGGTTCAAAATTCCTTCATTTGTGTGTCTGTTGAGCAGTGCAAGGCACGTCTCGACGCGTACTTCGCGCTGGCGATCATTGTGTTCGTGGGGCACCAATTTGTCAAGCTTTTTTACCTTGCCAATTTGACGCAAATGGAAAAATTATTTTGATTTGAAATGGCCAGTACTGCAGAACGGCAATTTCATAGGTAAAGACCTATTATATTGTTGAGTAAAATTTATTAAAATAATTATTAGGGTTTGGTGCTCAATTAGGAATTAAGTTGCTTTCTGGCTGAGATCTACTTGCTTGCGCTAATATGACGACCTTTATTATGGTCATATGCTTTTTTGACTCTTTGACTGACTTTCTGACTCCACCTGATGCTAAGTTTTCTGTGAGGTTTGTTCATCAATATGGCAAAATCGACATAAACGTTTTAATCGTCCTAATATCATTACAGTTAAAGCCATAGTAGTACTATATTAATTCTGTGGCCAAAGTAAAAAATGTCTTATTTTGTAGGTACACAGGGTACACTTAAAATAGTCAATTTTACATTTTTTAAGCTACTGCTTGTTCAAAATAAAATTTTCTCCTGAGTTGCTCTTATAAAAACAGGTTTTAATATTACTAGGTTTTTATATTTCATTATTAATTGTGAAATATCCTGGCATGCCCACGAGCTGGTTATATCCAGGGATCATCTATTTAGATGATTTTAGTTTGATGTTTTATTTATATATAAAACATCAAACTATTTAGTTTGATGTTTTATAATATGCTTTCTTAATAAGTTTCTGTTTTAGAGTATCTTTAAATTTATTGAATGAAAAATTTTATATAACAACAAAAGTTTAAGCATCTTGATCAATCGTTGTCATAACATAATCAAACTAAATTAGTAGTTGATTATAACAAATGCCCTAGTTCACACTGTTATAATTTGAGGTGACAACGCGCTGTATTAAAGTCTATACAGTGTGAATTGAATTCGTGTAATTCCTATTAACTGGTGACATCTTGAATACCAACAACTTTCCCGTTAACAACTTAACCATAGTTGAATACGATCATAAAATTTTCGATTATCTATACCAAGTAAACCATTCTGAAACCAATTTTAGCACGGAAGCCCAACAATTTTCAGTTGGTGACGCCACCCCCGATTACGACCAACTTTCCACTTGGAACCATAGCCGAATTCAGCCGAAAATTGTTGGCCTACCATACTAAAGTGGTTTCAAAATGGTTTACTTTGTATGGGCAACCGAAAATTTTTTGATCAATTTCGTCAATTCCTAGTGGAAAGTTGTTCCTAATGAGGAGTGAAGTCACCAGTAAACAGGAATTACAAAATTTCGTTTCGATAACAATGTTATATGAAGTCACAACTTAAAATCATAACGCTTTGTTATTTGACCACAGACCACAGAAATAGTAGCAAACGAATATATGAGACACACACATATTCTCACACACAAAACATTTTAAGGGATCCAGTCTTTCTCTCTTTTTTTTTTTTGTTTATCACTATGTGTTTGTTTGTAATGCTCACAGTTTTTTTTAAACAATATTACGTTTATAATAACTCCGCAAGCATAAAATGTGACCCTGTAAATCTGGTAAATGCTTTCACAATACAATACAATACAAATACACTTTATTGTACAAAAGGAGAACTTTCACTTAGTTATTTGCCCATTTTCAATGGCTATCTTCTTTACTAAAATTCACACTTACATTAAAATTACCGCATACAAAACTAACGATTAATATCGATAGAATAATTGTCATTGTTTTAAATCATCGAAGTAACACAGGACTTATTGTGAAGCAAACATTCGAGAACTACTCATATATAACTACAGAATAATTTGTTCCGCTACCACATGGAAACCACATATACAGAGTGTATGCAGGCTGAAACAGGAGCCAATAAAAAGAAAACATACGCTATGAATTGGAAACTTCCTTTTTTGGAAGTCATTGACCATCATCAGCCTCCCCAAAGCCCGAATTGTACCACATGCAGGCTTTATCATAGTCACGCACCTATTATTTTTATATATTTATCTTTTTATATTCTCATATTTACAAAGTCTGCTTGTATACAGGGTGAAATTTAAATCGTGTAATTCCTGTTTACGGTGACTCTACTCTTCTGAATTGAATTCAATCAAAAATTTTCAATTACCCGTACAAAGAAAACCATTGTGAACCACCTTTAGTATGGAAATGCAACAAGTTTCGACTGAATTCGGCTATAGTTCCTAGTGGAAAGTTATTCGTAATCAGGAGTGGAGTGACCAGCCGAAAATTGTTGGGCTTCCATGCTAAAGGTGTTTCAGAATAGTTTACTTTGATTACAAAGTACAAGTTGATTACAAGAGTGATCGAAAATTTTTGATCGAATTCGCTATGGTTCCTTGAGGAAAGTTGTCGTAATGTGGAGTGGAACCACCAGTAAACAGGATTTACACGAATTCAATTCACCCTGTATTGTGATTAAACGGGTCGAGCGAGGTTTGGAGACCTAGTGATCCAGAGGTTTTATTACTTACAACAGGTATCAGTAAAACAAAACGAATAAAAAAATTTTTTGCCGACTCAAAAAAAATAGGAGGTTCTATGTTTGCCTGTATGTTTTTTTTATGTATGTATATATTTTCGTCAACTGCTAACCGATTTTGATGATTATGATAGGGTTTTTAAATGATAGGGTTTACCGCCAGTGTTCCCATATAAGGTTGCACTCCAGAAATAAAGACAGGAACCTTACTGAAGTCGGTTGTTTTGTGTGTTGCCCGAAATAAGCATTTTTTCATTTTATATCATAGTCAATTTAACAATTAAATTAATTCTAATCAATTGGATGCATTGATGTCTGTTCTTATTTGGGTACGTATTTGGGGTTTTCGTACAAACTGAAAATTTAATGTGAGTACAGTCAAAGAATTGGAATTGCGTCGTCTATTTGTCGTTTCAAGTTATAGTTGTCTTAAACTTGACAGTTTCACCCACACAGTTTTTCGATTATTCAATTGACTGGTGAAATGAAAAAAAAAGAAATTCATATAAAAATACCCTAAATTATCCAGGATATAGTTTAACTCTATGCCAAATTTCATCCAAATTTATTTACGGCTAGCGTGATTGAGGAAAAACCCTCTAAATAGGTTCGCATTTATAGATACCTAATATTAATATTTTCTCAAACGTTCAACCTTCTTATTTGCTTCTGTTTCAAAACATTCTGTATACTTAGTCGAAAAATATTATTGTAATATGAGTAATGTCATTTTATTTGGTAATTTCATTCGTCAGTGAGTATATAGTAATGTAATAGTACTTCCCCAATTCCATTTGCAGCAAATTAAAATTGCATTAAATTTAAATTATGGTGTTTCAAAAAACTTCTATCTGTTACAAATAATAACCCTATAAAGACAAGCGTTTTGTACATTGAAATTATTTCTAAAAAAACTGGGTGGATGAAGGTTGAGTTTAGTAACAGAATGCAATGGCACCAATATTGGAATTTTTATCCCTTTGGTGTATTTTTCCTCTCTTTGAATACTTATCACATTTAAACTGATCCAACCCTTTTTTTTCACATGGGAAACTGCTCATGCATATGGATGAGATATATTGGACTCCGGCTTGAAGAACCGACCTACCAACTAAAACTCCATGGTGTTCCTCCACTCGCGCCATAGCAGCGTGGCTATTGGTACCCCACGGTATTCGTCCGCGGCCACGCCCGGAACCACACACTCTGGACCTCAACCTCCACAAGCCTGAAAAGTGTTACCCAGGCCTGGACAATGGAAGCTATCTCCTCCGTTTGACGATCTAGGGTCGCCAAGGCCCATCAGGGCGAGGCTCGGCCTTCGGGGCGACGGCGCATGTCCCCGCGTTCTGGGGATGTGGAGACGTCGAACCGGGTGTACAAATGATTCGACAACGTCTCCACATCCTCCAGAACCCTACAATCAGGGACACGCCGTGCGACGACGGGCGTGGTGAACAAAACGTCCACGATGGACCGACCCTTCCAGCGCACGCAGGTGTTAGCCGACCCCTGGTTTAGCACGAAGAGGCCGGTCGCCGCCGCCCACTCCACCAGGAGATCTCCCGTATCCGTCGCGGGGCAGCCCAAAGCTGATCCAACCTAAACGGAATTTAAAAAAAAAACATAATCTGTCACTTGGTGTAATATTTAGTTTCTATTTAATTGCAGTCACTTTACAAATCCGTAGTTGTTCGATTTTAAATTTTCAAAAAACAACAAGGAGACAAAGGAAGATTGAGTTTGTAAACCATAATTACCAGGTTTTACATTCGTATGTACGTAATGAATGACGTTACGTCAATGTTACGTTCCAATTTATTTGTTGACAAACTGCACTCTTATCCACTTGCTGCTTTACAACATGGCGGTTAGGACAAACCCTCCAATAAGCGGTGCATATCATTTCAGGGGATAGGTTTATATATTATTATAGTAGTGGTCTTTTACATGCTGTTGAGATGTGGAGGAACTGTAAAGATTTTAAAATTTATCAGGTCCTCAGCAAAGAGTTCAAGTCACGAAAAGATTGATTAACATTAATAGAAATTGAAAATAACAGTGTATCTAATATCCTGGGGCGACACCTGAGGAATATACATCGAAGATAACTATTAAAATTTTATTCATTATTTATTTAAAAACTATTAGACCGGATGAGTTTTTTTACCGTAAGGAAAAAAGTCGAGCATATTAGGTAGGTAAGTGAAATAGAAGGTATTGGCATAAGTATAGTTTATTTCTTTTTTTTTCAAAACCATCATCGAATAATGCGTTCATTGTGTCATTTGACGGTCGCGTTTGTAGCCCGTTCCACATAATTATAAAGTTCGAAATAAATCCTACGAATCCCGCCAGTCGCATATGAAAACCGGGCAGTGCGTGCGTTTTTGAAAAAAAGAATAAACTACCTATGCCAATAACTTCTATTTCACTTGCCTAATATGGTTTATTTTTTTCGTTACGGTAAAAAAACTCATCCGGTATAGGTGGTATTCCTAAATAAAATGAATGAACAACACAGTTACCTATAGTATAGATGACGTCCAATTGGTGTAGTGGATAGCGATCCTGTCTGCGAAACCAACGGGTACGGGTTCGAATCCTGCGTGGGGTAAATGTTTGTGTGATGAATACGAACATTTATTTCCGAGTCATGGATGTTTATATAACGATTTATGTATGTGTATCCATTAACAAGTATCTATTGTACAAACTTTGCTTAGTTGGGGACTAAATAATTGGTGTAAGTACGTACCCGAAATATTAGTTTATTTAATTTTAAAAAAGTTTCACCGACTTTTAGATCTTTACAATACAATGCAAAGCACAACAGAAAAGAAAAAACAGTTACAGATATTTATAATTATTTGTCAGTGTACCATGCCTTGATAGTGTTTATATTTGTTTTTACATGAATAATGGTTAAGACCTTGGTCGTTTCAGCTAAAGATAATGGAGCGACGTAATCTTCATAACCATTATTATTGTTATTTAAATTAAGATGACTTAATAACTGAGGTTTAGCTTCTAGACAAAACAGCAGCGCTTTACGACCCATCACACTGATTTAATGATTTTACTTGTACATATTTAACATAAACATTTTCCTCTAACGCAAATGAGATAAATTGCAGTTAATGTTGGGTGCAATGCATATTCTTTTTAACATCCGACGAAAAATAACGGCTGTTACGTATTTCATGGCGTTGTGTGCATGTGTGTCAAGTCTATGTCAGAATGTATCTCAGTAATGCGTGGTCCGATTTCGGGGGTATTTTTCCAGCCAGGGTCTTGGTCATGTTTGATGAAAATCGGTTAAGCCGTTTCGGAGATATTTAACTTTTAATACAGTTATATATTTCGATGATGTCATAGCCTCTGATGGTTTTCTAAATTTTCAATTTATGTTTATTGGCGATCGATATCCCGTGATGAATACGAACATATTACATTCGACGATAATCTTTACAGCAGTATTAATATAACTCAAACTCAAAGAAGTTTTATTTCGTAAGTTATAAAAATAACATTAGAAAATGTCATAACATATTATCGCTCATTCACAAGACAGTTTTCCCAGAGAAGATCGAATAGGAACTCGGGGGTTGCCCTTATTAAATAAATATTTACACAGTTTATGATTTAACAAAGAAAACAGAAAATAATGGACTGAATAGAGCGTGTTTATGTCCATGCATTCTTATCATCTAGATAGTCAGAAATTTTATAATAGTCGTTGCACATATGGTGGTTTTAAATTAATTTAAAGGCAAACTTTAAATAGCTACCGGAACCTAATTATAAAAGCGTATACTTTGTCACTTGAATGACTTATCGCCGTCGACAACTTTTCATCTTCGGACTAGTTACTAGGCGTGGGGAGGGATTTCACCCGTATATAGTTAATATACCGAATATTCGCACTAAGAAGTTCGACCCTTCATTCATAATACGAACAGCCAAAGCATGGAACTCCCTTCCAGCCTCAGTCTTTCCTTAATCCTACAACCTTGGGATCTTCAAAAGCACAGTGAATAGGCATTTACTGGGATCGCGTGCTTCATCTTCGACCACATCGTCACTTTCCATCAGGTGAGATTGTGACCAAACGCGTATTCAGTTAATCATAAAGAAAAATTCTGACTTTGTGTAAGCGACTGATATGAACAGCAAGTTTATTTTTATGTTTGGTAATAACGTTATATTTAATATTTCATTGTAATCTTGAAATTTTTCAATGATTTATGTGGTCCCATTTATTTTTCGAAGTAATCAGGACATCATTTTGAGCTTAACACTTTATATGTATAAACGTAATAAAAATAAAACTTCTGTGTCTGGTTCACTGTCCTGGAAAGTGTTAATATTTTAATTTCCGATTTCGACGTTCAATCATATGCACACAAAGCTAAATAAAAATAATTAGTCTTTCCTGAGATCCACACCGTATTAGAATTATAGCCATAATAAATTTCATGATAGATTAAATTAAAATTTTAAAATGGATGATGATATTCTTTGCTTATTAGAAATTAATTACGTTGCAATCATGTAATGTAAGACCAATTACAGGGTAAACAAGTAACTTAGTATCATAGTATTACGCTTCGTGATTGCCAAACTTCAGTAGTCGATAAATATAATGTCACAGTAGTCATAGTCATAAATACAACGTCAATGTCGAGTTGACATTCATAAAATTGTTGACGTTACAATCCATTCGACTGAATCCGAACTCCCTGTCACCGCCAAGCTAGTGTTTAGAAGAACAAACCTTAAGAAATAGCTGAACTCGTTTACATATCAAACAAATCTAAGAATACCACATTTGAACAATAGAAAATACATTAAATCTTTTCTCGAACAGACAAAAGCGGCATACTTATCACCCATTTTTTCTGTAGGAGCTTAAAATTATCTCAGGATTCTCAAAGAACTTTCTAGATACTGAAGCATCCAATCGAAGGTTCAGCGAAGTCTGGGCGCATTCGCCATAAATCCGAGGCGGCCGCGCACGCGCCGATTAATCGCAACACAGCTCCACACAAATCAAAATGTAAATGTAGGTATATAGCATGTTAAGTGCGCCGCCGTGCCTGGTAATAATGATGTTAGCATTAGGCATATTAATTGGCTGGATAGGCGCTATCTCCTCGCGGCTGACTGTTCCACCGACTCTATCAACTTAGTTTCCTGAACGGTTTCGAAACGATATCATACTTTTAACGTTTATGTAATATACTAGTGCATCTTCGTCTACGTATAATTGCTTTATCGCGAACTTTTTCAGGATGAACAGTAGCCTTCTTCTTTCACCGGTTACTTCTCTGCCAAATTTCAATATGAACGCTGCATTATTTTAGGCGTGAAAGCCGGACATACCGACAGACAAATTTTCGCATTTATAAAATCAGTTCAGAGAGTAAGATAACTCGTCGTATTACTTAAACGATTAACTTAAATAAGTACATGCAACTTTATTAAAGTATCTTTTGTAAACGACAGAGATAGGAAATATATTTCGATATACGCCCTACATAAGATAATAGTCTATAAAGTTTAATTATACGTTATTCATGACATAACCAGACGGAATAGCCTCGTGCAAGCTAAACGGCTAACATTGAGGCGAGTTCAAAAGGGCCGCTTCCTAAATATGGTATTAAACAGAATAAAAGCGTTGTTGCAGTGGAGTCGTTAATGCTGGAAGGCTTATTGAAATGAAGAACCGGATCGCTAATGAAGGCCGCAAAATCAAATCGGCATCGATTTCCGTTGGTACAACATTTAAATGTACATTTAGTGTCGTTGGAAGACAGGCATCGGGCACGGGCGCAGGAACTCCCTCGTCTCTTACTAACGAACCGAACCGACTCCCTTAATTGAATTACTGATCGGTTCGAGTTACGTATCAATGAACTTTTGACATCACTCATAATTAGCTATCCTCTCCTTGGTTAGACGTATCTTGGAATATACTTACATAGACATAGAAACTTTTATCCAGTGCCACAATGTTATTGTATAGAACCACAAACAAATATAATATTACACAGGGACGAATTTTAGAATTATGCACAATATTATTGTAGTTGTGAACGGACTTGCTGGCTCATCTAACACTGCAAACGCTGAATACGCTTACAAGACTGATAATTCGGCCAGTGCCTCAAGTGAAACGTGACCGTCAGCTCAAAATAGCACTTCGGAAATAAATAATTAATGGGATGATAGTATTGGTTATTATATGTATAATAAGTATTACTAATATTATATAATAATTTATAATTAGCAAATATTACATAAAATAAATTACTTTTGTTAGAAAAGCGTGCTGGGTTAGGTTAGTTTAGTTACATTTACAGCAAATATTTTGTGATGCATGTATTTATAATATTTTCAAAGTAATATTTTTTTACGGGTAAACAAAAAATCTGTCAGGCAATATTTCTGTTATAGACTCTACATGCCTAAATTCTCCTACGCCGGTCACCTTTCGATTAACTTACTTAAATCCTATAATTTTGCAACTACATGGATTCTGAAAAGCAAATTACCAAATTGACACCTCCCTTAAAAGCAATTGACAACTGGCTGATTTTTCCTGTAAAATATTCTGTCATACATTATTTGGTACGTCAAAACTCGAAATATATACATTACCGGAAGTCTCACTAGAAATGACGTAGGTACCATATCTCGCCGAATTCCCGTTAAAACAACCACAAAAATAATGCATGTACCTTTTTCTTTTGTGAAAGAAGATGCTGCTTATTAAAAAGGCTATTAGTGCTAATGTGAAATTGTTCATAAAACTAACATACAATGAAACCAGCACTCTGATATTACTTATTAGAAGACTAATTTGGATTATCCCATGTGCCTATGTGATTTAAAACATTAGTGTAAGATATATTTTCTTAGTTAATAGCTTTTAGTGTGAGTAATAATCTGCTTTAGGTAACAGTGGGTAATAAAGTCGTCATGTAATCTATACTTGAGGAGCTAGCTACATGGGAAAATACCTCCGCGCAATTATGTGTGTGTTGCATGGTAATGAAAGGTTACGATAAACAACTCTATTATTGACATAATTAGTTCGCAGACCGATGTATGTTCTTTTAAGTCATTAAATAATAAAGTATCGGAACGTTCATGTCAGTTTATTAAAATTATTAAAATTATGTTAGCTCATGTCGTTACTTTTGGGTACAATTAGATATTTTGTTAGGCATTCGGTTGAGATACATTTGATTAGATGTTGCAATCTATGATTAAGGGAAGATTATGTGCATGAGGCTGTTACTACTGTGAGAATAAATTGAGTTATCGCTTTTCACTGGCCTCGATAGAGAAACTACGAACTAAGAATGTGCCGAAGTATTTCTAATGTCCTCCCAATATTTTCATAATACTAATGAAGCGATTAACCTTAGGGTCAGGGACCTACAGACATTATTAATGACAACAAAAGAAAAAGTTATCCCTAATAGGTACAAGAATAGTCTATCAGACGACACGGGCCGGCCGCCACCAGTCAGCGGGTCTACTCACATGCCCAACGATTACATTAATCGCGGCGATAACTCTCCCATCGTGGGCACATACAGTGATGTTTCAGCAATGTTTTTGTCCATGGGTGGCGGCGACCTATGACTGTTGATGACTTATTCACGTCGCGATGGAATCTCTTTGATGATACAGTCGTAAAACCCTGATAAGATGCTAATTGATTTTTTTATTATGTGATTTCTCTGATAAGACTAATTATATTGAGTGTTGATGAGGCGGCGCTGTAGCATGGACTAGGGTTGGACAATAAGCCGAATGAATCGTCAATCATAGCCGCTGTTACGCATTATAGGAGTACTGCGTGCACGCAAGCTCTACCGCTCGACGCAAGGAATATAATAATTATTACTACAGAGGGGCCAGTTCGAAGATATGTTAAGGTATTTTATACCTTTGCTTCACCTTGAGAAACATCTGATTTTCCTATTATAAAATGTATTTTTATCACAGAAGACGAGTTAGTTGGTGTAGTGGATAGATATATGGACAGACTCCTCTGCCAAACTAACGGTTGCAGGTTCGAAACCCGCTAGGATGTTTGTGTGAGGAATACGAAGATTTATTCCGGAGTTATGGATGTTTATATAAATATTTATTTATGTAGTACAAAATATTAGTTATTATTATTATTGGATTTTCACACTTGAAAACGGATACAAAGATGCACTTTTCTTTACAAGTAAAAATATTTTTAGATATCTTGGTTACTGAATAAACGAATGAATAAACCAACCAACGCGCTGGTGGTGGCTAATTGTGCAGCGCAAAGAATTTTAGTTTTAAACGTAAGGTGAACCTCTTTTAACCAACTACGGCAGGAAGGAAGGTTATGATTCTCAACGTCTATTATAATAACAATTAAAGTATTTATAAACCAAAAAACCCGAAAGTATATTATATTTTGGATATTTTTCCATGAGAAAACAATTTGCTAGATACTCTGGGGACAAAGGCGAATCTAACGATACCTTGAACTTTGAAATTGGTCTAGCCGTTTAGGCTACAGGAGGTAACATTGAAATCTACATACTATATACACCCGAAAAACATGACATATGGTTATCTGGCATTAACAGTAGATCACTTATATACAAATGGTAATCATTTTATTAGAAATAAAACGGCTTCATCATCATCTCAGCCCGTGAACATCCCACTGCAGGGATATGGGCCTTCCCTTTATAATGAGGGAGTGTGGGCCATAGTCCGCCACTCTACCCCAATGCGGGTTGAGGGCTTCAAATGCCTTAGAATTTTTATTTCTCACGATAATATCCTTCACCGTTTAAGAGTAGTCTCCTGCCTGGGTTTTGAACCCGGACCTCCAAAAATGGGAGACCGCGTCTTAACCACTGAACCACCGATGCTCCTCCTATAAAAAGAGCTCATATTTACATAATTACAAAAAAAAAATATTTTCGATTTGTATCATTTTATTATGTGATTTACGAACGATAAAATGGTGTTAAGTACTTGATATATTTAAGAGCCCAGTTTCACTATAGCATTCTATATTAGTGACTATAGGATTAGAATATAATATTTACACCTACTGTTATTACAGGTATTGCCTTTAGGAGGCAGTATGAATAATGCAACAGAATCTTTAGTCTATGGCACAGGTGCATGGTGTTTGTATAGACCATGTTGTAGATGCGAGTAGATAAGTCCATCGTTTGGATTATACATCGTCGTGTACGGTTAATTGATCACTTAATTATTTTGCGTGTCCATTTAAAAGTTTCTAATTAAACACCACTATTATTTTAATAGATAATTAAGAAGTTCTCTTTTAATTAATTGCACCCAACTTTTTCGTAATTTAGTTTATTCAAATGAGATGTGTAACTAAAGTGAGTTTAGTTGTGCGCTATTATTATTTTCCTGTGCCTTATTGGAGTTCGTGTTCATTAAGGCGCCCGCATTTTTATGGTTTATTTAAATTGCTTTAAATCATTAATGGTGTTTCCTCTAAGAAAATGTTTCTTGTATTTAATGCATTTATGGTAGTTATTGGAGCTGCATTTCTTATCTTCACAAATTATAGACATGAATATTAGGAAGGCAAAAAAAAATATTCTAAGTATGACAGGATTGCTACTATCATCTTACTTGAGTGATCTTGTTAACCTTCAAATAACTTTTACCACAGAATACATTGCAATATGGAGAGGTAAAGAAGAATTATCGAATTCGAGTAATCGTGAGGCAGTTGTTAGTTGGTTATACTTTGTTTGTACTTACATTGAACTGTTCCAATCTATTTTATTTTTAAAACTTACCGATATTGCTCGACGGCATTATTCTTGTACATATTTTGCACTAAGATTTCCGTTTTCAACACAGCTCCCGAATTTATGAAAAATGCGGTAATGCGATTAATACCAAACAAAATCGCACGTCAAATTGTTTCCGTTTGTAAATTAAAAAAAAAATCAATGAATTGTAAAAAAATCGGCTCCAGATTCCTTTACGAATCAAACGATTCCTTTAAGATCAAAGTTGATGGTATAGATGATTTTGTCGCCAGGTCTTCCTGGTTTATTGTCGGTTTATTGTCGGGCAGCGCCTGCGCTTCATGTTCTATCTCCCGGCGATACGATGCTCGCTCACCTTACAAACGCGATATTTTAGCGACAGCCTACATGATTAATTTATGGCGTAGAAACAATATTCCTGAACAGAAAGCCGGGTTAAAGCCGATTTAATGTGAAGATAAGATGATTTATAGGATAGTCATCTGGACAGATCTATTCTCCGCTATGAATGATATCTGCTTTTTATTTAAATCTGAATTATATACTGCGTTGTACCTATTTAAGCGATTACTGAGTGGTTAATACTGGAAATTTTATTCGGTAATGGGTTTATAGAGAAATTAGGTAATGACACAGTGGCAGCGGTGAAAATTTATGTTTTTCTATCACGACATATCATTTGACATTTTCATAAACAAGTTCATTGTTGTAAAACTCACGTGACTTTGTAGTTAATTATGTAATGTATTGATTACCTCGATCGTTTTCTGCGTTCTGCTTTTCAACTATGCGTAAACATTGTATACATACATAAAATGACTATTGCGTAAAGTAACGTTCATATTGAACATTTTTACTGGTACTCTATTTATAGAAGTACCAACGACCAATATAGATTTAAGTAAAGTAGTAGGAATACCTTAGTGTCATAAGCTATTTGCGTTGGTATCGAGTTGGGCTCGCGGCAGCAGGCGCCCCCCTGCGTTCATGTTTTATGACCCACAAGCCTGGCCATGATGTTACCTAACCAGCTTTAAGAACTTCATTTTTCTGCCATTCCCATTACAACCACACTGACCAGTAATGAGCATCTGTTTACCAATATTCATGATACGGGTAGATAGAAAGCATCGGAGATTTTTAATTTAAACATAAGATTCTTTCATTATTACCATTGTATAACCTCTGCGGGGTCAAGCAGATCGGATGTCCCATTCATTTTTCTTTAATTTGTAATTTTCCCAGTAATTAAGACCAGCGTCGTCTGTTTTATGCAAATGAACCTATTCTCGATCATTAGTCCGTACACGTTCTACTAACGTTACTTTTCGTTAATTAATCCCGAGATCTTTCTAACACTTAGCGCCCAGGTAGCTCATTACTATTCAGATGCGACCTAACGCGTCGAACAAAAAGCATTATACAAGAAGATATATTAATCTTTATGCAGAAACGAAAACAAACAAGGTTCATTGATCCCAAAGTGGTATACGTTAAACATTTGATGTTAGCACTCTGTATATAAAATCCGATTTTGTGGCTGGCTGTGTTTAGTAAAGTAAACAACACGATTGTGCAAGGAAACTGTTTTACAACGATTTGTGCAAATTTTAAACTTTATTATGTTGATCGCTGTTTTATGCGTTCGAGTATTTATAAAAGTAGAAATAGGGATAAAAATCTCTTAGTAAAATATGATTCAATTGCTGGTACCTATTGTAGAACTAGAGCATTAGCTCTAATTATAATTACTGTTAGCTATAAGGCCGCCTTTTTGTGCGATTAATGATGTACGCTGTATTCTACATGTAGCTTTTGTTAATTGTGCAATAAAGAGTATTTGTTTGTTTGTATAATTGTAGAGACTGTGCTTCTCAAATTCCGTAAGAACATAAGGTGGATTTTATTTTTGTTACTCATTCAGTTATTCACCATCTTCTGTCACATTGACCTGTCTAACCCACTTAACGAGAGCGTCCCCGGAGATGTCCGCGCACGCCGCCACCCGCCGCTCATCAACATTATCAATAAAAAGTTCCCAACTTAATTTATCTTATCGCACGGTAGTATCGTGAGTAGTTTCCACAATGAACGACGTGCCGATATCTTCTAATTTCTAATCTGAATGATGCGCCTGTTAATCAGATCCAACAAAGCGGAAAGGACTTAAACTACATTATGATAAGGTTCGAAGTAGTCTGTTTATGGCATGAAATTTATTTTTAATTTAATAACTTAATACGGCGATAGGTATAGGAAGCCAATGGTGCGCACGCTATCGGTCCACAGATAACAGCGCCTGCGCTGTCCGTGCGCACCCAATCAAAGTACTTCATTAAAATCTTATCGACGCTAGATAAATCACCTAACGACTGCGATCGATTATTTGGATAATTAATGGTGGTTTCTCAAATATGTTGAATTCTTGTTCCCGTGGCACTGGTTTAGATGAACGCCTCGGGGGATTCCTGATTTCGGCGTGCTCTGTTTAAGGATCCGGGGCATATTTTAATCAATATCGTTTAATGAATCGTAAAAACTGAGAAAACACTGCTATACATCATTTGATCTTACAGTAATTTTTTGCTTTATTCCTTGCAAGACTGAACGCATTCATTTTAACACTAAAACTCCGACTAAAACTAAAAGAATGTTACCTGATTAGGTAACTACTACTAAAATGTTAATGCATTTAAATTGTTAGACTGCCAATGTGAATGTCTACATTACTGCTATTTATAAAGTTGCTATACAATACTTTAACACATCAAGCTACATACTAATCTGTACAATCAAACTTTTTTAATAGAACCTTCATACACGTTTCGTTGGATGTACCTACGCATGGCTAGTCTATGGTCGACTATACATAGTGGCTACTTGCAACATTGTCAGTAGTATTGCACACTAAGGTCGCGTGCCAGCTGGACAGGACCCCGGCTCCCGAGATCCGCATCAGTCCCGGAATAAATGGTATCCTACGATGGTATCACCGGCGCCCGCGCCACCCCATTAATCTACATCAGCACGCGCTCGCGTGAGATTAATGAACCAGATAAGCCTGTATACGACTACAGATGTTTACTCCTTTCTCAGCAGCCCGGAGGACTAAGTTGTACTTAGAGACAATAATTGATGAATTAAACGAATTCGTCTATTATGAATGTTAATGATAACGGTCCATCGCTCGATCGACGATACTGACTCGATAATTAGAATGAATGGTAGAAGAGTTTCGAGTGAAATTGATTGCTTCGAAATGTACGTTAAGTAGCAGATGTTGGGTGGTTAACGCTGGCGCGCTCGTTATGCTGTCACAGATGCCTTGACACGCTCGCCAGAAGCTTTAGGTCGCAGTGACTTATGCTCTGACACGGTATTACATTAGTATTCATTTGTTTACAACCTGCTTTCTAAATTAAAGATCTGATTTTATAAAGACGCTCTATAATGAGCGCATCATTTGCATCTCGTGAACCTCTTTATATACACAGTTAGCGTGATTTATCAATAGTTTGATCTGATAATATTTTAAAATATGTCGTTACAAAATAAGCATATATTATGGGTGCAAGAACCGATTTTTATAATGATTCTTTTACATCTGATAAAACGTTTTCCATTAGAGATGAAACTAAATTAGAAGACAGTGTGACAAGTCGATTGTTATCTATATACTCTACGTTATTTAATTCTTTGGTCTATGCAGTTAAAATTAGAGGTGTTTTGAGAGGCTGAAATTCTCTGACTTTGGTTAATAGTAACTAGTATCGTGACATGACAATTACAAAACCCAATGAAGAATATCGATACCCGCCTTTTAGATAACAAGGGATCTAATCCAACCATCACCTTTCCTCATCCTCAAGTCTGCTAGCGTGGGGACGATTTCCATATACACATCTTCCATATCCCCAAAACTTTGCTTGTTCATCGTTACTTCATTCCCATCAGTATATCAATAAAAGAGGATTTATGAAAATTGTGTACTACAAGGATAAAAAAATGTGGTAATATGTGGTGATTTTAAGTTATGAGTATTTGAATACTTTGTTAATGTATATTAAATCTACAGAAAAACTATTAAAACAAAACTGTTAGATAGATTCAGTAGATTTAACTTTATGCTCCTATGAATATACTTACACAATATCCAAATTGCACAGTATGTAGACTCACAATGAATAAAACATATTGTGTATGCAACACATTAGCTCTATACCTAATCAAATATTATTACCTAACCGTCAAAGTATCCTACTAAAAATGTCATGAAATTACGTACCTACAAATACAATAACTAAGTTATGTAAGTGTCTCTAATGAATACTGTTTGAAGGAACCGAAGGCTGTATGTATAGTATAATAGCAGAGCTCATCAAACAAGTAGCCTCCGTCTACAAACTAACCTCAAGCTGCTTTGATGTTTCAATGAAACTTTGTATGGTCACGAACTATAATGTTTACGTCGGAGTAGTTTCATCAAAATAATAAAATCAATTCCAAAAAAAAATGCACATCGAATCATATATATAATCAGATTATATCTGCTGCAATTATATTATATAGTTAAGGTTCAAGTACTTCAGTTTAGTTATCTTCAAAAATTTTAATTTTCATCTCTGTATTTTTCAGAGTCGATTTTAATAACTAAGTAAAATAATTATAATTAACGTCGAATAGTAGTCAATTTATTAGGTTTCCTTTACCTGAGGAAACAGTTAACACAAGGCCTGTCTCTCAAGCTTAAAACATTTGAAGAAACTCTGTTAATTAATTGCCTGCGATGCAGATTGTCCTAATTTAGGTAATAACTGAATTATTTGTTTGTATGTACTTGTGACATGAGCGATCATTGATGTCATGACGTTTGCAATGTTATTTTTATAACTTTCAAAATAAAACTTATTGTGTTTAAGTTTGAATTGAGTTTACAATGTCGTTGGAAAGCCGAAAGTATGTCGCGGTTTCCCAATTTGGGAGGTCCTGGTTCGCTTCTCAGGCAGGGCATGTCCCAATGACTTTTGTAATTTATTTTAATAATATATGTGCCTTTATCGGACGTGAAGGAAAACATCCTGAGGACTTATTACTTCGTAAGTTATAAAAATAATATTTGAAAACGTCATGATCATGAAGGGTTCATCATCATCATATCAGCCACAGGACGTCACACATGCTGAACATAGACCTAGACAGTATCCAGCGATTTCCCGCGACCTTTATCAGTTCGTCTGTCCACCTTGTGAGTGGACCTTGTGAGTCCGTTCACTTGCGGATACGTGGTCTCCACCCGAGAACTTTAATGCCCCACCGGCCATTCCATTAGTTCGTCAAGCTATGTGCCCTGCCCACTTCTACTTGCTAATCCGCTGAGCTATGTCAGTGACCTTGTTCGCCTATAGATTTCTTAATTTCTGATTCAATCACGTAGTGAAACTCCAAGCATCGCCCTGTTCATAGCTCATTGCGTGACTTTGAGCTTTCTTAGGAGGCCCATAGTGAGAGACCACGTTTTAATGCCATAAGTCATTACTGGTAACGTTGGCTACCCACTCCCGGAATGGGTGTTTTTTCTGGAGTTGGTAGAAGTCGAAGGAAAAGAGATGAGATCGTTGTTCCTAAGTGATTTAGCAGGAGGTCGGAGACAGATTTGGCAGAGGAGTTCTGGACAATCAATGGACCCAGAAGTAATCTTCAATAAGAATACGCGATCCGCTATTTCACGTCTAGCTTCGAGTGGCAACAGATGGTGCTTTCTGCATAGACGAAGATTATCTCCAGACTTATGACGGTGTCTAATACGATAGCAAATATATTTAATAAGCTACCTTGCATGTTTTCTATCCGAGAAATAAAGGTAGCATATCGGGGGTACATTTACGATGCGTACTCCAAGGTACTCCGCACAAACGTACAATACAACATTTTGAAAGTTTTAGCTTCAGTAAAATCCTTGGAACAGCGCATCACGAATTCCAAAGCCTTAGATGCTTTAGATATCATGATGTTCATATTTGTACACATATGTATCAAATAATAATTTCAAATTCACTGTATCTATACAGTGAAATCCCTATGATGGCTCTCCCCCCTCAACGTGTAATCTAAACTCATTATATTATGCGTTTAGGCGTGAAGAGGTAACAAACATACAAACATACATACACACATACACACACAGACACACAGACACACAGACACACAGACACACACACACACACACAAACTTTCGTATTTATTATATTAGTTGGGATTTGTTCTAAATATCTGAATCTGTCAGATAACTAATTAAATGAACTTGAATATTAAATCCTAATAATTACCAAAAGTCCGGACATCAATTGCAATTGCTAGAATTCCCTGTTTCTGTGTGAAACATGAACAACATCTGGCACTTGTTGGTTTTATATGACCGTTCGACTGACCCTAATTGCTTCAATTGGAAAATAACTACCAGTTTTCGCGCACTGATCGACGGGAATTGTTAATTGTTTTTAAATATTCTTCAATTTGCTTTATTTAGAGCGCAGTGGGATATGTATCACATTTCTAAGTACTTAGACCCGTATATGAGGGAGGACGCCTTGATTCCATATGCATTGTCATCGATAGACATTGTTATTTAGGAAAAATATTAAGTAGGCTGATTATTTCAATTAATACCAAAACTTTGAAATGTGAACAAAATAAAAGCTTAATTAAACAAGTTTTACATTAGAAATACTTTAAAAAAGAAGAATAAGAATAAGAATTGTTTATTTGACCCATTTAGCGACACACATATTGTTATAACATGAAATCTGAAAATATACCGTGAAGTTGGGGCCGAGTGAGATAAGAGTAGGTAGTATGTACACAAAACAATGTCATGTAATAGGATAGGTACCTACTCCTATCTCATAATGCAGTTTACAAAGTACAATAAAAAAAAAAACAATGTTTCACTTATAGACTAAATTCCTTAAAATTAAATTTTCGGTGTCGCAAAGTGGTATCAAAGAAGGTCTCCTTCTCAGCTTATGTTGCAGTCTGGAAGTTAGACTACAACGCTGGTTTTCAGTGGAGCCTAAGGTGAAAATACGGACGCCGATCGGACACTGTCGGTAAGTTTAAACAGTTTTTTAAATTATATACTAGATTATTTATTTTATACAAAGGTGCTGGGTGATTTTAATCGATGGGGGTCGATCGAAAGATACATGATATGAAAGGTCGAATAGCTATAGTAGTAAGTCTCGATATTGCATGATCACGAAACGGAGAGCTTTTAATGTTCCATCATAATTATCACTTATCATTCTAATAAATACCTACAAAGATGAGTAACATAAAGTCCATCAAGGAGTTCCAGTGGCAATCTTCATGCTCCATCTTCAGACCCACGTCATCATCTATAATGGAAAGTGCTCGTGGCAATAAAACAAACTAGCCCAAATTGTACTATCTGCCATTTGCCATGACGAAGTTCCAGTTCCTACCTCCTGGCTCCATCGCCAGATCAGCTCGATGGTACCATAATATTGCATTGTCACCAAACTTACATAAATATGTCAAATTTCCGCTCAATCAGATACATACCAACAAGTGGTTGAATAATTAATTGCAATTTTTGAAACCGTACTTACTGACATACGAACATTACAAGCTAAATAAAAGCTTAAAAAGGGAGTGTCAAAGAAGTTTCAAATTAGGGTTTGCCATTTCTCGAGCTTTTCATTTCTAAACATTAAAACACTTTGATAACTACTAAAAAAACTACTAAAATTTTCGAGAGAGAAATCACTACAACATTTCACCATAGATAGATTAATTAAAAACCGTTTATTTGTTTCTTCAGCCATACAACCACGAACGAAAAAATTGCAAGATTGATGGCAGTCTCCGAAAAGGAATCCGGGCACTGGTTAGACGCGCTCCCTTCGGCCAATTTAGGGACGGTATTAGACCCCAGCTCACTTCTTAGACTTGGGGCCAAAGCATGCGAAGCACATCACAGTGTTTACGGCCAGTTGGTAGACGACTTTGGACGTCATGGTCTTTCGTGTACGAGAAGTGCGGGTCGTATTTACATACACTTTTCATTGAACAACGAACCATCTGGCATGTCGGCATCTGATGGCAAGAGACCTCTGCACTCCACTCCACTCCTCTGCACTGCACTCTGGTTCCCTGGCGACATGACCGCACACTGGCCTGGGATGCCACTTGGTAGCTACTTAGGGATACGGCCGGTGCCGCCGCCGACCTCGCCCATACAGCAAAGTGCCACAAATACGCGTTTTTAACTACTAATTACGAGTTTGCGGTACTTGCCCTCGAAACACTGGACCCGTGGTCGTCCGACACCAAAAATTCATAGAAGAGGTGTCGCACTTGCTAATCCAAGCGTCAAGTGACCTCAGGGCGGGCGCCATCTTTACACAAAGCCTCGTGGTGCAGCGAGGCAACGCGGCTAGCGTACTGGGAACAATGCCGCAGGTACTTATGTAAATACTATGTGTAAATATAATATTTTTTTAAATTATTTTATTATGAATAAGAAGTTTTCTTTAGTTATACGAAGGAATGTTTAATTTGTTCATCAAGTTAAAATGTTAAAATAAATCCACGAACGAAGCATATTAATAAAACGATCTTGAGATTGTTATCGCGTGTCAGTCTCTATACATTGATTCTGTTTCATTAGGGAACAGATTCTCAGGCGTCAACTAAAGGTCATCTCAATCTTGAGAACGGTTTATTAATACGGGCCTTAAACGCACTGGCAGATTCGGTCCCATTGTAGCGCGTCCCACTGTTACAAAATCCCGCCTGAAAATCACTCCTCAAAATATTTTACACAACAGCTTGATGAGAATTATTTATATGTAATTTTGAATACACAAAGCCAAGTGAAATTCAAATGTAATTGTAAATTAGTTTACTTCGAGCATTCATTGACACAAAGGGCCTGTTTCAGCGGAATAGACTAATGTGTGTGATTTGATCTTCTAAAGCATTTATGCCACAGGCTTATCCCAGAAAACAGAAACCTTGCAACGTCTACTATCTCTAGAATCTAATATTTCTGACGACTTATTAGGATATAATAGGATATGGGCTGGCCCTGCCGTTAAAACTTGGGTTCGAATGAAAAACAGTCATTAATTTATTGCTTTCAACTTACACTAACACTTCAAGATCACACAATATGTCAAATATATTTAATTTTTAAGCACAAGGACCTCAATCACCCCTGATATTTAGTGAAAATGAGGGCAAGGATGAACACGCTCATCCGCATCCCTCAAGTTATTTGGGGGACTGGATATCTTATCTCAACACAATAATGTTTCAATATTGCTGCTTGGCGGCCGACTTAAATCTTATGTTGCCCAGACTGACATTTCAAAATGCTCTACTACCACCCAAACTGCATGCTAAACATATATCCCCCTGGGAATCGAAACCTCGACTTCCATTTTGTAAACTCTAACATTTGCACTTTGAGCGAACGAGGACCGTTTAATATTTTCTTATACAATTTAAAATACATCAGCAATTACATTATATTAAAAACTTAATAAATTAATTAAAGTACTGTAAAATACATAAAATGATACGAAGATATCGAATACAAATTCTGATGTCACAAAGTATACTATCAGTAGTTACAAACATTAATACGTTTCATGTCAAAGATAGCGGATATTGTCAAATGATCGAAAACCTACCCCAGAAAAATAACATAATTTTTAGTTTTCCCGGTTTTTCTTGTGCTAAACTCGTAAATGGCTGATTTCCCGGTAAATAGACAACGAAAATCTCGGGAATTTCTATTCAATACAATACAAATACCCTTTATTGTAAAAAATAATTTCCAAAAATTATTATTCTATAATGGTCAGCAAATCCGATAATTTCACACTACATGATACAAACCAACGTAAATGAAACAAATTGAAGTAAATAACAATATCGATCGAAGAAGTATGTGTATACCACGACCTTAGTTATATAGGTCGTTAATCTTACAGATCACTATCGAGATGATTGTGTGCACGCACACGTCGCCTGCCGCTGATTCAGCAACCGACACTTTATCGATTCAATAACAGAAATGTAATTGATTTCATTGTTCATAATCCACTTTGCCCAAACCCTAATGCGTTTTCCTTGTACTTTTGTTTTGCGTTCGTTATATCTCAAAAATGATAAGTTATACTGCTAAACTGAATGTCAATTTCCTTATTTTATTAATAAAATGTTATTGCAAATTATTTCCATTAGATATTAAAAAATGTGAAACGCACCGTAATAATTTAAGGATTATTGTGAACCACTGCGAATAAATTTGCAGTCATAATCATAATATTACTTTTACACTATATATGCTGGCGTAAACTATAATCCGGCTCGCTAATGCGGGATGTTCACTATAATTTGACCTCCCAATCCAGTGGCTATAAATTATACTCTGAATTCACTAGATGCAGCGAAATAACTGCGGATGCAGTTGCAAATCCCATCATTGCTGCCATATTAAAATCCCTTGTATTTACTTGTCGAACGCACTAACAGATAAAAGTGTCATAATATTTATATCATAAGTTAGCTTTCTTATAACCTACTGTCATAAAGTTAAGCGAGCTCTCTAAGTTGGTTTCTTCAACAAAATATGAAACATGTTTACAGGGAGATAAGACTTGAAATCGGTAGATGTGAATATTTGAGGTGTATACTATTATCCAGGGCGAAGTGTAGCTGTCACTCGATAATGTTTCTAGTTGGTTTGCAATAAATATGAGGTCCGAATGCCGAGCCGGCCGGTGATGTTTGCCGGTGACGGTACGGACTATCTAATTTTATTACCAATATATTGTCATTAAGCCGATACTGATCTTGTTATACGCACAATGAGAGGTACGCGAGCCCTCGACGACGCCAGGGCCAGACATTTGACACAATTTACATTCATATCACATTCGCTTATATGGTCCGAAGAAGTTTCTCACTCAACACATTTACTAATCTTGAGTTATGGGGGTCAAGAGTTGATATATTCAAAACTTTATTCTATTAGAAAATAGATAACTATACTTATTGAACATTTCGCTCTCATAATCTATGGGGGAGCCATAAAGAGATGGATGGGAGGCTCTGAAAATCTATGATGATGATACCTATTGAGCATAACTTGTGTGGCATTTTTTTATAAGCTATGAGGTAGCGAGACCCAAATCACACCTGATGTTAAGTGAAAATGAGGTAGGAGGTGGAAACGCGCTCACCCAGAACCCTTAATGTAATATGTTTGATTCACTATTTGTGGCCTCCTGATTAGTTGTTGTGCGAGAATTTACATAAAAGCATATATGTACATAATATCAACCTTTATGTCAAATGTGGTGGTCAGAAATATCTCAAACATAAGACTTTAGTTGTTCCAAAAAGTTTCATGCTAGAAACAACACCGCGGTTCACCTATCGATTTTTTAAATACGTTTAGACATGTTTTGAAACCACAAATGAATAAGAAAACCAAATAGTCATATTATTTACCAAACCCCGCTGATCACATTTTTTGGTCTACCAACGTGACTTTTCCTTCCCTCCATTTACCTTTACACCTGCGATATTTTCTAATCTTATCTCATTTAGCCGGCACTTTACTATGTATTAATGTAGCATAGACCTTTAGCAGCAAACTTGAATTAGCTGATGATACGGCATTAAATGCCTATCTACAAAATCACGTTAAAGATTGAACCCGTGACCTCCTTGTCTGTATACCACATTAAACCACGAGGGTTATTCATAAAGTTGCCATTCTTGTTCAACACGATGTAATCTATTGTTTTGTCACATGGACACATAGCAGTCACAATAGTGATGACGCGTGCACTAATTGGTTAATCTATAAACAATGTGCTGATTGACACAGTTGGTGAACGCACCGTGTCATTCAAGATTATGTCGTCGTGATCTCCACGACCCGTACCGTCGAACCCGGGCGTGCTTCCCGCGAGCCTTCTCACGGGTATTTAAGCCAGAACTAGCACTACAAATAAAAAAATCACCTTGTGTACAGTTCACGTCGCAGTGTTTGCCGGCCATATAAACTGACCGTATTTACTGTGTAACCGCTCATCCTCCATTTAACGCTGAGCTACTTTAGAAACGTCTAAATTAGTAAAGTGAGAAAAGCTAACGCTCGTAACCGTTTTCGATCGACGGTAAATCGTCTCGATAACATCTTTTTTGACTCTTTGACTCCCATCAGTTATTGTGTGTTGATTCAGGTCCGGTGTAACGGGAAATTTAGTTAAATTTTATTACTCACATGTTCTGTCACATCTTAATACGGTTTTATTTGTTCAATAGGCTTACTTTCACGCATTTTCCCTTATTTATTGTGGTGATAGTCAAGTTTATCTACACTTTGTTGTTGGTTCGTCGATGTTACTAAGTATTACCTAAAGTAAAATCTCCTCTCCGATCACAAAGGTCCATTGCACCATCCACAAGATTCGTTTTGCTAGATTTTGTATACTAGGTAAACTAGCTAGGTACACCGTCTGTAGGTATACATGCATTTAATTTCCACCTATAAGTAACCCAATGAGTAAATATTAGTAGATTTAATATCATAATCATCAGAAATCAATCACCAGCACCACACGTGGAGGCGAGTTTCTCACAGACAGTCTGCTGAGTAGTCGACGGATTACCTAACCAAACAAGCGAACGTTAATCTCTTCTCACGTGAAATCTCGTGAAAAGGCTTAGCTGCAATTAAAGTTAATATTAATAGAGCTGCGTGTTTGGTTCAGTGGTCTCGAATAGTTATAGAGCGGCGGTGGTCCGACCGGCAGCGCCCTGGATAGATGCGTTCACTTCATCATAATAATAACGTCAGCGGACTCACTCGGCTTACGCGCTCCTAGATTCAACCTCTCATTACTACCTTTCTTTAGGCTAAATATTAATTGAGACATTCCGAACGACTATTGCAACCAATATAATAAATGTAAGCACATTCATTATGCATATCGGGCTATTTACTTTCTTAAATTGTGTATTTCTCTGACGATTAGGGAAGTGACCGTCATTATTCTGCCGGAGGATTTTTGGTAAAGCGCATAAGGTTCCGCGCAATCAGTCGCATCGCCATTCTTTCTGATAATCGCGTTATAAATTGACGTAGCGGTCGACGTTCCAGCCTTTGTCGGCTCTGTAACAGATGGCCCCACAGTTTATTCTTCAAAAATAATGGATACAAATTTAATTTAAATGTCTATTAGTCTACTGCTTAAGGGATAACATAATCGATGCTCTTGATAGATGAGTTAGTGTTAATCAATTGCATTATTATATCAGTTCGTTATGAACCTTCCGGCATATTGTCATTAATTTTTTAAAAGATTTGTGACTTAATTAGTGACGTTAAAACTTTATTAATGTAAAGTCATTGAAATGGAATTTAAATAGGTAGTTATGGTTTTATCGATTTCGTTTTACCTACATAATATTAGACAGGGCCGGTTGTAAAGCCTGGGGACTATATAATGCGTCTATCCACGCGAGGCTTTCGTGTGCTTACGGCATTACTCAAACCTCATTTAGACCTAACTATTGCATTGAAAGGAGCAATTTTATTGTACTCTATTGATTCTGTCGACAACTCGAGGAGGAATGCAAGTCAATGCTACAACTGTTTATTTATTCTATCATTGTGTTTTCATTAACATAACCTACCTACATTGAATAAACACATCCACGACATATCGGAATAGCTTTATTTGTACCGTCTTTCCAAAAAGGAGGTGGCTCTATGTTCGTATGTTAATGTTCAACCATATTTTCGTCTATTGTTAATCGATTTTGAGGATAATTTTTTCTCTTTTTTTCTTCACACGTGTAATTATTAAAGTTTTTTTTATATTTTTTTCCTCCCGCTTATATAAGTGTATGTTGGAACGCACCTGGCTGTGTTGTTTTTCTTTTTTAAACCTAAATGAAAACCCAGCGCTGTTCACATATGACATGTTAGCAGCAAATGCTGACGCCCAATCCCATTGTCACAAATGCATTTAAATATGCATAATTATACCGAATAAATTCTCTTTTCTCTCTTCTTTCTTTCTGATTATTTTTTTGTTTGACAGCATTTATCGCCACAGTGGTCCCAATTTTCTTGTTTTATTTATTGTTTAATTTGGTTAAGATCTGATATTGCACCCACAAATAGACCCAAATAGTATGTAATTAGTATACTTTGACAACAATATAATGAAAGTTTCGTGCTAAGCACTAGAGTAGATTGTTTTATCAAATATTCATTTAATGTACCTACATATACACTAATTTACTTTCGCAAATATAAAAAAAATGTTTTATCAAGGGAAAATAGCGTTTATAATCTTGAATAAGAAATAAGTACCTATTTGTCATCCTTATTTCAAAAAGTTAGGCAATATGATTATATGCCTATGTTTATAAAGTTTTTCCGCGTCCATTTGCCTACTATTACATTACATTGATAATTTAATTATAGGAAACAATTTTACGTGCGCATTTATTTTCTATTGAACACGTGTTTTCGCGTTTAAGAACCAAGCCAATTTACATGTTTCCTTAGAAATAAATATATTAAGTTTACTTTATATTACATGCATACATACATAAAGTTACACCTGTTTCCCGTACGGATAGGCAGAGCCCACAGACTTCCACTTACTACGATCCTGACACACCAAAACTTGACTTTTTTATGTCGGCAAAATAATAAAATACTAATAATCATTTCTTCATTACCCAAGTTCGCAATGCATTTTAAGTTAATATTACTGACTAGAGTCATGGATCATACATTTGAAGACATTTAGATCATAATGCATCTCGGTGTACGTCAATGATGCCATATTAGCTCAGGGAAAATACGGTAAAAAATTAGCTTAGCTAGACATAATTAAGAACCGACATATATATTTGCTAGCTTATAGAGGTGTAATTTTAAATAATTAAGCCTAAAAAAAGAGCGCTTAGTCTAGGTTTTTAGAAAACCCTATTTTTAATTTGTATTGCAATAACAATAAGTACTAACTGATATTTAGGTAGGTAGACTTTTGTTAAACACAGTTAATTGATGAATAAATAACTAAGCATGTTATAGTTACGCATGCATGTGTTTTAGCTGAAAATGTCATCGAGCTGCATTTGCTTAAGAATTAAAAATGAGAACTAATATATATATTTATTTTTTTATTTTTTTTTATCTTTTTAAAGGAGCTTTGTCGAGAATCGACTATGCCGCTCCGTGTAGACCAACAGCAATAACTTAACTACGGCGGTTAACACCAATCTTATATAATTTATATATAGTTTTGGCCGAATCGGATAATGGAAAGGCCAAAACAGTGTTACAATAACTTACGTCAAAATTTACTCCGCTTTGACGTAACTGCAGTCTATAAGACTCGTTCCGGACACATTCCATCAAAATGTGGTATACGTCTTCCACTACTTCACACTCGGTGCAATTTGGTGATGGAGCTTTACCCATCAGGTGTGCGAATTTGTTTAATGGAATGTGTCCAGAACGTAGTCTGAACGCTGCAACTACGTCTTTGCGTTCTAATGAGCAGTTGTCAATCCAGGGTATAGATAGAGGTTCACATTGCATGGTTTTGTACCAGATACCTTTTTCGACCGATCTCTTATCGAAGTACTCTTTCCAGCAACCGATACATCTCTCTCTTACAACATAGATACATTCAGTAAAATGTGGAAGCACTAACAAAGGTAGTCCATCATTACTAGCTTCTCTGGCCAATTCATCTGCTTTCTCATTGCCAGGTATTCCGATATGGGATAGTATCCACTGGAGTTTAATTGTTTTTGACAAGGCTTTCATTTCCATAATGCTTTCCAAAATATTGTAGGCTTCAGGCAAGCCTCGTATAGAAGAGGTAGACCGAGCCACATGTTGAAGCGAGCTTTTGGAGTCTGTTAAAATAACAAACTTATCAAAATTTAAAGAATTTAAATAGGATAAAGCTTCAGTAATAGCGAGGAGTTCAACATGCATTATTGAAATGTTAGCGTCTATTCTAAATTGTATATATGTATCTATTTAAGGATCAAACACGGATGCTCCTGACCCACTGGTATCTTTGAAACCATCAGTATATATTTGATAAAAACTAATATTTTGTAACGATAACTTCCCTAAATGTTTTGAATTCAAAGAAATACCCATCGATTAAGCATTTTTTGAAGAAACAACTTTAGCTTATTTAGTTACTTACTTAGTACTTCTTCTTTTCGTGTCGAGGCAAGTTTCAAGTTTTATTGGATCAAAACTTAGCAACTCTAACAGTACTGTCTGTGGCGTTAAGGAGGTCGTCAAAGGTGCAGCTGTCAGGACACGCGGGGCAAGACAATACGTGATCCATTGTCTGTGGGGAAACTCCGCACTCGCATCGATCACTCCCGTATTTTCCCTGGGCTATATGGCACGAGAATTAAAATTTTAAGGTACATAGATACATGTACAGTTTTATACATACATACTTACATAATTTGGTTTATATTAACATTTAGGGTTTTTTAAAACTCCTATTTTAATATTTTTATTTGCAATCTAAAATAAACATGTTTTCAAAATTTCAACGGTGAACTCCAGTAAACCGTCATACAAAAGATTATAACATTGAATAGTCGGTCGTAATCTTGAATCTCAAGTAAGGTACATAACATCTTAAGCCATTATCTTTCAATAGTGTTGCGCGAGCGCACGACTTATCTGGCAATTAAATCGACATTCAGAAGCCGATGTAGCTTTAATTCTGTGCTTGCCACCGCCAAACACTCACAATGACTCGGATGCATGACAAATAACGTTTTGATTGGACACTCGCTTGTATGTACCAACGCGTGCGCATGCCCACTACATCTGTTGTAGTTATATACCTACCGAATTAATTGGTTTACCATCCTTTTTCACGTCATCCCTTATTATAATGCTGCAGAAAGACATACATTTATAATATATATTCTTCATGAATTTACAACAATAAAAAAATTATATAAGATCACACAGTTTGTGAAATTGCACGCATGTAACGGAACAGATTTCTGAATTCGGTCTATCTAAAGCTGTTTGGCGCTTATTAGTTTCTGAGACTTCCTCCTCAAAGCTTTTGCATATGTTGAACAAAACGATCATGAAAAGATTTGTTTATGAGATTTGGGAACGTAAAAACTACAACGGTCATACCGACGTACCTACTCTTGGTGTTACAATTATAAATTACGATCGTAAATCTCATCGATCTCGCAAACGAAATATAATATTTAATAGAATTTAAAAGAAACCATATGCATCTTGCTATGATTTCCTGGTACAAACACCCTCAACTTTTTTTCTACCATTCCATATCTCACGTACCCTCATTAATATACTCTTTACAGAAATATCATGTAGTTTTTATTTACACGTATGGTATACTGCGGAAAATCGTTTCATTACCTAATTTTAATGACACGCGAATTGACCTACATCTATGGGTCTACCTTTAATTCAATATACGTACAGTCATAATAAGAAAAAACGTGAGATAATGGATACAGTCTCATAACAATGATATAGTCATCTGCGTCGTTATTATGTGCCATAATGAACACGGTGTGATGAACTTTCGTATCGGATCGATTGTGGACCATGACATTTAAAGCCACTCATAATCATCAGTTATAGCAATCCATAAACTTCTTTTTAATATAATTCATATTAAATTAATTTCTATGAATATCACTTTTCATACACTGGAAACAGAATAAGTCACCAAGAAGAGTAGTAACTATTTAAGTATTTAAAAACAAAAAACCCGACACTATATTTGGTATTTTGCGGGCGCCATAGAACAATAAAACCCTGTAGAGCTCACAGAAGGCAACTATTATTCTATAAGTGTAAAAAATTGTTTGATCAGTTTATTTTCGTTACCTTATGTTGTATAAACATTAACATGTGTCTAAAAATTATATTCAGGGGATAAGCCCGTTCTTACAGTTACTCTTATACTTTAGATATTTTATATAACCAATTTCAATGATGCATCTTTCAATATGGTTAGTGTAATTTGGTTGCGATGGACATAACCACTCGTACATAGATACGGGATGGGGCGTGTTTCCGGGGCTAGCCTCGTAAATATTCATGGCAGCAGCTGGCGACAAAAAGCTTTTCAACGCACTGCATGGCCAGCATGGCCACCCGACGCGCAAGTTATAGCTAACAGTTCCGGAGATGACGCGTCGCTATATAACCAGCGCTTCAACCTTAATTCCAGCGGTACTAAACGTTCAAATCAAATCGACTAGTGTAAGCGAAGGCGTTTACTAGATGCCAAATGCAACATTCTGGTGGCGATTGGATCCTCTGTACATAGATTACCAGTTTTGTAATAAGTAAATTCGTAAGTATATTTTAACAAGATGTCACGCTCCGCCCAATGTTGGTGTGATGGTTCCTGGCAGAATCAACCCCTTTCTTATTGTCATAAAAGGCATTAAGCAGAACATAATCGCATAAACCCTGTCTTGTAAAAAGTAGGTTCGACCGTTGGGGTATACATACTGTGGTTGGTGATAGAACATTTGGGCTAGCTATCGATGGCTTTATGATCCGCGTGTAACAAATCGAGTCCAAGAAAAAAGATGCGGTACACCGTGTCTGTCCTTCTCATTACATCCTGCAGCAAGTTGTGTTATGTGGAGGACAGTATTCGTCACTCATTAAAACTACCGGCCCAGATCGTCTTACCACTCCTATTTTCTTGAACATCGATTCCCCGCGATAGAATCGTGATCGGCACTCGAAGTGTGTGTAATCAGCAGTGTTAAGAATATTTGGACTTTTGGGCAACAGCATTGAAATTACTTAACATATATAAAGTCACGACCTTTATCTGAAACGGTGGTCGGAGATATCTCAAACATTAGGCGTTTGGATGGTCCAAACATTAAAACTTTAATATTTGAAACATCCACGGTTCTCCTTTCGGAATATACAGTAATGCACACGTCACCCCCTGGGCTGGGATGAGCCCATCGCCGTTAAATCTTGAAAACCTGTAGATGTATTTGGTGGAAAGTTCTCTATTCGCCTTTTACGACATCCACGGAAAGAGATGGTTGGTTCTGTTCTTTTCACGTGCCGAAACCACAGGTTAGGTACTAGAAATTACTTAAATATATACGAATAAAATACTTTAATTCATCCACCATCTATCACTCGTACCAATAGGATATTTCCACTAACTTTGGAAAGCACTGTTCAATGTGTACTGTACTGTAGTACGTATTATGTTGCAGTCACCCCGCTGACTCGGTGCACCTTTTAATCCTTCGCTGTAAAGCAAGACACCATTATGCAACCAATTTTTACGGTTTTATTCGAGACAGCTAATTTTCGTTCAATCTTTGAGTCGTGCTGGGCGAATCATGATTATTATGCGACGTCTGGGACATTTTTTCGGTTTATTTCATGCATAACTAAAATATTTTACTTGAAATAAGTATAGCAGGTAGGTGTAGTAAAGATTATTCCAACATTGAAGAAATAAGTAGTTCTGTTTTTTTTTTTAAATTTAGCACTTTATTGTATACACAAAAAACAATTACAGCGAACTTATAGCTGTTAATAAATAAGATATATTAAGCTTTTTCTTTTTTTATTTTATTTTATATTGAGCTCGGTGAAGAGACAATTAAGCCATATCTATCTTTATTTCGATTTTTCACAACACAACATTTTTCTGATGTTGTTTTTAAACAAAATGAATATTAAAATAAAACATTTCACATTTATTAATAGATCATTTAGCGGCGGGAAGTATTATTATTTTGAAAGCTTGGCTGCATCTATGCGCACTCCGTGGTGTATATAAAGGCCGAGTTTCATTCGACCTTCTTCCCTATAGGGATGGCCTTACTGTCATGTTGCATTTCATTGGCTACACTCCCATTTGCCAAGGGGGAAGTGGGAAACCTCTTTTCTTGCTACACATCCTATTTCTTTCTTTAATTAGCCTGGGGTCCAAGGTAGCAATAGAGTCACGTAGGGCACCGTCTACCTTCAGTAGGCGCCGTGTCGAGTACCACTGTTGATCGTAGCTTATAGGAGTGTGGAGGCGGAATTGACAGTCTTTGAATTATAATTTTTGACCGTCGAATATCTAATGTTCTAATTATAATATTTTCGTTTTGTCACAGAATTAATATAGTACTCTTTTGTGCAATAAAGTGAATTTGTTTTGTATTGTATTGTTCAACGTCTTCTTATGGAGCATTGCAATGTTTGCATATCTCATTTGCTGGTACTCCCAGTCTTACTAGATGGGAAGGTGAGGTGGAATGTTACCAAGTTCAGAGTCGTGATAAACTCCCTATTGGGTGGCTCAGTCGGTTATACCCCGGCTCAGCAGATAAGTCTTCTGTGTCCTTCCGTACTACTTTGCTTTCTGCTCTTTGTTCACCGGTTAATTGCCACCAAGCAAACTCATACTAACAGATTGCTTATTATTATAATACATGAAACATGTTTTTGGAATGTTAAGATCTATTTATAACTGGGTTTTACCCGCGACTTCATTCGCGTAAACCATTTCATCAAAATCGCTTCGCAAAAAAAATATCATATATATTAATACAGATCCTAATCTGTCTCCCTACCAAATTTCATCCAAAACCGTCCAGCCGTTCAGCTTGAAGAAGAACCTTCGTACAGAAATACACACACACAAACTTTCGCATTTATAACATTAGTTAGCATAATAATATTGGGATATAGACATATTTAATGTAGGTACTACACCATCGTTTGTGTTCTTCCTAATTGAATATGAAAAAATACAAACGGCCGAATTGTACCTCCTCCTTTTTGAAGTCGTTTGAAATGGATGAACAAAATATAAAACTCAACAAAATTCAATTGTTTCGAAAGTGCATAACGGTTATAACTTCAAACTTCAAGCATTTTTTTTTATTATATCAACCTCCTTGCCGCACATACATTTATAGTAAGAATGTTTATAATATGGGTTTTTGCATTTATAATAAATTTATTTAGAACGAAATTAATAAAATGGCTTACGTCAAATTGTTTCTATAGTGTTAAGGAATATTTAGAATTTAAAAAATAATTAGATGATATTAAGTGATAATACGAATTGTTGAAAAGTATCTGTTACATTAGTAATTAAACGGAACCTGAAACCATTTGCACACCTGCATGCAGGTTGAACTCATTGTGGACGAACTATATCTAACATCTCTTTTACTGTGTTCTGGCAAATAAACTATTTGTATTTGTATTTTTCAACGTAAGATACATGATATCATTTGTTGAATGTTTTTATATTTTCCGCAGTTGTGTGGTATTACGTAAAGTTACACAATTGATGACGAGCGACACGAATAAATACAAATAATTCTCGGAAAAAAAAAATCTTCACGATATTCTAAGCACACATTAGCATAATGTTTAGTTTTGTGTAACGTCGTCGCGTAGAGAGTAGCGGCCAGTGCGCGCACCTCTGGGCTCCAATTTCGCCGTTCCCACAACAAATCTTCGAGTCAAAGTTCATCGTCTAATTACGCGGCGCTATCGACAGATCCCAGCGCTCCGGGAGAGAATATTTATCAATAACATGTAATTAAAATTATTTAGCTACGAACCGAGGCGATCTGGGGCCGGGCCGGTGTCCCCGAGGCGAATTATTACACATTCGCCGCGAGAGGCCCGCGCCCGTCATTAGCCGGGACATTTTTATTCCTTTCTCTTTAATTTCCGTCAGTGGACATAAATGATGGCGCTAGTACCGCTGCAACGCCGCGGGGTCGCTCGGACCGCAGAGTAAAACACTGCCAGTAAAGCAACTCTATACCTACCACATATACCTTACCAATTGACCTCTTTCACTTTGCTACAAGACTATCTATAGATATGCTAGATATATGGATAGTATATCTATCTATTTTGTCCTATTATTGCCGCCAATTTCAAACATTAATATTAAAATAATTACCGGTAGGTACAGTTGACAGCATGTTAAGCGTAAGGCTGTCAGTATAAGTTACCGTACCGTAGCGTGCTCATTAAAACAGACGATCCAAAGCTTGAAATGTTACGTCTGATGTGCGCCCGACAGGACACGAAGTGAAACTACTGAGTCCTCAAGGGTGACAATGTACATTTGCGACTCTTGACTCTTTTTTTAAATTGACAAATTCTTATAATTATATACAGATATATGCAGTACAGGTTGGTGGAGTGCAATTACTGTATACATATATTAAGATAAAACAAATTATATTGAGACAAAATAATAATTTGGGTTTAAAGATAAGAAAACCTGCATTAATTATTAGAAAACTCCACCAACAATAGCTCTTAAATTGAAGAAGAAGTTTACCTGAGCTGAGAATCAAATTGACGAAAAGTCCAATACAAAACATTCCTTGCTTTGTAGTTAGAAGAGTACACTTAAAACAGACAGATTTTGTACAAAAAGCAATTTTCCCCTGAGAAGAATAAACAAAAAAATCACTATTACTTGTGTTTTTGGCACTGTATTTTGAAAGTACGTAGGATCAATGATAAAGGTGTTAAAATATCATTAGTTTTTTTTTAAATAAGAAGTATCTTAAAAAAGAACATTTCAAACTATGAACGCAGTCTTTCTTAAAAGCTTTTCTCCCTTAAGAACCGGCTTGAGTAGTGCTCTCGTGAAGGTCGACAAAGCATGACCTAGTATTGCAAAAGTTCACGGACAGCAGTGTAACCACTTCTCATCAATGGACTTGTCTGTTTGTTTGCTTTCTAATTTATAAATTAATATATACAAAAAAGCCACCCAGTACACACATTTCGGTCAGAATAGTAAAACCATTACTCATCTACAAATTGTTGAAAATATAAAATTAAAGGCAATACAATGTTTGCAGGTTAGAAATAATATATCTGGCCACAGTATTATTCTATTTTTAAGTTAACCAAATAACTGACATGTTCCATGAGCTGATCTGTCTATCGGACTTGATATAAAATGTCTAGCCTGCTTCTATTGCCTTTAATTTTATATTTTCAACACAAATACTCTACATATTTTTTTAAATTGATCACTGCTGTCATTACCCTGTGTCGGGCCATTACTGTCCGGTCACGGGTCAGTCTGTATGTTTTATTAATAACGATGTTGACCGTCCTCTCGATTGGCCCACCGCTCTACCCAGGGTACGCGTTAAACAATTATATTTCAAATACAAACTCACTGGTTCCAAATGAAATATACGAGTAAGTAATAATAGCCTCAAATTAAATATTGGCGTGAAATATTACCTTTTATTTTTGGCAAACGTCTAAACCAAAGTGTAAGTATTACCGACATACTTTTTTTAACAAAATGAAACCTATTTTATGTTTATAGTGCGGAAATAACAAGAGAATGTTTTTATTTATTTTTTACTATAAACAAGTACGAGTACGTATTTATCAAACAGAAAAAGAGACAATGAATAAAGATTGAATCAATTACTGGACTTAAAAGCCATCTGTTTATTTATCATGAAAACTATCGATGCAACATCGAATATCACCCGTCGTATAATGACGAAGGCTGTCTCAGTTCAGACCATTTCTTAAACATAGATGGCTTATTTACATGACCATCAATTCACCACGGACAAAAGACATTTGACAGTAAAATTTAACCGCTACCGGTGTCCAAGCAATCAGCGTATATCTCCATCCAACAGGCATCACAATGTTTTGAATGTATCGGCGTGACCAGATAAAGTTGGTCAAAGGCCTCATAACAATGGCGAAGTGCATTTACAGCTCCATTGTGGCCTACCAAACTACGAGATAGTAACGAGAGCTATCTGATAACGTTGCACTAAGTGGCCGAGCGCTCACGACGTCTGTCTACTTGATGAATTATACAAACACCAATCAGTTAATTATTTTATTCACGTCACTCAACCTCTTATCTGGCTTTGTGTTCGACATAATTGATATGTTAAGTCGGTGGAACAATCGGGACGTCAGGGCAGGAGATAGGACAGCGGCGCGCGGCGCGAGCGCAGAGTCGCGTGGTCGCGCGTTCCACCATTCAAACGATTACCGACCGGCCGGCACCGAACTTAGACAAAGAACTAGTTTAACATAATGCGATTTAGCCTTTTCTTAATACATCTATTACCAAATAAAGCCAATTATTGTCTAAGGTAAGCTCATTGATATCTAAAAACAAGCAACAAGTTGTAACATATGTAATCATTTGTCGGAAATCCTGTAGGAAGATAAGCTGTCCATATGAGTGCATTAAGTTCCTAATACAAACAAACGCAACTTATTGAGACTCCCGGCACCTGCAAATGATAAATTTGGCAGGCGGTGACTCGTCACTCAGTAGATCGGATCCCCTATATAAGTATAATAAAAATATAATAAATAAAAATAATAAATGATTGATAATCTTTATTTCGAAATTGAAACATTTTTCATCAGATTACGGCGAAGCTAAATGAAGGGTAATGTATTCACCGCGTCTTTATGTATGTATGAATTCTAAAGCCTAACCGCCTCAGCCGATTTGGACAAGTCCCGGGAGTGTCATAGAGTATATTATATCATGATAAATCCAATACGGCGAACGCTAATAGCCATTTTGGGATGGATATGGGCCAGAGATGGGTATCAAATAATAGGTCTCAACGAAAGAAATTCAAAAACAGCTATCAATATGTTTTTAAAATAAATATGTAAAAAAAAAACAAAAAGTAATATAAAACCCTGCTACGGTTGTAAATATGTGCCTATAAAAATCTAAAACAAGACGAAATAACTCAATTTAATTAGGCCGGAGTCGGTTCCTCGTAAGTAATATTTTGTTTGAGAACTTGTAAACTCCCTTATGAAAACAAGGGTTAGCAAATTACTTATAATTGGTATGACTTCATTTTATATTATTCTAAGATATTTGGTTGTGATGTTGGTTCATCCTGAGGCACTATTCATTTTTAGGTTTAGTAGATTACCATGTACTTCTTCCGGATCTGTGTTGAGCAAGACATAGATCCAGTTCTAACTACTTCACGGCTGCTTCATTATTAATTAATTAAAACTAAAATAAAATTTTGTTTATGTTTAGACTTGAGGGAACTACCCTCAAGTCTAAACATAATCAAAATTTAACAATAAATAAATAGCATTATTGTACTCCAGCTGTTGTAGTCATTATGAGCCGTGCCCGCGACCTTTTGGGACCATACTTATGTAATCGAGTTCAAAGGGTTGATGTCAATTGTAAGAAGTCGTCAGGGTCTCCAGTTTGCATAGGTGTTCCACAGGGCTCAATTCTCGGGCCATTCTTATTTCTTATCTATATCAATGATCTACCTAACTGTATAAACGGACACCATGTGATAACAATATTAGCTGATGACACTTCCTTGCTTTTCAAAGTTAGGAGATGACAGAAAACCTTAACGACGTGAATAGTGCTATCTCTAAGGTGGTTGAATGGTTTACGTCAAATATTTACTTGTAAAATTTATAATATCCAAAAATAAAATATCTCACCCTAGAGAGTAATATCAATCAATCAATCAATCAAGTACACTTTATTGCACAAAATTTTACAATACACTTCTTAAATATAGCTTCAAAATAAAATAATAATTGTACAACCAGGCGGTCTTATCGCTATTAAGCGATTTCTACCAGACAACTTTTGGGTAGAGAAAAAAGTAGAAGGGGATAAAAGCAAGTAGGTTTGTGCACCAATGATTTTAAAAAAATATATAAAAAATAATAGATACTAAACAATAGATATAAACATACATACGTTAGAATGAACATCAACTTACATGTAATGATAGTGTAAAATATACCTACATGTATAGTGATAAATTATTATATATACATATACAATATATATGACACCAAACAATGAAAATAATGGATACGATAATTATCAAATCTCAGAACCACGAATATGGCAACAGTCAAGACGCTAGAAAATGTGCCTTGACTTGTGCTTTAAAAGTAAATGATGATTGTGCACGACGTATAGACTCGGGAAGGGCCCATCCATAAACGGATTGCTTGCAGAGTATAAGATTTGCTATAGTAATTGGACGTATTGGGGGGAACATAGAGCCGAAGGTTATCCGACGAACGAAGCGGGAGACTGTGTGTGGAAGAAAGAAATAGGAAGCGTTGTTTTAAATACACAGGAGTCTCCGGGTTAAACAGAACGGAGTTGAGGAGTGAAAAAATGTGGAGATTTCTGCTTATGATATGTTAATATAATATGACACTTAAATCTACAATTATTGTCAAACTTATAAAAAATTATAATTATTTAATCTCTACAAGCAAATCTTCAGTATGGTCATATGATAGGTTGAAAAAAAATCCAAATGCATAAAATATTCTCTACGTAATGTCAAACCCGCAGATAGTACTGATTTAATAAAAACGAAGAATAGGAGCTTGTGGGCACTAGTCTATTCCTAGGTGTTATGTTAGATAAAGGACTACAATGGGGTCCAGATATCGAAAGGTTGTCGTAACGTCCTTCTTTGCAGTGTTCGTTATTAAAAATATCCACTATTTATCCGACGTGGTCACCGCGAAGCTGGTTTACTTCATCTATTCTCATAGCATAATGACTTATGGCATCCTGTTATGGGGAAATGCCGCAATTGTATTTTTGTTCTGCAGAAGCGAGCGGTTCGTGCGATCTACAAGTTAGGCTCCAGAGTATCTCTGAGGAATAAATTTCAGGAAATTAATATATTAACTTTGGCATAACAATATATTTACGAAAACTTAATGTATACGTAATAAAAAATCTTCAATTATTTCTGAAAAATAATGAAATACATAATGTAAATACGATATATAAAAATAAACTTGCTGTTCATAGTCGCTTCACAAAGTCACTAAGTCATTCAAAGGACAATGTATACGCTTTCATAATAATGTTACGGTAGACATACAAAATTTGCCTATAAATAAATTTCAAACCACCATTAAACGGAAAATATTTATTTTATTTATTTATTTATCATTTATTGCACACAAGAAAAAAAGACATACAGAAGAAGAAGAAGAAGAAAGACAGACATAAGAGAAAATATGTGAGGCTATTATAAAATTTCTATCTAGATTATAAGAATGCGGGACCATGAACTTATTTTCTTTTTTTTAAATCATAAATTGTAAAAATACTTATTTAAAAAGATCAAACCCCCGAGTTTATTGCTCGTTCTTCTCTGGGGAGTCTGTCTTGTGAATGAGCGATAATTGTATCTCATGACGATATCAAATGTTATTCTTATAACTTACGATATAAAAACTAAATAAATAAATAAAGTCACATAATGCAAAGGGAACATCTTCGATGATACTGGCCATAATATATCAGGCGCGTGCTGGCGCGCCTGTGAACATTCCGATTCATCCCACCATAACGGCAATTAAGTCATCTCCTTTCAAACTCACTCCGCCGACGGATTTAACTTATCTGAAATGCATAGGATTGAAATATTAGTAGCAATTAAAGACATCAGAAAATATGTGTTATCAATATTTTTAATACAGTAGCTACTTATGTATTTAAATTTTATGTACGCGTGACTGAGCTCATTATAGAAATATTCTTTTGGAAATGCTAATGAAGGAACCACTTGGTGACCGATAATCTTGAAGAGATTTTTTACCAGTTACTCGTATACTATATCATTGATATATAGTTATTTTAAAGTTAAAGTACAATAAAAATTACATTATAAATACAATTTTTTGACAAATTGGCCTGCGCACTGCCGTGCGCTCCGATACAATACACTTTTTTGCACAACAAAAAAGAAAAGATATTAATATAAATTCATATTTTTCTGTAATTTGTTTACGAAATAATTTCGGTTCCAGGGTTGGTGCAATGGAACCACGCCCCTAGGAAACTGCTACTAAAATTCGGTGGGCCTGGTAACCGTCGAATTTTGCGAAAGTACAACCATTACAAAATGAAGAAGAATATAATGCTTTTAAAGTTATTTTTTGGTACCTAAGTATAAATCAGACGAAGCCCTCTTTTCATATGCCAAATTGAAATCTGTTACTAGGGATTTTCCGATTTCTAAACCTTTTTAAACAATTCTCTAATTGAGTGGTAAAAATTACGTACCTAATTGTAACAACATTCTGTTAATAAAATTGACAGCAACCACTCAATTTAGTAAAAGGTTATCTTTGTAGTTTCTATTCAAATATAAGTGTATAGTGGTGTAAACGCAGCCGCAGCGGCGAGCAGACCGGCGGTGGAAGGCACTCTATTTTCTAATCTTCATAAAGCCTTCAAACGATATGACGGCACTGATATCGGTATAATACTCGAGACCAATGCCCGATGGCCGTATCATGTAAGAATGCATCCGTAGGGCGACGCTGGATAAGTGTTGGATTAATAATTTGTAAATATTACATATTCATGAGGCCCGAGAGCACGGGTCAAACACTCATTTTTATAAGAGCCACAGAACTGTACCCGCACTCATATTTATTAAGGAGATGCACGTAATTATCATAACTGACTTAACGGAACAACTTTCGGCCATATAAATAGACATAGGATAGAACTGTCGACAGAGATCTAATTTATTGTTATTAGTGAAATGTCAACTCCAAATTAGGAAGTTACTTACGCCCTCTAACTCATTTCTATAATCTAATTTTTATAGTTTTAATGGTAACTTTTAGTTATTAAAAACTTATTTACAACGTTTTAGTTCTTACATTTTAATCAGAGAAAGGAAATCAAAATATTTTTATGAGTGTCAGCAAGACTATTCCCTTAACTAAGTTTAAGTAATGTGAAATTTGAGTCCACTAAGTTATGTATTTTATACAGGTTGCTTACACAATCTGTTATCAAACGTAGTTCCATAGTAATTTAAGTTGATACAGTAAGATTAAACGTGTTAATCGATATAGAATTTTAATAACTCTAAGAAATGAAAATTTTTAATTGAAAATATTTTATTTCTTGTGCATTCAAACGTACTATAGTCATGTAAGTATAGTATACAGGTATATAATAGGTCTTTACCTATGAAATTGCCGTTCTGCAGTACTGGCCATTTCAAATCAAAATAATTTTTGTTTGGCTAAGAATTCTAATTTCAAATTAATTTTATTTTAAAAACATCGAATTCTTTTTCCAAAAGTAGTCATTTGTTTATTGATTAGTGTTACATTTTCATCGCATTTCAATCTTTTTCGTCATCATGGATACGTTAAAAATTCGAGTAATTATGGAATATGACTACCGTCGTGGCAGCTACGCGGCACAAGCGGCACGCAACATCAACGACGTTTACGGAGCTAACACTACAAACCAACGCACCACCTGTTATTGGTTTGTTCGCTTCCGTTCTGGGAATTTCGACCTGAAAAATTAACCTCGCGGTCGTCCGAAGACTTTGGTCGACAATGGCGATTGTGGAAGCTGATGATACACAATCTACGGCTGAATTAGCAGCAGCTTTCGATGTTAGCGTCAAAACAATATTGTTCCATTTGCGTCAAATTGGCAAGGTAAAAAAGCTTGACAAATGGGTGCCCCACAAACTCAATGATCGCTAGCGCGAAGTACGCGTCGAGACGTGCCTTGCACTGCTCAACAGACACACAAATGAAGGAATTTTGAACCGCATTGTTACCTGCGATGAAAAATGGATTCTTTTTGTTAACCGCAAGCGCTCAGCAAGTTGGTTGAATCCTGGTTCAGCACCTAAACAATGCCCTAAACGAAAACTTACCCCTAGAAAAGTGATGGTCACTGTTTGGTGGTCTAGCGCCGGTGTGAGTCATCACAGCTTCTTACCAAACGGGATGAGCATTACTGCAGATGTGTACTGTGAAGAACTGAACACAATGATGGAGAAGCTGGCACATCTCCAACCAGCATTGGTCAATCGCTCCTCTTCGCTGCTCCTGCGCGGCAACGCGCGACCTCATACTGCTCAGCAGACGGTCTCCAAGTTGCAAGAACTGGGGTTGGAAGCTCTCCGTCATCCACCCTACTCACCAGACCTTGCGCCTACAGACTACTATTTTCTCCAGAATTTGGATAACTTCTTGGCAGGAAAAAAATTCAATACCCGAGAGGCAGTACAAAATGCCTTTGAAGAATTTGTTGCCTCCCGTCCAACTGATTTCTTTAAGAAGGGCATCAATAAACTGCTACTGCGTTGGCAAAGATGCATTGATTGCATGTGTGATTACTTCGATTAATACAAATAAAAAATACATGAAAAAAATTCGTTTAAATTTTTTCATACAAAATGGCAATTTCATAGGTAAAGATAGTTCATAGGTAAGTAATCGATATACAAAGATGTTCCATAAAACCTAAATTCTTTGATTTTGTACTGGACATATACTTACGAACGCGATTGTACTTAATAAATGTAATTATATTTGACGTTGCAAATTAAATAACCATCATCATCTACCTTACACGTCCCGATTGTTGGAACACAGCCTCCTGTCAGTGGGAGAACAACCCACGACGCGGGCCCAGTGCGGATTGATGGATTTGTATCAGACTACTGGCCACATGACAGTCAGTGTTTTGAAGCCCCCAACTGAGCTTAACGACTGCCTTCAATGTCATTGGCTACACTCCCATTTGACGATAGGGGAATAGGGAAACTTCTTTTTATTCATAGAGTATGTGAATTTCTTTAATTATTCTAGGGTCCAAGGTAGCAAAACAGTCACGCCGGGCACCGTCTAGCTTCAGTAGGCGCCTTGTCGAGTGCCACAGTTGGTCGTAGTTTATAGGAGTGTGGTGGTGGGATTTGCCTTCAATTGCAACCAACCGGGACCGACTATTTAACATGGAAATTCGTATTAGAAGTCACTAGTGGTCACCCATCCAAGGACTGACCGCTCCAGACATTGCTTAATTTTGTTAATCGAAATCAAATAGCGAATGCACCTACGACATTACAAGGAACATATTAAACATTTATTCATTGGTACTCGTTTTACAAATTCTTAAAAACAAATGCTTTATGAAAGTCAATCGCAGGGTAATGTAGGCAGAATGCGATACGTAACTATGTACATTATTCGAAGTGACAATAAATTATCTAGATTTCATCACATACTAAAGATTGGAATTACATGCTCCACATGTTTTTGGATACCTCAAATTTAATTAATGATCATTAAAAGGCTATGAAATTTGAAGCGACGAATTTTAATAGAAAATAACTACTATGATAGAAATAGTAAAAGTGTTAATTACCTATAAATAAAAGTTGATATTTATTCAATAAATTCTGGTTCTTCAGAAATAAGTTTTTTTTACTTCAAACGAGAAGGGAATGCCTCTTATGAGTCTTTAATTTGACTAAGTCGCTTATTCGTACAAAACATCGCGGGCACTGAAGTGCTTGCCTGGTAAAATAAGTAAGTACTCCTAGATAACCTCTCCTAGTGAGAGCAGTGGGAACATCAGGATGTGGATAATTATTATTTATTACCTTTATTGGGCCGACCTATATTGGGCGAAATCTACCTTATAATATATAACCTATATTATGTCGCAGGCAGATCGTGAAATTAGCCATTTCATGAAATGCCTAGGCGGATTGTTATGTATGGTAGATGTTTCCTATATTACGTACTTATTGGAAACTGTACTGCTCAGAGTGGGTTGAGTAGGTGGTGTTAAGTTGCTTTGAATACTACCGAGGAGTCCCACTGTTGGGCTCGCCTCTAGTTAGCGCCAGTTTCCAACGATGTAGGAAATATCCGCCATACATAACGCCTAGGTATTTCATGAAATGGCTAATTCAACGATCTGCCTGCGACACGTAGTACATAACGTCACGACCTTTGTCTCAAATAGGGTGGTCAGAGATGTTTTTTATACACAACGGGTTAGCACTTGACCCCAATCAAACCTGATGTTAAGTGATGATGAAGCCGAAGGTGGAAGCGTATAGACTCTAGGTTTTCTCATGTTATTCGGGGCACTGGCTACTCGTCACAATGCTGTTTGGGCATATTCGTTTTCGATTAGCGAATGCAAATGCGTCACGAGTACTTCTCTTCTCTGGTTTACAGTTTACGATTGCCAAATAATCCAAAAGATAATTTGTCGACCATTAAATTATTTGTCCATCGCAACCAAGGTATACACATCACGTTATCAAAGTTTTACCGACATGGGAATTATATTCAAGGTCGCCATACAAAGAAAATCATTTTTGATTGAGTAATGCTACTGGGAAACTACTTTTACAGAATATATCCGTATTATAATACTACTTGTACAGTAAGTGTACTTTACACTTGTGCTTAAGCTAGCTATTTTATTTTGAAGTCTGTCAATTGCTTCAAGTATCGCAACGTTCTCAGCCATGCCTTGCCTAACTTGAGTCATAGCTGGGTCACGCTCGCGACCCAAGAGTAATTAATTAATAATAATTAGCATGTGTTTATGGGCAATAACTTACGTATTACGAGCAGTTAGTACAATTCTTGTTTCATACAAAACCGGACTGTAGTAATGAAAACTATGTTTATTATCTGTATGATTTGATACGTGCCTCACCAGATTCTCACCTAATTTAGTAATAGTGAATAAGATAGTAGGCATATTTGATCGCTTTATTTATATACCTGACGTAGCTTGGAAGGCGTCGCTTTAAGGGCGCCCCATTGTACTTGCAATGTTTTTTGTAAAAGTATATTTGTCTTTTTATGCCATAAAATGAATTTGTATTGCTTTGTAAATATATCGATACTTAATGTTCGACACTCACCTACAGGGAAAGTATCCAACCGTGGAGACAGACTGTCGATCTTAGTAAACGAAGGGGTAATCTATGACGGTAAAACTGCATCACATAGAAGGATTTGCCCATATCGATAAGCATTCGGCAGTTGGGCTGGCGATCGCAGATTTTTGTAAGCTTAATGACGCCCGGTCGTATAGTATATGCTGGTATTTATGTTTTAAGTTCACAATTGATCTTTAACTCACCTATTAGGACCCACAGGACGAAACTGTAGTTAATCGTATAATACTTGATTATATAAAAAATCCTTCAAAATTAAAACATGTCAGGAGATTGCGAAAAAGCATATTCATGTTAGTCCTTGTTGGAATAGAATTCATTTTGCAATAAAACGTTTTCAGTTCGCGACTAAAAGGTTCGTCACTTGTTTCGACGTGATCTACTCGTTATAGCTCGTCGAATCATTATTGTTTTCACAAACTTATATTACAAAGTTCTCGAAGCAGCGCGCATTGCACTGGTGCAATTGCATTCGTTATTCGATTACCGATATGCCACATTCCTTGGATATGTGACCATTATTCATAAGAGTGTTCCCGTGCTTCGGAGGACACGTTAAGCAGTCTGGTTCTTTTCAATTGAAGCCAGTCGTTACGCCAAATCGGTGGCCTTAAAACACGGCCAGGTGCCCGCTTTAGTCTGACACAAAGCCACCAATCCACATTGGACCCGTGTTGTAGATTATAGCCCATACCGTCTTGTAGTGAATGGAGGCTATACCCCAACAATGGGAATGTAAGGCTGTTTATGTGATAAGTTTCCGGCAGACTAGAATAGGACCAACGAGTCTCTTTCCTTGGATGACGTAGCATCTAGCCCCTGGCGATTAAGGCGAAATCGCGCCGTGGTTAACAAGTCATTTTTGCGTTATGGAGTTCGGCTCTTCTCCTTAACAACAACTCTTTTAGTTATACTCATTCTCGTGTAACTTCCAAACAAAACGACGACCTGTTTGGTTTAGTGGTTAAAAACTCTGCTGCTATATCAAAAGGTCGCGGGTTCGAATTCCGCTAGTGGCATATGTTTGTATGATGAATACAGACATGTGTTCACGAGTTATGGTTGTTTTTCATTTATATATGCATTTATTTACAACAAAAAAATTAATTTGTGTAGTTTATCTACCACCTGGTTTCCATAATACAAGTGTGGAACTAGATGGCGCTGTGTGTATGTGCATAGATATTCATTTATTTATATAAAAAAGATATCATCCTATTCAGTGGTACGTTACGTTGAAAGAAATGTCTTTCTTACTTTATAGTAATGTACCACATATAGGTTAACACATTGCCGCCGTAGCGTGGGCAGAGGGCGCGTGCCACGAGTTGTGCGGGCGCAAGGCTCCGCCGAGCCTGTGTGGGCTGGGACGCCCGCGCCGCGCCGGTAGCGATCACGGTAGCACTGTCATTTACACCATACTATTAAGTTTTTTAGGGCAAGGTATAACAAACAAGCCACTCATCTGGTAAAAAAGTGATCGATCCACTGATCTTCACTGACGCTTAGAAACCCTTGAAGATAAAACTTAGGCATCACATTAAGGACTTCGTTACACTTACAGATTGTCCCTGATAACTCAGGAGTAACGCCTCGTATATCTTATTAAAGACGTATGGTTAATATACTACAATAGCTAGAACGAATACGAACTTAATTGAAAATGAGAAACAGAATAAGAGGATATCGTCACATTTAAGTAAGGTAAATAGATATAATGGGTAAACTACCACTAACGTAAAAAGTATACCCACCCTGTTCATTAGCAATTTTAACCGCCTTTCTTAAGCTGAGTAATTTCATTCAGCGCTAAGGTGGCACATATGATAGACACAGTTCCATCCTCAATAGGTATTTGGGTCTATTTGGTAAAAAAATTACCACTTCAAACATCCACTTCCACCAATTCTTTTCCGAACATTCCGATAAACAAGCGCACTCACCCATCCAGCCGTCGTAACGTTAAAGGAATTATGATGGCATTAACATTCAAAACAATATTTTCATAGTTGCCTACGATATGACAGTTGAATTATGTGTAGACAAAGTAAATGTATAAAACGCTGTATGAAAGCACCATAAAAATATGAAGTCTCACTGTGTCGACATGTCGCTAGACGAGGCCGAACATATCCGCAGTGAATGATATACGGTGAGGAGTGCCGGGCGCACGCCCGCAGGTCCCCGTGCGGCGCACGCGGCGGCGCCAGCACCACAGCCGAGCGGCGTTTCGTTGACTTATGGCCCATGTAATGTATCGCAGTGCCTATCACTCATGAATATTCATCAAAAGTATACGTATTTTAAAATACATTGTCGTCGAAGCCTCATTCGTATACGAACGCCCATTAAAGCTATAAATATATCATGGAGAACATTAGCTTTAACATTACAAGCGTAATTATTTTAGTTTTAGTAAATGAAACGAGACGGGTCATCATATAAGCGCATTAGGGATTCTGTTAACAGTACCGGATCTTAAATATTACACCCAGCTCGGCGGGGTATTAAGGCCCGGGCACGCGACAGAGATGCGTATTGATTAAATGAACAGTTTCTTCTACGCAGGATACTAAAAAGTCAAAAGCGTTCTTTTTAAGATCTGGTTGGTTTTAATTGGATAAATTAAAGATTCTTTCTTTATCACACTTAACAGCTCGTTAGCAGTAAAACTGTCTAGTTATCTGAGACACCGAGTAATCGGCATTTGAAAATATGCGCTGAAACAGATAAACTTAATACATTTTCCAACCTCAACGCTATAATTAAACAGATTCAAATATATTCATTCGTGCTGCTCCAGTAAATTCCTAGTTAATATCAAAACTTTACGATCGGGTGGAGCAATAAAATTGATGAAAAATAGCATCAAGTGTTAAATTATGCTAAAACTCCCTATCCTATTCTCCATTAGGTGCTATAATTTAAGACTTAGGTAACGAGGCAGATATACTTTTGACTCATAAACCGTGTCTGTTTGTGTTCAATTAATTTAAATCTAAAATTAAAATATTTAAAGCCACTAAAAGAAAACGTATGTGTAATTTTTCTAATCTATATCACGTAGAAGCAAACCCGAGCTCAGGCTCTCGGCTTCCCGTGGTTCATAAAATACGTTTTGGGTTGTCATTAAAAGTATATTTTATCGCGTTTTAAATATTTAGATATTTATCTGGTGAAAGTTATCTTGAATTTGGTTCATTACCGTGTACCTATATACCGTGAAACAAAATACGTCGCGGGGTTAAGTGGTGTCCCAGTTCCGACTATCATGATAAGTTGATAACAAACAGGTACAACTGTTGATGACATTAACTATTAAATAATGATGTATTTCTTTTAAATTGCTCTTATCATCTCCAGACATCCTCGAATCTCCTCATATTAGCCATCTTACTCTCTGTAGTTGAGGGTCGATCTTAAGGAATCTCATCATAGAGAGAAACAAGGCCAGATGAAGTAATTCTTTTTTTAACAACAATCAGTCGTTATAAACTAATTCAAAACTTATCATCATCATTATACAGGAATTCCACTGATGAACATAGGCCGCCCCCATAGAACTTAAAAATACTAAATTTAGACCTGTAGTTTCCATAACTTTTATTTAAAACTTATAACTAGTGTTTTGGTCAATTCTCGGGCAGTGTGCTGCCCTCGAGATTATTTTCGCCTTAAAAAGTAAAAAAATGGAAAAGACATTAAAAACAGAACATAAATCTAGCAAATATAAAAAGTGCAGTAGTAAGCAAGATAACAGTAATAAACAACATAGCTATTGCCTTTCATAAGTATTTTGCAGCCGAGCAATGCAATCTTGCGGAACTTTTAAAATCATGAGCAATCCAAAAATCTTTCTGCGTTAAATCTAGTTTCGCTACGAACGACGAACATGGATTTGTAATAAAAAGCGATTGACACACGATTTCTCACCAAAAATTATTTTACCTAAATCATGTGGTGTGCTTTTCTCAAAAATATAACATTTTATACATTTGCATAGAGCACCGTGTAAGGCTGTCCGCCGTTTTTTCCTTACTTTTTCCTTATTGTACTCATCTACTTTAGTCGTTTTCAAATTATTCTACCGGTTACGTAGATATGGGTAGTTCCAAATTCAAAGAATATGGTATATGCGAAGCTAAAGAAGATTGTATTATGCCCGCCCCATTTCTTTTTCTTTCATGGATAAATGTAATGGAATTTCATACTTTCTGCAGTTTAATTGATTCCAAATTCAAAATCACTATATTGCCTGGAGACTTCAAATTAGCTCTCTATAATTAACTTTTTGTCTTTTGATTGCGGATGTTTCAACAGTTCATAGCGGACTATTTGAGAAAACGTATATTTGGATTATGACGTAGCAAATTACTAATGTTTATTTTATTTATTTATTTATCATTGTGGTGTGATATGGCCCATGCCCTCTCCTCATTAGGGAAGCCCTGCAATTGGAATGTAAGATTGTTGATGATGATGACGCACGATAACTATAAATAAAATATTTAGAACCGCCGAAAGACTAATGACATCCAAATACACCAAACAACTGTGTTAAAAGCATCAGTGGACAAAGACGACATTTACAAACAACGCTGTCAAACTCATAACACCCGTTGTTTTTCGTCGGGAGATAAAAAGATTTACGATTGGACAGCTATCTGTTGGCACACACAACTTCAACTAGCGACTCACTTTAGATGAAGCTTTACTGAAGAATTTCCAAAACATTCCCGGGAATAACATCAATCACTTCTTGTGAAATCACACGGAAGTTTATATGGATTGCATTTAATTGAGTATGCATGTAAATTAATAATTCAACGCTTGACCCTTCGTTTGATCTCATAACGCACATAGGACGTGACGTATCGGCCTCATTAATGAACGAGACACGGCTTCTTAATCGATAAACGGCAATTTGAATTTTTATTTCATTCCCTTTGAAGTTCATGTCTTCAATGGTTGGGTAATAAGGTTCTTTGTTTTGAATGTATACATGTAAATTAGCATACATTAGCATCACAAGTGAATTAGTCTGATAGTTATTAAAACTCTTAGTTATATTTGTAACAGCCTAGACCTCGAATCTTTACTTTTGCGGGTCGTTATATCGTTGACAAACTACACCAAATCCGTCAACAAAAAAATATCTATATGTTAAACCAGGTCCTAATGTATCAACCAACCAAATTTCATCCAAATCCGTCTAGCCGTTTAGGCTTGAAGATGTAACAAACATACATACACACACACAAACTTTTGCATTTATAATATTTTTTGGATATTAGTTGGAAGTTGGAAGGATGTTATGTAGGTATATGTCGAGGAAACGCGGGCGTTGCTAGAGACTGGGACGGTACCAGCCTCTCGTGGTTTAGGGTCATTCGGGAAATTGCAATATCAGAATGACACTAGGATTTAATAGAACGAGGTAATAGTCTGCCAGTGATGTAACACAGGCCCGATAACCTTAAATCTTTATACCTTGATATTAAATCTTCTTAATATTAAATTATGATGATGGAAACGCGTCGAGTTGCAGAAATTAAGTCCGCTAAAACCTATAACCTATGATCATGGAACCCGAGATGCTTACTGGTGAAGAGTAAACATATGCATGCCCCTCATGCCATCCAATGGCCCTCGCGTGCAGTCTATAGAATTCAGCCGGAGTAGTCTACAATTCCTCCTTGCTCAAATTCCATGATCAACTTCTTATCAAATAACGACTCAATCAGAGTCACTCACGGTCGTTGATGTGTTAAGTGGAGGTACGACCCCTTTGACCGCTGGTAGCAAAGTCATTATTCATTTTGACCTCCAGACCTAATATTACAGTAATCGTCGTCACCGCGCCATTTCCGGTGATGCCAGCGCCACCAGGTTCACTTCTTGTAGCAAACCGCGCTAAAAAAAATAATTCCGTACCTCATTTATCGCTATCCGTGACATATAATGGGTGTTCTAAATCAACGGAACGTGATAGCAAAGTACGTATATTTACAATAGCAAGTTTTGGACTTGGACAGAGAGGCGTGGACAGAGAGGAAGGAGGCCTTGCCCAGCACTGGGACAGTATGGGCTCATAATAATACAATAAATATAAGTTTTAATTATTTTATTTTTATAGTTAAGCTAACAGCATAAAGAAAGAAGAGAGAAGAAAGAAAAACATTTATTCAGCATACAGGGGTTTTCCAAGAGCAGATTGCAAGTAGTGCCTTAAATCGAATGAACATTAAGTCGAAATTGAATTACTATTATTATTTTATATATCGTTGCATGTACATGGTACTGCCCTCTGAGCTGTACAAGTGTCGTAAATAGCGTCACTCTCTATAAACTACGAGGCTGCGGCGCTTGCAATGGAGACATTGGGCCTTTGGTAGGCTGACACAACAAAAATGTTAAAAGATTTATCCATTAGACTGGTCCATGCCTCAGGAGATTTGAGAGCTGGTGCCTACTTTGCTAAGCAGCTGAGCTAGCATTCAGCGGGGCTATGGCGCTAGCGTACTATGCCTCATGGAAGCGAGTTGCAGGGCCTATTTTTACTCGATAGACGAAAATGTTTCGAACCTGAAATCTCTATGGTATTCTATTGCTTATGTTAAACGGAGCATAGTCGGATGATTTGAAAGTGTAACAGGCATGCATAACTGGCGTCATTATAGCTGACCTACACTTGGATTTAATTTGAGGGGTTTCAAATGAATGCGGTGACAATGTGTGAGTTACTAGCTTATAAAAATATAATTTTGCTATACCAATGATCGAACGATTTTTGTTGTTTCTGCGAAATTCGTTTCTGAAGTTATCAAAATACCTTCTCCTACGAAAAAATGATTTTTTTGTAAGAAATGTGAATGTTAGAAGTATTAAATTTCTGTTTCAATAAAAGTAACTGTAAAATTAGTAAGTTATCATAAAACCAAAAAGTACTATTTTATAACAGAACTAACCTAGTTTGTAAATATATATAATTGATATATACCTACTTATTTCATAAATTATGCCAGAAAAAAATCCGAAACACTGCGCGGTGTAGAATAACGCCTCATGATTTGGCGCGAGATCGTGATTATTATAATTTTTGATGAGGAATTCGTATTTGAAGTATTCGTTATACATTTTCCTACAAAAACTTCTTGTGAATGTTAGTACTATTATATTTCTGTTTATTCAAAGTGTCACTTTAAAATTGGTGAGTTATCTTAAAAACAAAAAATACTAATTTATAACATAACAACTGTGCTTTGTAAAAAAATATAATTTATATGACGTATTATATAAATGAGATCAGAAAAAAAATCCGAAACGTCGCGCGGCGTAGAGGTCAAATGGGAGATGTCTGTGATTTTATATGAGACCGTGTTTTATGTCATTTTCGTAAATAAAATTCATATTTGAAGTTTTCGTAATATCTTTTAATACAGTAAATTGACTTTTTTATAGGAAAACTGAAAATTAGTAGGAATTACTCAACAGCAGTACCGAATTACAGAAACACAAATTCATTCACTTATCTTTATATATAAAAAATCTATTGCGCTTTCGTGGATTTGGAAAAGGCCTGAAACAAAGTGATGACGAATCAAATGTGGTCAGCATTGTCTAGATAGACATAGCACTGTCTACATAGGTACACACCTATGGGATAGACAGCACCTTGATACGAGCACTGAAATCACTTTACGAAGATTCCAGTGTTAGGTTTAATGGTAGATACGTATACTAAATGGTTTAACATCGGGAAAGGTGTTAGACAAGGTCTCCTTGTATTTAACCTATTCATAGACGGTTGCAAGTATTGAAAGCGTATTAATGTGCATTGAGAATGAATGGGTTCTAGTCAAATGTTTCCTCTATGCCGATGATCAAAACCCATCAGGTAATCCTTGCGTCGTCACAAGAGGAGTTACAAGAGAACGTAACTTATATGAATACAGCTTTGAAACAAAAAAGAATGAAAGTCAATGCAACTAAAATGAAAGATATGATTTGAGGGAGGTGTATATATGTATGACGAATTGCAGTATTTTGATAGATGGAGAAAAAGTCAAACAAATGGGTGAGTTTGTGTTTTGAGTTCACTGTTTACAAGGGATGGAAAGTATTGTACATCGAAAGCACGGACAGTAATCGGGGCAGTCGCCCAGTATGGCACCCAGATACTATCAACAATCTTCCAGCCTCAGTCTCCAGTTGGTAAATTTTGATGAGTTGCAGTTTGCCCCCTTACGAACACTTCTTCATATACAGCCCTTTTAAGTGCTGGTGGATAGCATCTGCAATTGATGGAATGTGCTCCAATTGTCGGTCTTTTTTCATAAATAAAAGTTTTCTGCATTTGTTGACTTTTCAAATTTATTGGACCTAAAATTAAAGATGTGATCGTTTTAATTATATATTGAGCCAGTTCTGAAATAATATAAGTTCAAAAACGGATTTACCTGTCGTAAACAGCCACCACATACTTTTCTATAATAGAAATATATTGATCGTCTATTTATCTATAGCTTGTCAAACCACCGGTTTAGTACTAGGTATACTAATTCTGTGCCACTGGTTAATTTAATGTAGATACAAACAAACAGGTGCATGCCTTATTTTCCATTACCCTGAGGTTTCGATTACTAAAATAACAGTACCTAAGTGTGAGTATGGACTCTCTAACATAGGACAGACAAATAGAAGCATATAAACCCTAGTAAATGAACACAGCTTGTATGAAAAAGAACTGGACAGCCAGCCTTCAAAGCAAACCACAACATTAAATTGGCCAAAGAAACTATATTATTCAAAGAATAACCCAAGAATTGAACAATGAAATTAAAATACACCGCAAATTTTAATTAACTCCATTAAGGATCACACTCATCAATACTGTATGATTTCAAGATACCATAATTGGGTTTCGCGTGAAAGATAATCCCTATCCAAGAAACTTTACTGAGGGGCACTTTGTTTCTTTAGAAGACGAATAAATGTGCGCCACCTCCAGGAACGAGATCATCGTAGCGATATTATCATTTTGCTACTTACTTATATACCTAATATATACTATTTCCAACAGGTTTATGGAAGGTATACATAACAAAAGCATCTGCAAAGAAGCTCGCTTTTCGGCAGTTTAATAAACTGTTAAGAGGAAATTCTTAAGAGGAAGGTATCTCTTGTTATCATAAGAAAACATGTTTGAAACAATGTTAGAGCATCAAGTCATGATCGACATCTGAGAGCCGTTCATCAATGAGCACGCGAGTATTGTTGTGTAAATGTTGCTCGCGGTACTAATTGCAGATCAGATGATGTTCCCATAAATATAATCCGATGTGAACGGCTCCGCTCATTTGTACCGCGCCCGACGGTTGTCATGTACTCGTATTAATATCGATGAATAAGAAATTCGTTATGGATGAGCTACAAGGCCGGCCATTACAGCGCCGATCTGCCGCCGACTTGGTGTTGGATGGCTACCATTCTCTCCTGTCGTTTCTCGTTTTTATCTTCCCGTATTTATGTTTCGCCTTGTACGGTTCATTAGTCATTTTGTTTGTTAACTAGTCGTTCGTACTAGCACATCCAGCAATGTGACGATTTATTATCTCAAAAACGATATATGAAAATCTCCATAATATTTTAATGTACGCATGAGGTATGACTCTGTCTTTTATGATTATTAACTTTCATGTTTACTTTTGAATGTGGACGTAAAATTATAAGGCTTTAAGATAGATCTATTCTCCTGAGAAATAGAAAAAAAATTGCTCTATTTCACGAGAGAAAAATTTACAAAGTTATCAATTTCCATCGATATCAAGCCAGGCTAGGGATTGGCAGTACGAGTATAGATCGTGTTCGCGAGTGGAGCGTGCCGCGCGGGGGGTCCGCGCCGGCGATCCATCACGAACCGCCGAAACGCGCCCAACCATACGATTATTATATTCAATAATCGATGAGCATTAAGTGAAATTAATTTTATTGGGTAATGGCGCTGGTCGTGACGGCGCGCGCGGTAACGGACCGTATTAGTAGCGGGCACCGTGCCCTGCGCCCGCGCCGTCGTCGTCGTCGTGACCACCGGGCTGCGCCACGAATAATGCTCTAATAATAACGCAATTATTGCTAACTATGAAATTACTAGGCTTTGATTAATTATTTAATAAATTATATAATGCAATAATAATCGATTTGATATCAAATTTAATAACTATTTCAAATGACATGTTTACTTACTGATATATCCAGGAAAATTAGTAACTAAAATTTCTACATTAAATTACTAGTTTTTGTGATGTTTCAGTATATATTTTGCCCTAAATAAATGGTGTGTAAAATCAAGTTAATTAGCTGTCTAACATCGACTAGACTTACCTATTGGATTTGTAACAAACTACGTAATTAATATAATATTATAGTCGACAATAGAGTCTTATAATCACAAGCCATTGTACAGCAATCCTAGTTCTAGGAACTCAAGTGTATACAATATACATCATTATAACATCATAGATCTAAGTATTGATCATTACTTAAAATATCCTTAAGAGGTATCCCACAGTTAGATGAAGTAATGGCAGTGGCAGACACCATTTACTTACGTCATTCCTTTGGTGTTGCAGCGATAATGGTGCTTCCATTTTAGTCTGCAATTGACCTAGTTCACCTATGGGCTTGGCTCGCACGAAACAATTTTTGACCATAACAATGCAGCTTCGATGAAATAAAATATAGTAAAGAAACAAAATGACTATTTGTTAACACGGGGGTACGCTTCCACGCGATTCCGCGCCGTAGTATATTATTTGACGGTTCACTAAGGCATCTTTTATCCGTCCGCAAACAAATAGTATAAAACTAAGAACAAATGTTGAAATCGGCCATGTTCTACAAGAAACTAGTGTTGTTATCTTCAGAAATTCTATCTGATTGTCGTATTAGACTATTATAACGACCAATAGTACTATACAGTCAGCTGTAAAGAAACATGCCCCTCATTTATATATGATTGTAAGTACAAGGGGTCATGTTTATCTGTAGCTGACATACTCTCTTAACTAAGTGGAGGCGTCGCGAGGAGTGCACAAAAGAAACAAATGATATGTTCCAATTCCTACATATCGTTACTAACATGAAGTAGCTCTTATCAAAACTAAACAGTCAAAAGAGAGAACAATGACGTGGTGTAGGTATCGTCGTTACCTATAACCGATTATTTCAAATCCCTTTTACATCACGCGATTTAGAAATGTCAAAAGACTATAATTTTGCTCTTCAAAAAAACTTATTTGAAATATTTAAAAAGCAGGTTTCCATTATACAGAGTCCCTGAACAATGCACATGAAGGAAAAGTATCTCAAATAATGACCATAAACAAATGTTACTCAAATGACATTTTTATAAAGGCGTATGATAAAATAATGTCATGAAATTCCAAGTTACAATGCATACTCGCCAAATATATGTTCCTGTCGAATAAGCGACCTTAGGTGCTACAATTTAGCGAACATCAAATCGTGGCCTATGAGCCTTCTGGCGCATTTTTCTGCGGAATCAAACAAGCTAGTTAGTGTCGATCGAACTATCCCAGAAGTAATAGCAGTATTTATTATACAGAAGCTGATCTGTCTGTTAAGTGTCAAATGCTTATAGTTGCTATTTTAGCCATCGACTATGTGGACCGCCCTAAATTTAGTTTGAAAGTAAATTTTTGACCTAAGGAAATTGAGATAGTAAGTTTAAAGTTTCAATGTTCTTTTAGATGAGACAGACTGGTAAATCGTATGTATAGTTTATGAGGCTTTAATACGGGATGTAACAATTTCTAAGTGGTTTACAAAAAGACAACAGCATCTTTTTCTCAGCGTTGGCCTATATGAAAACGTCACCATCATACCAGGCAGGACGTCTCAAATAAAATATAAGATCCTAATTTATTAAGCCCAATCCTTATGGATGGGGATTAATAAAAATTAAAGTAATAATAAAAAAACACCGAACCTTTGGGCGAAAAGTATCGCTCTGCCTGTTGCAGCAGCGGTTCGGTTTATTTTTATTATTATTTTTAAAAACAAAATTATTATTTGGAATACTATGTACTTACATAATCATGTGGTCAATGGATGGGGACTATTAAATTAGGACTTTGTTTGTATAATACTAAAGTTCACACCAGAGCTTGAGAAAGGAACCCGCGCTGAAATATAGAGTTCATATACTGTTCATATATTAACTAATACTTATATGTATAAAATACGATCGTGTCGTGTAAAACTTCGTAATCGCACGTCATAAAGCGATTGGCTGCGGAGGAGTCGCGCGTGTGGTCACCGTTACTGTCAAATAACAATGCCCACTGATATAAAGAAAATATTTTCCTTTGAATTCCAAAATAAAACGCAGCTGTCGCTTACTCGCCATGTTAGTAACAGGCTGTAATATAGGTTACGTCACATGAGTCACGTGACACTGGCGCAACACACAGTCTTCCATAGAATGATAATGTGATTTATAATATCCGGTGGTGCACGGGGATTCTGAAAAAAGGAACAGTCTTTGGGATTGGGATTTTTGCATATGTTCAGTTGTTATTTAACAATTTCAAACGAGATACTAAAATACTTTATGGGTCAATCAACTCTTAATTTGTAGGCATAGCATTACAGCATTAGGATATTTTTTTTTGCAAAGCAACCGACGTATTTTGCGGTACCATTATTATCTCGTGAGTATCAGCAAATACACCCTGACTGCATCATCAGTTCTATCGTGTCATATCAAGTCATCTAATATACAATTACGCATAATCACGCAAATCAATCACGAAATGTCGGAGTAGGTAATCGGTTTAAACATAGAATAAATAATCTGAGAGAGCAGACCTACGCGAGGAATTGAAAACAGCCTCTTTTTTGGAAGACAGTTAATCTATGGGGGAGTTCTATTTTCAGAAATAGACGTCCTGTGGCATAATGATGATGAAGGTTGAATAGGACGATAAGTACGTCACCATTCTACTTATAACCTACGACATTGGAATTATATAGATATAGTCAGGTAATTACCTTATACGCAATATAGGCATTGATAAATCATATCTATGGGCGTCTTATGGTGCAATACTGAGACTCTGTACCGTATCAACAGACGATAATTAAACTATATTAATGAACCGGGCCGTGGTTTTAGAAACATTTGAACTGGTATAAATCAGAAGCGGGCCGACGGCCGGTAGTGCTCTCGATTAATTAGCGACATCAATGTAAGCCGATGCGATCACGAGCGCAAAAGCGCGTAACAAATTATAATATTTGACTTGTTTTATGTGTGTATTATTACAGTGAAAGCCAATTCCTCTGCCTCTTCTTCGTAATGCGAGTTTCTAATTTCTACGAAAATTGACACTGTCCTCCTCAAAAATTAAGATATTTTAAGAAGAAGCGATTATTGCAAAGTTCTGTTAGATACTGCGAGGAAGATCACGTTGATACCAATATCTAAGTGGGATTATTTACACGACCTCTGAACATTCCTGATTTTAGAATTTTCGTGTATTTGTCCAGAATAGACTCTAATAAAATACTTGAAAAAACTCGATGTTGCTGAAGAGGATTTATTTATTCGCTTTAATATGTAGAGAACTTTTTCAAATAAACAGGCCAGCTGATTATGTCCTTCAATCAATTTTATATAAAGTCTGTTATGACTCACAAGTGGAACCATTTACGGATTATGCTCGCTTGCTCTACGAGCTTCAATGTCACGTCAAATTAACTAATTAGGTACCAATAAACGAAAAGTTCTCTAGCGGAACTAAACCCAATTAAATGATAAATAAATTTTTTGACCATTACTAATTATCAAAAAAAGCCTAGAAGGTTTAGTAATTAATTAAATCTTACAAATATAGTTCAAGAAATGCAAGGTTTCTTGATTATTATCGTTTATTTTAAACAACTTTGTACACGTACAAATAACATTAGATAGAATTTGCAATGTCAGGCAACGAACTTAGAACAACATTCCTACTACTTCTCACGCTTTAGCTAATACTAGAAATAAATAACATATTTTACGCAGGTGATTTTAAAAGCGAAGTATTTATCACTCGTAATGAAACTTCGAAGGCGCAGCGTTGATTATTCGCGCTATCAGCTGAGACAAGTTGTGTGCAACTTGTGTCACCTGAGAGCTTTCCTGCTATAAGATAATTGGCCATACTCAGATTTACAAAAACCCTTTTTCCGTTGCGTTGTAACGAATACCTTCCCAGCTTAATCATACAAAACATAATTTTCTATGAAGTTTTTATTAATGTTTAACAAGTTATCTTTCAAAAATATTTCCAAATATAGAGGGTGAAATTTAATTCTTAAAATTCCTTACTGGTGATTCCACTCATGATTACGAACAACTTTCCACTAGAAACCATAGCCGAATTCAGCCAAAATTGTTCGACTTCCATACTAAAGACGGTTTCAGAATGGTTTACTTTGTATGAGTAATCGAAAACTTTTTGAGAATTATTCACCTATGGAGTACTATATTAATTATGTGTCTATGGTTCCTTGGAGAAAGTCGTTCGTAATCAAGAGTGCGCCACGAGTTAATGGGAATTACACGAATTCAAATTTACCCTGTAAATATTAATACTTTCACCATCCCGCAAGAAGACTGTGATGTTCTGCGTATAATCCAGTTTACAGTCCCTTTCGATATTCCTTTTTCTATCGGTGTTAACAATTGAAAACAGTCGTTAAGTCAATGATTCCCGATAGAGCAGACCATCCGTCTCTTACCGTGGTGGGGGTCGTAAGGCGACAAGCAAACTCTAATAACAAACAGCAGATCCATTTGTGCGAAGCTCCAAAAAATCTGCGTTCGCCAACTGGTCTCATGACAAGTGATGTAAATGGCGCATTGGAAGAAGCTTATATCCAACAATGATTAATTAACAACCGTTTGGTGTAGAGGTTAAAATCATGACTGCTGTACTAGAGGCTCGCAGGTTCGAATCCGGACGTAGACGTGAAACTGAGTTATGTGTACTACCTCCGCTGTTATGAGATCGAATCCTGGGGCCTTTTCGTTTTTCCCGATTTGCTGTAAAATTTCCTTTGGTGTGACATGTTTAAATGGAGGGGACAGTTGTTGATCACTATTTAGTACTCGATCAATCTCACGTTCAAGTCTTCCACGTCTGAGGGATTTGGTGTGAACACTTCTGCTAGATGTTCTGCAATTAGTTCTGTTTGTTCACTATCACTCCTGGCTCAGATGCCAGTGTTTGCACGTAAAGGAGGCCTAAATTGTTTTGGCTTTCTGAGATTCTTTGTCATCTTCCATAGAGAGTAATTTTCTTGTTTAGAAGCAGACAGGGTACTTAGTTTCTGCTGTAGTGTCTCTTTGCTGTTTTTTGTCTAGTATATTTCTTAGTTCTTTACTGGATCTGTTTAGTTGAGCCTTGTCCTGTTGTAGCATATATGTCTGCCATTCTTTTCTAGCAGTTCTCTTCTCCCGTATTTTTTTCTCACAAACGATGGCATTGTATTGATTTTGTTCGTATGATTGTCTATAGTCGGTGTTGAAAGCCAGGCTGCTTCTTGAATTTTATTTGTGATATAAAATGTTGCTTCGAAAATATCGTCTTCTGTTTTCATTTTCACATATAAGTTTATTTCATTTTATAAGTATTCTGTGAAAGCATTTGAATCAGTTTTGTAAATATGCAGCCTCATTGGTTGGAATCCATAGTACTTAGAGTGACAATAACGTGTGTGGTCAGAAGTGTCAAGACACGGCTCTATATCAAAGTCCTTATCTGAGAAACCTTTGATTATGAAGAAATCTAGTAGATCAACTTTTTTTGCGATGTCTGTTGGCCAATGTCTTGGATCGCATGTTGTTAATACTTTGAATTGGTTATCATCAAAATCAAATCAAAATCAAAAATATTTTATTCAATGTAGGATACAAAAATATCACTTATTGAACAGTCAACATGTTATTTTTTGAACTACATCGCTTCGCAAGGTGCTATGGTTAGGGAGAAGAAGCGACTAGAAACTCCGTAACAGCACATCTTTTAAATTGGTTTCCATCTTTACAATAATATTACATATTAAAAAACTAAAACTATTAACATAAGCGTAGTTAACGACCAGCTAACACCAGACCTCTTTATCGCCTAAATAATCATCTATCCTGTAATAACCATTTCTACACAGGGTTTCTTTAATGTTAAACTCAATACATGTTCTGTTATTTTATTGTAAAAGCGTATGCTGTGTCCCACAAAAGATGTGCTAACCTTTCTAAATCTAAATTGTGATATTTCAATTATTTTTGTTTCTAGTATTCAAATTATGATTATCAGAAAGTTTACGAAATAGGCATATATTTTTGCGTATATACATTTTTACTGACATATATATATTGGGATGCAACAGTTAAAATACTTATTTCTTTAAACAGATCTCTTAACGATCGCCTTCTTGAGTTCACTCCCTCTGGTAGTTATAAGTCGACATCGCCAGGTAGTGTGTAAATTCCAGTCTCCGCCAGTGACAAATTTGTTACCCAATGTTTAAAATAAAAAAAAGTTTGTGTAGTTTATTAATCATCTGGTATCCTTAATACAATCCTCGTCTAGTGTGGAACCAGATAGCGCTGTGTTTATACACAGCGCTATCCTTGGACTTATATTCAAGGATATTTATTTATTTTGGCCTTTTATATTTTATAGCCTATTTTATAATTTGTTAAGCCAAGTTAATTTGTTAAGCGGCTAGAAATTAATAATAAATATCAGATGCCCATTAATTTTGCTCATTCTCCACGTGGTGGATTATAACTATAACACATACCGACTCCTATAGTGACAGTTATAGCTTATAGCAGTAGTAAGAGACATAAGACTGATATATGTAGGAAAATGAGATACTTCCCGTAATCTACCACTGACTCAACCAGGTGTGGCTGAGACGGAGTATTTTGATCACAGCTGTTTAGCAGAAGACGTAGGAGTAAGGCCCTTGATTTTGAAAAATGAAAGTGATATTATTGTGTAAATAAATAAAATCATGATCATCATCTTATTTTAATAGAGTACCTAAGCAATATTCAAATAATCTTTATTTCCATAAAAATAACATCTCCTTTCGGCAATTGGTATACAATTACTGCCCATTCAGAAGGTTGTCTCCCCAGAGAAGGATTCGTCGCTAATGAAACATGATTGGGATTACCAAATTGAGCAAAGCTTGAACTCTTATTGTAGATAATGAATAAACATCCTTAAATAAACATCCATAACAGGGGTACTTAATACACGTGTTTCGATTAGAACCCGCAGTGGATAATACCACTACACCAATCGAGTGTCTGGAATCCTCTGTAAGAGCGCTCTAAGCCTAAATATTATCCGTAAAATGGCGTTGTGTAAGCGACTAATGTAAACAGCCAGCTTAAATCTTATATTTATATTGTGTATATCACTATTTAAAACCCCGACGAAATACGACGGGTGTTATGTGTTCGACGGTATGTGTGTGTGTCCAGTCTTTGTCCGGACGTATCTCATTAATGCGTGGACCGATGCGAGGGCGGTTTTTTTATATATTAAAGACTAAACTACTGATGACAGTTTCATAGTGTAATTATGTTTCATGTAAATCCGTTAAGCCATTATATCACAGTCCTTCCAGATTTTTTTCAATTTTTAATTTCTGTATATTTAAGATTAAATTCTCAGCTATATTTGATGGAAATCGGTTAAACCGTTCCGAAAATATTTAGCTTTTAACACTGGGTTTGATTGAGGTATCTGGATGATGTAATCGCCTCTTTACTCGAGGGTTTTCAAAATTTTCAATTTATAGTTATCTTATACAATTACAGATTATTTTCATAAATATATTGCGATGTTAATTCTATTACATATTGATTTCATGAAAATTATTCCAAGTCAACTAATGTAAATATTTATAAAACTCCATCGTCTTTAATTATTACAGATTAATTTACATTTAAATAACCGGTTACACCAACGTATAAAGTATACTTATTATCACTGATCAATCAGCCTTTGACATGTTGTGTAATTATGAGGGCCTCTCAGTTTCTCATAAACGGTATATGCGGAATATCTATTACATTATGTCTATACTGAAATAGACTATAGTGTCGTGTGTTCACTCAGACTATATTTTTTGAGAAAATTAAAACTCAATAAATTTAAAAAAAAAACATTGAATTTTTTAATTTAGTATAAATACCTTTTCTATGGACACAGAACTACTAACAAATAAAGTTCCATTCCATTTTTGTAGCGAGATTAATAGACCAACATTCAAACAGCTTGCTTGAATTGCTGTAAATGGATCTATAAAAGTTACAAGCAAAACCGCGAGCACTTCGAGTATACATCAGCTTCGAGAAACAAGAAACACATAATAACAACATCGTCTAAGTAGCGGGCACTTGCAATCAAACGCCTTGTCGCGGCTGCATTAATAGTGTCGCGCGACGGGCGCTATCTGATACGTCACTCGCGGATGCTTGCGCCCGCGACGGTGTTTCCACTTCGATCTCTATTTCCAATCCCCTGGGGCGCAATGAATACTCATTGTAACTCTATATTCCTTTTGCAAATTTTTCAATTCATATTCATTGAATTCTTAAAACAAAGCCCTTGTTATTTACTGAATATTTACAAAAATAAATGAATAAATACAATTTCACTATTAATTTCATTTCATTTTTATTTACGTGTTCTAGTCTGCGTCCGTGCTTTTGTATTGAATTTTATTCTTTTTTCTCTTAATTTCTTGTAAATATCTCCTTTTATAATGAGCGTAAATTTCATGGAGGTATCTTATGTTGACATAAATAATTTCAAAAATTATTTGAATTAAAAAAGAAAATAAAAATCATGCAACATCTCTATATTTTACTTCCGTGATATAGGCTTGCCTAGCGTTCACGGAACTCCAGTTCCGTGTAATATAATCATCAGGAAACTATTTTAAGATTTATTCGTAAAATAACGTACCTAATGAATATTACGTAGGTACACAAATCTCTGCCCCGTTTGGAGATTGATTTTTGTATTGAGTTTTAACTAGTTGCATTTGCTCTTGATTTATCGATTTAACGTTTCAATCTAAATCACACTATAAAGCCTAATGTGATTTCGATGAAATTTGGTACAGAGATGGATTATGTCTGGATATATAAGGTACTTTTATTCTGCAGAACGATTACACAGATAAATTACACGCTGGCGGAGTAGCGGGCTAATAATCTGTAATCGGGCGAGTGAATAATGAATTTTAGGAGGAAACAGATATACAGATACAGATAACAGATATAATATATAACAGTAGGTATACTTTGCTCCTCATGCAATAATATAGTGAATTTCCGTGGATCTCGAGGGGATTAAAAATGGGGACTGAAGTGGAAACATCCGCTTGCACCATTGCACCTTCCAACCACTTCTCACCGGCTTGCGCTATGTAATTATTACTAAAACTTTCATAACTCTAAACCCAGTCCCGTCAAATAAGAATGAGAGATATTTCAGGCTTTTGTACCTTGTCGCTTAATTACAGGTTAGTGTTGTCGCGTTAATAGAATTTAATTGTAGTCCTCCATTCAAGCGCGACTTTCAAAACTTGTTCCTTAAGACCGATAGGTTTGAGAGTGAGACAAGCCTTTGTGCAATGTCGTAACGGCATTAAAATTAAACGCGTTGATCGTACGTATAATGTGGTAGAGCAATGGTTCGAATTCTAATAAAACTGCTCTTATCGCATGTATCGAAGCTACTGCACTTAAATTCAGATCAAAAACTGCTGAGTTAGAACATCGATCAATGTGAATAAGTCAAAATAGTCAGTTGTCGCTTTTAAGCCCGCTACTGTTGAAAAAGCTATAATATCGTTATCCAATATAACCAAGACTACATGATTTTTTACAATTCATCCGTGTGATATTTTCAAATGTAGAATCAGTAATTTTATTCATATGCTTTGCTTATGCTTTTTACATTATCTGTGCTTGCTACATATGTATGTAGTAATTAATTGAAATTGTCTTGATTGAGGAGTTTGTACTGTTCCAACTTCTTTTTTCTGCATTATTTCTATTATTGTAGTTTTCTTTTAATGTTGTGTAATTCTTAAAGATGTAGCTAACATTCACTTGTGGAGTCTTAATATTCGTCTTTTACTTATAAGGATATTACATTTTCTATAGCATACATTACGCTCACGCTGGATGGGCGAATTACTAATCGTACACCTTTTGGAAGCCCCGCTCCAATGAATGACGCGGCCTATGCTGTTATGCTCTTCGTCGTTATTTTGTCGTTATGTTACGACACCTACGTTAAGAGACCTGCTGGGGTAAGTTGCATCTTTTCAGGACGCAGAAGATGAATTTCTCAACAAAGCACTTGTTACCATGTGATCGTGAAACACACTCCTCAGAATATGATGCTATGTTATAGCTATAACTGGAACAAAACTTATCACTGCGACTTTCCGCATCGTGTCGTCCCGTTAATGCAGCACACGGGGCGAGCTTGTTACGTGCATTGTGCGGCGTCGGCGCAGCGCCCGATGATACATTATTTTTATAACAATAAATCGTTGTAAGTAAAGCACCGCGCTGCGCCGGTGGTCTGAGTCCGGCCGCTGCGCCGCCGCTCGCCGCACGCTCGTGATGGCCGACTGACTTAAGAAAACAACTTTACAACTCATCTTTACAATTAATCATATCGCAATATATTTCTTATCATCAACTATAACCGCTCGTTCAATAAAATATTACGTACGAGTACGAGCACTTGACCACATTCATAAAAAATTTAATTATCTTTCACACATGACCTAAAATGTACATTCCATTGAAAATTATTTATCAAACAACAAAAAGCCCCATTCTAAGCCCGCATATTATGATGGGCAACTACGGAACCCTACACTGCACTTGGCCGGTTTTTAAATTATCGTACGGCATGTAGGCTAAGTAGGATACGCGTTGCTCTTGAGACCAAAAGTTTAAAACATCCACGTTCACTTCGTTTTATTACTACCCGCATGGCGTTGTATATTTCTTCATACAAACAATACATCGGTACTCACTGAACCACCAAAAAGTGGCAAAACAATTGTGAATAATAATATAAATTAATATTTCGGGCACATACACCACTTATCTAGCCCCAAACTAGGCGAAGCTAATGAATACTAGATAACTGTCAACGTACATACTTACCTATCCTGAACTCTGGAATGAAGTACTCGTACTCATGACGCAAACATTTTCCCTAGCTCGATTCCTACCCGCAACCTTTGGTTTCGAAGGCAGCTTCCCTACCCCCTACACCAATCGGTCGTAATTAAGAGGGTTTATTCCGTCCAGTGGCGCCTTCATTGGATAAATTATGATTTCTATTTAAATACAGCTTAAATCTTAAAAATATCGCTCGGACCTGCAATCGAAATATTTGTAATTTATCCAATGAGGGCACCACTGGACGAAAAAACCCTCTTAGAGCGTTACCAATTGTCAAGAGTCCCGAACATGTTCAAACAATCGACTCAGGGTCGCGTTCTTTATCTTCGGAGTGCCTCAGAACTTCGCCACATCCACCTTTCATGAACGATAGCTAAGCTAATAAATAAATAAAAGTAAAATAAATAAAGAGATACGATCGATTGAATGTGTAATACATGAAAATAAATAATACCGCGGGACTTGCAATCACGCTAGGCAATGATAGCGATCGTAAAAATTAATAGTTCTTGACACGAGGCGTTTCAATTTGCTTTTTAATTAGTGGTAGCCATCTGTCGTATGTTACTGGCCATCCACGACGAAGGAGATAAACCGCTAACAAGAATCGATCGTAATTCAATTCCTATACTTGATCAAAATTCAATGATCCAGTAAACGAATTGAACCCGTGTACAACTTAGTTTCACACTTTTGATATTCACTATGCCTATTTCGTAAACTTTCTGATAATCATAATTTGAATACTAGAAACAAAAATAAAATTGAAATATCACAATTTAGACTTAGAAAGGTTAGCACATCTTTTGTGGGACACAGCATACGCTTTTACAATAAAATAACAGAACATTTGTATTGAGTTTAACATTAAAGAAACCCTGTGTAGAAATGGTTATTACAGGATAGATGATTATTTAGGCGATAAAGAGGTCTGGTGTTAGCTGGTCGTTAACTACGCTTATGTTAATTAAATGTTAAAATGTAATATTATTGTAAAGATGGAAACCAATTTAAAAGATGTGCTGTTACGGAGTTTCTAGTCGCTTCTTCTCCCTAACCATAGCACCTTGCGAAGCGATGTAGTTCAAAAAATAACATGTTGACTGTTCAATAAGTGATATTTTTTGTATCCTACATTGAATAAAATATTTTTGATTTTGATTTGATTTTGATGATAACCAATTCAAAGTATTAACAACATGCGATCCAACATTTTTTTTCAAGTCCTTTTACAATATAGTATAATGTTTTTTATAGAAAGAAGGGGCAGTTTCACTAATATAACAGACACATCATTCCAGCGATATCTCTAAATGCATAATTTTGATTTTTAAGATCACAAAAAGACCTCACCGGGAAGGTTTACATAAATGAAGTCTGCAATGGTATCAATGCCGAAATCGATTTTCTTTCTTCTAATTTCGGTTAACTTGTATCCAATATTACGAAAGGTGTCGATGTTTAGGAATTCAAGACGGGACCTATATACCTCCATGATCGTTTATTGATACGTATAATATAGGATTATGATTCTAATCTGAACGATAATCGTTGCGAGAACAAATTGGATTTAATAGGTTACTGTTTAAATATGCGCATATAAAGCAGTGCTGGAATTGAAACGCATTAGTAAATGACTCGCGACATATACCAAAACCAAAGCTCTAAATTAATTTAAACTCCCTCATTACATGCCGCTTTCGTTTCGACTCCAGTTCTTTTAGTGGCGTATCGAATTAAGTAAACTCTTTATACTGGAATAGATATCGGCCATTAAGCTTTTACCGTTAACTAAAAGATCTTTCATTCGATTAGTTTTCCCAAATGACCGCAGCAGAACACGAAATTTTCAAGAAGTCGAATTCGAGATATGTAATTTGGGTGTATTTATTACAAAAATATATAATTTAGAAGCCTAATAGAGGAGGATGTTCTCTTAATCAAATGTCAGATTTAGTCAATTTTACTTTAATGATAGAGTTAAGCTTATGTGATTAATTATAGCAGCGATATACACAATTAAAAGTAAAAAGGAAAGACGTGTGCTACGATGCTAGCATGTGTGTGTGGGACTGACTACTAGTCCGCACCGCGCTCATCTCGCCGGCTGGCGCACGCGCACGTAAAGCACGGGAGCGCTATCGCCCGCCCATCGCCGAGTGATTTACGACACTCCATCGCGCGACACTTTTCTACTTTTTATACTATATCAAATTGGAAACAAACAAATTAAAAGAAAATATAATGGCATAGCTACTCGTGCTCACCAAAGGCGCTCGTCTCAGGTACTCAACCGAGCCAACGATCAATAGATAGTTTTGAGACTCCATTATAAAAAGTAAATAATGGTATCCGCTTGGATATAAAAATATCATAAATCTTAGTGATGATGTCCACTTTAAAAATGCGAATCACCCAGGAAGAAGTTTAAAGTAAAGTCATAATTCATTAGTCGGTCATTGAGCGCAGGCGCGGGCACGAGGACCCTGTCGGACCATTACTCAGGATGACGACGCGCGTGCCCGCAGAGACAAACCACCTCCTGGACAAGAGCTTCCTTGCCCCCCCCGGCAAGACCACTCAACATCGCACAAGGGAACCCCAACAAACCATCGGAGCTCACACTTGAATGGAAACGTTACGTACGCCGTCGCCTTTAAATAGGAAACGACACGTTTATCCAATTAGAAATTCACCATATCTTTGTGATAGTTGAAGAGGAAATTTGAGCAATCAACTTGCAGAGTGCTTCGGCGTTCCTATCACAGTTTATTCAATTGAGCTCGTAATGAAGTTATGTGAGCTATGAAGGCCTGGAATAATCGCTACGATGACCTGACTACGACATTACGACTGACCGCTGAACGATTATGCTATTAAAATTGACGTACATACGTCAATAAGCAAGACGGAGTTATCGACTCGTCATTCACAAGTAATTGTAAAATTAAATCTGTTACCTGCCCAGGTATGATCAGATGGAGCAATAAAAATATTTATCTCTAACCTTTAAGATCAAAGTTAAGCAAAAGTAGAGACCACTCGCATAAGACTTATAGCCTAGTAATAAGATAAGTATGACCTCAATCCAGAACTAACTGACCAGTTTGAAATATAGTGGGCATTCTAAATAATCGGCAAAATTTACTGGACGAACTGTACAAAAGCAGACCGAGAACAAGTTGTTATTACAAGGTGTTGAACCTGGTTCTCTGATTTATTGCTGTACACTATTAGAAATGATCAATGTTGTATTGAGGTGTCCCTTTATTGCATTCGTTTTATCACCATTACTAAAGTAGTTAAATAAGCATGGCTGAGCTGAAATAATTTCAATTTATTCCGTAATATATAGTAGGGACGACTTAGAATGACCCCTTATCAAATAAAATAAGAAATTGTCATCAAGGTATCGTTAACCCCAAAGAGTGTTAAGAGGCAACAGCTCTTGTCGTAAATCTGACCAAGTTACAAGCATTCTATCGTTTGACTCCTACCATGTGCTTAAACAGTATATTAGTCGCTTATGTTGTGATGAGGTGAGGTCTAAGAGAACAGTAAATAGTAAAAGCGTGTGTCGTATCGAGAATTGATAGTAATGGGTTAGTCGAAACAGGAAGTGGCCTCTCGGGTGATTACTAAGTGGTGTTAGCGGGCAAGTGGCATGCGCGTGGCTCGCAGCGCGTGGCGCGTGGCGCGTCTCCACTACACCCGCCGCCGATTGATACACCCATTTAGCCGACCTCACTTACCGCTATGACCTCATTCATAAATCGTAATTTAAACTTATTTCAAAAGAGCAAGGGGTCACAGTGGGTTATAAATTTTGGTTTACCTCAAAATTATGCTATTGACTAACGCCAACGAAGTCGACAAGTATAGAGATGTAAATTGTATACGTATTTTGAATTCAATTCGAGGGAGTTTTGTGAGGAAATGTTGATTCTGATTTTGAATTATAGAGTTAGTCATGTGATCAAATGAGAAACAATTTGCCACATAGTGATTTCATCAAATTTTAAACTTGCCTCGACTCGAAAAGAAGAAGATTACATCAACATAATGAAATCACATGACTTAACTGAGTGGTCCGACTTTATCCTTTTAGATTCGTTTTCCAAATAAATTGAAATCATCATAAAATAAACACGCGCCTACCTGATTAACATAAAAAGATACAGGCATTCCTCATTTATTTCATAATTAAAACCTATGTACGTATTTTATTTAATATTAAATAGGTATTTATTCTATTGTATTTGAAGTATTATTATTATTATAGTCTTTTTGATTTTAAGCTGATTATGAACACATTTTTCTCAGTGCACGTATGTATGTCTATCCTATCGAACATGTTTTCCTTCACATTTGCAGGGTCTTGCTGGAAGAAATCTCTTTTTAGAGATAAGCTAGTGCCTTTTGTACATCCTATATCTAGTATGTATTTGATCTTTATGTGTACTCGTGTGCAATAAATTATAAATTAAAAAAAATTAAAAAAAAATTAACACGTTTTTAATTATTTTAATGTTTAATTCTTTTGATCCTCCTAAACAAACCATAAAGTATCCGGGCTCTTTGTTTGTTTTTTGGGATGGCATATCTTAGAGACTGCCATCTTAGGAGATGGCAACCTCGAATAGTTATTGTGAATCTATTAGTTTTAGTTTATATTTTAGTTTATATAGATATTAACTGTGTATGAAAATCATGCCATTTTCCACTTGCCACGACTGACAGACTGTAACCGGAGCGGGCACATGCCCTAGTATGCTCAGTCATGCAATAACCACTTCAAATTAATATATCCTGGCTCGCGCCGTGATTCCTAATATTATATTTAGACGTGACACGCGCTCGTTTGTATCAATTGGACCCGTCTGCCTTACTGATATACGGCCGACGCTACTTTAGAACAATGACGGCATAAATTGCGCGATTACGCGCTTAATGCTGCCCCGCGACCCCGCACGACTTCTGCCCCGCTAATTGACAAATTACTGCCTGCACTGATACGCTGCATGCATGTGACCCAACAATCACCAACTAAATGACCGTCTCTACGCTATCGCTAAGTTTCTACCTCATGTAGAGTAGATAACACAACAGCATGTTCCAGACAATTACACCCGGGCCTATAAAAGAAATCTTATCCACCAATTGAGCACAATCATTTACGTAAAACAGAAATTGTCAAACTAACGGGAGGTAGGTCGATAAACGAGCGCACAAATGATTCCCATGTCGAGGACAAGCGATTACAATGTTCATTAATAACTTCTTGTGCGGCGCCGCTAGCATCACCAATACAAATCAGTCTAATGAGCGGATCCCATGAAAGCCTTTTAATTTCCCATTTCGTGCGACCACCTCCGATATCGGCTGACTGTTATTAATATAGGGCCACAGCCGGTCGCCGGTGGCGGCCCGGGCGCTCCCGACAGCGTCGATTACGTCGACCGTACGGAGGTATCGCGGACGCTCTCGAAACTTATCTCTCGCTATTAATTACGCTCAGATATGCACCAGACAAGTTTTAATGCAACCGCTTCATTTGTTGCTGCTCTAAAGTGCTATATCAGGGACGTTATAGAATGATAACTTTGTACGAGCGACAGCCGGTCGAACGCTGGGTGCGACGGAACGAACGCATTCCATTCGGACATTCAACATATTGCCTATCTGGCCACTCATGTAGATGACTGATAGCTTCCCTGCTAGCATAAAACATAGTCATTATACTTAACACTGATAACCATCTAGTGCTAAATCAGTTAGTTGCGTTTTGCAAGCGGCTTGGCTGCACTGCGGTAGATGCTTGATGCAATTACAGTTGCTATTCATAAAAGAAATCGGCATCAGATCGGTCGAAGCCCCGGGCTGACTCAGCAAGCAGCTAATAACACCTTAGGAATATTGACTGCTATTACAAATTGAACAAAACTGGTATCGAGCTCTATTTAAATCACTATTTATTTCCTCGGAATTTAATAGCCACCTGTAACAGTACATCAGGCATAATTATAATATTAATGTCATTACCAAATATTGTTATGAAGATATCATGCGCTTGCTTGGAATGAAACAAGTCTAATAAGTCTCACTTGAAAGTAAATAAATTAATAAATATAAATTAACTTGTCATGTGCTAAAAGTGAAACTTAAATCGCAAAAGTTCCACAGAAAGTAACATAACGGGAAAATTTTATTCTATCCAGGAAAATTCGTTTTAGTATATACCAGTGTAAATATCATGTATAACAACAATATATTCCAAAACTATAACCCTAACATAAAATAACTTATACAAATTATTTTCTATGAACTCCCAACTAGTCTGTCCTTATCACACAATGTCCACTTTTTTACTATTTTCTTCTCATACCACGGATTACTACAGCTACTCCTTCTCTGTTCATGCAGACTATGGAACTCACTTCCCACTAATATACCTACCTACTAACCTAGCCCTAAAGTCACTTTGTAAAGTATCATTTGTGGAGAGAAAATTAAATAATTTAATTAATTGATGTCGCTATCCAGGTGATACCAATCTTTAAATCCCGTTTGAAAAAACATTATCTTAGACATTGTTTTACATATTTATTTTCATATTTGTAGGCTTATTTACGTACTTATTAATGTAATATTTTGTATTGTATTGTAATATTTATTTAATTATATTTTATTTATACTTTTTATTTGTGCGCACTCTATGTTGGCCTATCTCGGGTTTGATGGCAAATATCTTAGGGATACGCTCGCATTTTGTATATCTTATTTATGAATAGCCAAGTATCGCTCCAATTGTTTTTTTTTGTGTAAGCAATAACGTATTATGAATAAATTAAACAAAAATAAATTTTGAAGTGCAGTGTCGCATAAATTAAGCAACATGGTTTAAGACCAATGGTCTGCACATAGCAAAAAGCCCATTCAATTAGCATGCATATATATCAAATATAGCAAAAGGACAAATGCTATAATAAATGTATAAAATAAGCAACGACATTGGATGTTTGTCACACAAAATCACACTATGTAAATGTTTGCGAATATACAGGGTACATTTATGCCGTGAAACTGTAGTTTGTCAACTGATCCCATCGGGGACAAAAGGTGAGTTGTGAATAAAAACACAGGCAGGTTCTTAATTAGATAACCTACACTGCTTATTATTGGTTCTCCGATATAAAATATCCATTAATTAACGAATATTAACAGAGAATAATCATTAACCCGCATAGGTGCACAGAAACCTATTAACATTATTGCACTTCGCCTTTTCTCAAGACCTCGCACAATTAACTGACGCCTCATAGCGGTACTTAATTCTTTATAGCGAGCAAGGGAATCATTTCTGGTTCAAACTAGGTCATTAAGCGAAGTTAAAAAGGCTTTAATCCAAAATAAAATTACCTAATAACTATCAATATCAAAAAATTCTAATAATATAACAACTATTTAAAAAATACCGTGAGGAAAATATCAAGAATCTCATTCGCACGTATTTCTAATCGGTTGTCCGAAGTCCTACAGAATTTCAAAATGATTTATTTTACATTGCACCTAGGTCAATACTATTAGGCGGGCTAAGAGAGAATCATGGAGGAAATTCTGCGAGGAAGTCAATAGTACGCCTCAAGGAGCCAGAATCCACAAAATTCTTTCGAAAACCCAGCCTACACCAGTAGGTCTATTAAAGAGACCAGACGGCTCCTTCACTACCAACGAAGGAGAAACGTTGGAACTGTTGGTATCGACACACTTTCCTGGGGCTCTACGCCTGCAATCTAGCAAGCCCGAACGGATGAGCATTCCACATAGACCTCGCAACGAGGACTGGAGCACTGCCGCCAGGGTGATCAGACCAGGACAAGTGAGGTGGGCTATCAACTCTTTCAAACCGTACAAATCCGCCGGGGTCGACGGAATCCTGCCGGTCCTGCTACAAAAAGGTGCGGATATCTTACTGCCCTATCTGGTGAAAATCTTCAGAGCGAGTTACGCCTTTGGATACTTACCAGAACAGTGGACCTCTGCCAAGGTCATCTTCATACCTAAGGCTGGTAAGAAGGACTACGCAGCACCCAAGTCCTTCAGACCGATAAGTCTTACCTCCTTCCTCCTAAAGACTCTGGAGAAAGTGCTGGACAGGTATATCAGAGATGGGGTACTGATTGAACGACCCATACACAACAACCAACATGCCTACTGTAGAGGTAAATCTACGGAAACCGCCCTTTTAAACTTGACTGACAGGGTAGAAAAGGCATTGGACGATAAAGAAATCGCACTATGCGCTTTTCTAGATATTGAGGGAGCCTTCGACAACACGCCCATCCGGACACTGATGAAGGGCCTCGCTCACAAGTCAGTGGACCCCACCACTAGTAGATGGGTCGAAACGATGCTCTCAACCAGGACTGTCAAGCTGGAGCTACATGGAGCCCAGCTTGAAGTCGCAAACACCAGAGGTTGTCCCCAAGGTGGTGTCCTATCACCCCTCCTATGGACCCTCGCCGTAGATGAGCTGTTGCATAAGCTGGCGGAACTTCGCATAGACGCCGAAGGCTTCGCGGACGACCTGGTGATCACTATACGAGGCAACTGCCAAAGTACTATCTCGTACCTTATGCAAAAAGCACTCGACACGATCAGTCGATGGTGCAGGGAGAACAGCCTATCTATAAACGCCGATAAAACTGTTATCGTGCCCTTTACCAGGAAGCGGAAGCTAGACCGATTGGCTCCCTCCCGCCTGGACGGCACAACCATTCCATTCTCCGCTGAGGTCAAGTATCTTGGCATAATTTTTGACCAGAAACTGACCTGGAACAGCCACCTGAACGGAGTCTTGCGAAAGGCTAAAACAGCCCTATGCACATGCAGTCGTCTGGCAGGACTAAAATGGGGTCTCAATCCCAAAATCGTCCTATGGCTCTATACAGCCATTGTGAGGCCAATGATAACGTATGCCTCAGTCGTTTGGCACAGCAAGACCACCCAGACGACTGCAATCTCTAAACTTAACAGTCTACAAAGAACTGCTTGTTTAATAGCCACGGGAGCCATGTCGACCTCACCGGGAGCAGCTCTAAACGCATTGCTCGACCTTCCACCCCTACACCTCTTCATCAAGAGCGAAGTCGGTGCTAGCATGCTAAGAGTATTGAACCATTCGAGGAAGAACTGGCTCTCCCAGTCACTGAGAACTCTCCAAAGCTCGGTACTGGAGGACCGAATTCTAGGCATGGTGACCGACGCCATGATTCCTAAGTACGAATTCTGCAGGCTATTCACAGTAGAAATTCCTCATAGAGAGGACTGGTTAACCGAACGAATTACTTGGAAACCCGGGAGCCTAAAATGGTACACCGATGGCTCTAAGTCAGGTAGTGACGTTGGCTGTGGAGTATATGGAGAGCAGCCTAGATTCAAAACCAGTACTAATCTTGGGAAACATGCCTCCATATTCCAAGCAGAGGTATACGCCATATTAGAGTGTGCGGAAATCATTCTACACAAACGCTACGTCAACCATACCATCTACATCCACTCAGATAGCCAGGCGGCTCTTTTGGCCCTAGACTCAGACAAAATTGTCTCAAGGCTGGTTGAAAACTGCAGGCTTACTTTAAATACCCTGTGCAAAACAAACAGGGTCTTTCTTCGTTGGGTCCCGGGGCACGCAGGCATCGAAGGCAACGAAAAAGCCGACGAACTAGCGAAATTGGGGGCTAGCGGATCCCAGTACGGCCCTGAGCCTTTCTGCGGCATCTCAAAAAGCCTAATTCGTTTTACCCTAAGGAACCGGTACACCCAAGCAGCTCTTAAACTCTGGACGAACACGCCAGGTTTAACACACTCCAAATCACTAATCAAAGCCTTCAACAAGAAGGCGGCCGGCGAAGCGCTGGCACTCAGTAGGAACAATTTACGCATTCTCACAAGGGCACTAACGGGCCACTGCTGTCTGAGCAAACACATGCTCAACATAGGGCTCCGAGAAACAGGAATGTGCAGATTTTGCCTCCTCGCAGAGGAAACACCTGCACATCTGCTGTGTGAATGTGGCCCGCTAATGCGTAAACGCAATATCCACCTGGGCAGCCACTTATTACACCCGGATGAGATAAAAACCATCGGTGCCAGGAAAATTATCCAATTCCTCAAAGAGGCAAACCTGAGCAACGAACTGTAGGTTAGTGGCGATCACAATAGATCGGCAACGGTCGCAGTGATACAGGTCTCCGTTGACCTGCAACAGCCACATACACATACAATACAATAGGTCAATACTGCCCGACCTAGGCGTAACAACAGGCTACTGATAATTCATACGTAAAAAGGTACAATTAAGAAGCTAATATTCTACCTTTTTAATGATCACATTATGGGTTAAAATTATGGTCTGTATTTACAGTTTCCGAGACTTTTAATCAATGACGATGAGCGCAGCAACCGTTACACCGTCATCATATTTCACCTCCATCGTTGTTCGGACGGGTCTGCTAAAAATAATTTATTATTTTAGATCGACAGTCTCGCGGAGGCTATTTACCTCTTAGACGACGCAAGACCAGTTTGTTCTACTGTCTACGTAATATAACCCGTATACATAAAACCACCTCGTCTTAGATGTAAAACTTACCTCTGCCTCATACCTGGATAATACATATAATATTTTATTTGAAGCACGTGTTATTTTGATTTTTATGACAATTTTTTTTTAGAAAAGAAGGTTTTAAAACGCTTCTGTGGTTGTCAAAATAAAACTTTTTTTATGCACAAGTGGTTAGAGCTTGACCTCAATCACACCTGATATTAAGTAACAAAAGAGGATGCCGAAGGTGGAAGCGAGCTCACTCGAAACCCTTCACTTATTTGTCCTTTATCTCAAATAGCCGGAAGATAACAACTCTATTCACATTGTTGCTGGCGGTAAACTTAAGAAAAGACGGTGGTAGCTGGGAAGGCGGACATTTAAAAATGCCCTACCGCCGACCAAACCAAGTACTAAACAAGTGCATCGCTGGGAATCGAGCCTTATGTTAAGTACATTGAGCCGCAGAAGCGGTTTTAAAAAATTTAAAATTTCGTTTTTCCAAATTTCAGTCATGATATACGAGTAGTATTTAGAATATTCTTACTCTACTTTATTTGAGGTTCTACTAGTACTGTTTGGTGTAATGGTTAGAAACTACTATCACGTCTGACCGACGCCAGGGAGATAATTCTCATCGGCGACATCAACCAGCTGGTACATTGACAGGGAAAATTTATTTAAGATGCAGTACAGTCGGCCAAACCTGGTAGCAACCATCAGCCTGGAGCTGCTGTGTACACACAGGAATCCGCTGGATGTAGCATACGCCCTCAACGAAATCTATAGTGGCATATACTCTTCCAGTTCGCGGGTGCATTCCTTGAGGCTGGAACGGTTTACGGGCGCAGAGATACCCACCACCGCCCCGAATACTCTCTTCCTGGTTTACACCCAGGCGTAAAAAGAGATCCTCATAAATCAAGGATACGGGACGGGTATCGGGTCACGCGTTCTGACCATACACGAGGCTCAGGGACTGACATACGAGACGGTAAGGATTGTGCGTACCGCGACAGCCAGACTGCAGTTGCACGATAGCGTACAGCATGCTGTCGTGGCAGTGTCGCGTCACTCTGTCAGCTGTGTATACTACGCGGATGACAGGGATGATGCGACGGGCAGGTTTTTGCAGCGGGCAACGGCTGCTTCGACGAAGAGCATTTTAGATTACAATCTGAAAATGGAAATATTCCATCGTGACACAGCGGTCGTGGAAAAGCTGAAAAGGTTTGGAGAGGGACGAAGTCAGACCCTCCAATAACGAGGAACAGTCCATGACAAGCATACAAGAATATTCTATCACTCACTGCCATTGTACTCACTCCCGTAGTTAAAAAACGCACCTGCCCTTGAATTGTAATCAGTTGTAATCATCATAGAAATAAGCAAATATTTAAAATTTTACATACCATAATTATATCGGGAATAGGAATAATTAAAAATAATAATAATATATATATATAAAGAACAAGAACTCACTGTTTTAGATTTAAGCATAGTCGTAGTCTTTAGAGTATTAAATGTAAAAAGAAACAAGTTAATTTATAAATTATATTTTTGTAAACAAGAGCACGGACCATGTGTCTGTGGAGATTTAAATTACTTTTAATAAAAAATAAAAAAAAACTACTACCGGATAAAGTAGTAGGACCGATAAAGGTCGCGGGTCTGGAAAGGTCGTGGTAAATGTTTGTGTGATGAATAAAAACGTGCCTACGAGTATCGATACCAACCGACATTTTGCATTAGATTTGATAGATGCAAAGTTGTAAATTCCGCAACTAGCGTGACCGAAATCGATAAATCTCGTATAAAATGTTCTCGGTAACGAAAGTGAAATTTGAACTAAATTCCCGGTAGACCTTTTTCGTCCATTGAATCTAATGTATACATTTCTTATTACTTTTCAAAAAATCTTCTATTAAATTATGGAGTAAGTCCCTTTCATCAACGGCACTGCTGGTGGCATAAGAGATTAAATTCTTTAAGGATTCGGCTTTTCCAATTCACTAAAACCCAGATGTACTTGTTTAATTTTATAAATCTCTTAAACACATCTTGTAAAACAAGACTTTATCCAGTTTATAACAATAGATAACTATTTACATTTCTGTTTCAATTGTTAAAATTTTCCTTTTTACGATCTTTTAACTTGCTTCATATGTATAGTATGTATGTAACTAAGGCCGTTCAAAATTTCCTAGTCATTTTCTGTTTACCTAAGGTGCTGAAATTTTGCATACTTGTTCAATTATTATGACAGTATGATAGACATGAACTGATGCTGCAGCCATGATCATCTTATCACGAGGGGAACTCCGTAACGGTTTATCACGGATACGAAATTTTACATATACGGTTAGTTTTGATAGTTAAACCTGATTCTCGCGATGACTTGATACTGCAGCCAGGATTGTCTCCCAAAAGAGATCTCCTCAACGGTTAATAGCATTGATACGAAATTTTGCATACACGGTTAGACCAGAATAATACGTGATAATTATGGTGGAGTATTAAAAGCTTGTCTTTAAAAGTATTTTTAATGTAGAACTTATTAAATATTGTCCTCCTCATTTATATTTGTAAATGTTATCGCTACCATTTATTTATTAATCTCATTTTAGTATATGACTAGACTCATTGGATACTATTATATTATACGATTGCTTGCTAGAGGTTTATATCAGTAGTAACTAGTACCAATCTGTTTTAACTGTAACAACACAATGAACGAAATATTTGCCACGAGCGAAATGATTTATTTTATTAGCGCAGACTATATTTTGAGCTGGGTAATAAACAAAACGTGGTCCAACCTGGCATAGAGTACGAGACTTAATTATGCTGTCTGTTTCCGAGAAGCTTAAAATCGGATTGAATTAAATTTATAGTAATTTCATGTCTGTTATGCTCGGTATGATAACTTTTTAACTTTTCAACCGACGGGTCTAGTCGTAGTAAACCTGCCTTCAAAACCAACGGTTAATCGGGTAAATGTTTTGCACTCCCTCCAACTATTATATTATTCCTCTAAATATAACTTTATCGTGGATTGTTTAATTTGCTCATCCTTCGGCAACTACTCACGTTATCGGGATTAAAAATATCTTATGTATTACTCCAGGGTATGTTCTACCACCACTATAACTTGAATAATGTACCTAATAATATTGACAATGTAAGACTATTACGAATAAATCTGAATCATACCAAATTTCATCCAAATCCGTTTGCCCGTGATTGAGCAACAAACAAATAAACTAAGAAACATCCAAACATTCGCATTTATAATATTAATGAGATTAGATTATCTTTGACATACATATATTATGCAATTTTTTCTTGGATATGCTTATCGTTACATAATTTTTCTATTTTTAAAACTATCCTTAATACTAATATATCTAAGGTATTTCTAAGGGTTACGCAGTTCGAATTCACGTCGAAATAGCAATATGTGCTCTCTCAGGTCCAGGTCGGCTCGTGCATGGAATTGTGCTATAGCCACAGGGATAACTCGACCAAATACCAACTAAACAACTCGACACAGAGGAGCTATACATATACGCGCCATAAGGCTCACAGGTAACGATTCGATATGGTTGCAATTGACTAGTACTAATTACAAATTACATAGTACAGTATTAACAAGGTAGCGAAATAAATCCGTTTTACAAAAAAATTAAGACAAAATGTAACTTATAGTACTAGGAAATACAAAATACGAACAAACTGAAGAAAAGTAAAGGATGCAATTATGTAGAAAACACTTATATTTAGATAAGAGGAAGCCAAGCAACCGGAGCTTATTTAAGGATATCATTGACAACAAGTCGGGGATCAAACAAATCCAACGAGTTACTGACTGAAAGTTCATTATTCAACCTGGCCATTTTAACTATTGGATTATAGAAGGATAATGTAATCCACACTGCTAACTTATAAAGGGCAGCGGTGTGTAATCCCCGAATCTTACAATCTTGGATGTATATGATGATAGACATTTACTGGGATCGCATCTTCATCTTCGGCAACATCTTTATTTTTCATTTATTGAGATTATTGTCAAGACCATCTTCAATCTTTTATAAAATAAACCTCATAAATAAAACTATTAAGCGACTTCCAGTAGACTTAGATACCCGTAGTTGTTGCACGTTTATTAGAAATTGATCATTCAGTCATTTCACAAAGTTATTATTTATTTAACGCTTTATTGTGTGTATCTATGTATATACATCATGAAATTATATTATTTTAGTAAATTTCCTTGTACTTATATAAAGTGATCTGTAACTTTAGGATACAAGTAGCTTGTGTGCCATAAATGTGAAGGTAATTTTTAACACACCAGTCTAAAACAAGTGAGCAGATCTTAAGATTTTCAGTAATATTTATGTACAGGTGTTCAACATTCTCTTTGAACTTAATTTAAAAATATTAAAGACATCAAACAGAGATGTTTGTTTAAGCATGGAAAATGTTCTAAGACTTGGTATTTATCTAGATTTTGACTCTTTGGTAAGTTTAGATAACAGCTAAAAGAGAACTTGATTCTATTTTTATATTTACGTTTTCAGTAGGGTTTGCGATGAACTGTTTGTATCTGATTTTCACTATGATATCATTCAACCTTCTTGGAAATAAATACCTATACCATCATAGTTTCAGTTTAAATGCCGTATTATGACTGTAATAGACGACCAGTGTCTACTACACTACATTCACTAATCTCTAGTTTTGTCAATGGCTAAAAGGGGTTATAGAATCAGTGCAGATACCACAACTCGTCAGTCGTATCCAGAGATCGTCTACAAGATAAAGTTTAATAACGTGAATGTCGGTACAGTCGGGCCAAAAAACTTTATCTACTTATTCATCTTCTTTTTAGGACGGTTTTTCCAAAAATATAAATAAATAAATAAATATCCTTAGACATACACACAGCGCCATCTAGTTCCACAGTAACTATAGGCTTGTGTTGCGGATTCCAGATGGTTGATGTACTACATAAATACATTTTTTTTTGTAAATAAATACTTATTATAAATGAAAACATCCATAACTCGGGTACACATGTCCGTATTCATCACACAAACATATGCCACTAGCGGGATTCGAACCCGCGACCATTTGGTATAGTGGTCAGAGTTTCTAACCACTACACCAAACAAGTTGTTATAATAAAATATGATACCACTCATTCTACTTAATCGATAAAATATCAATATATTTTCGCTCATGGGACTTCTTCGTATACGTCTAGGTTCGTTTTACTAGAACACTTAACGTTAATCATATCGTAGAAAATCTAAATTTCTGTTCACGTATCACGAGATGCTATCTAAACACATTTCAAGACCGTGATCGGCAGTCACCAACCGCTTATCTGGCGGCGCTATGATGAACCGACGCTTGAAACCTGAGATGAGCCCTGGTGGAATCTCCCTGTGGTGCAGCTGTTGCCATAATTCAAAGTGATAACACTTGTAGCATCAAAGTAGTAAGGGTTCTATTCCACATGAGAGCTATTACTCGTAGGAAGCTTCAAAATTGGGATGGTAATTTATTCAAGTTAAAACCTAATGTTCCTTTTAGTCTACATAAGTATTTGATTATGGCTTCTTTAAACTATTTCATTTTAAACCTTCTTAACTCAAATTCGTTATACCTAGTTATGTTCATGCACTACGTTTGCATCCATCAGAGAAACATCAAAATATCAATTTAATTCGCTTCTGTGCCATTGAACTTGTATTTTTGTATTTGTTCTTAAAGTACATACATGTATAAAGTTACCACCTTTATCACAAAAAGTGTGGTTTAGGTATGATTCTAATATGATTTAAATTTGTTAAATTAGTAATAATAATTTGAGAACAATTAAATTCACTCGCACATTCCCAATCGCACAATAATAAGTATTGAAATTTTACCAAATTTAATTACTTGTTAAATTAACTTTGTGGTGAATAAATACCTTTTATTTATTTATTATTTATAAAATGGGTGGTCAGAGCTATCCCAAACATAAGAGTTTGGGTGTTTCAACCTACAATAATTTTAACACTTGAAACAATATGCACGGTTCAAAATATACAGAAATGCACACGTGACCCGGGTAATTCCATCGCCATTAAAACGTGCTGATCTATAGATGTTTTTTGGTGGAAAGTTCCATAGTCGACTTTGACAACACCCACGGGAAGAGAGGGGTAAGTTTTGTTCTTAAACCGCAAAATAATAGAAGTAAAACATATTAATGGAATTCAAACTTTCTATTCCCAAGCGATGTTCTTACTGGTCTTACAACCTCAGCGACAAACAACGCTGATAAGGTAACGGTCACTTAAACGACCCTATCTAGAATTCGATAATATTTAATAATTATTTACATGCGCTATCAGATGTGATGCGACGCGTGCGCCGCTTCGGCCGCATAGACAACATCTCGTCGCTTCGGACATTTTAAGGTAATTTATATCGAACACTTCAGATGATGTTGCAATGAAACAGATTTAATGAACGGCTTGATATAAATATAATGTAAGACTACTAAATTATAATGGATGGGCGACAACGTTTTCTCAAATTATAGTTGGATTCTCTTTCTCATTTTAAGTATTTCATATATAAGTATTTGATCGTGACTCTTGAGAAAGCACATAATATTTTTTACAAAACGAGTAATAATGTCTTTTTGCATCCTCTCCATATTTAAGAAGGCGAATATACTGGTGATATATATAAAAAACATAAGTAACAATACCTAACCATTAAATTACAAATTTTTCCTGCAACCAGCTGGCCGAGAGCAATAGCGTCTAGCCCCGAGCGGTGATCGGGTATACCACCAGACTGGGGCGCGCGATCCGTTCGGGCAAATTTAATCACTTTAGCCCCTGGATAATACTTTGTAAGTATACTATAAACGTTTTAATTTAGCTATCAATGGGCAAGATAATGATTTTTTAAATTCAGTACATATTTGTACATCCACATATATCCTATAGCGGTAGCATAGGATTTTTGAAGCCCAATTATTTCAAATGTATGCCGTAAGTATGCAGCCATGTACAAGGGAAAATGTTATCATCACCCGAATTATAATATACCTATCAGAGGTAAATAATTTTCAAATAAATATGTATAATCTGTAATCATCATCTTCTTGCCATGATCCCAATTTACTTGGGGTCGGCGCAGTACGTCTTTTCTTCCAATGTATAATATCTAGTGTCATAAGTATATGTAATGCATGAATACAAATATATAGGTATTCTTCGCAGAGGTAAAATTACATACAGATTTTTCACTTGTCCAAGAATGTAATGCGTGTGCACAGAATAAGACGATAGTAATTAACATTGTCATCACTTCTCCTGCAAGGGCAGACGCATCCGAAATGCAACGTAACATGATTAGGTAGTTAAGAACTGACCTCGCACTAATCTTATACCTACAGTTAAAATATGGCATTAAAAAGCCAAAAAAATCTTAAAATGTCTATATTTTGATGTAATTAGTTGGGATCAGAAAATCGTCCCAACTGCAATTTGCCCCAGATTGAGTTTGTTATTTCTCTAGCCTATAATTTTCCCGTGTCTTGAGAATTACTCAGCTCAATTTCCCGGAAAGTAAATAAACGTAACTACTAAAAAACATTTAATAATAAACAAAAATTTCGCTAGAAGTGTAAATTAAAATTGTGTAAGAAGCTTTCGGGTTCGTAAAGCATTCTGCCACTTTACTGAAGAAAGACTTGATCGTGACTAGACTTTCTATACGCTAAGTATACGACGAATGACTGTTTTAAATGAGACTGACTTCACTAAACTGAAGAAATAAGAAAAATAAGACATGGTTGTATGGGCTTAGATCCCTTTGCCTCTCCGAGAGGGGTATATTAAAACAAAAAAAATAAGCAAAAAGTGGCGGTAAATTGCTTGTCAATTGTTTTTTATCACAAGTTGAAGTCATCCATAGCAAAAATACAAATAACGCAAAAACATTTTTGGGCAATGATTTTTTTATGATTTTAAAAGTTCACTGTGACAGAAGATTAAACATGGCCGAAAAGAAAGCAACAGTCTTCTGTATGGGTGCTCGAAGGCGACAGCAAACCAACAAAATTGAGGCAGGTGAGAAGCGTTGGCAAAAGGTTGCTTTTTTCTTCTCCCAGGCGGATCCTGTCTGCACGATCCCACTTAAAAAACAATGACCACCATTTGTTTGCCCAATGTGTTTGATAAGAGCCCGTGATAGCTTTCCATCAGCACGTGCCCTCGGACCAATGGCCCTCATGTTTTCAAAAATGGTTTGACCGAATGAAAAAGTTTCTAAAATGTAATAGGGAATAGTTCGAAAAGCAGTAAATATATTGTTTACATTTACATGTAAATTCTTTTTACGCAAAACTTTCAGTGTAACCCACGTAGCACATTATGGCGTACATAGTAACTATTACGTAGTCTGTGACAGTATGATACGGCCTACTCTGCTGTGGCCCGATATAGTTAATATGCGCTTACGTTAATAGTTCGCATTCGTCAACAAAAAAAAAGAAAAATACATTGAGTGTAATTTGCATTAATAATCGCACAATTAACACATCAGTAAAGGAAAGCAAAACAAATAATTTCAACGATTCACCTTCAATTCGTTATTATACACAATGACAACGTCTAAACTATATTGCATATAATAAGAATGTATATATACCTACTTCATATAGTGTGTTATATTCCAAAATGTAATTATGACCAAATATATGAAAAGTTTTGAAGCGTAAGCAAATAAGACGTTATTTTAAAGTGAAACAAGTATCGCTCTAGAGAGCAGAGACATGGTGGAAGACTCTGGTATAAAGAATCTCGGCTAAACCATATTGTGGAGTGTAAAGTAAGTTAAGCGACTCGTTTAAAACATACTTTATTTAAAATCGCACATTGTGTGACAACTATCGTAGCAAAACGTTGGCGAGATATCTGCGCGAACGCAAAACAAGTCCACTACCTCTACTATGGGTTACCCAACTCACATCAAAATCTCTCGCAAAACATGGTTATTAAGTAATAAGATTGTGTTTCCGGGTCAGTACGCTTCCGCCTTCGGACTCATCTTCACTTAACATCAGGTGTGATTGAGGTGCTAACCCGTCGTGCATAAAAAAAATCTAAATCTCTATCGTATTGCAAGTTTTATTTTGTATCCAGTTAGCAGTGACGGTTTAAATGCAAATAAAAACGTTACAGTTTCTCTGTGATTATAATTAATATTGCAAAAAAAATTGGAAATATATCTTATGATATCAATACGCGCTCCAACTCGCTTTTTGTCTTATGTTCATTGATTCTGATTTTATTATTTCAACAGAATAAACCTGAAATCAATAGAATTCATTTGAATTATACATCGTATCGTCACTGTAAATTCAAAAAGCGAAAGCATTGTTGCGTTAGATTTACAATCTAGTAAATTTAACACAAAAATCCCCGATTTTAAGGTGATCCGTAGTAGCGCTATCCTTGGCCGCTAGCAAGTGCCCTAGCGGTCACCACTCAGCGCGCTCTCACTTAATGTCATAAATAACTTTGTCAATCTGCTAACTTAATAGCATAATTTATCCGTCGCAGGACAACATAACGAGCAATGCCGATAATAAACCAGAAAAGCCATGAGGTGATAATAGCTGTCCGTAAATAATGATTCCTGATTGCCGGTCTACACCTCATCGGGTCGCGGGAACACAAAACTGCCCGTAGCCATGCCCGTTGAATACAAGTAAGACTCCTTTAATAATATTACTAATCGTTTAAATAATGAAATCTCTTCCTGCATGTTGGGAGTAGCAACATTTGACCCCAAGAGCTCATGCTTCTACTCAGAATGCAATCGGAGTCTAATTAACGCGAGCGCTCGGACACGGCTAGCCTAAGGGATGTTCCGATTAGAGCCTTGCCCGTTAAGGAGAAACAATCACATCTCCAACAAGGAGTACCAACGTGAGATTAGCTACCTACCTCTCCGTGTTCCCATTTGCAAGAGAAATCGAAACAAAGGCATATTGTTTTTGATATTGACAGTAGCGGTGCAACGTTAGCATACTTGTATGGTCTTGGTAGTGTGAAAATTAGGCATATATTGAGAAGATTATAACTTTAGCTACAACATAGGTATGTTGTCAAATGATTTAATGTTAAATGAAAAGAGACTCTACAATAGTCTTGCAAGATATTTTCAACTCAAACTCAATAAGAGATAATTGATATTGTATACTATCTAACAATGTCCACAGTCCCTTAGCTAAGTGTATATTTTCGGATACCATATTTTATACCACATCGAGAATCGAACTGGCATACCACATCCAGAACTGAAAATGGTGAATCCACTGAACGGCGGAGGCGGCAAAACGTGGTCATAATTACGTAAATATTCCGTTATTCAAGTGCATTGCCGCGTTAGATATTGAATGTGGCGGTGTACCGACAGTCCCGCGATGGCGGTGTGTTTGCAGACACGAGCTACACGGCTACTGTATCGATGTGTTTCCAGATAGCTCCGCTCAGGCCGGACCATTTATTCATGGTGCAATAAATTCAAATTACTGGATTAACAATAGTACGGATAGCATCTTCCACCGATACTCGCCGACGTCGATACATGTCGCGACCGACTTTGTAAATATTACTCCCATCCGAGCCGACGCAATTACAGATCCAATCAGTTTTAGTGAAATCAATCTAGCCCACGATTGCTGGTTTAATAACGTGCCATAAAAATATTACGACGCGACGCCATGGTTATATTCCCTGGTAACAACTGTTGTAAATAATCGTAATGCTCGTATAAAAGCGAGCTAGTGTGAAATTGGATCTAATTTTAATATACGATTTACACAAAAACATAGCTATCAATAAACGTCGCCGTTGTAAGGGCATGTCGCGGACGCTCATGAGTCTTGTAGTGGTCGCGACGTAGCGCAATGAAATCCTATACCGAGGCGAATCGAACGCTGTCCTGTCGCGTTTGAAATTTCTGCAATATTTTGCCCTTTTCACGAAGATATCCGCGGCCGACCGCCGGACGTGAAACACAATATCACCTCTATAAATTATACCCACCGCTCTAGTTCCAACGAGTACAGAGTTTTGGTCATCAATCAATAAGATTTCAGATAAATCGGGTTTGTTTGCCTGATCGCAGATTTTTGGATCACATCAACAGTCTATTATTCAACATAAGCCTCTCCCATGAGGTGATTTGCTTCGCTTTCCATGGAAGGATTTGCCATAATCGCCACGCTGGGCAGAGGAGTTGGCTATCGCAAATTTATAAGTTTCGCATTAAAATGACGCTGCTAAACATCGCTTGGCTTTGTTGTCAAACTTGTGATCCCATTGCCTCATACGACACCCAGGATAAGAAACTGATTGGTCCTATTCTTCTTACCACACGGATTTTGACACCCACGAAAAAAGACAGGTTGATCCTAGTTATTACAGGTAATTAAATAAATTGACACTGTAGGTTGGAAGTCTAATAAATCCTACCACCACCTTCCTTATCTATTTTTGTCTCATGCTATCATATCAATTAACAATACCATTGCTTTGTTCGCATTAGAACTTAAAATTAAAAATTCTTATTGTAGTAAGCTCATGGTGCAAATTCTTTGTTAATTAGATAGACTACTAGATCCACCTTTTTATATTGTAACTTCTGTAAGTCAGGATCAAAAGTATTATTTAAAACACGGCCGCTCACATAAAAGTAAATTGTAGATAACGTAAATAAAGATAAGATAAAATTTTAAACATAACTGAAAAAGTTTGAGATAACAGATAGTAAATAATTTTGTTTTTTGTAAATTATGAAAAAAAACATGCTAGCCGCGTTTGACATCCGTATAGAAAAAAAGAGCCTAGAAAACGGTTTAGCTAAGCGAAAGTGCACAACGATAGGGTAATTACCGGCGTGACATTCCTGCGGGTTGCGTCGTCGCTCCCGTTTACCTAAATAGATTCAAATGAATGCGTGCGATTAGCGCGGGCCGAAGTGCGCCTGCGTAGATGCGATACGCGGGCTTCAGCGCCTGAGCAAGCGCCGGAACAAGTTTAATATGTTACTGCGTTATAATTGGGATTCACCGACGACGAGGTTGTTTAATATCCACAGGTTTTTACCGTTAATAAACATTGAAGAATATTCTATGTATTTCGAAATATTTTGTAGAGACATAGTGACCATATAATAACCATACTCTTCACACTATTTGAGCAACAAATATATCTTTTACAAATGATGCGTTATAAAAATGCTAACTTCAAAGGTAATGGAAAAACCTCCAGAAGGCGGGGACGTGTAAGTAATCAACTATTTAAGTATATTTAAAAACCAAAAACCCGACAGCATATTTTGTATTTTGCGGACGCCATATTCGATTTTTTACCATAAAATGTATCCTATGGGACTCCGGGTACCAAGACGAATCCATGCACTTGCACTTACAGGATGCGCCAAAGGAGCGGACATACATACATACACATATATACACTCGAAAACGGTTTGACGGTTGCGATGGCAAGACATCTTTAATGGACTGGATTAACTGTACTATATCTTTTACGGAAAAAGCAGGGCTACACGACCTTTCGCTCCGAATCGCGTTCCTTCTGCAGGTCAAGTCCCAACAGCCGGAATCTTTCTTGCTCCTGCCTCAAAGCTAGTTCCCGCTCCACTAGGCGCCGGCTGTGGCTTCGACTAGTTCCGTTAGCACGGCTGCGACTTCGACTGCGCCTCGTCTGAGAGCGCCCTCTTCGAGGTGTCTCTAGGCGATTGCCAATCATACCATCAACGTCATCCATTATCTGAAACTCGTCACACGTAAGTTGTAGTTTGTATTTGACATATAAAATAACCGCGGTACTGATTTGATGAAATAACTTTTAATAAACACCACTACTTGAATTATCTCAAAACGGCGCATGCTAGCGCAATAACAATGAAATTTTACCCCCGTTTTTATAATCATAGCGCGATTTTTTTCTTAAGCCTGGCTGTAACTTTTTTATTATTATTATTTTTTTTTATTGTGGGTAGATACTTTTTTTTTGTTTTGACTCCAATCACAAATAGTGTGTCAGGTCAGTGATATTCCAAACACCAGCGCCCTAACGCTCCCAACCCTAGGAGTTCCCTGACCGAATGAACATCCACAGAACAAGGAAATGCACACGTGAAAGGGGGAGCCCATCGTTGCTACATCGCACATTATATAATTACAATCACATAAATACATAAAGTCACGCCTGTTCACCCTTATAAAGGTAGGCAGAGACTTTTCACTTCGAATTATATTACAATCTCGTCAATCGATAAAGTATTTATATATACAAAGCAATGTAATACTAATAGCTATGTCATTGATTAGTATCATTATTAGTAATAGAAGAAATTCTAAATATCCCAACTAATATTATAAATCCGAAAGTTTGTGTGTGGGTATGTATGTTTGTTACCTCTTCACGCCTATACGGCTGGACAGATTTGGATGAAATTTGATGGGTAGACAGATTAGAACCTGGATTAACATATAGACAAATTTTTTTTGCTGAACCGATTTTGATAAAATCTTCCATGTGATCCTGATCGCACTTCTGAATTGTAAACTATCTCAGAATTATAGGCAATCCTGAAGAAATAATAACTCCTTTGTACTATATTCAGCAAAGCCTTAACCAACTATCCATCCACGATTCCAACCGGAAATTATCACAATGATCTCCTTGTTTTTCAACCGTCCACTTAAATCGTCTAACCCCTAATGTCCCTGTCTGCCAAATACCCTATCTCTTTTGTTTTCTTTTTTTAATTTTTGGCCTGGAAGCTTGTTATTTTGCCACACTTTCCTATAAACAAAACCTTACAGTTTAGAAGGTAGTATAGACAGGTTCGACCAGTGTCGGAGAGTGCTCAAAATGTTCACTGCATTACCTCACTGGATGGCAATACTTGTTTTCTTAGGTTGGTCGAGACATCTGCAAGTCTCGTTAGCAGCTCATTTTAGATAGAGCGTCGTGACCCCGAGGACCAAGAGTATCAACTCCAAATGCAACAAAATTACATGGGGAGCGATACTTCAACATTTTCTTGTTTTGATCTTTTCAGCCGCCTTGGAGGTGACTGACTGGGCCAAAGTATGGACGCAGGTTTAGATATTAATATTTATTTATTTAAATTAGAATACACTTTTCGATAAATTGTCGTTTGTGGATCACTAAATAAATTAAATAAAAATTGTACTAAAACCCGACTACAAGAATAATCTGTGAACTTACAAGAAATAAACGAGAACTTTTCACGGTATTTTATCTCTTCATAGACATAATAATGCGAAGTTTTTGGCACGTAAAATGTATTGGATAGACCAATCTCTGCATAGTCGCACGCTTCAACGACGACCGTGAGCTCATTCACACACATGCAATACCCAATACACCCCATCACGCATTAGGGATGTTGTCACAAGCAGTTACATTTTGAAATTTGGCACACCAAGACGTTTGTTTGGTAGAGCGGTATGTAATCCAACTTATATTAAAAATGTGAAAGACTGAATGTTTTTTTGATGGTTTCTTCATCATCATCCGTTTGAATGAATCCGTTTTTTAACTGTGGTCATTTTTCATTATGGCCCCGAACTACCGAATTATGTGTCAAATAAGTACTTTGTGACTCTATTTAGTTATTACATCACCAGGAATTCTGTACTGCATTGACTATTAGCTAATAGTCCTATTATTACAATTATAAATATACCTTCAACCTCCGTCCTACTCAATATTCTAATCCTGTGACCTAGGTACTAAGTTCACCTATAAGGCCAATGTTAAATCATAAAAGATATAAAATTCGATAGAGCATGAACAAAGTTAGGAATTTTTTTCCCAAATTTTATTATTTAAATTATATTTCTTTTAGTGTGCCATAGACTTTGCAAGTTTGCCCTTATTGGTAGAGATGCTATTCACAAAACTGCCACTCGGCCAACAATATAGCGTCGACACTTCATCAGTCACACTGACACGATTAAACAGTCTATTAAAATGTATAAAAGTCGTGCGTTTAACATGAATAATTGTATTCTCAAGTAATTGTCTGCTGGTCAGACATTATACGAACAGTAACTCAACTCCACTCAAGATCCGACTGACTTTCGAAAATATTAGAATAAATGTTTTACTTAACTCAATACAAATTAAAATGTTTTACGAACATGCATTTTAGCTCGTTTATAACAGGTGGTTTTTGATAGAACGTCATCTAAGTTCAATTATAAAATGTAGTAAATTAGTTCATGACTTTAATTTTACATTAGTAACGTGAACATTAACCTCTAATTTAAGAGAAGGTAAGCTGTTATATGGATAATGAAGTATCTAACAGAAAGGGCTTCCTAATTAGATTGGTGTTTAAAGAGCACAAACAAATAGGCGTTAGGTATAAGAAATCGGGTTTATAGAAACGTGATACTTATTCCATGAGTCTCCGTAGACCTCCAAAATAGACAGAAAATCATGAACCAACCAGCAACTGTGCCTTCTAATTGTGGATTACGAACAAATCATCGATAACGTCGAAATATACTATCGATTGCATCTCGCAGTCGACACAAAAAACCCGTGATGATTGCATGGAGTGTTTGTTTGAACTTATGTCACTGCTTGCTAAATAAGTACCAGCCTACCTGCTACGGCACTGTGAGTACTTTAAGATGCACTTGCGCTCGCGGCTCGATGGCGGCAAGCACTTTCGGTCGGTGGTCGATGCTGCGAGCGATTTATGCACCGGCCGCTGTAATGGCCGTATTAATGGAAATTGACACCGGGCCCGACCGTACCACTCGCCCGTGGGAGAGACCCCACAATCGCCACTTAAGGAAATATAATATTAACGACGCAATCATGATATAATAATCTCATCCTCGCACGTTGAAAATGGCTGTCTTTGCTTCGATCGCAGAACTCTAAACGGTAATAATTAATCGCTGATCGAGGACAACTGTGATTAGTATGGATTGTGATAGATGTTCTCCTGCACACCTTATATTTCCACCTATTTCTGAAAAAAAGCCTTGATATACAAAAATTCAGCCAAATGGGGTACGGAACCTAAGAAAATAACAATGTAGATAGGGGTGGTCGCTCATGGTACACCGACGAATGTGATGAAACCTTCGAACAACAATGATAACGATGAAACGTAAACTACTGGACAAACAACTGGATCCACAACTATAATGTACCTGTTAAACTCAGACGGACTGGCAGCCAATTTTCCCGTAACTCATTTTCATTACTTTCATAATACTTCAACAGCAGAAATCTCTGTAGCAAGATAGTCTACTACTAAACATAGTCCACTCCCATAGATATCCAGAGCGACTGGTTGAATTCTCTTGAGTACCTACTAATAATTTGTTTGGGACAGCAAATTTTAGTAATATTAGATATAACATTCTCAGGCACTTCAAGTCTGCTTTCTCCGTACAATGTGTTTGCTGTTATTCTATTACAGGGATCATTACACCGATTTGAGTTACGGCGCTGTCTCGAACTACGGATGGATAGCTCGACTGTCTCCCTCCTATTATTTATTGGCATATAATGGCTTCTAATGGGAGGCTATTGAATCTGCCACCTAGGTCTCTTTTATTTTCCCCGAGTCCGCGAGAGGGCGTGACTCGCCCCGACGCATGTGAATATTCATAAAGCAAATTTCGATTCGACTGGTGATTTAATTGATACCCGCTATGTTCCGCAGACAGCCGCACGTATGGACAAAACGTAATTGCTCGTTAAGTCTCGATTCTCGATTGTTTCTTGATTATGAAAATAAAAGAGCAACCCGCGAACGTTGTGAGAATTTTAAGAGATCCCTGACAAACGATTCAGCGGACGATGCCGGTTATTATTTTAAAATAAATGACCGCACATCATCGTAATACACTGCATATTCGTACCCACATATTTGAGTTACAATGAAATTTCAATAAAACAGTTCGTTTTGAATCCAAAAACAAGGAGAGCAAATGATGATATCAACAAAGGTGAGCTACAAATAAGTACATACTCGAATTTATTCAGACCTTTCGTCGATAACACACAGTATTCGGGTTCTTTTATTTGCTGAACAAGACGGACGCAAGTGCAATTTATTGATACTGTGTTCGATAACCAGTAGGTACATCCCACGCGACGCCCCGCGCCAAGACAATGACAGCGCGCGAGCACGCTGCTCAACATTTACAAGCGTTGAGTCTTTCGGAAGGAAATAGCGAAGCGAGCTCATGCTAAATACTCCCCATAAATAGCGAAGGTTATGGTGTCGTAAAAACAAAGTCCAGCTGTGCCGACAGGCTCTCCGTCTATAAAGAACAGGCGTCATCGCGCCTGCGCCCTTTGCTGTACAATGCGTTCTGCCTACGATATATTACCACAATAAAATATTCTACATTTTTATTGATTATCATACTCAAATATGCTTCTATTGACCGAACAATTCAATCAGATGAATGGTGAGAAAAAAAAAATTACGACACGAAGAACACCACATAATTAAACAGTGCCTAATCAGTTTTACCGGTTCCTTTATAAATTTTATTGATTAATCAGCGTGATTAAACAATATAAAAGTCACCAATCTGTGGGAAAGTTTGTATTTACAATTTTATTGACATCCAGGAATAAAGGTCAACATAATCGTTTATAATACCATAAAATAATTTTAAAACATTCTGTTTACACATTTTATTAAATTCCCGTAATCAAAACGGAATAAATTATATTTTTATTGGTTCGTGATGTGTTTAGATTTGAAATCGACACATGAAAAACAAATGCGAAGTGATCGTTTCCACGCTTAGGGCCAGCATTTGAAGGTATTAACTGACATCACCTACAGAGAGGCGACACGTTAGGAGACACCTTTGAGTGTCATTTACATTCTGGTTAAATATTCGTAGGTAATCTAAGCACGCTGAGTCGACTTAATAATGTAACCCCATGATCTCTTAAGATGGTAACTATTTAAATACTTATGGTGTATCAAATAAAAATGTCACATTCATCATTTCTATCGAAAGTTAATTGACGCTTTACTATTTGCATAAAAAGAAACGACAAAAAAGGCAGTACAATTAGAATAAAATTCAGAAACAGACGCTATTTTTTTAAAAGTCATTACAATAACAACCAGTCAAGTGTGTGTCGGATCACGCACAGTCAGAAACGCGGACTAAGAAGTCAAAATATACCTATACTTTATTTAAAATACAAAGCTAATTTTGTATGAAGTTTGTATGGAGCTCGCTTCAGTTCATGTTGGTCAACTATTACTTGTAAACTAACAGAGCCAATACATTTTATAAAATAGGTAATTATAATAAGTAAATCTCGGTAGCGTATAGTTATTCTGGGTCTTAGTTACCTATAATTTAACGTTCCATTTGTTTGAAAAGTAATCCCAGTCATTAATAATGCATGTATAAAGTTCGTATCTAGCTTGTTCGTATAAGCGAATGGTCACTCACGGATAAAACACTAAATCTCGAAATCGATTTATGAAGCTGAAATTTGGCAGGTAGGTAATTAATAAATAGAAGACGTCTGCAACAACGAATTTCCCGAAATTCCCACGGGAATGGAAAATACGGGATCGCTGCGGGTAAACACTCGCTAAGGTAAGGCTTTAGAAATTTCCCATTAAAAGTTTTGAAAATTACCATGGTAAATTTTCACTGGAACGGAAAAAACGGATTATGCGTGATCTATTTCTATTTATTTCGAGATTCACACAGACGCAGTCGCGGGTGGATAATTTTTTTATTTATATTTAACTATAAGCAAACTTGCGCCTTGGAAAAATAGTCTGTTTCACTGAATTTAAATAAAAACTTCAAAATAATTATGAAAGTATTATAGTACTTAAAGTCGTGTATCGTAAAAGAATTTTCCCTTCTCTCAGCACAATTACTGCAATCTTCAATCCCACCTTATGTGAAAATTAAATTTGAATCTGGATATTTGCCCCTATTCTAACTTAACTACGGGGTAGCATTTTTAAGGCGACTCCAGATTCTATACCAAAACAAGTTGTAAAACATAGTCATTTAGCATGTTTTTACCAGTGTGAACGAAATGTGCTATAACTTATAAATAAATAATAATAAATAATAAATAAATATCCTTACACATACACACAGCGCCATCTAGTTCCACAGTAAGCAACTATAGGCTTGTGTTGTGGATACCATATGGTTGATACATTACATAAATACATTTTTTTGTAGTACTTATGTTATATAATATGTTACGCACGTTTAGTGAAAGCAACAATGCAACGAGTACCTATTCAATTCTAGTTGTGATTTTCTAAGGATCAATATCCTTTCAAAAAATTTAAGGTAAAAAGAGGTCAAGTTATTCTCATTTAGACCGACGAAAGAGTTGAAACATAAATCATGTTCCAAGAACTTGACCCGGTAGATCATTCTTAAACAAAAGCCAAAAAGTCTCTCTTCGATGACTTTTCACAAAATGTTGAGCAATAATTATAGAATTTAAGAATTTTTTTTAGATTCTAAACCTTAATCGCTTCAATTAAAAATAATATATTAGTTATACCATTTTCATTACACACGAAATTTTATTTTATAATTATATTCACCTTATTATATTTAAGCTAGTAATTAAGTTTAAAAAAAAATGTTCAACCCAAAATATCCGACACCGTCACCAGGTCGTTAATACCATAATATTGTTGTGTATTGTTGTTGTCATCGGAACTACGTGTTTATGCAAAACTTCTGCTTAATGGGACACAGGGAAATGGGAGAAATATCAATCAGACACATCTGCCCACCCAATAACAACTCCACACCATTAGCTTTGAATAATCGCTCACACTTGACCAATTTCAAACGTTTACCAACAGGTGTAAACAACCTGCTTGTATTATGTTATCGTTCACATTTTTTTCTAGTGTCCATGGACTAAACTTTAGAAAAGTTAAAACCTCATCATTAGGGATGTAAAGCGGTAAAATACAATATACTCGTATATACGAAACGATATCTTACGTAAATTACGGTATTTTATGGTAAAATATGGTAATATTCGATAAATAACGTATTAAAGTACTACCAAAAAAATTATCGCGTTCCCGCAGGAAAATGTGGCGGCAGCATTGTGTTTTCACTTCATAAAAGTTGCGAGTCCATGCAACAGACGGCGCTAAGATTTCATGCCATAATTTTCGAATAAACATAATAATTATTCATGCACATAGTAGAAATATGGCGTAATGCATTAATCAAAGTTGCCGAACTTTGCATAATGATTTTGCAACTATACGCGCGCGGGATTTTTAAACAAATTTAAAACGTCATAGTCGCCGGTAATTTTACCGTAATTTATATAAATGATCATAAAATACCCGTATTTTAGCTGCGTTTTCTGTAAAATTACGTAATTTTGCATCACTATTCATTATGTCTGTATGTATGAGGAGACTAGAAGGCGCTCACAGAAATAGGTAAATGGGAATAGTATAGTAGTGCATTAAATATTTTTGTAATGTCGGAATATATATTCGCTATCTAATATAACCACACCTCTACTGTAAACTTTAATTGTTAATAGTAAATTAATAAAAACTAATTTAATTAAGGCGCCTCAATCAAGACTGACCAGAGGTAGTCTATTTTATGATACTAAGAAAGTTAAATTAAACGTTATGGTGAACTGAAGCGTTCTGTTGATGGGCTGTTAACGGACCGGCGTTATTACATCATAAACTCCAATTTTGGGTCTAATTGAAAAAGGAAAAGCGGAACCCAGTCACAAATTACCGACACTATATCAAGTGTTAAACGGCACTTATCGCCGCCGAAACGGCGAGAGACCATTGACGGTGAAAAATACACAATTTGAGGCGATAAATCAATGTCATCGCAGGTGCGCGCTGCCGGTAGCGCCCATCCAAATGTTTTACTTTAATATTTATTACTCATAACGTAATTTTTAAAGAGCACCACTTAATAACATAGCCGATACCTACGCTTAAGCACGAGCTGAATATTTTATCATATAATACTCAACCAATTGAGATACAAATATTTTTTTGGTTTTATACAACAAATACCTACATCAACATTTCTTTACCATCCATCAACTTTTAAATCGTATCCGTATTCCTAGAAATAAGAAAGGTAATTGATAACACAATTCTATTGAATTGGTAAACGAAAATCGGGCTTTTATTTTTGTGTTTTTCTGAGACATACATACGATCTATGTAAAAATTTCTATTCATTGACTGATATAAAAGTACAGACACTGCCCTCATATAACTGACCAGCCAACCTGTTTGCCAGTGCGGCGCTTACGACGTGTAGATTTAGAAATGTATAACAAACATTACACGAATAAACGTGTCAATGAAATTTGATCTTTAAGATGTATGCAATCCGGTAGAAAATCGCTTACTGTTAGAATTGCTATTCGATAGTATTAGTTAATTTCGCACAACTCCTTATGTGATAATTGGTGTATTGGTTCTGTGCTCAGAAAGAAAACGGTTCGGTCATTGGTTCTAATCCGAGCTTTAATATAAAAAAAATACATTTCTTTTTTTTTGTATCTCTGTTCGGTCATTGGTTAATCCGAGCTACAATATAAAAAAAATACATTTGTCTTTTTTGTATCTCTAATAGGTTTTTGGCGTCTTATCGTTATCATCATCTGATAAACTTGAAAATTATTTTCCAAACGCACAATAGATTTCTTGAGGTAAATTTACAAAATATCGTTTGTTAATTTTTATTTTAATATGCGTATTTGTAATATTTCTGTAAATTAAAATAAACCACAAGATGACGCCGGTCATTATTGCGGAGAAATAACCTCACACTAGCGCCACCACGCGGAAACAATATCAAACACTTCATTAAACAAGTTTCGTGGCTTTGATTGACAAAATGTCGAGAGGATGGATATCTACTGTTTTTATTTCATCAATATGCATGGTCAACATATTTAAATGAATGTGTCAAACAAAAACAATATTTTGTGAATATCATGAGATTCGAACCTTCACCTGTGATTCGATATGTTGCTTTGCAAGCCGTTGAGCCAGCTGTTCGGCTGTAGGCTGCAGTGAAATACTTAATCAATACTATTTTGTTGTGACGCTATTTACAATAAGTTAAGAAGGTGGGTATATGATAAAAGACGATATGCTCGAATGAAATGACTACTAATACAGTCAGTCCGTTCTATCAGTCTATTCACTCGCATTGACTACGCTTATCATATCTTTGTTTACTCTTCTAAGTTTTTTTTTGATTTCGCAATGCCTCAATTAACGGATTTACTAAAATCAAAAATAATTGTTTTATATGAACAAAATGTTTCCATCAGTGAAATTGCAAGAAGCCTCCATATAACGGTAACAAACACATAATTTCACATTTACTATAATCTTTGTTGCATAGGTAAATGATAAATCTAAGTATTGCTGTGATCGATCTTATAGTCAGTTTATTAATTGTTCACAGAGAAATACGGTAAAGTTATGGCTTAAACGCTATGGCGAAACAGGGGACTTGCAGCGTGAACGTCCCGGCCGAGCTCCGAAAATGTTTACGTCAGCTTCTATTCGTCACCAGGAGATCGTGGCTAGGCATACTGAGGATCCATTTTCGACAACGCGATCAACTGCTGTATTGCACGGAATAGCAATGAAGACTGTAAGGAAACACTTACACATCGCAGGCTTTAAACCGTATCGACCAGCAAGGAAAATTCCTTTGTCATCCAATCACCGCCAAAATCGAATGAGGTTTGCTCAAGAATATTTAGATTTTGACTGGCAAAACAACGTTGTTATTTTCACGGACGAGAAAACGTTTAGATCAGATAAGGACGGCCGCAAGATTTTATGGCGTCGAAGAGGAGGGCGTTATAATGAAATTAACATTCTGCCAAATAGACTAAGTGGTAGAATAACGTTGGGATATTGGGGGTGGATGAGTTCCATGGGACCTGGTGAATTAATTGAAGTGGGTGGTCGTTTCAATAGTGAATCATATTTAGAAGTTTTACGTGACGTAATGTTACCAACTGTGCGCATCCACTATCCGAACGAACACATTTATTTTGTCCAAGATAACTGTGCAGTGCATCGCGCTGGTATTGTGCGTGATTGGTTCTCAACACAGAATAATATCACAGTTATCAATTGGCCTGCCAAAAGTCCCGATTTAAACCCCATTGAAAATTTATGGGGTTTGATGACTCTCAATTGGGACTCATCTGATGTCAGATCTAGATCAAATCTAGATAATCTAGTGACTTCCACATGGGAGTCATTACGTGGTAAAGATGTTTGTTGGACAATGGTTACCGAAATGAGAGGCCGCTTGCAGCAAGTTATTGATCGTGAAGGTGGCCCGTTACGCTATTGACCAATATAAATCTATGCCACTCAAAAATGTTGTATATTCTTTGTTCGGTGACTGTGAAGTATAACTGTGGAATTATCTGTGCGAATAGGTTAAATCCAAAAAAAAATGTAAAGTGTTAGTGATGTTTAATGTTATTCACATAGCAAGTTTATTCACTACACTTTTTTAAACGGTCTGTCTATATCGAATATTAAAATTTCTCAAATAACTAAAACATTGTGCGTTATGTCCTAAAAATAATAATAAGTAGTGTTGGTATGGAATTAATGCATTCTTTCGTTGATTGGGTTGGATTTAGAAATAAGTTTACCTACTCAGTCTGGAGAAAGTAATAACCTGGAGGAAAAAACTGTTTATTGTTTTGAAAACTGGTCATCCCACATTCTACTCCTACTACAATTAAATAAATTAAAACCCCAGTCGAATAAACTTGATTCTAACTTGATGTAACCATGTCTTGTAAATAAGTAGGTATTATATAGAATTACACTACTTAAAGACGGATTAAGATGTGTTCTTGTGTGACAAGGTTATTATTATATAGTAAATAAATGTTAACACATGTAATTGTTTTTTACTTTCTAACAAATATATCACAGAGCAGTTGATTCCGCAGAAATTATGTTCCGAACAATAAATATAATTTCCGGACACCGTTGTGTGTCTTTTTCAATGCAATGATTTATCTGATTAACACAACAAATAAAAAAAGTTGATGATACTAGTAGGATTCGATCTTTGATTCACTGGTTACAAACCACAATCCTAACCACTACGCCATAACAGTTCCGACAGGTGCGTTGAAATTACCGATCTATTTCTGAAGTTGACTGGCTTATTATGAACTCTCAGAACCAAAACGTCGGCATTGACTTAGAAAATTTTGCAAGCTGGTCAGTTATATGAGGGCACTCTGTGTACATAAATTATTTTACTTACGTGCCTTTTGGAATACCTACTTATTCTATACCTACTCGTATTACTATTATTTTGATTTGGTTTTAAATTGAACATGTTGGCATTGCTTTGTTGTTATTCGCCATACATAAGCAATACAAGATACACGCTCAACTACCATTAGTATTCAATACGCATGCTCTAATACGGTGCAATCTATCGACAGCCAGACAATTTATCTCGCCTAGGAATCGAACCCCAACCTTGCCTAGCAATTGCACTGCATTTCCTGTTACCTTGCATGACACTAAATTGCTTCTGCAAACGGTAGGGAATGCAGATTGTTCTATTATTGTTCCGTTCGTTTACACTGCAATTCCAATTATGTAGAAATAGTGTTAGTTTAGGTGTTGGTAACATGTTAAATTTGCAGTTAAGGCTTGGATCTACGTTGCTGGTTACTAGATAGGTAGATATACTATTGTTATTCTCTACTTCTAACACATAAGCAACCAAATTGTTATCCACAAAGTCCTTTGTAGGTTAGTAGATTGCGGTCCTACAAATCGCTCTACATTGCAGACCGAACTACTTTTGGCAGGACATCCGATGATATGATGGAAACGAAGGATTTATAAGCTACCCGCGCTGACCATTCAAATCACACATTTCTAAATCGATCATTATATCAAATGAACGGTACAAACGACCGAATTGAGAACCTTCTTATTTTTGAAGTCGATGAAAAATAAAACAGTTTCGCGAGATTCTCTCTTATATTTAAGAGCTATGCTCTTGTCGATGGAGTCCTTTCCACACTTCTCTACACTCCGCCTCTTCTTTGACTTCCTGATACGACACGGCATTTACTTATTCTCTTACTTTTCGCGAGATTACCTATTACCTAATTTTTTTTCGGAGACCTTCACCGATTATCTAGGCACAGCCTGTACTATGGAAAGTACCAAACATAAAATGTGTATAAACATCCCTGACCAGACAATAAATGTTTGTATTCATTACACAAATATTTACCCCTAAGGGGATTCGAACCCGCGACCGTTGGGTCGGAGGCAGGGTCATTATCCACTACACGTGTCGGTCGTTAAACTTTATCTGTTCGTCATTATTACTACATGTATAATATATTTTTTACACGGTTTTATTTAGCTTCGCTCATGAAAACGTATTTGTTTCTTTGCCTAAAATGTTTCGACGGATTTTGCAACTACTCTCGATTCCCCTGAAACTTGGCATACGAATTTGGTCCCCATGACAAAACAGTATTATGTATACTACAATGGTACTGTCTGCCTAAATCGCGTGATTCGAGGATTTGTCGATTACGAATTGATATTATAAAATGTACCAAATTCTGCAAAAGTTCATTAAAAGTTCGAATATGCAAGAAAATTTCATTCAGCAAATATATCGATTGGATATGGTTGTCTATAATTTCATTTAAAAACTTGATCACGAATACACTTTAGATCTTCGAGCTGGAGTATCGAAATTTCCAAAGGTTCCTTAAACTTCAACTTCGTGCGTTTTAAAAAGTTATTTTGAATGCGTTGGTGGGACTTACTATAAACGTTTACGTGGGATTCCAAGCTACAGGCCATTTTCCAACGAAGGTCGAGGTTGTATAGTAAATATAACGTGGCGAGATTTTTGGAAGAAGAGTTTGCCTGAATATAAAACCCAACGATGTCATCATTTCAATACGAGACCAAAGTAATAATTCACTCATCATCATATCAGCCACATCCATAATTCACTATCAAGCATTATAACCAAGTCTTTCACCTCGATGACCTTTGGAAGTTCTGATTGTTTAACGTGTAATTATACCATTTTATTTTTCTTTCGGGTAAAGGTCACAACATTTATCTATATTGGAGAATAGTTTACTTCGAAGGAGTCATAAAGGGTGTTTAGATTCGATGTAATGTACATGTAAATTTTACCGTTATCAGCAAATAACGGCGAGTTATAGTTATTAGCGAGAGGAAGCAATCACTGATGTCGTTAACAAAATATTAAATAATAAGAGATCGAGATTCGAGTCATATGGAACTCCGAAAGTTATTGGAATAAAAGTAAATGTGTCCCTTGGTTAACAACAGTTGGACTTCTATTCTACTTGCAGGATTCTAACCCAATCAAGAGGCTACCATACACATCGACCAATTTCTTTATTAAGATGGAATTTGAAATTTTGTCAAATGCTTTAGAATAGTCAGTGTACACAGCATCAACCTGAGACCCACTATCCATGGTTTCGAGTACAACGTCAAGAAATTCCTACAAGTTGGATTCAGTTGAACGGTGACTCGTAAAGCCGTGTTGGGTTGCTACAATTATTAGTCTAATTGCAACGGTCAATCTAACAGAAACCATCTTTTCGAACGTCTTCCGGATCACAGACAGTTTTGAAAACTTCCAGAGAATCGACAGTGTTGATAGAAAGATTAATAGATGATATTATACCTGATTGTTTATATAGTTAAAAGGGTGAAATGAAGTTATCTATCTTAGATACAATTGGTTCCTGTAATAAATATGGAAAAGAAGAAGATAAATATAGAAGGACAAGTTTATCTCTATCTTGTAACTAATTATTAAGTAAGTAAGTAAGTAATTATTGTATGCCCGGTGTTTTTTTTTTTTTTTTTTATATGAGAGAGCGGCAAACGAGCATGCGGGTCACCTGATGGAAAGTAATCACCGCCGCCCATGGACACCCGCAACACCAAAAGTGTCACAGATGCGTTGCCGGCCTTTGAGGAAGGTGTAGGCTCGTTTCTTGAAGGTTCCAATGTCGTACTCGTTCGGGAACACCGCTGCCGGAAGTCCGTTCCACAGGGTGGTCGTACGTGGTAAGAAGTTTTTTGAGAAACGTACAGTGGTAGACTTCCACTCATCCAGGTGATGTGGATGGAAATTTAATTTTCTCCGAGAAGTGTATCGGTTAAATTGAGCAGCGGGTATTAGCTCGAACAGTTCTTCAGAACACTCCCCATGAAATATGCGATAGAGAATGCAGAGGGACGCGACGTCTCTTCGCATCGCCAGGGGATCCAGTCGGTCGGTGAGACTCTCTTGGCCGACAATTCGGACTGCGCGACGTTGAACGCGGTCAAAAGGAAGAAGCTGGTACTGAGGTGCCCCAGCCCATAGGTGAGAACAATACTCCACGTGCGGCCGAACTTGCGCCTTAAAATGTTGGAGGCGGTGAGCCGGCGTGAAGTAACGAGCCGCTCTACTGAGGACACCTAACTTTTTGGAGGCCAACTTGGCCTTATCCTCCAGATGACCGCGGAATTGAACGTTACTGGAGATGTTCACTCCGAGAATCCCAATACTCAGCTTAACGTCAAGGGGAGTGCTCTGAAATTGAAGAGACAGGGGAAATGGAATCTTCTTTGCGGTGAATGCGCAAACTTGTGTCTTTTTAGGGTTAAACTTAACTAGGTTGAGAATGCCCCAATTAGAGACTTGGTCTAGTGAGGTCTCGATTTCAGACACAAGCTTGTCCCGACACTCACCAACGTGCGCCCGAGAAAGATTAGCACGGCCGGCATATAAGGCATCACCCGTACTGTCATCCGCATAACAATGGAAGTCACAGGTTTGTAACATGTCATTGATATGCAGAAGAAACAAGGTGGGGGATAGTACGCAGCGTTGCGGGACTCCAGCGTTCACGGGTTTTAAATCAGAGCAAGAACCGTCGACAACGACTTTAATGCTACGATCCGTGAGAAAGCTGGCAACCCATTTGCAATGCCCGTGTTTCTCTATTTGCATTTTAGAAACAAAATAATTTGAATAATGTTGCCGAAAGTATTTGTCTTGTTGTTGTCTATGTTGCGCTGTCTTTTAGCCAAAAATTTACCGATAATGAAAATATAATTAGACATACTTTCCTGCATAATATGTCATGTCATGACAATAGCTTATAAGCAACAAATTCCCGAGTTTCTAATACATTGAATTCTGCCAAATCATTGGCCAATAGGACAACTTAGGACAACAGTCTATTGACATTAAACAATCCTTAGAATCGTTTACAGTACCTATACTTTAAATTAAACCGTAAGACAACTGAGGGTAACTCTGGCGTTTAGCCAAAATTCTAAAATAATAATGGCCCCTTAGTTAAAATAATTGAGCCCTCGATTAAATGTAAGAGTTGTAGGCTTTAGCCTAGTACATCATAATTTCCAGGACATAATGGGCAAAGAGTTGAGTTATTCATGGGTTGTCACAAAAATGATGTTTTATGTATTACACAACATCTGGTTAAAACAGAATCTATTCATGTTTTGCTTCTAAAATCACCAAGTTGCATATTCGTTCAGTAAGCAAAAGGCAATACGTATCGGTACCCTAAATTAATATGAATAATGATTAAGATACAGAGAATGCTCGCTTGTGAGTCTCTCGCTTGACCGCAAAAAGCGCTTGAGCGACTATTTGAACGAATATTGCTAATATTCACAAATGCGCTTTACTTTATAGGTATCAGAAACTCTTCTTTATACCCCTCATAAGTTTGTCAATTTAATACGATACAATAAGATGTTTGTTATTAGATTCGTAGCCCTAGTAGCCTAGACACATAATAATATATATATGTATATACTTTATTATTAGAATGATACTGTAATTTCGTGTCTGAGGTCGCTCCATTAATTAACATGAAAGACTCAAACAGTTCCCGGCCACATTACCACGAGCATGTAGCCGTCATAGTAATTAATAGTTGGTTTTGCGGGTATCCACGTGAATAATCATAACCACTACGGTGGTTAATAACTCTGCCTTACAGCCTGTATGTACATAATTAAACGACCACATTATTCCACCTGTCGTTTGTTTGCACATTCAACCCAATCTCTTCCTTCTACTCAGTCCATTTTCATCCACATTCAATTTAATAAGATAGATACTTAGTTTGTCCAAATTGTAACTAAAACTAATTGCAAAATCACGATAACTTTTTCCCTTACGACGACGGATGTTTTGTGTTTGACGGCGTCGTGTGTGTACTGTCTTTGTCCATATCCACGACCGATTGGTGTAGTGGATAGTGACCCTGCCAGCGAAACCAACGGTTGTGGGTTCGAATCCCGCGAGGGTAAATGTTTGTATGATGAATGCGAACATTTATTCCCGAGTCATGGATGTTTATATAAATATATTTATAATATATTATATAAATATTTATTATATAAACATATTTATGTATGTTTATCCGTTATCTAGTATCCATAGTACAAGCTTTGCTTAGTTTGGGACTAGATGATTGGTGTAAGTGTCCGAAATATTTATTTATTTATTATTTATCTCAGTAAAGCGTGGTCCAATAAAAATGCGGTTTTTTTTATAATTAAAGACTATACGATAGGACGGTTTTAAATCGGTTAAGCCGTTTCAAAGACATTTAGTTTTTTATTTTATTTATTTTATTTTATTGATAATACAGAATCAACAGCATCATTATAAAAAATATTACACAAAATTTACAAGCCAAAGTCAAGCCAATTACAGATTCTCATTTTTCATTACAATTCTCTTAAAAAAATAAGTAGGTGGAAAGTCACTATTAAATAATTATCGTTATACAATCTAGAGGCAAAAGAGACAAACCAAGTAAGTTAACCTAGATATTCATCAGAGTTTTCAAAATATTTTTAAGCTTATGTTGTTTAATTTGCCATGAAATAAATTCAAAATCAATATAAAACAATTATTATTGAAGCTATTTTAAAATTTCTAAATATTTGGATGATAAGCAAGCATGATCATAGAGCGCTCGGCGATATTCAGTCTATTTTAATAAGGTAATATGTATTTTTAACCGCCTCCTAAAAAAGAGGAGGTTTCATGTTCGACTGTGTTTTTTTTATGTATGTTCACTCATATTTTCGGCAATTGTTAATCGATTTTGATGATTTAGTTTTATTGGACAGGGTTTATCACTAGAGTATCGTATCATATAAATTTGGTTAAGACCTGATGTTGCACTCCGGAGATAGAAAGCGGAACCTTTACTGAAGTAGGTTATTTTCTGGTGCTTCAATTATTTGAGTTTTTGCTCGTTCTTTTCTGGAGAGTCAGCTTTGCGAAAGAGCAGCAATTTTAATATTAAGTTTTTAAAAATATTACGTTTCCAAGTGATGCTTTTATCCTATGAAGTAATCATAGTGACAACAGATTTAATTATAATCACTTGTAAAAAGATAATAAATATTAGTGGTCAGTACTCAAAGGAGATGCATTAGCACATCTAGGTGCATCGAGTCTACCGGTACGTAGACTTTAGTCACCTAGGTGATTCACAGCTGTATTAAGTCTGACGGTCAGTAGACTTAGTTCACCCATGTGATTTTCTCTGGGTGCATTAAGTCTAATAAACCAATTTTTTGACTATTGCCTATTGACAGTTAGTGAGCTTAACGACTCGCTTTAATTGATAACAACCACTTATTTAACATGCCCTGATTATCCCTAAAATACTCTTCTAAAAAATAACTCTTCTGGTTAATTTATTTACTTTATTCATAAATTAATTTACGTATATTTAAACAAACAGAAATTGAAAGCTAAGTTAAAACTAAAGGCGAAAGGTCATCCAGACTACCAGTTTGTGGCATAGACCCTAACATACTAGGCGCATTGCCTAGCCAAACTAAAACTTTGAGCGAGGTACACTGAAATGAACAGTCTTTGACTTTCTTGAAGGAAGACTGTAAATTCCAAACGCCTGGGAGCTACAGAAACATAATTAAGCAGAACTGACCGAGCCAAATATCGCTTAACTTCGCTAATTGAAAGCCAATGCGGCGTTTTGTGTAATTATAACCACGATTCTTGCGGAGAACCAAATCTAAATCAAAAAAGCTTTTTTATCGAGGATGACACGAGAACTCTTTTAATTAAAAAATATTAAATCCAAGATATAGACTTCACAGACCGAATTATTTACCCATCTTTTAACTAAATAATATTAAGACAAAATTATATGTATACAGGGTGATATTTAATTCACGTAATTCCTGTTTATTGGTGACTCCAGTCCTGATTACGAAAAACTTTCCATACCCGAGTTCGATCTAAAAAATTTCGATTACCTATACAAAGTAGGTAAACCATTCTGAAACCACCTTTAGTACGGAAGTCCAACAATTATCGGCTGAATTCCGCTATGGTTCCTAAGTTGTTCGTAATCAGGAGTGGAGTTACCAGGCGAAAATTGTTAGACTTTCTTAATAAAGGTGGTTTCAGAATCATTTACCTTGTATAGGTAATCTAAATTTCTTTATCGAATTCGATTATGGTTCCTTGGGGCAGGTTATTCGTAATCAAGAGTGGATGTCACCAGTTAATGGAAATTACACGAATTCAAAATCTGCCTATATAAATTCAACAAATCTCTGACATTATTAATTTTATGATTAAACCCACACTTATTCCTCTTATATCCTGTCTACAAAGGGCATAGAGTTCCCACCCCCTCATAGAATATAAAGGGCATAATATTTGTTATTAATAATATGATAATATCAAATTGAACTTTTAATGGCGGCCTTTTCCGGTTTATTTTCTTTTTCTGCCTGCCTAATTGGGCGGCGTGGGCGTCGTTCCAATCTCAATAATATATCCTTATAAGTACAGGTAATCGAGCCTGTTTTTTGTCCAAATCCTAAACAACAAGCCTGATGCTGGTGGTTAAACGAGCGGTGACGCTAGCTCGGTCGTCGCCGCTGCCTTATAAGTCGTGCTTCCTATTCGCCCCCGCGCGACTGTCGGAGCAGCTCCTAACAGCTGACGGAAGTTTTAGACCGATTTTCCGACCACATCGACACGGTAATTAACCAATATTATGATGTAAATTGTTAAAACGTTACTTACATGGAAATGAACTATTTCTAGTAGATAACCCAATTTGATATTCACTCATCTACAATGCGGTCGTAAATATGGTTGGGTTTTGAATAATAATAGACGTATGTATGAACCTTCACACTCGAAATGAACTTCTAACTAGTTGAACGGTGTGTATTAAATCCCGTGACCATGGCATTACCATTGCTACGGCGACTGCCACGCAAAGGTACCGTGTCGATTCCATAGTCAATTTATCCGACGAATATTTTTAAAGAAAATTACCCAAGAATAAAAATTAGCCTAAGCGTGAATACCAAATGAAACGTATTTCAAACATTATATTCACTTAACATCAGGTGTGATTGAGGTCAAGTACCAATCCGTTGTGCATAAAAAAAACATTGTTTCATAATTTTTGACATCAACTTATTACTTCCTTACCGCAAGAACAGTTTTAATCATTTGTTCAAAATTACTGAAACGAATTGTTCTAGATATTTGCAGAGTTGTGATCTTCTTCGGTAGTTGTAAAACTGGCAAACAAATTACTGGCTTACTAGTTTTCAGCAAAACATCTTTCACTGGGTCTACCAGATCCAGTAGCGAACATCTAAGACAATAATTTTCAGTAATTGTCAGAACCTACTAACACTTATACGTAAATACAAAATCATGATATAACATGGTACCACATATTACATCGCAGCAGTATGTTTCATAGATAATAAAAAAACTTTTATTAAAAAACAAAAACCTACAACTTTTTTTTTTTTTTTGGCAGGAACGTTTGCTGATAGTTGCGGGACTTTTTCAGCTTCACCGGGCGGGTGGGCGAGCGCGGTAGCGCTCTGCCCGTCTCTTGCATACAGACAGTGTGTCACTGTCTGTGTGCAACAGCACGATCAAACCTACGACTACATGCGTGCTAAATTTTATACAAACCACATCCCGTTGAAGTGTAATTGTGTAGGTACATCTAAACATTATTTGTTGTTAAAAAGTGGGTAACATTTGCTCTCACCGTGGCAGATTTCATTAAACACTTCTTGATTTTGTTTTCTTAATAATTTTAAGATCGCTGCAACCAAGGTTTTTGGTCTTTTTTTAAAATTTTCTTTAATATTATCGTTTTAGTGCTACCTGCCCTGTCAATTTGATACATGCACAAGCTTTCATGATGTCATCACAAAGAGACTGATAGTTAGGTAAAACTGAAATAAATACAAAAACGTAGACCTACCTCTATATTTATATTTATTTACTTAACTAAAAAGTTACAAGGATATATTTACAGGTGTCACAAAAAGCTATATAGGTTTATACGTACACCGGATCGGAGCTGACTAGACTCGAATAATTTAGGTTCAGAAGACTAAGACTGAGTGCGAAGCGGAGCAAAACTTCCGGCTAGCTGTGTTTGTTTTTGAAACAGCGCAAATATAAAATGCATACAGTGGCGCAATGTCCATAAGGTTGGCCTGCGCACATAATTTGGTAATTTCAACTATGGCAATAATGAATGTCCATAATAGCGCTGAAAGCACAAAAATAATGCTTCTATATTGCTCTTCCACTGAGGAAGCTAACTGGACGTCAGGCAGAGCTCCCGCCATTTTTATTTTTTTGTAATAACCCAGAAACTAAATTCCCGTATGCTTACTGCATCATTCATACCGCACACTGTATTTGCGTAATTTAAATTTTTAAGGTTGACTGATTATTTCTACCACATTTATTTTATGCCAACGTCATGTTACCCGTGTAATTAATAAACATTGATTAAGATATTATTTGTCAAAATAGTTTGGGAGTTATGAAGTAATACAGAATCATATTTACATACATAGTGGTCAAAACATTACCCATAGGGAATGGGCTCCGTAGCAGTCGTTTAAAAAATTGAACACTATTGAGGTAGATATAATTACTTGACCCGGGTACTACCCGATATTCTTCTCCATTCTGATGTACACGTCACAAGCAGATGGACTGCTGACGACACTGTCTATAATCGAGTTGGTGAAAATATACGGTTATTTTCGTTTCGTATCGAACGTGCCCTCGATATTTATATATCGGCGCCTTTATGAATAGCCGATTATGAATCGATCGGACGTCATCGTATGATGAAATAATCAGGCAAATACGTCACGGCGCCCCCGACCCTGTCAAAAACATTCAGCGTCTGCCTCAATACCATATTGTAATTAAATATATTATTGTATACGCCCAATCAAAATCGATCTAGCTACTCCGATCTACGGTTAATATTTTAATATAATAATTTTAATAAAATAATATTTTAATAAAAAATAGGATAATTATAATAAATAATCCATCTACTCCAATACATATTTACAAGCCTGGACATGAAGAGGCTTGATTATCATATCATCTAATACCTACTGTAAATTAGTTGGTACTTACATAGACCTTTGCATAGACACAAGATGTCTTACTTAACTCGGTATATTACATAATCAAACCAACCGAGCGGTAGGAACTGAAAATGTAGCAACGGATGCCCATGTAGGCCTACGCGCGTCCGGCGCCCACGAGTGGAGTTACGAAAGTTACCGTGACATTAGCCTCGGATGGGGCCCACAGAAAGGCCAAGCAATGTACGATCTATTATTCTAATTACCGCCTCTTTGTTTCAATGTTAATAACATCCGGTTACAATAATAGAGGTCATCAGTTCGATCCCTAGTGAAGTAAGTATTACAAGCTGTAACTAAATTTTCGCCTGATCTAGCTATACTATTATCTACTTTTTAATAGTATTGTTTTTTAACAGACTAGCTTCTGCTCGCGATTTGGTTCGCATGGATTTTAGGATTTAATTTAGAGTGTAGAAAAATATAAAATGGAATTCCTTTATACGATTTTAATAAAAACTGTGCTTGTGACGTTGTATTTATATATATATTGAAACATCCGTAAATCTTCATAAATAGTTTTTCTGTGTATAAGTTATGTATATACAACAAAAACAACACTAAAACTTATATACATAACACACATACGTAAATTAAACGAAGGCACACAAGTAAAGTAGTTACTTGTGTATTTGGGTTCACTGTTTACAAGTGAATGCTGAGTATGGCAGAAGAAGAATGAAATTAGAATTAATGCAGTGGAAATGAGATAATTGAGAAAAGTGGGGTGACGGTGACTTCGAAAGATAGAATCAGGAATAGTGTAATTAGCGGTTAAGCAGTGTGATTGAAGACGTAGCGACAAAGATTGAAAAACGTATACTAAGATGGTTTGGGCCTGTGGAGAAGGATGAATGAAAGAAGACTTACGAAAGAGATATACGAAGCGAATGTTGATATGGAAGTGTTGGTAGGGGGAGACCACGGCGAAGGTAGCATGATCAAATCGGGGGCGTCTTAAAGAAAGGCCATTTCAAGAGTACCCTAAGCCTACGAGCATGTATGAACAACCTTCTGAGAGTGAATGAAGCAAAAGAGGTATGCCAGGATCGTAGCATCTATGGTCTCTGCCTATACCCCTACGGGAAACAGGCGTGACATTACGTATGTATGTATGTAACTACTTTTTATACAAACTATTTCTACCGCATTTAAAATAACGGCGTTATTTTTCATTATTATTATTATTATTAATGATTTACTTGGAATCACAGCCATAATTACAAATTTAAAATTTAAGTTATACATTTGGAAACCGAAATAGATCTCAGTAAGTTTATACATAGCTCATTTTGTTACCTTATCTATCGAGACATCAAATTGCTGTGTTGTGGGTGTAAGGAAGAGAGAAAATGTATGAAGTAATATGTGTGAGTGTATGTGTGTGTATGAGTTGGGTGTATGTGTACACAATTACCTAATCTATGTCAGTGCTTTCAATACTGCTGATTTGAACTGAATACGACTCAGATGAAAATGTCCAAATCCGAAAATTCTTCATTGTATTCTCGCAAACAACGAATCATAGTGGAGTGGTGAGCATAGTTAGTTCTTGTTCTGGGGGTGTGAAATAAGCTCCGAGCACGAAGACGTAAAGGAGTGGCACGCAGACCCACCTGCTCCAACAAACGCGGGCAATCTACCGCCCCAGACAAAACCTTTTGAAGTCTCCTTTGAACAGTTTGAAGAATCTATAGTTTAATAAAGAAGTTAAAGTTGGTATGGGCTAGTTGCCTTGAATAAAATAGGTTTATTAAATCTATAGGTTAAGTTATTGTTGAGATTATTTTGACACTTTTATGTTATCATACAAAAAAAAAAATTTGTAGTTATAGTTTACTTATTATTTGTAGTAGAGCTATATCTAGTAGGACATCTATATCTAGTATCAAAACATCTATTGTACAAATCCTGAAAACAGAAATATTTTATGGTCAGTTTCCCTGAACAAATTATTAACAAAACACCCATAATGTTACACTAAAATCAGATACACACCAGCCAACTTTAAAAAATATTTTTTCCTGGTTTCTTTTCTTTTCCCAAGGCCCGTTTTACAAATAGTTGCACATCTAAGCGCATTTAAATAACACACGCGGAGAGCGACTTTGCTTTATATTATTTAAAAAATTAGGGGAGACAGACACTTAAGCGCTTATTACACTATCCTATTTGTACGAAATCTAATCCGGAAATAGGTAGATGTAATCGAAGTTATAACAGTTAGATTCCGTTTTAGTGGATTGGAAGGTTTCGACCGCACTACTTCCATCCTAAATGTAGAGACTAATTCGGCATACATTGCTGGGAGACTTAGGGGTGTTAATTCAAATATCCTTAATTCAACCAGTAATGTATGCCAAATTAGTCTCTGCATTTAGGCTGGTGTAATAAGCGTTTCCTGGCTCCCGATTTCCTAAGTAGAGTGTTCCTAATTAGATTTCCTACAAATAAGATAGTGTAATAGCACTTTAAATCAATTTCTCGTCATTTCACATCGCCTGCCCTGTTGGCTTAACTCATGCAAACGAGTTCGTCTAGCTAAAGTGTAAATGCAGTGAGGGAGGATGCACTGACAAACTAAAAAGTATTGGACAGCAGCTCGGTTATAATAAGTACAGTAGTACAGTACAAGTATAATATATAATAAGTACAGTCGGCGTCATAGTTATTTATACAGGGCATTGCATGATAATGGTAGCGTATAATGCCTATTGAAGCTTCAACAACCGCAGTACTCTAAAATCTCTTCTCTAGACTATAATTTTATACCTATAGCTTTATATTAATTGTGGTGTCGTACTAAGCACAAAGCATATACCAATTAGCCCACATGTATACATTTCTTTAATACCTACTAATGTTATAAAAATATTAATTCTGGATGATTCCAAAGAAATGCAGTTTATTATTTACTTATTTCACGTCTTTGGGGGGTCTCGTTTTTATAAATCAGATAGTAGTACTTTGTTGCTTTTTTACTTGTAACTAAAATGATATCCGTGTATGACCCGATTATATTTGTGAGATGCTAAACGTGATATCTGTACTACGTGTTTACTTAATTTCAATGGAATAATTCGTGGAAACATTTACTGCAGCAACCCGTGCCGAACTATATTCGTAAAACTTAATCTCAGCACATGCTCTAAATTGATATGAAATTAATGCAAAATACAATATCTTAATCGGTCTACTCTAGTCGTCCAGCCATCCTCGATATAGCTCATAGCAGACACACAAACAAACGCACACCTCGCATCCCAAACGCACACCTATACCGTATCCGTTCCGTCGTGGGTAAAAATCAATAAATTTATGTGATTATTTTAAACTTCATTCTAAGCATACGATGTGTTTAGAAATATACGCTTTAATCTAAATTACCTGTTTATATTATTATAGTAAAAAGCATTTCCAATATATAAAATCCAAACTACAATAATAATTCAATGGCTCAGACGTAAACCCACAACTTTGAAACCCTGAGAACTGATCTTGTGCAAACCTCTTAGGCCATCGGGATTTATCACTTAAATATTTGAGATAAATCAAAATTTTCAAGTTCAGTTTCAGGCCGTTAGTCCCAGAGCTATGCCACACCCACCTGCCCTGGGACGCGCCCACGTTTTGCACTTTGACATTTACCCGACTCGAGCTAGAGACCAACAGGTGGTTACCATGGCGATATCGAAATACTTCCGTGTTATACGTAACCTTTCCTTAATTCTGGGAGTCGTGTTTGTGAATTAAGCATCGGGAAGGCAAGTGGGATACGATACTTTTACTCCCACAATATTATATACAACATTACGCCAAAAGGTTACGCTTGCTGATATTTCAACTGAGGAATAAATACAGTTTACCAGATTCGGAAATCAATCATTTGAAAATATAAAGGAGCATGACGAATATGGACTTCGACATTAAGAGATGCGTCTCTTTTCTTTAAAAAAATGTTGCATATATTTGAATAACTATAATTATATTTTTAAACGGGATCTGTCAAACACTTCATAAATCGTTTACTCATCGAATGCTGCGATTAAGAACGAACGTTTTAAAACGTTCAAAACATCAGAAGACTGTTTTTGTAAATAATTCTTGTAAATAAAGCTAGTATGTATACTACTTTTATTTTTGATATTTTAGTACACTAATCAATCACTGATTTAATATTGACTGAAAAACGTTACATGCATAAAACAGAAGGCAGGTAGATATATTTTATGCTGACGCGCAGTATATTATTAAATTGTTATACCATGAGTTGACAGGAGCATGGCTGTCAAAGTAACTTTATTTTTTAAAGTCACTTGACCTGGAATCTTGTCGCTTCTTTGCCAGCGTATAACGTCACGGGTCTTTAGTGTTCCGAATTTTTTAATGGAGGGAGGTGCTCACTTCGACTGTATTTTTTTTGTATGTTGGTTGCGTAATATCTTCGTCAATTATTAACCGATTTAGATGATTATTTTTTATTTGATAGGGTTTATCACCAGAGTGGTCCCATATAAATGGTAAATAGTAAATTTTGGTCTTTGGTGGTCCAATTTTCTTTTCCTTATTTTATAAATGTCATAGTCATTAAAAGGATCCCAAACGTTTTTAGGGTTGATTCTAACAAGTGTTTAGATTAAAATGCTATAATTATTTGTTAATGTATTCAGTAATACTGAGATACTCGCTGCGTTTAATTCCTTGTAACAGTTGCGATTGCAATTTTGTTGGTCATTCCAAGCTTAACATTAACTGTCACGACACAGACATCATTGAAAATCCATTGGTACGAATATCTCCTCCAGGTTACCGAGTTGGCGTTCAAAGCCTTAAAAAGATTTGATTCATTTTCTATTTTAACGGGCGTCACCTTCAATATTTCTACAGGTAGCTTTTCTAATTACTTCTAGAGCAGCTCTGTATCATGGCAAAACAGTATGGGAAGTCGCCAAGATTCTTAAAAGAATTGACGAAACAATTGAATATATCGACAATAGGTTATAGTTCTCTATCTCCGGAGTGCATTGTCAGACAATCACGATAGAATAGGACATTTGTTTTGATATCGGTTACAAATTTCCTACATCTTGATATTTTTACATAACTTGGTACATTATTCAGGTGTAGGTACACATTCATACAGTTTAAAAACCTTTTATGAATCCTTTCGGCCCATAACATCGAATTCCCCTTTTATCAACATGAATTATGATGACATGATGAACCGAAATTAAATACTATATTGTTAACAAATAACACATGGCACATGGTCGAAGATATTTCCTACATACGTCAATACCGTAGATGCAAAAATAACATTAACGTAGCTTACGTAGCCACATCTATGACCCAGGTATATATTTTGGGCGCATCCAATAATTTATCTGACCTACGTAACGTTCTAACTATTCGGACCGAGCCGTCGACGTCACAGGAGCACGCGTGCCACGCGGCTAATTGTAGCATGACCAAAACAGTCGCCGAGTTACCGGCGGCAGCGCGGCGCGCGTAGCGTACGAAATCGGTGCATGATTCAGCGCCGGAGAAAGTGATGGCCGGCAGGAGAGCGACGTGCGCGGCGCGGGGCTAGCGAGCAGGGTGCGCGACGTCATGGCGATCCGCGCGCCGAGCCTCCTCACCCACGCGCACCCACGCGCACCCACGCGCTCGCGCCGCCCGCCGCACTACCATCACTACACTTGTGCACCCCGCGCTTTTCGCGCGGCTGTCTTCGCCGTCGCGACGCCTCGCGCCATTTTCTCGCGCACGTGGGCGACCGCTGCCGAGCGAGGGCGCCCGGCTCGAACGCCATTAACGCGGCTGTCGTGAATGAATGCCGACCTCGACCGGGTGGCTGGCGTCCATTGATAGGGCGCACGGCGGGCGACGACCGCCGCCGCTCTCGACGGGGGCGGCTGCTGCACGCCCTCGCACACAATCTCGCCTCAGTCGAGGATGTGGCGTTCTCCGCGCGACGACACACACCGCGTGCGAAATCTGTGTTCATTTATCAGTAGATGCTCATGACCCTTCAGTGCGATTCGTTAAATATGGTGTCGTGTGTTCGTAGTTTCCTAAACGTAAATGTTCTGTGATCGCGTCAATTTGTTAGAGCATAAGTAATATTAATTCGGTATTAAAGTGTTGTGATTCGGCGCGTGCGCCGGTGCAGTGTGGCGTGCGGTAGAGCGCGCGAGAGTGTGGTGTGGTCGGTGAGGTGCGGGGATGCGCGCGTGCGATGCTATCGGTGATCGCGATGCGTCGGCCGGAGGAAGAGGAGCTGGGCGGGCGCGGCGACGGCGACGAGTTCGTGGACATCTCTCAGATGCAGCTGCTAGTAGAAGCGGGCCCGAGCGGCTTGCACTATGGGGGCCCGGCGCCGCCGTTGGCCCAACCACAGCCCTACGCCGCGCCGCTGCAAACTCACCACCCGCCCGCCACTACCACCGCGTCCGTCGACGACTTGTTCGCGCTCTACTTTACACCTGCTGGCCACGGTGAGCATCTACTAGGTATGAACATAACCTCAAATCTAGTTTAGTAAGAATACTGAAGTTCCGAAACTTATTTACATAATTAAATAAATAAAATTTTCAAACACCGAATTGCTAGTTCCAAATTGAGCAAAGCTTTCACTATGGATTCTAGATAACGAATAAATGCACATGAATATTTACATTTATATCCATGACTCGGTAATATTCGTATTCATCACACAAACATTTACTCCTAGCGGGATTCGAACCCTTAACCCTTCGCTGCCCTAGTTTCTAACTAATCTATCGTCGCAACCGTTGGTTTCACAGGCAGGGTCAATAAAGCTAAGGTATCCGTTGATATAAATACAATTTAATTACTTAGTACATTTTTAAATAAATACTTTCTATTGGTTACGTCTGTACGTACTTTCAGGAGATATGCAACAAGTTTAACCTTAGTATTATTTACTAAGGCATAAGGTGCAAACTGCATCAAATGTATGCACAGGCACGTTAACATATTTTCATTAGGAATTCGTGTAATTACAGGCAGCGAGAAAATCAGCGAGCATGTCCAATATTTTGAATAACATTAAATTTCTTTGTTTTTGGTAATTCTCAAAATAAATTTTATAACAATCCTTTAGTTTTCGTTGACTGTGAACATTCATTTGATTACGCTACTTACAGTTACTTACCTGTTTTTTATTGTATTATAGGAAAAATCCCAATACAAAAAGTAAAGATAAACCTGAGTCAATTTGAACAGGTTCTGATTTTTGTATCATATTTTTTTAATGTTATTTATAAAATTAGAGTTTATCTTTGCTTTTATTGTCAAAGTGTAGTTTAGCCTATTTTATTAAATGAATATTAGCAGGCACTACATATTATGAATAGTTTTGAGAAATATGACATTGTTTTTTTTAATGCCACCGAAATGAAAAGACTACACCGAAATGATTAGGTCTATCCACTGAAATTAAATTTAGTCTGTCGGAAAGAAAATACAAATAAATATTTTATTATTTGACAGCATACAGTCCATACATAGCTGTTAATATAATTATAACTTAATTACTTTACTAATTATAATTAGTATTTTTGAGCTTTATTTAAGAAACAGGTGAGTGATTATACTGAACTCCATGCTCTATGAGTCCTTAAGATATGGAGACACGAACCTGCAAATTAGATCAGAATCAAATCTGTCTCCCACCATCCTCATCACTCTGTTACAGTTTCCTCTCACTCTCCACACTATCGACACACCTTTTTGTATATTATAATCATCCACCCTGGTGTCAGTAAACATTTTAGATGCACTACAAAAGCGATAGAGGAGGAATAGAGCCCTAAACACGTTTTATTATATTGAATACGCAGGGCATTATGAGCTTTTTGTGTTAAGTTAACCCACAGACTGCTCGTGTAGATGTCTGGCTGTATGCTTTTAAAAGCGGAATTTTGACTTCAGCTGTACACCGATCAAATCCAACATATTACCACATATCAATATTCTGCGTTCTCTTATAATATCCATGTTATCGCTTGATTGTTCAGTGACTATGTGTCCAAGATACTTAAACTGCTGAACAAGGCCCAAAGGTTTAAGGTGATTGGCCATGGGTTATTATTGTTATCCTTGAATATATGGTCTAGCTCTTTCTACGTTGTACTTTAAGCCACTTTTCTCAACATACGTTTCTCATTTTCTATACCTCACAATTTTCTTAGGCCCCTAATTAAGAAGCTTAGCAGCACCAAATCATAAGCATAACTTAAGTTATTGACACATGTCGTGTATGCTGCTGAGCTCCTCAATCAGTTGGTGGACATACATATTAGGAGCCGCGGTGACGATATTCCTCCACATTCCAGAGAATATTCATCACAGCGCATATTACCCCACTATATATTGTAGTTGGACTGATTAGTTACCAATTTAAGAAAATTGTTACAATTTCAGAAGAAGATCTAATAATTGAAACATTTAAAATACTACCTAAGGTTGTTGTAATTTTACTAGCTCAAACTAGAACTTTAGAGTGCGTTTACCATCTGGTATACTGAAATAGTTATAGGTGGGTACATGGTGCGCTAAAAAGAATTATTTTTAAGCGAACATTAATATCCAATGAAATAAATAACTTTTTGATTTCATTTTGATCTAGAAAACCTTTGATGAAAAACAGAGTAGCATATAAAAGTTAAATTCGCGATCATTTCTTTAACAATACATTCTTTATTTTCATAAAGAAGATTAAGCAGTTAGTTATGATATGACTTAGCAATATTAACTTTATACTAAACAATGAACTTTTTTCTTATTTTAAGTTTTCTTTCTTGTTTTAATCACGGTCGTACTTTTCATTTCAATGGGGAGTTTGAGTCCACCGAAACCACTGAAATGATAACATCGAAATGAAAAAATCACAGAATAATTTAGATTTAAAGAAAAGTTAATTGGATCGTATATAATTAATATTACTCTTTTATTTTATTATATATAAATAATTTTATTTCAAATTTGTATACATACAGTCAACAATAGACAAGATAGGATGAATTTGAAGTCATGTAGTTCCCATTAAATGCTGGTTGTTCCCATTAAAAATGGCATAAGTTATAAGGTGACGCCCATCTTTATTACGAACAATTTTGCCCAAGAATAGTCGAATTCGATCAAAAATTAAATTTTTATTACTCATACAAATTAGGTATACCATTCTGACAACACCTTTTGTAAGGAAGTCCAACAATTTTCGGCTGGTGACTCCACTCCTAATTACGAACAACTTTCCACTAGCAACCATAGTCGAATTCAGCCGAAAATTGTTGGACTTCCATACTAAAGGTGGTTTCAGAATGGTTTAATTTGAATTAGGCTATGGTTCTTAGTCGAAAGTTGTTCATAATCAAGAGTCGAGTTACCAGTAAACAGACATTATAGGAATTAAACTTCCCCCTGTATATCAAACTCCGAGATAAAGGATTTTTGTATACATGTCACCGATTGGTTTTGGCTGGAACATGTAGCAAGATGCGACCAGTAACGCCTGTGCCGATCTCTGGAGGAGTGCGACTAATCAGCGTAGTGAGATAAGCAGGATATAAGCATATAATATACAAGCCTCTTTGCAAAGTTATCCCCGTGTAACTTTAGGTTCGCGGATATGATAATATATGTTTATGCCTACCAGAACTTGCACGGTTTATAAAATACAATAATTAAGCTAGGAATCTACTAATAATAAATAAATAAATATGTTGCTGTCGATAGTAAAGACTGCTAAGGATATTTTTAATTTACTATTTATACCGACGACCAAGTTCAAAAATTTGGCGGGTGTGACCAAATTCAGAGGGCTTCGAAAAAATTTCATCGTTTAAACTTGTCTATGACTGCAATTTTGAATCTGACTGTACATTTACATTCCGTTAATTTTCTGCTTGAAGAGCTAGAAGTTTTCCAATAACACCCAAGTTATATCCTCGTCGGCACACGTCTAAGTGTAAGATTAATAATTAGATCTAGAGAAAAGATACTGCTGCTGAAATAAAAGTTAAAGTGGATATTTAAAGCAAGCAATACGTGAAATAGCATAAAAATTATCTGATACGTTTGATACTGACCACCTGTACCTACTACTGTTCCTAAAGTTAATAGTATGCCCAGATTAGTATTTTGTTTTTGATAACAAGTCTACCTTAAGAAGTATATTCAATTATTCCTCATCATCACATCAGCCATAGGACGTCCATTGCTGAACACAGGACTTTCCAGAGCGACCGGTTACAAGGTGCCTCCATCCAGCGACTTCCCGCGACGTTCATTATGTCTTCCGTTAACCTTGTGGACGATATCCTATGCTGTGCTTGCCGGTGCATGGTCTCCACTCGAGAACTTGAATGCCCCACCAGCCATCAGTTTTTCGTGCTATGTGCCCTACTCACCAATACTTCAAATTACTAATCAGCTAGGCTATGTCGGTGACCTTGAGCTTTCTTACGTGGCCCATACTGAGATACCACGTTTCAGTGGCATAAGTCATCACTGATATCACTCATTGATTAAAGACTCACTCAAATTATAATTATATTTACGGTCGGAGATATGCGATAGCATACTACCTACTTACGTAACAAACCAAAACAAAGAAATTATAACGTTCTCCTTTTCGAGGTCAGTTATAAGTGAGCAAACAAACTGCATCATCACTTACTGCTATGCAAAGAATGGAGAACATGCATAAGCATAAAATATCACTACAAGTCATACGAGCCACGTAAAATGATAATTTAGACAGTTCTATTTCAGGATACGTAAGCAATGTACTTTATTTAAGAACTGGACTTAACAAGAAAACTTTCCTGATTTAATGTCTACTTTGAGCTCCGACTCTCTCCTCATTCGACTTATTTTCCATAAGTACCTACTTACCTCCTACCTCGAGGACATCGGGAGCTCTCAATAGCGTACGGAATGTGGGTAGGAGACTTGTTACAGAAACCAAGTTCATGTTCGAACTTTTTTTGTTTTTTTTTTGACGCGGCGAAACGCATTACGCGTACCGCTCGCCAGGGGGGCGGCGAGACGGTTATGTGGGCCTCCCCTCCCTATCGGGAAGGATACCCATTAACACCCCACGGCGACCTTCCTCGGCAGTAGAGAGGACCTGGGAACGCATTACCGGAGCACCCGTGCCCGGTGAGTATCTGAGTCAACCTGTAGGAGACGCAGCCTTCCCCCCCATCCATGCTTCGAAGTTCGGCAGAAGGGCTCCGACTGCGCGTTGGCGGGCGCAGCCTTGTGTCACAAGGGGCTCCCGCCAGAGCTCATGTTCGAACCTGTCCAATACTCCTTCGGTATGCCGTATACAAATTACAAAGACACCAATTACCTGACCTCAAACTAGGATACCCAGACATACCTATGACAGATAGAGTCCAGGTACGACTTCTAAGAACATGACTTTATGTTATAAAACAGCAAATAGTAAAACCCTATGGAAAATTAGCTATTTAGAAACTAATCGCTGCTTCTTTGTATTTCGTTTTTTTGGTCTACTAATATAACTGTTTGGGTTTTTGCATAACTATATAGAGTTTCGTCTAACATTTATACTAAGATATCGTGTTGTTGCTCTTAAAGAGTAGGTTTTACACACCGCAGCATAATATACCTGATGATTGTCCGGCCGAACTCATCTCTGCATTCCACTGCCACATTGTTATAATATAGTAAGAGTCAGGTCTAGTCTGCAATAATTCGGATCAGCGTTCCGTATAGCCTTATCTAAACCGGACGAAGCTAATCGGCTGCGTCTGCGCAACCAGCGCTATCAAATTCCCTGTTCACCCGACCAACCGCAAACATTATCATTATATTGTTTAAGCGACGTGTTATCATTCATTACCAAATATTAAAATAGGATACCTATGTCATGTCAACTCATATATTGCAGATTCTGACAACGACGACATTGTAAAGAATGCCAGCGATGTCAATGCGAAGTTTACAGTAGCAATTTTGGCAGGAAAATCAACTGTTTCCTTCACTTGCATTGTTATTTATAATATTTGCAACATTAGTGCTTTGAGAGCGATTTATTTATTTAAATATTGTATAAGGTACTGTAATATTCAATACAGTGCACATGGTTTGCTTTACAAACTCAAAATCTTTATTCAATACAAAACAATTTCACTTAATTAAACAAGTCCACATTTCTTTTTGGGTACCGTACTTCATTTTGGAAAATGGAGCCCGTTGTTGTCCGTCTGTCTATCTGTGAGTCAAGGCCCCTTTTCTGAGTGAACGGCTAGAGGTTTCTGGTTAAAATTAATATCGAATACTAAGTTCTGCGGCCTCGCACTGTTAATTTTTTTATGCACAACGGGTTAGCGCTTGACCTCAATCACACCTGGTGTTAAGTGCAAGTTATCTATCCAGGCGCACATTTCAAATGCCCTACCACCAACCAAACCGAGTACTGAACACCGGATCGAACCCGGCGGTGTTGGTGGAAGGTGGAAACCCCTCATCTTCACTTAACATCAGGTGTGATTGAGGTCAAGGGCTAACCCGTTGTGCATAAAAAAAAATCAACCGTAATTTACTATTAAAAACACGCAAATTGGCATACAACAAATATAATTGCTACGGATTCCTAAATGTTCGGATGTCACTTTTCTGTGTTGTAAAATCATTAAAGTGAAGTCTGTAACATTACCTTTAGAATTCGACATAAAAGTGGAAATTAATGATACTGGGATTTGTTCCTTCCTAACCGTCAGGATAGCCAGATTGTTCAAAGAGAAAAAGCTGCCGGCATTCAAGGTATCCTCCCAAGGGATGAGCTGGTTAGCGTTTTCTATGTGCAGATTGTGCTCCTCTTTGTTACCATTACTTACATTAAATAGTGTTTGTTCCTTTAGTTGTGCCAAATTTCTAAATCCTAAGCCAACAGGGATTTGATGGCAGTCAGTGCGCCAGTAGAATATGGGAAAACGTGTTTATATCTATTTCATGTATTGAGTTAGGAGCTTGAAGTATTTAAAGGACTATATTATTTTTAGGTCACAAAAGCATTTTCGTAGTTAAAGCGGATCTCTGTATCCGCAACCGAAATGTCAGACTTCGGAAGATGTATGCGGGATTAAATATGACCTGGTAAAAGAGGCCTAATGAAGTATTGATCATAAGCTACCAAAATATGTCTATGTCTAAAATACCCCAATCCCCCTATAAAATTATTTCAAGAATAGGTGGAGCTAAGTATTAGATGAGAAGTTTAGACACCTTTCTTTCTTTCTCTCTGACTAATAGAGGCGGAGCCCGATAGCCCTCCGACTATGATTGGCTGGGCTAGAGAAATGGCGTACCTTACGTATTACACGATAAAATGTAATTACAAAGTTTGTAATAACAACATGACCTACCACAGACCAAAAATATAATTAATCTTTTTTATATACCTACATACATAGTTTTTATCATTCGTTAAAGTTCGTCGTCCGTAGCAAAAATTAAATTAACGCGAAAAGATTTTAGGGTGATGATTTTTTATGATTTTAAAAGTTCACTATCTTTATTTAGTTCACTATTCAAAATGCGTCTGGGAAGGAAGCACATCATTTGAGTATCGTAAGGCGTTGGTACACAAAATTTTATCGTGGCCGTGGAGAGAAACCATGATGAAATTCGTGACACTCCGTCCTCAAGTGCTATTCAGCGTCCTACCTCAGTAGGTGGCTACTCTCAGACAACTAATTGAAGAAAATCCGGGTATCACATATGAGGAGATATTAGGGCATTAGGGGATTGGTATGAGTCAAATTCAAAAAATTGGTGTCAAAAAATATTGTGAAAGTACGATCACAGACGTTCAAATGAACATTGTGATAGAAGATGAAACATGGATATATTGTTACATGCTATAAACAAAGCAACAGTCTTCTGCAGGGGTGTTCGAAAGCGACATCAAACCAAATGCTTAGTGAAAAAAATAATGCTGAAAACCATTTGCTTGCCGTGTTATTGAAAAAGTTAGAGAAAAATTACCAAGAAGTTGCATCCTATTGCACCTTGACAATACTTCGGCGCACACTGCGAACACGACAAAGTGATTTTTGCTTCTGAGAAGGTGGAGTTAGTGACCCATCTCGCACATAGTCCAGACCTGGTAATACAATTTCTTTATTTTCCCAAAAATCAATGACTTGATGAGAGCACCTTGACAATGCTTCGGCGCACACTGCGAACACGACAAAGTCATTTTTGCTTCCGAGAAGGTGGAGTTAGTGACCCATCTCGCACATAGTCCAGACCTGGTAATATACGATTTCTTTATTTTCCCAAAAATCAATGACTTGATGAGAGGTTTGACATTTACAGGTCCGGAATAGGTCGTGATAGCTTTCGACCAGTATGTGATAAATATACCCTCAAAAACTCGTAAATGGTTTGACCAAATGAAAAAGTGTTTTAAATGTAATGGAGAAACTTCGAAAGCAGTAAATATATAATTTACATGTAAATTGTTTTATTAATGAATTACGCAAAACTTTCAGTGTAGGTATCCCACGTAAAACACAGACAATATCGCATATTTTTTTTACATATGGTCGCTTATATGAAATTTTGTATGCTAGTTATTAAAGTTGGACCTTGTTATAAACTGTTTTACGCAGCATCATACAGTAGCTGAAAAAATATATTTTAATCTTATCGTGTAATAAAACTTCAAAAGAATAACTAAATGACATCACCATTTCATTACAGAATCGACTATTCTATAGCTGTATTTAGTATTTGCTGCTAAACCCCAAATTTTTGCCTACTTCAGTGATTAGGTTGCCTGGAACAGATCTCTTAAAGAGATAAGTCCACCTTTGTACATGACTTATCGTTTGTATTCAATGCAATGAATGCAATTAAAGAATACTTATTATTCTGTTCTTCATTACTCTCGGGTGAAATGGGGTGCAGTTTTATTTTTTCAAAACAATAATTTATTACAAAAATCTTCTCGGGATGAATATTTACTGTAAGACTCTACAGTAGGTACATCCTGTAGTATAATCGGTCCTATAACTTTTTATGACTAGACAACCACGAGATTGAGCCTATTTATACAGATTTGCTTTATGATGCACCTTAACGTCAAATCAAGATCTCATATGAATGCTTCTGGTAATCCGCGCTGATATTGTCAAATGAAAATGTGCATCCCACACTGTACGCGTCATATCAGGACCGTCGGCTCGTCAGAGGTGCCCACATATATGTGAGGCCATTACACCAATCTGGACGTTCTTAGATGAGCGATACCTACACCGCTCTCTTTGAGCGGCCGACGGTTGCCACTGGGGGCACGCACGTGCCTTTGTGATTTCCCGCACATTCTCACGTCACCGCACATAAATTGACAATCTGGCCTTCCTTACCAGACGTGGTAGATGTGCTTTGCATCGCGGAAACAGTTTGCCCTTTAATTATTCCCGTATATTAATGTGACATTACTTTTTATGAAAATTTATGACAAACCTCATCGGTTACATTATGGATCATGGCATATGATTTTCCACCATAGGAGTCAGAAGTAAAGTCACAGAGGCTAGTAATTTTATAAGCTCTCTACTCGACCTCTCGAAACATCTAGTCGCCCACCGAGCAAAGTAAAAATAATCGTTGTTAATACAACAATGTTCATTGGCAAAATGTAATGAGAACACGCACATAAATTAGTTAAAAAAAAATTATCACTCTGGTCGAAGTTTTCACAATCATTATTACAGGTCGGTGTTATTCTAGAAGGGCACTGAGAAATTATCAACAAGATTATTACTTAGAAACATAGTTTTAATTCTATTACTGCTGACTTCTTATAAATTAATATTGAAAGAAATCGCCACAAATTACAATTATGTTATATAGTTAGTAATCTTATTGCTTCATCTATAATTTGCTCAAATGATTCATAAGGTGAACCATAGTTGCATAGGATCCCATAGGATCTGTATTCGCTCTTTAAAATAAGGTTCAGTCACAGATCACTAATAAGTTACTAAGTTCAGTACCTAGGTAGTTCAATAGAGAGACAATGGTGTCGATTCGGTTGTGCGCAAACTAAACTAAAACTAATTTTAAAGTAGGTCTGTCTTTTTCTCTCTGGAACAATATAACATGACAGCACCTGTCTAAATCTGGTTTTAGTTTAGTTCGTGTGCAACCGAATCGACATCAATATCTGAACGTTCTCAGTAAGTAATTGGTGCAGGTAATTGGTATATATTCGCTGAGAAGAATAATGTAATATTTATAGCACTAATAAATCATGAAGGTTTCATTAAACTCCATCGAACAATTTTGGTATGAAAGAGACATCGGCTTTTAAATTTTAAGCCAATTGGAGTGCAATAAGCTGGCAGGAATAATTGTTTCGAAGTTTTTGGGCATCTGTTCGATTGTCCTGATGTGTTGTCAGATGCCTGTTATAAGGTGTATATATGGGTTCTGCGGTCGATGGGTTTGGATAACGACGGTTATACAGTAACTTTCAAAAAAAACATAACCTTAATCAATTGGAAATCCATTGTTGTTTAAGAACGACGAAATGAAGTCGATTGACAATAACTCCTATTGTATTTTTCTCTGCAAGTTTCTCGCGGGACCGGCGCAGGCGCACCTGCGGCCAATGATGGAGAACAATTGCTATCATTAGGGACCATCGGCCGGCAAGCCCACACGCTACATATTCAAATAGTCCTCACGACAATGCGAGTTTATTTCAAACTCAATAAATTATCGCTAATGCCCAATTTGCGTCGACCGGTTAACAATGCCAGTTCCCGCAATTACTTAAACGCGTGTAACTGCGTACGATAAGATCTATTCACCGTCCCAAGTCATTGTCTTACGGATACATGCTCCGCAATTACAGTGTATCGATTACAGCTGACTCAGTCGTATCGATCCCGATTGAACTGCGCTATAAAACTTTGTTTTTAGTATCCGTAATTAACTAATTAGTGTTTCGTTACCACGAGATAAGCCAGAAGGCTAAAACACGTACACAAACACATAGAAATGTCCCTACAATCTCACTCTTAAATCTCAACTTGAATTTGTTTTTGAATAAGATGTGACTCATAAAGACATTAAATTCAAGCAACGTAAATTAAACGGCTTCTGGAAATCGCGCACGACATAAAGCATTCATGTCAGTTTGCAATCTCTATCTCGCGCCGGAAGTTAATCATGACAAAATTTTAACAGTGACATAACTAAGTGCTAGCAGGCCAGGAGTCGTATTCTGCAACTTTAAAAAAAATTGGGCCCGGTAGATAGGCCCCTCAAGGAGCAATGAGAATGCATAAATATTCCTTGACAAGCCTAAAGGGCCTACTATTAAACTGAATAAGAATGGACCGTCTCTGCAGGATAATGGTTTCCTCTGGAAGTCGTATGTGGTAACCGAAAGAAAGAGTTCTCTAGTTTTGGGGTTAGCCAAAAAATGGAAATAAAAAAAAGTAACCCAATTGACAACTATTCGCCTAACACACAACACTGCACCGGTAACGATAGCGGCTGCGTCCAGTCGAACATAACGCGAACTTGGTAAGATAGACACCACAATTACCTACGTTATAACGTAAGTGAGTTTAAAACATGACAGAGGATTTGACATTAATCTATTCAATCCAAATAAAATCCATCCACATGGGCTTCTACATAGGGAAGTCATCATCGCAGCCCGTAAAGATCCCATTCAGGGATATAGCCTTCCCTCGTATATAATGAGGGAGTATGGGCCATAGTCCACCACGCTGGCTCAATGCTGGTTGGGGATTTCATATGCCTTAAAATTTTTATTTCTGCGGCATGCAGGTATCTTCACGATGTTTTTCGTCACCGTTTAGGAACGGTCGCATAAATAAGTAAGTATAATTAAATTGAAAACTCATTGGATAGCCTGCCTGGGAATCGAACCTGGACCTCCCAAATTGGGAGAACGCGTCTTAACCGCTGAGCCGCCGACGCTTCTATAAGGGTTCCTTTTTAACGTTTGATGTACGAAACCCTAAATGAAACAGATTTCGTTGAATTAATGAAAAACCTACTTAAAATTATGAAGCGTAGATTTACATGAATACTTGTTTTGACGTTTCCAAGTATTATTATTACATTATTGTTACAACAAACTATAAATATTAATGCATTTCATTTTGCTAAATTTACAAAATGGTGAATGATAATTTCCAATCTAATAAGTTGATTTAAGTTGAGTAAAGGAATTTTCGTACTTTGTAACTCACAGGGAAGGAATTTTGCAGAATACCTTCCACAACGGATTTGTCTCCGCGTCGCTCGTGTTATATTCTGTTGATTATAATCTTAGGTAAAATGAAACTCGAGATTTCCTACATTCCAATTGCGTAAGTTAGTCTACTAAATCCGTTCTGTAATAGTATTTTTGTATCATACGAAAATGTAAATAGAAAAAGAATATGTTTAAAAGAGCCTAAAAAAGTGGGCATACACGATTAAACGGAAAAATGGGTCAAGAACTTCAACGCGACATTATATTTATCAATCACAATAACGAAGTGCAGATCGTCACTGAATCCAACAAATTTGAATTCTACTTTTCCATTTATCTTTAGCATACTTTAAAATTTTAAGACAAGACGACAATTTAATAGTATCGGTGTGGTAGATCTGGATGGGAGCCAAAGTTTAACTCGTTTCAAGTTTTGTGCAATCGCCCTATTTTTCTAAACGAAAACAGTTGCACGCGACACGCTGTGAAAAAAGATGGTGACCACTTCCAACACTCGTTTAGTAACATTTACACAATGTGTCCCCCGAGCCACGGAGACCACCGCCACTCGCCCGAGATTCAGTTATTGCATTAAACTAATTAACGACGCCGGTCACGTGCCCTGTCCTTTGAGTCATCGCGTCCAGACGGAAGACTAATGTAATAAACAGAGTAGTACAAAAAAAGCGGATACACTAATTGATGGAAAAGAGCAAGGCCCTGACCGCTCGACGACGGACACTGGATTAATTAGTCCATAGTCTACAGTTTTTAAGACACGTCAAAACATCAATGATCCAATAAAATAGTAACCTTGTCATGATAGATGTGTATGACCAAGAGTAACGTCTCCGTGTGTACTTCCTCGAGATGACATGGCCATCAGTCTAAAAAGTCATTAGCGGACCGTAAAATGCTTTTGCAGACTTCCGGGGTATTAATGATGCGGTGGACTACATAATTATGTTATTTTTAAAACAGTCTTACAAAAATATAGCAGAGGTAATAGAGTAAACAGAAATATAGGTAGGTACATAATAGGTTAGAATACCAAAACAAACTGTTCTAAAGTCGCTTGATACTATGTAATGTAACAACATGATTAACAGCATTTCTGTGGAGAGAGCATTGTTACACATAACAACGACATAAACAGCTGATAAAAATTGAATAACTGGAGGGCACATTTTAAAACCTGATTTATTTATTCATTTTTTTATATATATTTCGGACATTCACACCAATCATCTAGTCCCAAACTAAGCAATGCTTGTACTATGGATACTAGATAACGGATAATGTAACTTCTAACTAATATTATAAATGCGAAAGTTTGGATATTTGTTTGTTGCTCAATCACGGCGAAACGGTTGAACAGATTTAAATGAAATTTGGTACATAGGTAGAATATACCCTGGATTAAGACATAGGAAATTTTTTATCCCGATAAAGTGAGTAGTTCCCGCCGGATAAACAAATTTCCGCGATAAAGTTACGCGAAGCTGCGGGCGGAAAGCAAGTCGTACATAAATGTTTATATAAACATCCACGGGAATAATTGTTCGTATTGTTCACACAAACATTTACCCCTCGCGGGATACGAACCCGCCACCGTTGGTTTCGCTGACAAAGTCACTATCCACCAAATAAATTCTTGCTTTCAATGTAAATACATATGAAATGTAAGCTTTCTTTTCAAATAGCCAGAACACAGGAACGTGGACGTCTGGTGATCATCGACTCTATGTGCGATTTTCACCTTCCTTATGTAGTACTCTGTCAAGAAAGTACCGGGAAAAGATCAATAATACACAAAATGTCAATTATTCAATCAAATTTATTTTATCACCTTCAAATTATACTCCTTCAGAAACGATACACTTACGCCAACGAATAATCCAATCATCAAAACATTTTTAAACGCTTTTTCCGGAATTTAGTTCACTTCTCGCTGCGAATTCTCCTTTTGTCTTCTACCGAATTAGGAAAAAGAAAGAAGTCTGCTGGAGTCATATCTGAATAAAGTATTGCTCGATGGTATTTGTTGAGTTTTTGGTCAAAAATTCGTTCACAATAATGTCCTCAGCGACGCATATGCGATTGAGTTTTTAGAGAAAATTCAGGTCTTTGGGCCTAGCCCAGCCTCAATATGTTTCATATCCAAGTGATTATTTAAAATAGTTGCTTAGTGTGGAACTAGATGGCGCTGCCTGTATTTTTTATTTTTTTTATGTCCGAAGATATTATTTTTATTTAAAATGGTACGCATCGACTTGTGAGATACAAAATAAAGTTAAAGTTCGGCGGCTATCTCTCTCAAAGTTGAAGTGTGTCACTATTTCCTTCACTTTTGCGATGTTATATAACTTCAGTTGCAGACGTTGATGGTTTACCAGAGCTAGGCAAATCTTCCATCACATCTGGACCGCTTTTAAACACTCATAAACACGTGTTTTTGATAAAGTGTATTCACCGTAAGCCTTCTGTAACATTGTCAGTGACTACGTACACGAAATTCCATTGGCGATGCAAAATTTAAGGAAAACTCTTTGTTCGATGTTTTTGTCCATTATGAAATACGCGATGCACACTAGATATGATATAACTAAAAACAGCAATGTATTTAATATAAATGCAACTCAAATTCCGCGTCAAAATGGAAAACAGTTGTGCCAATCTAACAACAAAAAAAAAAAGAATTTGGAACCATGAACAAAACCTCTATTCCCGATACTTTTTTGACTGAATGTTCCTTTTGAAAATATAAACTTCAAACTTGAAGCTTTATTTCAACGTAAGAAACGTGATATCATTTGTTGAATGTAAATATTAAATCTACTGGAAATAGAAGGGCTTATTGCATTTATCTGTCAGTCAGTATGTCCAAGCTACTACCGCTTCGGAAAGGGAAATCATCTGTGGTAAAAGAAGCGGCGCAAGAAACCCACAGGATCATTGTTGTCTTTTTTTTATAAAAATTGTACAACTAATACGATACAATTTTATACTTTTTGGGAGCTGGTCGAAGTACACCGAGCGTGTTTGTCATTCAGGTAGTCACAAATTTTATAATAACCTTTTTTGCTAATGTTATTTTGACATGATCTTTAAATTTTTTCTCAGTGTAATTAATGATATTCTCGGGTATAAGGTTATAAAAGCGTTTACAGTGTCCCACAAATGATGTATTAACTTTGCTTAGTCTGAACATAGGGGTAGCCAATTTGTTCTTATATCCCAAATTTAAATTATGCTTGTCACTATTGTTTGTTTGTTTGTTTGTAAACGCTTTTTTTGGGAACACAGAAATATTTTTCGAAAGTACATAATATTCTCGTAAATAAACTCTGAAGGAACAGTTAAAATATTAATTTCTTTAAATCTGTCCCGAAGAGAGTCACATCGACGCAGATATAAATTGCTCGTATTGCTCTCTTTTGCAAAATAAAAATATGTTTTATGTAAACCAATCTTTAGTAGCCACTCACTTTACTTTACTCGCTAAAGATTCTAGATGTGTTCCCCACTGAAGCTTGGAGTCGAAAGTAATTCCTAAAAAGACCGTCTTATCTACAAATTCTACTTTATCTTCATCAATCACAATATTACAATCAATTTTTCTTACATTGGATAGGTAGAAATTTATGCATTTTGTTTTTTTGGCATTTAAAACTAAGTTATTCACTGTAAACCAGCTTAAAATTAACCGAAGAGTGCTATTCGCCTTATCAAGAGCATTATCTTTTCTATCAACTTTAAAAACTAATTATGTATCATCAGCAAATAGTATCGTCAACCTCTACACGATAAATAGGAGATCATTTATATAAACTAGGAACTGAAAAGGGGCCAATATTGAGCCCTGTGGCACGCCTATCCTCACTCGAGAGCCTGGTAATCTCACCCCATTGACATCTACCTTTTGTATTCTATTTTCCAAATAAGAATGAGTAATGATGAGGCTGTCATGTTTGAATCCGTAATATTTCAATTTCAATAGTAATGTTTTTTGGTCAACACAGTCAAACGCCTTTGAAAGATCGCAAAATACACCAGTGGCATTTTGTGAGCCTTCTCAAGCCTCAAAAATGTGTTTAATCAGGCTAACTCCCGCATTAGCAGTGTTTCTTCCCTTGGTAAAGCCAATCTGCTGATGGTGGAACAAGTTATTCGCATTAAAATAGAAAAGCATTTGGGTTAACATGATTTTTTCAAAAATTTTACTATACACTGGAAGAACAGATACTGGTCTGAAGTTACCTGGGTCATTGTTGTCATCCGATTTAAACAATGACACTACTTTACTAATTTTCATTAGATCAATTATTCGATAATATTATACAAATGTGACAGAGGGGGGGCTAGTAAAGGTATAACAGAGTTAACCAACCATACTGTTAAACCCCAAAGATCCTCGGTATTCTTTAAATTGAGAGATTTAAATGTTTTAACAATAGTTGGAGGATCAACGCGATGATACTTAAATTCCTCAGGACAACTGTTAACATTTTCCTTCAGTATATCAGTGAAAAATATTTGAAAAATTTGAGCTACCTCACTGCTTGAACTTATGGTATGATACTGCCCTGTATCCGTTGCAATTGTATAATTATGTTTGCCCGACTTTACTTTGTTTGTTTTGCTTTTTATTACATTCTAAACAGACTTTTGCTTGTTAGAAGAATTTCTAATAGTTGTGGCTATGTGATTTGACTTAGGACTATAACAAACTTTCTTAAAAATATTCGAATATTTCTTTACATACTCCTTAAAAACTGACTCTAAATTAAACGACCTCTGCTCATACAGATCATAAAGTTTGTCTCTACTTTTCGTATACCCATTTATTTACAGGATTTACCTTTACTTTTTTGGTTTTAAAGATTGTTTCAAAATCGTTTGTTATAAAATGTAAAAATTCAGCAAAATTGTGATTTGGGTCGTGTTGTGAAAATTTAATTTTGTAAATGCTCTTTAATACGGATTCTTTAAATATTACAATCCGAGCTTCAGTGATAGGCCTTGTGTTAAAACGAAACTGTTTTCTCACGTAAAACAAACCTAACAAATTGTCCACTATGATCAGACTTTATGCAATTTATAATATTTATTTCCACTACTTCACATTCACAACAAAATGTTTATTGTGAATGTGAAGTAGTGGAAATCTAAACATGTAGCTGTAGTTCAAGTTATTCAAGTCGGCTCTAAAAAATCATTTAAGAGATTAAAATTCTGCCAGTCATAGCAGTATTTTCTAATAAATTAACATTAAAATCATCACACACTACGACTTTTTTTACATAGCATTTTTAATAAATCCTCCATAATAGATTGGAATAGTTGGTGATTTTTATTATTGGGAGGTCTATATACGTACACGATGATGTACTTTTCCAGCTCAATATAAGATACTTCTATTTTGTGTTCAACTGAACAGGCGGTCCCATTTTTACGTTCCTTAGCTTTAATATTCTTTCTTACCAGAATTATAGACCCACTCCTCAAAATATTAATTCTGTTGAATGAACTAATTAAGCTATAATTTTTAATATTAAATATCATTTCATCTACAAAACTTCTACAGGACACTTTTCTAAATATAACTCAATCTCATGTTCCTTGCCGGGAAAGCCTTGAATGTTTTGATGAACCAGACGTAATCCTGTTGACTTTCTCTTTGTCTTAGTACTTAGCTTAAAGGCCCCGCCCTCTCCGTTCCATTGCTATCAAGTGTAATAGAGAAGAAGAGCCTTCGAAGTTATATACATTAAAAATATATTTGAACTTAATGTTCCAATATTATAGACTAACAATGTAACAATTGTGCGTTTGCTTTTTTTAGGCAGATACAATGTATCTTTTGTCAAATATAACTTTCCAATAAACTTATTGATATCAAAATATAAAAAAGTGTCAGAATGACAAGACAGAAGTTGTGGTGTAAACTACCATTCGATGTTTTTCCCCAAAGCTATGATATGGAGCACTTCAAAAGGCACGTGACTAGAGCTATCAAATTGAATGACAACGTACAGCCAGCATCAAAAGTAAATAAAGTGTCCCAAAAAAAACTGTTAAATTTTTTTGAAGTATTTAAATCTCATTTACATAGATATAGTATATGTTGCATTTATTAAAATATAATATATACGTAATGTCACAACCTTTATCCCAAATGGGGTGGCCAGAGATATCACCCACCCAAACACGCACACACACACACACACACACACACACACACACACACACACACACACACACACACACACACACACACACACACACACACACACACACACACACACACAACACAAAAAAAATGTTTGGGTGTTCGTATCAGTAAGAGTTTTATGCTTGAATCAGCATGCACGAAATATACAGAAATGCACATGTGACAGAGGGGGCAAGCCCATCGCGGTTGAAACGTGTAAAACTATAGAAATGGTGGTATATATATATATATATATATATATATATATATATATTCGCCTTTTACGACAAACACAGAAAGAAATGGGTTGCATCTATTCACTCCTTAGTTAATGCTAACAACATCGTACTATGACTTCGAGCATGATGGGGTATTTACTAACATGTGCCCTGCCTGAAATCGAACCACAAGTTTTACTGCAGTTTTAGATTTCTAGACCTTCACAACCTCTTGACAAGCTCTCAGGAAAATTCTTGACATGACAAGTATGTCAAGCCCAAGCATAGGGCTGGTAATATTTTTTGTGTTTTCAAAATAACTCCATTTAAAGCTCAGCTGGTCCACCAATAACAGAAATAGTGAGTCAGCAGCAAGTGCCGTTCAACATAGTTGATTAGTTACGGGCTGCAGTACTCGGTATAATTGCGGTCGGGACCTCGCGACACACGGCTCGTTTATCTAATTAGCGTCCCGGCGCGCGCGTCTGCGCATGCGTCTGCTCCCAGCATCGCATGCACAAGCGTCCCGCATCGCGTGCGGTTAATTTTCATTTATTTGACGCATATAGAGCTGCGGTCATACTTTGTCGTTCGAACCAAACACTCCATTCATTAAACGCTATATGCAAATATATTATAACAATAAATGGAAAATTTAAAAAACCCCCGAAACCCTATGATTTACTCCAAATACACCAAACACCCGTTTAAAAGCTAAATATCTTCGAAACGGCTTAACCGATTTTCATAAAACCTGTCCCCTCGTTTAGTATTTAATATAAAAGAAACTCATTTAAATCGGACTACGCATTACTGAGATACACCCGAACAAAGACTGGACATTCACAACGCCATCAACCAGAGTTCGTAGAAAATATTAAAATTGAAGAAGTATGAAGAATACTAGTTTTTATGTAAATCTTAGGTAGGTAATATTATCATCAATATAATCACAAACAATCTAAATGCCTGTGCAACTACTATTAAAAGTTCAAACAGAAAATGATAACACGGCTAGCGTACTGGATAGACCTCGGGCGATACATTTTTAATCAATATTAGTTTTAGTATACTTCGCCCGCATGGAGTTTAGATTTGACAGAGAAGAAAGAAAAATCTAACTTTCTAACTAATATTATAAATGCGAAAGTTTGGATGCTTGTTTGTTTATTTGTTGCTCAATCACGGCGAAACGGATGAACGGATTTGGATGAAATTTGGTGTACAGGTAGAACATACACTGGATTAAAGAATAGGATATTTTTAGCCCAATAAAGTGAGTAGTTCCCGCGGGATAAACAAGTTTTCGCGATAAAGCCGCGGGCGGAAACTAGTATGAAATAAAAACTCTTTATATGCTATTTTATAAAAAACAGCTGTGCTCGGAACGCCGTCCGTCTGTACAGCGGCATATCGGTATAGAATCAGAAGCATATTATGTGTAATCATTATAAAATCCTATTATAAAATCCTATACAATTAAAGATAAATGGATGAAACATCGAGTAAAAGAAAAATATTCATATTAATTTATTCATGCTTTTTGCGAGACTTAATGTTTATACATGAAAGTATAAACATTAAGTCTCACAAAATAAAACTAACCAAGGTCATCTCAAATTTTTAAAAATTACTTTTACTTACCTTCACTAAATTAAGCTATTTTTTAAGCTTATAGCTGACATAATTAAAAATAGTGAAAAGATAAATTATGAATTTAAGAAACATTTTACAAAATTGATACAAAATTTTGAAAAATGAAACATAAACTTTCACACAGATTAAAAAATACCATTATTATACTAAAACATGTATACATACCATACATACATAAAAGTATGTGTTGAGGTTACCTTTATAGGTTTATAAGGTTCCTACTTGTATGAGCGAAAAATTACGTCCACACAAATTCTGAAAACAGACTTAAAACATCCAATGTTACACTAAAATCACGTACAAACCAGCCAGCTTATGTTATCATTTGTAGTTGTTCTATAATTCTATTGACATCAACTTTTCTGAGCTACATATATACGAAAAGGATTTACACCTAAATAACTAATTTCTAAATATTTTCCATTGTCTCTAACCACGCTACACCTCCAAATAAAGTCTTAGAATTAACTATTTTTAAAAGTATACATTTGTAACAAATTATCTACTATTTATTAAAATCTGTTTGGATTTTATCCTACCTACGCCATTTACTTATAAATAACTTATTGATTCATATATACTGAGATATTTACGCGTAATTGCGGCTGGGGTGGCTAATAAATAAGTGGACAATACTCGTATAACTGCGTAGAAATTTTCGAAATACAGTAAAGATTTCCAGTAAACGTTATCGCTTATTATGTGAGAGATCAAAAATAAAGATCAATCAGGCATCAGTGAAAGTCATGGTTTTTTTTTAGTCTGTGATCTCAATGTTCGTCAGATTGTTGTTCTTCATGAAATACGTCTTGAGTCACAGTCAATAACCTTATGCTCTAATTGTATGTACCTAAAAGATAATGAGTGCGTGTAGTAATGTATGAGCTTCTAATAATATTAAGTATTTGGAAATTCGATTCCCTACACGAGTAGGTACGTTTGGTAGAATTCAAACCTTAGGAAAATAAAAGTTACTTTAACATGCAGCCGACCTACAAAATAAAGTTTAAAAGTGGCGAAAACCCTAGTACAGTGCGATCACCAAATCGTCGACAACGTCTGTATTGGTGATATTTTCCCACAATAATTTGGGAGGTTACTCTGGTGATACTAATTCTCCCACCAGCTTACAATAAACTAATGTAGAAATTTTATTTTCACGAAAGCAACTAATACAGGGTCGTTATGAAACCTAACGTTATTCACAGTTCAAAGTTTAAGAAATAATTTAGCCGTGCGGTTCCTGGAAGAGAAGAACCTACTTGTATGTAACCCGTCTCTTTCCGTAGTGGTCGGGGAAGTAATCCACACCATTAGAGACAGTTATATCCAGGTTGTTGATGAATTTTAAATGAAAGCGGCACCTTACTACCTAATATCATATTAGCCACAGGACGTCCACTGAGCATAGGCCTCACCATGGATTTCCATAACTACCGGATGAAAGCAATATTTATTAGGTTATTCGTCTACCTTGTGGGTGGACTATCCACGCTGCCCTTGCCGGCGTGTGGTCACCTAACCTAACCTAACTACTGCTATTGATAAATTACCTACAGTATATAATCGTACCTAATCTTAGAATAATTACCAGTAATAAGTATGTAGATAAGTACACAAGTTCATTCATTACCTCCATTACATTAGTTAATAAAAATCTATCAGCTTAGAGAGCCATCCATGACAGCAACCTAGTAAACAGCAGTTTGGCATTAAAACCGCTACTTTGCATTGCCTGGGTGGAAACCGTTGCCTATAATATTTCATGGTATGTGCCCGCATCGGTAATATAATAGACGCCTAGAAACAGCTATTTGACCTCTCGCACGCTGTGACCTGATCTAGAGCACTATAGGCCCACCGAGTGGCCTGCCAGGACTCTACGTGTAGGCCTAGCAGGCCGATTGCACTCGTGATATGTTATATACGTAATGTACTTTATGGGGCAGTATATTTACATAAATGATGAAGATTGATTTTTATATACCTATGGCCTACTAAGTAATAATCTGATTAGGTAAATACAACTTCGAGGTAGAGGTCAATCGTCAAATCCAACTCGGATGAGCAGCGTTCGAGAAAATGCGCAATATATTCTAGTCCAAAATATCTCAATACTGAAAGACGAAAGTCTATCATCTCTGCGTGTTACCAATGATACTTATGGCACTATAACTTGGTTTCTAACTAGTGGTCTCATAAAAAACCTCATCGTCATATAACGTGCTTTGGAGAGGTGATGTTTCAGTACGAGATCGGATCCAGAAATGAGGAAATCCATAGAAAAACGAAGGTCACCGACATAGCCTAACGGATTAGTTGGAACTGATGGCTGTTATAGGGTATTAAATTTCTAGATGCGAGACCACGCACCGACCAGCTCAGCGTGGATCGTACAGCTACAAAATGTCGCATAATAAAGGTCGCAGGAAGTCGCCAGATGCCTGCCGCTTCCAACTGGTCGCTTGTGCAAAATATATATCTGATGGTTCGATGACAACAAAATAAACTTTATGGGTAATTTAATCTAGGCCACAGTAACGAATAAGAAAAAATAGCGGAATAGCACTTAACTGTATTGCAGGTAAACATTATTATAATAAATAATACCCAAGTCAAAATATTATGTGGGTAGCATCACCAAAAAGGAATCCTTATTTTGCAAACAAAAATCGTCGTGTTCAAAAATGTCCTCTAGTGTCAATACAGTGGTGACTCAAGCTACCCATACTTAGACAACAATACCTTTTTAAGGCATGAGCTACGAACGTGAAATGTATCTAATAATGGACTTACCTGTAGGTACATGATATTAGTTGCCATTAACATGAGGTCATTTGTAAGAGCAATACCCCGTGCCTACGTGCTCCTTACCATAGAGCTACACTGAATCAATCTTATACAATAGAAAGTAACAATGGTCCTTTTGAAGTCCATCAATGTAATTTTATTACACTTTCATTCAGCTTATGCTTATCCCCTGGCTAGGTTGCCTATATACTAGCGTTGACGATTATTTTTACGAAGTCTAAACTTTAAATTAGTCGCAATTTATACAATCACTGGTATCATTAAGTTAGTAAGATAATCATCTAATGACCTACCTAAGAAAAACAAATACATCAACAACGGGCTGGAGAGTTTCCACTCCAAACTTAAAAATAATACAAATTAAGGCGACCAAGATCAGGGGCTTTCTTTGCTGATAGGCTCATCAACCTCATGGTGGAGCGAGCTAAGGTGTTTAGCGTGCTGGGAACAACGCGGCCACGGGCGGGTGGAATTTGATCTGTATAGAACAAAACAAAACATCAAATTTAAGTAGGTATTATGACGAAAATTTACAAAACCCCCGAGGAAACAAATGATTACATCATCCAGAAAGACCATGGTTTGTGTATTATAAGCTAAATATCTTCGAAGCTTAACCGATTTCCATCAAACATTGCTAAGAAACTGTCCCCGAGCTTAGTGTTAAACATTAATAAAATTTAATTTAGTATGTCCTCGCAAGACTAGGATAGCATATCGAAATACACGAAAAAACTGTGTTAACATGTATTCGAAACGGCTTAACCGATTTTCATCAAACAAGGCAAGAACCTGTCCCTGACTTTAATCTTAAATAAATACATGTTTCGGACACTTACACCAATCATCTAGTACCAAACTAAACAAAGCTTGTACTATGCAACCGTTGGTTTCGCTTCGCAGATAGGGTCACTATCCACTACATCAATCGGTCGTTGAAAAAAACCACACACAAATCGGACGACGCATTACTTAGACACATCGGAAAAGCACTATCTACTCGTACAAATGCAGGGTGAATTATTTATCATAGATATTCTATTCACAGAATCTTCAACTGTCATGGTAGCAAAAGGCGCGCAAACGAATTAGTTTAAATTCCAAAATATAGTCAAGAATACTCATAAATAGTCACGAGGTAAGGTAAACAAAGAAACATGCAAAGGGAGAAATTGAGAACCCCCTTCTTTTTGAAGTCGGTTAAAAAATAGTCGAGTTGTAATTCCGAAGTAGGTATAGGCTAGCGAGGTTGCTGGAATGAGCTTTCAAGCAAGAACCCTCACCTTCTGCTGAACGCTTACGTTTTTCACTGTGAACTTGGTGTTAAGAAAATAAACAGTAATCCATATTTACTTTTTTCGCCGACGTCTTATGATTTTTTTTCATAATAGACAATGACTGATTGATGATCCGAGCGTATCAGTAAAATATTTTTTTACTTTGTAGTGGCTGATTCAAGAGATTTTTGAAGTCGGTTGTACTTTTTGTTAAAAGATTTTTATATAATGTTACGCTTCTAGAAATTGAGTTTTCGATTTTATTATATGTATAAAATAAGATGTAGATAGATTACATGGAATATGAAAATTTATTACAACTCTGCATCAAGCACCATAACTTTTCTAACAGCGCCAATATTACAACATACACTTAATAAAATGTCCTCTATATGTCTATATCACTCGTGATGAATAAACAAAATTTTCAATATTACTGTGGCAGTTAACTACAAGAAATGTAAGTTTAATATTACGTATCTAAGAAATTAATTTGATAATATATTTATGTTAATAACTTTGAATAGATTACCTACTTGCACAGTACATAGACTGATTAGCACACGTAACTTACATGCTTTATCTACAACATTTTATTTAACTCTTGAAGGGTCTCATTTTTGATACATTGTAAACCTTTGTTTGTTCTGGGGTTTAAAAATTTACCTTTATTATGTATTGTAACTAATCTACGGAGACAATTTAAAACTGGAAGAATATTATAGGATTGGTATTTATTTAGATTTTGGTAGATTAACTAAACAAGCACGTAACTGAACTACTTTAATCGATAGATTTACAGTTTTAGTATACGCGACTCTACCAAAATAAATGTAAGTAGAAATTTTTAATATACTTCTACAGAATAAACCAGGGCGAAATTTGTTACCAGTTGAACTACCATTTCTTGACGACTTTTTGGCACAAAGGTCAAAGTGGAAATCCTTCGAGGATTCGGAGTTGAAAGGTATATTATAACTTCGAAATAATAACGCGACTATGTTTTTACCTTATTAACTATTTGAGAGAGGAATGGGAAGATCTAGGCGCAATTACTTTATCCAAATGAAAAAAGGGTGAATGTGTAGCAAGAGAAATCGAGAGCGGAAAGCAGACAGACGTGGTCGTTAATCCACTCTTAAATTGGAGAAGATTAACTATTTATTGACTATTTTTTGGCATTACCAAGATTTTCATGACTGAATATGAAAAATCCAAACATTCTTTCGCATTTATAATATTAGTGGGACTACATGAAGTGATGGACATATCATAGTTAATTTGCAGTTTCTTTAAGAGTTTCTATCCCACATGGCATTCCATACAGACTTTCAAGTTCAAATTTTCCAATATTAATAAACCGAAATACTTATGAATAAAATGAAAGTTTAGGTATACGATACATAGATCTAAAAAATTTCGAAAATAACAAATTTAAAAGAATATATGGTGTTTGACCATAATCTCACCTGATGGAAGTGACCATGTGGTCGAAAATAAAGCACGCCATCTCTTACTGTGGAAAATTAAAATTGCTCTAATTTAGTTTCAATACTCTTTTTCAAAAATGTTCTCTACTAACTGTTTAGATCTACATATGTACGTGCTTTATACGTATAAAGTTTCATTAGAATCCGTTTATTTATTTGGAAAAATTTGGACTAAATCATGTTCTCTAACCCGGTAGATCTATTGTTTTAATTACATTAAATGTGGTCCAAGTGAAAGGAGGACGTGTTGGCGTTGATAATGTGGTACAAAACAAAACAAATCCATGGCTTGTTTTGCTTTGCATGATGTAAATAATGCAATAGATGTAGCGCGCTAGGAGGTATACTTTTAGATTACTGACTATATAGTAAAAAAGTATTTCACGCCAATACAGCGTATTTCATTAATTGATGTACAAACTTCAATAAATAGAACTATTAAGCAGATGTTAATTTGTGCTTTTATTTCTTTAGATATATTTAAAAAACATGAGTGTATTATAATATATTATAATCTATCAAGATCAAAATAGATTGATTTTACTTTATATTAATATTTCACGTAGGACATGATAATTTACTTAAGAAGAATATACCTCACATAGATTTTTCGGGTCACCCCATCACCGGCGATCGATTGGTTGATCGTGAATATAACGTACCTATTTCATAGAGCTCTATATCATACCCTAAGGAATACATTGTATTCACATGAATTACAGGCGTTTCCTGGCAGACGGCAACGGCACTGACTTAGTGTGTTGGCGGAGACAATGCCTCTTATACCAGTCAGTTGAAACCTGCAGGCCTTACCTTGACTCCTACGCCTTCTATATGCTCCTTTTACTCATAAGCCTTGCCTAAGAAACGCTTAGATACGCACTGTACTACGACTCAGGGTCAGTTCACTAACTTTCAGTAAATCATTTTTTTTCCGTTACTAGATTTTTGAGCGGTAAGGCTCTTGAAAGATCCGTATTCGTTCTCCAATCTATCAAACTTAGCTAGAGAACTTAAACTTGTCGCAGAGTTTGGAAGAGAATTCTTAGAAATTACTCTAAATGTCATTTTCTGTGTTATACTTATTACTATGAAGTAGAAGTATTACTTAGTTTCACACATTATACTAAGCATACCAACAACATAATAGCTACCTAGTACCAATGCATAAAACAAAGTAATAGATACACAAATACACTTAGGTACAAATTCATCCGAGGCTTAAGCGTTATACAGCAATATATTGTTCTACAAAACGTTTATCTCAATCAAGTGTATTTAGTTTTAGTGTCATTGACGGGTTTTGTTATGGTATTATTCCTCGGCCTCGAGAACTAATGAATGAATGGGCTACGCGCGCCAGTACGCCCACATCCAGTTCATTCATACACAGCCCTGCGTGGTGCGCCCAGTGCGCTCGCGATGCCCACCTGCATACACTAACAGTATTACAATATACTTCCCTAAAACTATCTGTGCAGTGCTTAATGAATACTGTGGTTAAATAAAACAAAAATTGGAAATTACCTACATAAATAGTTTCATTAAATAATAATGAATATTCCGAAAATTTCGTACCAAATCTCTCGTTTCTCCTCCACACCGTAGGCACAACGTGTACTTTCTCAAAATGTCAAAGTTAAATGAAAATTCTCTGGAATCAAACATTCAACAGGTCACCATACTAAAGGTCAGAATCAATATGAAATGGCAGAGTTGACTGTGAATTAGGTGAAACATCCAGGCGGAGGTGGAACATCGCCGCAGGAGTAGTTGCGATGAATGGGATATCTGGTGGGGTGAGGCGGTATTGGGAGGCGGGACAGGGTGGCTAGTCGGTACGTGTTTCGTGGCCAGGGCCACGGAATGACGTTCGACATTTAACAGCGCCTGCGCGGTTGAAAGCAGCAGGTTCAAGGACGAGTCATCGATCGCCTTTAGTAACGTGTTGCCTGAAGCCATGGCCGGACGCCGCTCTTCACCTCGGCGAGGAACAAATCGATGCCCCAATGCCAGGGATAGTGGGAGGATAGGAGGCTGCACTTGACAACGACATTGAAACCCAGACGCCCCGTCATAAATAATCGAGACAGTTGTGAAATGCTGCACAATATCATGCCACGATGTAACGTTGTTTACAAAACATTAAATACTATGATCACATTACTACTTGATACCTATTGATAGTAGATGTTCTCGTGACCTATTGTAAATATACGTCACGAGGTATGGTTCAGCCAATAGGTTAGTATATATTTAATTCTCCTTTTATGTAATTGACGTTAAATGGCTCCATGGCGTTGATCACATTATTAAGACGTTCTTAAGAGCAGGATGCGCTGGAAAGCTTTAAAGGAGTCGCTCCAGCCGGCAGATAAGATAAGCGTCAAAATATTATTCTATTTTATTCTAAATATTGTGACCGGCTACTCTTTATCTGTAAAGTTGATGAATCCGGAGTGAACCACAAGAAATTAGACTCTGACTAATTTCCACCCCTACCCATTTTTCCTGACGTAGGTATCTTATGTATGCAATCAATTTTTAATTGTATCTTGGACATTTATGTCGGTTTAGTTAAGGGGAGTTATGTGGCATATGTAGTTAAGATCTATGAACCGTTCCCCGACTGTCATACAAATTTTCGCGTCAGGCTGATTTATTAGTTTTTCTAGATGCAGCAGATTAATGATAAACTGCACCAGCCGTAATATTATTACTTCCACGCAATAAGTGATATTATGTAAGCTTACTTAAAATAAATGCTTAAAGATTTCATGATGAAACCTTGTCAGTACTATGAGAGTTAGTTTATGCATGATAAAGCCTCGAATAACAACATCGTTTTGATTCGTGAGACCACAGGGCCTTGTATCGTTTTTAAAGTTGAAAGAAAAAACGAAAACGTAGATGCGTTTATAAATGTTATACCAAATCAAAAGAATGAAATGCACACACATTGTCAAGTACGACACCATCTCTTAATGTATAGTATGTTCAGTTAGGACAGGTTTAAATATTTTAACTAAAAGTGATTAATGTATGCTATTTTAGCTTAATAAGTCGTGGAATGAAAAGGTATCGTCACCTTAAAGTTGACTTATGCCTAAAGACAAGTTCTTCATTTGACATTCAACGGTAACATGACGTTTGTGCCGCATTATGACATATTTATTTACCGACCTTTTCCGAGCTCATGTCACCATTTGACATATTTCGTAAATATTGCATGGCATATGACAAAGATAGTAATAGCATTTCTTTCTTACCACTGTCGAGTAGAGCCGACTTTGTCCGATTTGCTGTTACTTTAGCAACAGATAAACACGCTGACTGTGACGAACGTTTATTGGTTGATGCTATGGGTGATTTGAAAATATTAATGGCAGGTCAAACTAATAAAAAGGTTTTAGTTCAACTATTCATAGTCAAGAAACACTAGCTCGGCTAAATATGAACCCTGTCGTCAAAGAGTTAAGCATAATTTTCTAGACAACCGTGTGGTATGTTACTTAGTTTACAACGGTAACATGTGCTTACTAAGTGCAAAATTAAAGTATTTGAAAACTGACGAGCCTTTTCATTCCCCGACTTTACATTCAATAAAATTCTGGTATATTACAGACCTTAGTCTTCTAACAACTTAATCTTAGTCCTAACTTCGACGAGATTATGAGATGTGATGACGAGAGAAAAATATATTCCTGAATCCTGACTGATATTTAAATTTGTTTTTATTTGATTCTTACTGAATCTTATTAGATACCTAAATAAATTTTATAATATAATCATATTTAAATTTATTCCACAGTTAGAGAGCAATCTCAAAAACACTCCCATTGCATTGTTAATCCTCAGGTTACGGCTAGATAGCATCCACTGCATGCGTAAGTGCGTATGTCGCGACTTGGGAGAGGTCTACCTATATCCAGCAGTGGACTAGTGTCATACAATGGATAATCATACATGTCCCTAGTATATTATAAAACATAGCATTTTGTGTCGACTGAAAAAAAAAATATCACGCCGTATGTGCATTTTTCGAGGTACCTACGGGTTGATTGCGCGCGTAATCCGCCGTAAATAAGAGACGCGTGCGCAGAGCTGATTACATTACCGTGGCGCACGCACAAGATGTCCAGTCGAGACGACATCATCTTCATATTACACATGGGTTGCCAGTAAGCTCCAACTCCATACAAACGTATTTTAATTTATAAATACTAGATCAGTTTAATTGAAATTTTAAATTGTAAATAATGATATACATAATTGGTTTATATTGCAATAATAAATAGGTTATAACTACAAACAAAGTTAGAGCCACTGACTGCATTTCAAATTTTATATGGACAATTACAATCAGTTGTAATTTTGTAAGTATTTATTATGTTTTGTGTAACTTAACAACACACAAAATATAGACGGAATAGTTATTTGTTGTGAGCCTGTAAAAACTTCAACGAGCGAAATGAAGACAGCTGCATTGACCTGGTTGCTGCGACGCACTAATTAAACTAGTTATACTTTCCCGCTATGATTGTTACTCTTTAGTAATATATTTATATAGATATACTAGTGGAAGCTTGTGCTTGGCCTTTAGTAATCTATTGATTTATGAAATTATGAACATAGCTGTAAGCTCCCCAAATATAATAAATTAAAATATAAAATAAAATATTGTTTTGCAATACAGACTAATCAATAATCTACACATTTTAACCATATAGGTTTAAGCGTTAATTATCATATAAAATTTCAAAAATTATGGGTCGTGTCGTTTACAAATAAAAAAGGTAGCTTCGAAAATGTGAACGCAGCGAGACCAACTTATGTTGGAAGTATTACGGTCGTCGTGAGACAGCGTTTACAAATAGTTTTCGATTAGTGACCAATATCAAAAACCACCGCCGTATCGTTTGGTTGCACTGAATTAGAAACTTGCACTTTCTACAGAACTTGAAATTTGATACTAATTTCAACTTGATGCCCTTAGCTATTCTCGAGTAAAATGGTTTTGCTTGACTCTTAACGAATAATAAAGTGAAATTAGGAATATATGTTCATGTTGCTGGAAACATTCAATTTAATATATAGGTTATTTTATATGGCAACAATAAGAGGCTCTCGGCTATAGGCTCTCTGCTCTATGTCTCTCGCGAATGAACACACGCTCCGTTATAACAGTGTCAACTAACTTTAAAGTGCAAAGTAAAGGACTTACAGAAATACTACTTGGACGTTTATTGTGACCAGCCCTACACAGTCCACTACAAGATTCCTACAGTTCACATGGAACCCTAAAAATATGATATGTTCTTTACTTAAAGTTACCCAAATGATGTATACCACATTGTGAGAAAATTCACATAAAACTGTAAGAATTTCACAAAAAATTCACATAAAATATGTATCTGCGAGTTAGGACCTACCTTTTATTCTTAGTTTTATGGTATCATCATCATCATGTGTCGGTGGCTCAGCGGTTAAGACAAGGTCTCCCAATTTAGGAGGTCCGGCTTTGATTCCCAGGCAAGCCAATGCACTAATAAGTTTTTAAATTTAATTTAATTTAATTACTAATGTGCATTTATCAGACTAGGTACTCTTAGGCGGTATCTTATAAAAATTCAAAGGCATGTGAAGTCCCCATCCCGCATTAGGCCAGTGTGGTGGATTATGGCCCACATACTCCCTCATATACGAGGGAAGGAGGAAGGCAATCCCTGCAATGGGATGTTTACGGGCTGATAATGATGTTTGTTACCTATTTAAGGTTGTATTCCAATAAGCTGATCGCTTTTAGTGATAAGGCCGTCTAATTGTACTCTTTTCTGTAATGTGTTTTGTAAAATGTATATTCTCCTTTTGTGCAATACAGTATATTTGTATTGTATTGTATTATTGTATGCTCGGAGCAAAATAGCTACCAAAAGTCGATATCAGATTATTTACTGTGCCCGCTGGCAATTTACATACTACAAACGCGTTGATGTCTTTTATGTGAAAATCTTTGAATTAAGAGATTTTGCAAGTTGAGTCGGAAACGGAACAAGCAATAAAATTCATAAAAATAAGCATTCTTATTCTGTTAAAATCGGCACTCCATCTGACTCATCCAGTCACATTTTTACTCTGACATTTTTTCTTTAGTTGCTATGAAACCTCCGCGGATTCTCTGTGCTCTTGCACTGATTGCGAATGCAAGTGTCGCGGGCGCGTGTCAAATCGCGACGCGTTGCACCCACGCATCTCGAACCGCACGTTCCGAGTTGTGTCGACCAAGCCTCACATTGCCACTTCATTTTGTAAAGCGTCTTTGATCATATGAAACGTTGAATGTTTTTATTGTTTGGAAAACCTTTATTGTATAAAAGGAAATACATTCGTTTTAAATAGGTATGAAGAGTTAAACCACATGAGTATGACGACGGACTTATCCCATAGAGGGATTTCTTCCAGTCACCCATAGGGTTAGTAGGAGAACAGTAGATTGGAAGTATACATATCACACAAATTGTGGCTTTATGCTAAATGGACCAAAAATATTAGATACAATTTAAATAAAAGGTACTTTAATACAATACAATTAATTAAGCAATTAAGGTACAGATAATTTATTTATTTATTTATTTATTGTAACTGCAACATGTACACAATACTTATGCTAATAAAATAACAGTAGGTAATTATAGTATAGTACTCATGCACATACCCTGTCAGGGTGAAGCAGCGGTCAGAGGTCGTCCTGTCCAATTTATGTACCTTCTATACAATTTTTGTGGAATCTATTTTATTTATTTCCCTTTTGAAGAACCAACAACAAGAATTATTATAAGAATATATTTTATATTTATATATATAGTTTATATATTTTAGATATTTATGTTTTCCGTTAGTAAATGAATGAATTGAATTGTTATTATTTAATTATTTATTATTGTCAATTTAAACTAAGGAATACAAAAATACCTACACACTAAATAAAGAAATATACTAATTTCGCGGTTGCATATATTATCATTGAATGTATTATTAGAATTGCTTCAACTACTAGAAATATCTGAAAAAAATTTGACAAATACTTCGGTCTTGAACTGTGAGTGACAGTTGAAAACAATGAAAAAATTTACCATTAAAGAAATTGAATATTTTTTTCTGCGGCCCGGTGTGGTAAATGTAGCATTTATTAGATAAGATAAAAAATAAAGCGTTCAAGTGCGATTCAGGATTTTATTAATTTATAATTATAATAGGATATATTGGAGGAATAGTAAGTACCTACTACCTCATAGTAACGTACGTTATAATATGGTAAAGTAGTAATCCTTATGGATATTCCTAAAATTTATTAGAGAGTTTGTTCCCTATATATTAGTGCATCTTCTTCTTCGTGTCAATGTGTCCAATCAGATTTGATCCACCCAGAATTCAGCCACAACTACGGCGTTGTCTGCAGCCACGTACAGGTCCCCCATGTCACAGGTGGAGGGCCACAGAGAGCAGGAGAGCAAGTGTGCCATGTTTTGAGATGGGGTTCCACAATCGCTAATAATTATAATAGATATGGCCCCATAACGTCAATTTATTAGTACATAAAAACATTTGCTATTATGTTCTTATTTCGCATATGGTTTGTTCTATTCCTAGTTCAAGAAAAATGTTCTAACCTTTGCATGCAGTGGTACTTATTTTTATTAATAAAGGGATATTTTCCTGGAACAAAATCAAATATTCAACATACCGTTCAAGTTTATATTTATACCTAAAGCATATTTTCCAGCTTGAATGAAATGTAATTAACATTCTCTTCTACGAATTTAAACACGCAATAGGCTTTCGTAACCAGCCACATGCTTCCCTATACCTCCGTAATTATTACCAGTAACACATATATAAATCTTAGTGTGCACCCCATTCATGAATTTCCCCCGCGCCACGGGTTCATAGAAACAGTGGTGTGGTGAATGGGGGGTTACGAAGCGAGAGAAGGGGGGTGCCACCCTGTTTATGAATGAGGCCGTACGTCATTCGTATCGATCGTCGGCGGCCCCACTAAGGTTACCACACAAGGGCAATGTTAGCGGTCGATCAACAGGTGGCGACCTGACGCATGCCGGCCGGGAGTTTTCCAATACGATTTTTTGTCATTTGAGCACTGACGTCATTTCAATTTGATAAATGCTACTCGTGCCACACCGGCACGTTATGTTTGTTAGCCTCAATGTTAGCCCTCAATGTTGATTCCTTATCAAGTGAATATTAGCAACGAATCTTATACCTAAATAACATGATATCAATCCGAGCTGATAATATTTATTAACTATCATTTGCTATGTATGTACCTATATCTAATAAAACCGATGAACAATAACTAAAATATTAAATAATATGAATAAACTAGAAAGGTTGCAAAATCTCTGCATCCGCTTCATTTTGCATGATGTCGTTAGATTCGTCATAATCCCGGAGTGTTATAGGATACATTTTTTGGTAAAAAGTACAACATGGCGGCCGTGAAATGTAAAATATGCCGTCGGATTTTTTGGTTTTTAAACTTATATTGTTATCTATGTACCCTGTATACACTTAATGATTTTTATAATCCATTGGTTGATTAAGTTTACAATGTTATCTATTATTTTGGGACTCCACAAAAAGTCTGAAGGACAATGGGCGTGATGTGTTGAATTCTAAACTTAAACTATTCTTGTTTAACTTTAAACAGGAACAATTTAAAAAGCTGTATGATAGTCTTATTTTAAATGTTGGGCTTAAAGGATTTGACTAGTGAAACTTAGCCTGCGCACTACCGTGCGCTTAGATTTAGTAAAAATGATACTTCATATTGTCTTATGAAATAGTGGCTTTGAGTATAAGTACTACTACACTTCACATGATTAAGTACATGTATTTGTAATTATAAGTATATATGGAATGTATTAATAGTACATAAATTAATTATTTACCAGAAATCTAAATATAAATATATATATACATAGTTAAACTTATCTATATTACACACAAAGAAGCCAGTTAGCAGCTGGCTTTAATTTCGCATTTTCACGAGTACACATCACTCGCTTTTTGTGTCATGCATGTGGTGAAGTGGTTAACCCTAGCACAGACCATGGTCTCTTTGGGTAACTACTGCAACACCTTTTACTGAGTAAACGAGTACTGGGGTCTAATTTGTAAGCAGGAATGGTGTATATTAATGTTAATACTTAAAATATATAATTAAATAAATAAATTAAAAAAAATAACTTTTACTTTGGCTATCCAACTAATATAAAGATTCTTTGACTGAGGTTGTCTGAAAGAAATTGGTATCAACGATAACACCGCCTCTGTACGCTTTAGCTTTTTATGTTAAAAATTCTTTTTATGTTTAATTATTGTGTGTAATTAATAATAATGCAATTTAATAATAATAAAATTATAAACAAAAAGTAGGATAATTATATAAATAATTGAATAAAAACCGAAGTATAGAGTAAGTCGTACCTTCTCGAAGTGTATATAAACAACAAATCTATTACATTCACAACATTTGGACCTAACCCGTCTAATACTATTTAATAAATGCTTTTAAATACAGAAAATATAACACGTTATTTTCTGTAATTTCATTAATAACAGGGCAAGTACCGATATTTCAGGTTCCAATACGTACCAATGCCAATGCTTAGTAACAAACAACCTTATTTTAATTACCTTATATTAAATTAAATCACGTACCTGTTACAAAAGTATTAGTAGTAGATAATATTATTATACCCTTACTTCGTTTTCCTGTTTGTTTGTTATCGCCTACATACAGCTCATTTTCTCAATAATTCGTTTATAAAATAAACATTGGAAGAATAATTTGGAATACGCTTAAAATAGAAGTTGAAATATAAAATTTCTTTCCATTAATGAAATTTTGAAAAAATGTAGGTGTATCGTTCACTCTAAGTATACCCTAAACCAACTGAACTTCAGTTGTAAAGAGTGCATTTCATAAGTATATAAATCAAATAAAACGTTATAGCAATTTTGTTTACACGAATGAAATAGGTACTAAACCATAGGCAAAGAGAGAAGGTTTATCCTGACTTAACATAATTCCGTTAATTATTCCATTTGGACAATATTTAGTTAGATTATTATTCGGTTTGGACAATTACTTTCACAATTTCCGGGCTTAGAACCTCCATTTAAAAGCAGGGTTTTGCTTGTATTTGGAAATTCCGTTCTTCCATAGCCATTACAATTGTCAAATCCGGTAGAACATTTTGCATTTGATATTTGAACAGACATAATTTAATCATGGACATTTTTCAAACTAGTAATAGACATCTAATCATCCTTTTGAGATTCGGTACCTTTCTCTAATTTTCAGATGTGCATCGTTCCAGCTCCGCCACGGTCTTCGATTTTCATATAAATTAGACTGAGTGAAGATTTTTACAAATCGTGTAAGAATCGTCTTGATTTTGTCACTTCATTGGCCCCGGAAATAAGGGTGGGGGTCCGGTAGTGCAGCTGGAATGCCGTCATCCCAGCAGCGCCACAGCTATATCTCATTAATTTTAATACATGTCGTAAATCTAAATACACATTTTTTTGCATAATTTTTACCATTAACACAAGGTAAATTCAACTGTAAACACTATCAAATTAGGAAGTAATTAAAGATCAATTGTGGCGCAGCTAGAACGACGTCGCGTCCCTGCAGCGCCACAACGGGATCTATTAAAATTTTGTACTGGAATCTGATTTATTTAATATTATTATTAGTCTCTATTATTAGGTAGATTACATGGTGTAATTAAACAATGCCCTACCAAACCACATATACACATTTCGATATTTCATTTTAATGCACCGTAAAATTGGAATTTCCACAATTCATCGTATAGTAACGATTTTATAGCATCGAGAAGTAATAAAACTTCTTTTTTTTTTTCATTAAAACATCGTTACTTGTCATATCAGATAACATACGCACATTCTCTTCCTTATTTCCGGAGCCAGTGAAGTGACAAAATAAAGTAAATTTTTACACGGTTTGTAAAAATCTTGACTAAAATTAGTTCATATGCAAATCGGAAAGCGTGGCGCAGGTAGAACGATGCACACAATTTTCAGTTACTAATACAATTAAATTTTTTCGGTCTCCTTAATACAATCAAAGTCACGGAACTCTAACTTTAGTGTCACGGTTTATATACTACGAAAAATATACTTAAATAAATTTAAAATGAACATGGCGGTTGCCGTTGCATGCAGTTACATTATTAAAAACTGGCTATAGAATTTTATATAATATGTTTGTGATATTTCCCTCGAACCACCTTTTTTTTTATGCTAAACGGGTTAGCACTTGACCTCAATCACACCTGATGTTAAGTGAAGATGAGGCCGAAGGTGGAAGCGTACTGACTCGGAAACCCAAATAATTTGGGGAACTGGCTATCTTATCTCTGACAACCGGAACACAATAATGCTATTAACATTGCTGTTTAGCGGCAGATTTAGATAAGATCGTGGTAGCTAGCCAGGCGGACATTTAAAATGCCCTACCACCAACCATCTCTACCATTGTTACGGGGAGTGTTCTGAAGATAGAAATGGATATTCAACCACTGTACCATGGTAAAGAAATTTACCGTGACTGTACGCTTTCCACAAATCTTTCCTGGGCGTATGTACTATATGTTAGTTGTGGAATGAACTCAGTAGGTACCCTCCGATTATTTTTCTCAAAAAGGCGGCGACAAACGTATGTATATATATCGACATTGAAATCTTGATTGCGCCAGAATCAGGGGCCATTCTTCTTTACCTATAAAAATAACCTCGCGGGGGTGTAGTTCGCTGGCACATATTTTTTATTTGTACGCAATAGACGTGACAACGATGCCCAAAGTCATTGGCAGTTATATAAAATATGGGCTTTATTGGCCGTGATACGACAAAGAAATGTATTTAAAAACTGACAAAGTTTTCCTGTAAACGACCACTAAATAAACTTGATTTGTAATCTACAAACCAAAGTACCCATTCCAACAGCAAATTAAGACACCAGTTTAACTCATCATCATATCAGCTCCAGGACAGTCACTCCTGAATATAGGACTCCCTCATAGAATTCCAGATTAACCGGTTGGATCTACATCCTGTGAGTTGACGTCCTACGCTGCTCTTGTCGGTGCGTGGTCGCCACTCGAGAACTATTATGCTCCACTGGCTATCAGTTCTTCGAGTTATGTTCCCTGCCCGCTGTCACTTCAATCCTCTGGGCTATGTCTATGTGGCTGTTTAATTCAAATTGGCAAAATTTGTTTCCATAGCCATCTCGAATCGATAAATAACTTGAATGGAGCGTCAGCTGTTAAAGCTTTAGTTATTACAATGTTACAACATAATGAATAATAGAATAGCGCTGTATTTAGAACTGACTGAATGTTGATACCTACCGAAGATATCTGTGAATAAAAGTGAGGAGTAACCAACGTGCGTCAGCGTGGATAATTCCCGTGAGGGGTGGCGCCGGGCGGGGGTCGGTGTGACGTCAGCGCCTCCACAAATCACCCCGTGAAGCCTCCCCTATCGCAACTTACGACAACAACAAGCCGAGGGTATCCACATTTACTATATTTAGGTAAAACAACACTGTACTGTACAAGTTAATGTACGCGGAACTGCTAAACAGCAAAACAATAAAAAATATATTGTGTCTGGTACAGTGTGCCTCAAAAGACGTTGGTCTTTTCTTTGAATTGCCAGAGGTGTTGATCAGGCTTTAAGTAAGTTCTTGGCTAAGAATCAGACCATTATTGTGTGAAATTACAACGATCTTTCTCCACCATTGCCTTTCTATCTTCAGATATGAAAACGCAGGACGGGCTTCCATTATGTAGTATACCTACGTAGAGTTCAAAAGTGTTGCAGTTAAAACTTTGTTCGGTGGTACCATACAGCTAGTAACCGATAAGTTCTGTTTATTCACAAAGTACTTTTATTTTAGGCTTAGACAAACATCGCTGATAATACCTATGACTGCGCATACGCCATACCTACGTAAAAGCCCGATTACGTTCGAGTGGCGATTACACAAGGTCTATAAATGAAACGTGATAAACGTAGTTTTTCAGGTGCAACCTACGTCAGAGGCGGTGATGATGAATCTTTGAGAGATTAGAGCTTTCGAGTGTGAGCGTAATTATAAACGTGACAATGCAGCGTGACGCCCGCCGTGTTTGCCAAGTGAGCATTATTGTTAGATGAGCGCGCGCTATTTCGCGCGCATTACGTCACCAGCCGCTATTTTGACGCGTGTTATCGGTCATCGGGAATTGGGCGGGCGGACTTTCTGTTCCTTACAAACAATGTGTAGTTAGCGTTGTATCTATGAATGAATAATTTTTTTGAATTAACCCTTAAAAAACCATAACCTTGAACAAATTAAATAATTTCTTATAAGTATCATGCACTTTCAATATGGGTACTCACGGGGACATCCCTAAAATTAAATTAAATGTTAGGTATAGTAAATTTTAAGTTAAAATAGTTCTCATCATGATCTAGGTCTGACAAACTTATTCAGGTTTATAAAAACATACATGTGGGGACTTATTTTAACATGTAAATATTTAAAATGATCTCACATATTATATTTAATTCTTGTTGTTAGTTCTCCAAAAATAAAATAAATAAATACACAAAAACTTTCGATCTCTACACATTTGGCTGCTAGAGGCCCCTGACGACAGACACATAGATAACTTCAGTAATGCCCTATTTGTAGCTTTTGGGTACGAAACCTTAAGAAAATAATGTAATAATTAAAAAAGAGCTTATAACCTACTTACATGCTAGTGTAAATGATACTTAGAGCAATTGCTATTTAGTTATATATTATATTATATCCATTTTAATTAAATTTAAAAATGGCCTCTACCGAATAGCGGGACACCTCGACTAAGACGCAGAAGAATTCTGTTGCCTCTCGAGCCAATTTAGAAACGTGGTCTTGGGAGATATTTTCTTCCCAGATTTCAAACTTGCTAGATTGTTAACTTCCTGGGTGGCTGTCTTCCTAGATTTTCGTGGTGGTAATTTGTCACTATTCTATATATAGTCATTTATGATCTGGGACTTTGAATAATTTCAATAGGATTTTCGTTATACCTAACAAGTACCTTACCAAAATACTAGGTTCCAACCACAACACTCGATTCTACAAAAAATTATGCATCGGTCACAATTTATCGACATCGCGGTCCCAGAAACTGCCTTGTTTCTTTGACGTGTCTTTTGGTCGTTGTTGTGTGAAAAATGTTTTCCGGGATGATTTTTTTTCGATTAATGTTATAGCCCCAACAGTTTGGAAGGAAATCCAACGCGCTGCACTATTGACGTATACTGCCACTAGCCATTGCATTAATTGATGTGTTCGACTTGCTCAATTTACCTAATTACTACAATTCATGTGCTAAACGGAGAAATCCATTGAGATGAAAGCCAAGTTCTTAATAGGAGACACTGGCTTATTCGTCTCACCCACGTATCCTCTACTATGCACTACTAATTGTACACTGTGAAAATAGGTCATCCCAGTGAGTCAGAAAACGAATTGCATATAACGTAACGGCTTGTATTTATAGTGGCCGATGGCATCGTCACCTAGAAACGCATTTGCAACGCTAGTATCAAATTAGCACATTCGCACATGCTCGTCAAGAGCCCGTGGGCTGGCGATCGTTGTCAAGCTTTACACATAGCTACTTGAGTGGTAATGTAGTGACAATGAGAGGCAGTTACGTTAGAGGCGATATGATATGAAATAAGTAGGTAACCACTTCTGAAGTGCCCAAGTGCTGCTGAATGAATATTTTAATGTAATTATGTGTGTGGTTAGAGAAATAAATAAACGTTTATCTATCTATAATATATATATATATATATTATATGATTTCAGAACCTGTACACAATTAGAGTTAGTTCTAAGTTTACTATAATTACCTAGCCAGGCACACATGCGTGGTCAGATTTAGTTAAGGTCAGTATGAACTTTAAAACACAGATTTTCGTCAAAGTGGGATAACGTTTGAAAAGTTAAATAAAGAATATGAGGCAGGTTTAGGTATGGCTTCGTTTCCGTGCATCTACCCAACAACTGTGTGAGGACTAGTTTTGAGATAGAACAAAGCTATTTAGTTATAGTATTAACCATTGTGGTTGGTGGGACTTCAATAAAAAATATTAGGAACCAAAACAATTAGAAATGCCCTAAGTGTAATACTAGAATATGCTCACTATCCCGCAAGCGCATTATTAATAACCTGATGTTATTTCATTGAGCCAAGTAAGCGCAATTTTATACAAGACTCGGTTTTAAAGAACTCCGTGACATTACGTCACTCGTACAAACACAGGGCCCACGATCAGCAAGTATTAAGTAGTTGACAGCGCGGGCCGCTCCCCCGGTGTCCACCCACCGCCGGCGCCGGCGCCGAGCCCGGCCGTGGGAAGCCACGTCGAACCAGCACAACTAGATTGTTTGTTTATCGTCAACGCTCGCGACAGGTCGCGACACTTAGTGACTCATACGATACCGCAAACTAATGAGGAATCACCAGTTGACACAACGGAACTTTGAGTTACCTACCACTGCTGGTCGACCACCGAAATATAATAACTCTTGATTACAACTACCTTTGTGTGACATGTTGATTGATACACAGTAAAGTAATAAAGATAGACTTCAGTTGGTCATACATAACACAATGAAAGAGTGACCAATCCTACTCAAATAAGCATCTGCTTTTAGCATCGTAAACTAAAGTCTATTCTAGTTTTTGAGTTATTTACCCAGTCGTGACTCTTTTATTATAGCAAAGTCCATAACAAAAATAACAATTGAGAATATAAAATAGCGCGGGATGGAAATAGAGAACAGTATTGAGGTAATACGCGCCGAAATAGCACCCCGCCTCCGTGTCCGAACCAAAAGTAGTCAAGTTAATTTTAGAGCGATTCCCGCAGGGACGTTTTCATCTCGTGATTCACCTGCTGAAAACTCGATTGTTCGCATTTTACGTCAATCGGTTGCGTGGTGTTTACGATCGGGCGCGGCAAGTGCGGCGCGGGAGCGTCAGCTGACGGCCAGGAATAGCCCTGACATCGCGGCCACGCTATGCCGCCTGCGCCCGCGCAGCCACAAATAGAGCGCTATAATTAGACCGCGGTGAAATCGTGGGTTTGTTATTTTTCTTTATCGTCTCCGTTACGCGATAATTGGGTTAGCGGCTACATGTGGGCCTGATGGCGTCGGCGCGTCTCGGCCGGGCGACCACCACGCACGGCCATTGTCCTGGCGCGTGCGCCTCACTGCACGCCTCCTCCTCAATATCGTCTCATAACAAGCACTTGTGTCGTCCATCATCAACTGTTAACTGTTTAATTTTGTCATACACCTTGCATTCAGCGTACCAAGTACAAATTGGACATTTGCGTGAAGGGCAGTGATCATTAGTCAGGTCACCGGTGAGACGTTTGTCATTCTTTGGAGATTATAAAATTTTGGCGGTCTATTTTTTAGGTACATGATGTAATACGCAACCTTTGGCAAAGACAGTGCTCTTTTAACCTCTTCACCTTTAAACCAGGAAGGATTGTCGCGAATATGCCCTGGTAATTTATGCGACAACTGTGTAGAACGTACAGTTACGCTAGTAGGTAGATACTATTAGTTATTTTTGGTACAGTTGTGGAATAAATGAGCATTTTGGAAATTAAAAAATCCAGCCATTTTTCCATTGTTTCAGTCTGGAACTCTCAGAATTACTCCAGAATCGCATTAATGGGAACCGAGCTAACTCAAACTTTTATAGATTTGCTGGGGTATCCAAGGCGACATGAGGGCTAAAATCAAATTAGTCGCAGTGCTATGAGACACCATCCTGGGTGGACCACACAATGAAGGCCGTTCGTTGTCGCTTACACCAGTCTCAAAATGGCACTGATATTGCAGAAGGCAAAATCTACCGAACCACCACCACTGAAGCTCCCAGTAGTGTTTGGCAGGTATAAGGCCAAATTGACCTGGAGATCCAAGCGCGTGCCCAAAATCACTTCCGTTCCCGCGTTCTCGCGTAGACCGACTTTAAGACAGGCGACATGTCCCGTGTCTTGTCTGTTTTGTGGAACTTGTGCTGAAGTGTGAAGTATTAGGCGACCAATGTAAACTCTATTTAAGTATATTCAAGTCATAATTTTTAGGAGATTCTCAGTGTTATCATAGGGAAATGCAATAATTTATAAGCGAGAGACACAGGCCCAGGCCATACCATCTTAAGTGTAACCTCGTCGGTACAATCACGGAGATTCTTAAATATAAAAATGACATAATAACCCCAAGATATTTAATATTACATACCTACCTTGTTGAGAGGACTACAACTTCAGCCATAAAGATTTAACAAGTATGAGGAATAATAATAATTTTTATTGGAATTATACAACTAGTATTGGGATAGCTAACAGTAGACTGTAGAGGCTAAAACAGTGAAACAGTGTTTTCGATATCTAGTACTTATCGGAAGATTAAAAGAGAGCCAGTCCATAACCATTCGGAGTGCAGACTCAGCAGAGGTCCTGGCGGAAGTCCAATCCGGTCCGTAGACCAAAACTGTAGTATCATCGACATAACTATACATTTCACAGTCGAAAATGGACATATATGAGAAACAAAGTCGAGCCGAGTATGCAGCCTTGCTGTGCTCCATAATTAAGATGTAACTTTTTACTAAGATATTGGTCTATTTGATATCCAATGCTAGACCACGGATGCCAGCATTCTCTAGTTTAGACAGTAGGATACATATAGAAACCGTGTCAAAGGCTTTGGATAAGTCAAGAAATATACCATAACACCTTTTACTAACAAAATTCTGGGTTAAATTAGAGACTGCATCTTCAATGGATAGACCAGATCTAAATCCAAACTGGTTGTTAGACGTTACCTGATACTAGACGCCCGATTGGTATAGTGGCATGTCAGCGAAACCATCGGTTGTAGGTTCCAATCCCGCAAGATATAACGAATACGCAATAGATAACGCAAACATTTACTTGCGTGATGAATACGTACATTTATTCCCGATTCATGGATGTTTATATGAATTTTATATAAGTTTATTCGTTATCTAGTATCTATAGTACAAGTTTTGCTTAGTTTGGGACTAGATGATTATTATTTATACTTATTTAAGAAGCTACCAAGACTATCGTTAAGAATTCGCTCTAGGAATTTAAAAAGAGCAGTTAAAACTTATATGGGTATATAGTTCGTGACTCGGTTTCTGTACATCGTTGTAAATCGCTCGTTAACTAAGGCATTTTTAAGAAATTTAGAAACGATGCCATTTTTTATTCAAAGAATAAAGATGTAGGTTATTGGGGCGACCAGGACATTTCTATTAAGTGGTAAAATTTTGGACGGTACTGTAACCTGGGTGTCAATGATAAAGGCTGTGCTGCACATATTAACTTCTGTATATTAACTCATTTATAACGGATCACATAGTTTAATATAAAATTGGTCAATCGGAGACCGCTCTGGAGCTGCAGTGCGAGCTCTCTCCAGAATCAATTTCTATTCCATATTTAAATGCATATCTTTTTTAAACAACGCGCCGTCTACCAGGGCCAGCATCACACCACACGATCCCAAGCGTTCTCCTTCCTCCTTCCACATTCCTTCCTCCCTGGGGACGGGAATAAGTTTACAGTCTGGAAATTTTAACATAAAAGATTCAACTCACTCACAATAAAGTAAGCTCCTACACTAATAACATCAAAAAATTTGGCGAATGTAGCCCTAATTACGACTGTACTTTCTTGACTTAGGTACCCACAGGTACAAAATCACAACCATACTTAGAAATAGCGACTCAAAATATAAAATACTATTCATGGACGGTTACCGTTTATTGTCTCGATTTTGTTTATAGCTAAGTAGAGTTTCGTATAAATGTTGGTCAGCGTTTTATTGCCTTGATCTTGTACCAGGAGTTGACTCGCCCACTCGCTAAACCTACACCATCTAGCCATTACATATTATTACAGGCCACAAGTTAACACCACCCAACTATTAGTAATCTAATCACATGATTACAATATTGTTGTGTATAAAAAAAGTATGGACACGATACGACAACATCTTTTATGCTTATATTTATTATATTATTGCTTATATTTATCTAATAGAAATGTCCACATCGTCTCAGCCTTTCTTTAGTCGACTTCTGAACATAGACTTGGACTTGGAAACTATGTATAAATAAAAGCGAGTGGCTTTATCATGTATAATATAAATTATAAACATGCTATGTTAATAAATATAAATTTTCAAACCATATACCTATATTACCTGTATAATATCTATATATCAGGCTAAATATAAAAATCATAAAACACTTTATATATTATTAGACAAATTATATTTTTAAATATCTTATTTTGCTCATGAAGTAGGTATCAATAATTAATATAGGGTATGTCTTCACTGACAACAAACAATTATAAATTACACCATTGATAAAACAAGTTTCACTCATGCAGAGCTCCAAAAAATATTCCAGTAAAAAGCGATCTAAGACGTAGGTTCACTCAGGTGGTGGAAATTAAATATAAATTATGTTGATTTATCTCTGTAGGTACGACCTTACGAGTATCGATCCACCTCTCCATTCTTCTTTGTAGGTTATTTGTCAATAATTTGGAAAGCCTCCATTATCTATTCGTCTGTTTTATTTTTGGAACAATTAATTGATTAATAAACCCTGCAGAGTGTATATAAAAAGTAAATAAAATCCATCTACTATTGGGTACCTACTACTTCAAAACCTGTCGTCAGTCTGGGAACCAAGACAACACGCGCTTGCGGCGGATTTCGCGATACTTTTTTCCCGCGTACCGCCTTAACAAAGCCCGAGATCTAATTTTTTTCAGACGCTCATTCAGAAAATGCCCCGTTTTCTTGCGATAAGCACGTAGTCCCAGGTATTCGTTTAACACTTGTTTAACCGTAGTTCTGCGAAACCCCATATGAACACCTAACAATTTTTGCATCGAACAGGATTTCGTTGGATTTCTAACCGTACGAGGCCGGCCGCTCCTCTTCCGATCTTCGAGGCACGAATCTTCACTGAATCGTTTGATTGTACGATAAACAAACCTCAGCGTTATTTTCAAATACATATTTGAGAAGTTTAAAAATCTCAGTTGAGGCGTAACCGCAGCAATGCAACGCAATAACCGCGATTCTGTCTTGTTTTTGAGTCCACTCCATGTTTGAAAATGGAGTAAAATAATATTGTTTTTTATTTTTAGAAGACGCAAAAGTTCCAAATTCAAAAAATATTTTTAGCCAGTATTTGAAATTTGAAAATAATAAGTTTGTGACAAAACTTATAACCAGAGGTACATAGCAAGAAAAAATGATATAATTGGTAATGCTAATAGGTGGTCGGTGCTAAAAATTAATAAATGATACTACTACTGCATTGAAATAATATTACAAACGAGACTAGTTAACAAATTCTTAATGTAAACTATTAAGAGGGCGCATCACGTCAAGTGATGATAAATTAAGAATTACCTATTTTCAAGTACTGTAAAATGTACTGACTGGGTGCAATTGAAAAGCTTAAAAGCTAATTATAAATAATATTTTTGATTCCTGTTATTTCCGAGAGTTTAAAATTATGAATATATTAATAATTTTAAATTGTCCAAAATAGTCATGTAATTTTTTCTTTACTAAAAACTTTTGAGTAATAGCAAAACTTATGTAAATATCTAAAGGCAGTTTAGAAAAGTTAGTTCTAGCTCCCTACGAGGTATTAGTTACGTCATAACTTTGATTATTTTTTGGTTTTCAGTAACCGGACTTTTATGAAACATTATAAAATCAATTTATCTAAACTCTGAATTCAGGGCATTCCGCATTATAGATAAGTAAATCGTATTATTTACTTGGTATCCCACCTCATTTTGCATCTTCATTTTTTAAGCATAATTAAGTTCACAGAGTAGGTTACTTTCATTTAGACATTGCATGTAAACTACATCCCAAATGTATGTCTATTCTTACGAATATACGAAGTTTACTTATGAATTTAGTTAAATAAAATATTAAGTCGAAAAACAAATGAGTATGATACGAATTCAATGTAGTATTGTTATAATATTAATTTGTGACATAGGTAAACCAACGAAACGTATACCGGTGAGTTTTTTACGGTAAGGAAAAATTTAGGACATAAGTACTAGGGAAGTAAATAAATAAATAAAATAAATAAATATTTCGGACACTTACACCAATCATCTAGTCCCAAACTAAGCAAAGCTTGTGCTATGGATACTAGATAACGGATAAACATACATAAATATTTATATAAACATCCAAGACTCGGGAGTAAATGTTCATATTCATCACACAAACATTTACCCGTCGCGGGATTCGAACCCGCAACCGTTGGTTTCGCTGATAGGGTCACTATCCACTACACCAATCGGTCGTCGAAGTGAAAGAGAAGTTGTTGGCATAGGTAGTTTATTTTTTTTTAAGTGACGTCCCGATATGGATTTACGACTGGCCTGATTCGTAGGGTTCCTATTATGCGAAATTTATTTGGCACTCATATTTTCTTCAAGTTTACTTTATTTATTTAATTTAATGATGTAATTATATGGAAAAGGCTACAAACGCGACCGTCAAATGACACAATTAACGCTTTATTCCATGATAGTTTTCAAAAACATAATTAAACTACCTATGCCAATACCTTCTATTTCATTTACCTAATATGCCCTATTTTTTTCCCTAAGGTAAAAAACTCATCCAGTATAAGAAAATTTAGACTCACTATATCATACAGTGTGATATACACATATGTACATACCTACACATTGTATGCAAAATAAAATGTAAACAAAGACAATAATTAAGTTCATAAATCGAACATGGTAATTAGAGCGTGTGACGAGCGAGTGTTGTAAAGGCGGGCGGCGCGGAAACGTGCGGCGAGCCCGCAGCAGACTCTGAGAAGGCTTCGAGGGCCTAGCGTAGCGGGGGGCGGCAGGCGCCGGGCGGCGCGAGGCGGCGCGGGCGGTGGGCGGGGCGGGCGGTGACGTCAGGCGGGGGGGCAGCGCGCCTCACGATTGGCGGAGCTGCGCGCGCCGCTACCGAATATGGGACCGCGGCTCCATTGATAAAACTGCGGTGCGGGGTCGCGCGGCGCCAGTCCCCTTCGCACAGGCCACGCGAGAGGCCGTCTCCACGCTGGCGCTGTTCGTTATACCGCTCGGCCCGTGGGCCGAAGAGCAGGTGGTGCCGGACGGGATGGGCACGGACGCGGAGCCCCCGGTCGGTCCGCACCTGCTCTCGCTGGCGGACATGGGCGCTTTCGGTTTTGACTGTGCACTAAAGCCGGCACCATTGTCTACGTCCAACGGCACGCCGGCAGACCTCAACACTCCAGTCACCACGTCGGACCTGCCCGCCTTCTTCCCCAGTCTGCTCGAGCCGCCGCCTATATCAGGTGGGTTCGGCCGCCCTGGGCTCCCCACGCTCGACCTGGCAAGCCAGGAATCGTAGGCGGTGCTCGCCCCCATTACTTGACTGATAACATTATAAATAAACAATGCGACTTGCTTCAACCCTTCGCGTGTCTTTCGATGCCCTTCACGGATTATAGTGCCGAATACAAAACGCGTAGTTGTATACCGTTTTCCGTGACACTTCGAGATACGCCGTCGGTACCTAGCTGAATTCAAGATTCATTCCGTCACAGTTTCAAAAGTTTCAGTGTACATTGTTAAATGTGAAATGGAAAGTTCACCGGCCCGTGTCATATGGTCGGATCGATACGCAAAGCTGAATGGAGCTTTCATTGTGAAGTTGCCGACGCTAAGCGACCTTTGCTAGCTGTGTTCGATTTATCTTCGTTCGTATTTCAGTGTTAGCTATTTAAGTTTTAAATTTTCAACCCTGGGATAACTTCGTGAGTAAAACAAACACATTCTCATAATAAATGAGTCACTAAATTTAAAACATATAATTTTAACACATTTTTTATTTACAACATCAAAATAGGTAAAAATTTATTGTAAATGAAAAACTCAAGTGATGAAAAAGATTACTCTTAATTTTATTGTTTTAGTAGTTTTCCGGCGCGGGCATAGAATTTTGGCAAGATTACAAGTTCCGACTAGGAATTCACGTCTGTTATCGCAATTTGTTGTTTTTAAATAATCTTTTCTTAGTTTTAGTTATTTCGAATAAATTTTTTAAATACAAAATATTCATTCAATAAATTTTGTAGAGCCTCTTCAGAAAATTACTACATTTTTTAGAACGTGTACAATTCAAAAATACTATAATTATTTTTGTGCCGTTTTGTATTACTCCTAAAGTGCAAAACAAGCATGTAACATGCGGATCACGATACAAATGACTGTAAGGTAATCAAACTTGAAAGCAATCCAGTTTTTTTAAAGCTCCTGATCAATTTGTTCTCCTGACATCCTATTCTTTTTCTATCCCACATTTTTTGCGGCTCATTAAATCTACGGCATTTATGAATTTGGCCCACCTATTCTTTTTTTTTTTGTTAGAGCTAATAGCCTGTTGTAAACTGACGTATCTGCAAGATCATTTAACCGAAAAAGCCGTTTAAGTCCAGGTTCCGATTTTTTTATTTCTTTTCGTTAAATTAAACACCAAATAAATCTAACCATAGGTTCTAATTACGCAAATTGTTCCAACTAATCCAGATTGTCATTAAGACCGTAAAACAAAAATCCATAAATAGATTAAAAGGCTATGAATGTTATCGTAGTAGGCGATGGCTGCAATGTTCAGTGGACACTTGCCCAGATAGGCTGACGATATGCGACTATCGGCTTCCGGCGGGATATCGCGCGCGCGCGGTGCGCCTTCCGCCCGCACAAGCGTACTCCGGTACCTAACTACCATGCAAAATGTGGACTTTATTGAAAATCTCTAGATTTAAGGTAGATTTGAGGACGTAATAAAATCATCATCACATCAAACATTACTGAATACACAGGACATACTGAATATAGGCCATTAATATTATCAATAATATAAAGACATAATTGTACATCCAATACTCTACATAAATTGATCACTATGCAGGTCGCTCTGTGTAAGCTAAACAGTATAGAACAGGCCTTGGCCTTTCTGAGTCGGTATTGCAACAACTTGTTTTTTTAATCCATACATAATTATGTGTCGCTTTAAAAACAATGAATTAGGAGATACGTTTATATAGATAGGTAGGGTAAATTTGGGAACGTAGGGAATAAAATGAGAATCGTACAACCCCAATACTCTACCATAAATAATGTGACAATACTGATACCTACTGGGTGCGCGCCCCATGTAAGCTAAGACAGCTGCAGACTAACCTAATACAGTACTCCGTTTTGTTTTGGGTTTGGTACTGATTTTTCGTGTAAACACTCGAGACCAATGATTGGTGTAGTGGATAGGACGAAACCAACGGTTGCAGGTTCAAATCCCTCTACGGGGTAAATGTTTGTGTGATGAATACGAACATTCATACATTGTATGCCTATCCGTTCCTACCTATAGCACGGCTTTGCTTAGTTTGGAATTAGATAATTGGTATAGGTAAGTGTTCAAAATATTTATTTCTTTATTATGTACTAGCTGTCCACCCGCGGCTTCGCCTGCGTGGAATAACTTTATCGCTGATATGTTCAATTTATTTAACTCGTGGCAACTGCTCACTTTATCGGGTTAAAAATTATCATATGTCTTAATCCAGGATATACTCTATCTATATACCGAATTCCATCCAAATCCGTTCATCCGTTTCGCTGTGATTGAGCAACAAACAAACAAATAAATAAACAAACATCCAAACTTTCGCATATATAATCCTAGCTTTCCGCCCGCGGCTTCGCCTGCGTATAATAACTTTATCGCGGAAATTTGTTTATCCCACGGTAACTACTCATTTTATCGGGATAAAAAATATGCTATGTCTTAATCCAGGGTATATTCTACCTATAAACTTCATCCAAATGCGTCCATCCGTTTCGCCGTAATTGAGCAACAAACTCCAAACTTTCGCATTTATAACATTAGTTAGATTTATTTATTGGTATCACTTCAATATGACGAAAATTAACTATAATATTTTAAATACGACAAATAAATAAGGCCAAATAGTATTGTTGTCTGGAACAGGGCCGTTAGGTACGAGTACCATTTTTTTTTATATGAGAAACTTAGTATTAAATTACTTTATTAAACAAAGATGGATACAGACTGACGGCGAGCCTGATAGAAAATAATGCCTACCTGCCATAAAAATAGCAACGTCATCAAATTACATGCTACCGATCGTGTTGAACAAAATGTATTATGTTTTCATGATTTTTATTAAAATTTTACAGCAACATATTAGTGCATGAGGTCGTACGATTAATGGATGATGTAAACCGACATAACCACAGCCACTACAGTCAAAATGAAAGTACAAATCTTTTTAAAAAATCTCACTACCGAAAATTTTGTGTATATAATACTGAATGTAGATATAATTACATGGTCTAAAGATTGTTGTGGTGAATAATGATGTCCTCCAAACAACTCAGGCACTAAACTGAAAAATAGACTGTTTGGAGATTACAATTTCTCCGACTCACTCTAGCTAAGATTTTGTGGGTATAGGTACATTAACTACTTAAAAGTAACGTAGTTCTACGATTGTTACAGGTACTCTGCCAGGCGACGATTTATCGCTCGGGTCTTCACCGCGGCGACATAAACACGAGTCTTCACTATCGCCGAGTGCACGCGCAGAAGACGCCAGCAACGCATCCAGCGCTAGCGCTTCCCTCTATGGCCCGCCCGTCGGCGGCAAGCGTGCGCCTAGCCCGCCACTCCAATGGCTTCTACCCCCGGGTCCCGGCCCCGGTAGCGTCGACAAGTACTTCCAGGAAGAGTACGAGCAGCGCGTCGAGCTCCTTCCTCCGGAATGCCAGCCATCGTATTGCGCGCCGCAGGCCTGCCCCGCGCCGCAGCACTGCGAGTACCGGCCGCCGCCTCAGCCGCAACACTCGTGGGACGCGCAGGAGTACCCCCCACAGCAACCCGCGCCCGGTCCCTCCGGCCTCGCGAAACGAGAGCCATACCCCAGCCCAGCCGGCGACCGCCCGGTTCAGCTCGCCGAATACAACCCCTCAACGAGCAAAGGCCACGAGATCCTCTCGCAGGTCTACCAGCAGAGCGCCCAGCCGCTGAGGCTCGTCGCGGTCAAGCCGCGGAAGTACCCCAACCGGCCGAGCAAAACCCCCGTGCACGAGCGGCCGTACGCGTGTCCGGTAGACGGCTGTGACCGCCGCTTCTCCCGATCCGACGAGCTGACACGACACATAAGAATACACACGGGCCAGAAGCCATTCCAGTGTCGGATCTGCATGCGCTCGTTCAGTCGATCGGACCACCTGACGACGCACGTGCGAACGCATACGGGCGAGAAGCCGTTCGCGTGTGACGTATGCGGGCGCAAGTTCGCACGCTCCGACGAGAAGAAACGCCACGCGAAGGTGCACCTGAAGCAGCGGATGAAACGCGAGCGGGGCGGCGCGGGCCCCTCGCACCACCACGACGCGCACGCGCCGCTCTAGCACCTGCATGCCGCGCCCGCGCACTCGCCCGCGCTCTCCAGCGGCAGCGACGCGCTCGCGACGTCCGAGACTTCAGGGTCCGGCGAATGAACTTTACTACTTTCACGTTGAAGTTATCAAATAATTTCATCGCTTAGGTATAAAAGAATTGTCTTTAACGAAGCTTTATTAACTCTACATTTGTAAATTCACTGAAATTTATATATCTTTTTATACATATTTGTAATTATTATGATAGGAGGTGATCAGCTCGATGTATTTATTTTATTTAGATAGGCTAATTGAATGAACTCGACTGGGGAACAAACGTAGATACAAAGCGATGCGGCCTAAAGTGTCCAGTGTCGTCAATACGGTTCTCTGAGGGAGCGCATGTTTGCGTCGCGGTTGTCTTCGACGTATGTGTACACATATCTTTCTGTCTGATGATAGTTTTGTAGCTAAGCTTAAATATTGTCTCTCGCATTGATACTGATCATTCATGCGTTCAAATTTTATGTGTGTGGATCAAATAGTGATTGTGGAAAAGTGATACAAAATGAGCCTATTCACAGGTGCAACCAAAGTCAGAACACGTTTACCGCTCTGTCTCCTAACGTAGTTAATGTGTGGCATGATGTCTGTTTCATGCCACATGTTTTGATTTCATGGTGGTAAATATGTTCCGACCGAAAACGCCTATCTCTAAGTAATTGTATATTTAATATATTCTTATACTTGACGAAACTAACGTGAAACTGTGCCATTAATTTAACTTTACAACGTGCCACTGCAGTTTTTATTTATACTAAGGTAACACGACTGGCTGATTAAGTGATAACTATTAATTATTTTGTTTTATTGTACTTTCTAGTCGAATGAAACTATGTACGTGAGAATGTCGACTATGTATGTTGGTTTTATAGATAAAATATGTATTTATATCTACTGTAATTGTGTTTTCGACAGTTGTTGTTATGGTCTTCTCTTGCTCAAATGATTTAATTTAACAAAATTTGCTCAATTCAGCTTCTTTTTAGATTAAATTCATTTTATATTTCGTTCTTGTCTTCTCGCTCTCTTTATGCCGAAGCACTCGTTCTTACTTCACTAACTTTACGTTCTCTCTCAGTGGCATATACTTTTATATTGTGCGTATTATTATAGACTAATCTAGTAAAGGAATAGCGTATAGCGTTTATGATCTCTTAATCATTATTAATTATTTTCGAGTATAGCGAGGGCCGTTATTTATAATACTCATAAGTTTTTGTATAGATATAAATTAATATAAGATTCATTTCTTAGGTTTCAGTTACTGTGATTACGTTGTTATGCAATTCTCGATAACATATTTGAGGAAGCAAGTGACCACTGCTAATTCCGATAATAGATAACTTCTACTTCAAGTCACAACACAAGCAATATATTTTTATACTTGCATAGTACAAAATTTTGCACAAATAACTTTATAGACATTCTATTTATACAACTATATACCTCTCAATTTGCCTTCAACTTATGACACTATTGTTTATCAGTAGTTTCATTATGTTGGGACAGTTTTTGATATTTAAATTATTCAATGTGAAATAATGTTTCAAAAAAATACCTAGTGCAACATGACGAGCAAATCATGGATAATAAATTGTCAAGATGTCACCGAACAAGCAGTGATATAAACACAACAGGGTGGGCCTTTCTGTAATGTCGGTCATTAAGAATTTAGGATATCTGACAATAATATTACTAACTCTTGCGCCTACAATTCTTAATACAATGGGAGCGGTTTAACGTTTCTGAACTTCTCGATATGTTAATACTGTATGGGCATTATCTTTGAATTAAGAGTTGCACAAAATTAGAAGATAGAAATAAAACGCGACAGCAACGTAACCCACCGTTCCCGAAACAACCGTTACAATACAGTCCTAGCACGCTGTCGCTCGCGAACGATCGTTGCGCACTTTCGCGTTCGCCATGAGCGCTTGCGAGCACGAATGGAATCTATTCATAAGAATGTGGTGTACGAGTTTATAATGTTTATACTGTTATAGAAGAGACGAAGTCTCTAATAGACTTGGCTAGCGTAGATAGGTATTTATAAAGCGTTTTCATGTTAGTCAAATGAGACAATTGAAACGAAGAAGACTAAATTCTTACACATTTTACGTAATGTTGCTTCGCGTTATCGTTATTGATATACGATGTTTGTATTAGGTTACGAGACTATTGCCCATTGTTAGTTACCTAGAGCGCGCGGCATCAACCGCGGTGCTTGGGCGTCTCGCGGTCCGCAGGAGCGAATTTACATTGTTGAAACTCTGTCACGTGCAGTGTCAGTGACACGCACACCACGTTACTATCTAGCTCTTAAAACTCTTCGAACAAACGATGACTATTATGTGGTGTTCACCTGATAGTGAATGGGTACGAATTCTTTACGAATTTTGTGCATGATTATTATTTAAGCTATCTTTATTCACCAGAGTGAAAGATGTTGTTGATGTTCTAAAATATAGTTAGTATAAGTACGTAGGTATTGTTAAATCTCACTAATTTTTACTAAATTCTATTTAATTAATATATTTGTAAATACACTCTGACTAAATTTGGATTTAATGTGTATATAAGAGAAAAGAAAATTTTTATTTAATATGAATGAGTCCACCTAAGGTGCGAAAATACAAATTGTTGAAAACTTGGACGTTGTTGTTTACATTTATTTAAGCCGCCCGATACACCATACTGACGACCGATTGGTGTAGTGGATAGTGACCCTGTCAGCGAAACCAACGGTTGCGGGTTCGAATCCCGCGAGGGGTAAATGTTTGTATGATCAATACGAACATTTATTCCCGAGTCATGGATGTTTTTATAAATATTTATGTATGTTTATCCATTGTCTAGTATTCATAGTACAAGCTTTGCTTAGTTTGGGACTAGATGATTGGTATAAGTGCCCCAAACATTTATTATTATTATTATACTATGATGGAAATAATTCATATCAACATTTATAGGTAACTTTTATGTATTATTGAATACATTCGACCATACGTTCGGCTATTTGTGGAAAACTGACTCGACTTGTATGAGGCAGAGCAGTTCATTAGTAGGTGTTAGCAGTGTGTAGCTTGATATGTGGTTGACCGTGCAATTGAAACGCTCTAAATTATTTGTAAAACTCACGTAAGTTGGCAACAAAGTGTCTACATCGGTTAAAATTAGTGAGACAACCGAATATTGGCACACAGCATTGAGTGCCGTTCCTATTTTTAACGTTGGTTAAAAACTACAGTTCCAGTCACCGCGAACTACTTTCTGGCCTCATAGCAAAGAGAAAAGTCTACAAATGCAATATAATAAACTTGGCAAAGTACTTATTTAAATTGAGGCAAAGATACAAATTGCTTCATAAAAATTTCAAATACCTAATTAAAATGTATGTGAGAGAGCATTTAGATAGGTAGGTACTTGGTCATAAAATCGTTAAGTACTTTGTAATCCAAATCATCGTTAGGTTGACAATTAGATTACTTATCTATCTATCGTACTGACTATCTTCATAGACCCAGAAGCCGAACATACTTCGAGAAAAAAATCACAATGGCGAACGTAATTTATAAGAACACGTAACAGTCAATAGAGAACGCTACGTAAACAAAATCCAATGTTCCGACACAAAAAGCTATTGATCATGGTAGCGCCATCTAAGCGCAGCCTAATGTAATAAATAAGATGCTAAACAGATATTTTGAAGAAATGTAAAGTATTTCTGCATCATTCTAACGACTGGTTAATTTAAAATATTTTTATACCTACCTACTATGTGACAAGCAATATAGAAATGTAATATTACTAAGAAGATGACTATGAAATATTTAACAAACATTTCATAGTCTACTATTGCAAATTGTGTGAGTTCTAACGTCTTTAAACAGATGGCAGGTAAGTCTTGCTTGAATGATGAAACGTGCGTGTACAGAACCAGCTTCAATTTAGACTATTCACAAGATGGCGCTAGTATCGCATAAGGAAGAGAGGACAAACTAAAACGTTAAACGTCGTTTCGTCAATACCACACCAACTGTTAGGAACTAAAACACTTGATAACCAACAAATAAGTAATAATTTAATGTATAGAAAATTAGCATACGAGCTATAGTTGAATCATGGGCACAATCAACCGTACAATTAAATACACATCATCAGAACAAAATAAGTACACTGTTGAATAATAATTTTGAAATGTTATTTGTCTGATTGCAACACTGTCTACAATATATCCGTCGAACACAATAATGACGCAATTTTAAATTGTCAAATCAATAGTTATACAACTATGGTCGCATTACTCGACAGTTTTGCCTTTTTACTAGAGAAACTTGTTCCGAATTTTCAAAATAATAGCCATGTTATTATTTACATAGAGTCCTTTGTAGATGTAAAAGTATCACTTAATAACTTAATTTTAACGAAACTAACAATAAGCGTGATAATAAGGAAATAAACAAAAACACAAACTGAATTAAAATCTTAAATAAAGGTCTAGTACTTCTATTTACAATGGCGTAACAGTAAAAGGATTTTTTTCAAACTGTAGTTCAACCAGCTACCGTATCAAAAAATACTATAAATTGTAACCTCACTGGAATGATACGATTACTAATCATTTGACTCAAAGAAAAATCACATAAACTCTAGTTATAAAATTCTACAAACAACTAAACACACTTAAATAAATAATTTGTCATTTTACTAATTGCTAACCATATCGTTCTAAGCACCCAAATGTTATCAGTCTTAGATTTTAAGCGAGGTCATCTAATAACCAATGTCCGCAGAAACAATATTCGTTATACAAAAATACATTTCACAAAACATTTACCCATACACCGTGAATTTTCGTTGATTTTGGAGCCGCAAACCACGGACTCTGTCAACTTTTACTATAGACACAATCCCGATTTCCCCAAATATATCAACAGTTCATACAAAAGTGAATAACGAATTCGAAAAATATGTATGGAACAGCAGATATTTTTGGGATTTCAGGGTTGTCTCCATACACAAAGTTGTTAAGAATGACAAGAGTTCATGGTTTTCCGCTCCAAAACCAATACGGAGTATTCTCATATCAGCAAAAGAGATCAGAAATATTGAGCCTTCTCTAATCATTTAGTTCGCTAGGATTTTGCTGTATGTACTTTTAAAAAGTATTTCGGCCTTTCTGATGAGCAGCGCTACGGGCGCTAACTAGAAGACGAGAATAATCGCTGCACTGGAAAGCGAAGTAAGTAGTGCCACAACAATACGGTTAAATAGGTATCGTTTTAGTTTTCATATAAGTTTTGTATTAGATATGTTACACAATATCGTTATATCATTGTATTACTAATGAGTAAAAACCTTACCTCCTGGAAAGTGATTATTACTGTCATTACTGCTCATGACACCTGTAACCTTCTAGAGATAAGGTCTATATTTTCACCTTAAATCCAGGAGTCATCGATGCTGTGTCACCCTGCCGACTAAGAAGAAATGTAAATACCTTTAATTTCACTAACTCTGAGAAAAAAAGCCTACCAGCGGAAATTCATTTTTTTAAGATTAAGCCTTTCTTTCTCAATTTCACGGTTATTATCGCAGGGTAAAAGAGACGGTCGGTCGACATACTAGTAGCTCTGAAAGTCAATAAATAGCATAAGAAACAAATAGGCATATAGGTGATAAGACCGCCTAATTGTGTTCTATTGCTATCATCAAAAATTATTGTAAATTATTTTGCGCAATAAAGAGTATTTGTATTGTATTGTATTGCATATAGATTGCTGGACCGATTATTGTGTAATAAAAGTTGGACAGTCTCTGACTAGATACCGGGCATACGATCAGAAGGCAAAGACAGGTCTTTGTCTGTTCATTGATGCAACCAGTTGAGACCCGCTATCTAAAACTCAGTATCGTGGGTAACGGCCAGTTTCAATGGAAGCCTTCCTCTTACCAGCGCCATACACCTTATTCTCACAGAATGCGCATGCGTGCTGTATGCGAAGTGACTTTTACCTCGATTTTATTACCACGTTCACGTCAAAGTTTAAATGTTGGGAGCATTCTTAAAATGTACTTACGTTTTGATACAAGTGCAAAAAGTCTGTATGGGTAAATGTAATAGTAATAAATAATATTTGTTCTGTCAACATTGTTCTTCCATTCGATGTGCCTTTCTGTATACAGGTTGAACGGGAGAAGAACTAGGCAGTCTATGAGGTGTTACAATCGCTCCCCGAGAACACATTTGCACAACCTACTTCAGAGGCAGCGATGGCAAATGTGGATAACTTTTTTATATATTTTTTTTCCATTCCGGAAATAATCCCAAAAGTTGGCAGTTAAGTAACGATCGATAGTTCTGTATTTCAATTCATCTACCTATGTAAAAAATCAACATATTACACAGCAACATGCCATATGCAAAACAAAAGTAGAAAAAGACAACTTTTTGGATAAAACGACGAATGTCTCAAAACAGTTGAATTTTTTACAAAAGATTTATACCAAACATTACACTCCTACTATTGTACACCTGCATAGAAAAATGAAATAATTATTAAACTAATATTAAATCTTATCGTTTTTAGTCTACTTCCCACTACATTTAAAATGGGGGGTAGATTTTTTTTATTTTTGTCCCCCATCGTGTTGGATATCGTTGGATAGGTCATTCAAAAATATTACAGGATTTTCGGTTCAGGGATCAGTTTGCGACATATTAAGCTTTACATTGCAAGTTTTTTCAGAGTCTACGGAGCAATACTAATAATATATAAGTGATCAGTAAGTAATAAAAGTCAAATACAATACTATCCACTTTTCGAACATTTCTTTTCGCAAAAAAAAATTAAAAGGCACGTCTTTACATGTAAATGTAAACGAGGTAGTAAAATTGAATCACACTTCGCCTACAGAGGACCTAAGGTGTCTTAAAACACTATCAAAGATCATCGCCGAAGTGATAGATAGTGACATCTGTCAGAGTGCGAATGATATTTCACAAAATAGCACGTTATTTTAATAAAAATGTTTAAAAAATATATAAAATCGATGACGTTTTGTTTTAAACATAATAAAAGAGATTGTCAAAGACCTTTAATGACATCATCAAAAATGTATACTTAATTTAATTAAACTGTCAAAAGACTGGCCTCAAACTGGACAAAGATCATTACGCGTAGACTTGATAGGCCTAAGATACGGCTCAATATTTCCAATCGCTAAAGACTAGACGATAAAAGGAAGTTAATACCGCAGACCGTTAAGGAGCGTCGTCATCCGCTTTGACTAGATTCGGCTCTGACTCGGAGCGGCGCTTCAGCCCGTCAGTGTCGGGCGAGCGCGGCCGCTCAGCTGGTTCTGGTTCGGCGCCCGCGCACAGGGCCGCCGCCGCCTTTATATCAGGCGCACTTCTGCTCACGTCCGCCTGTCAGCAGTCAGTAGTAAGTCAGAATACAAAGCGAGTCAAAAGCATCGACCACACACCCCAGACTCCTGATAACAGGTGCTCAATCTATCAACATATCAGCATAAACTCAAAAGCCCGGCTTGCCTTACTTGTATGTTGATAACCTTGTCTCTATTCGGTGTTTAAAAACCATCACATTATTACATACTCGATCAGGAATTATAACTATTTAAACAGTATTGGTAATTTATGATTTAAACAGGTACCTAATGTCACTAACTATGCGATGGGTGCGACAGTAAACCAGCGCTGAGCTCTTATAAGCTCAGCATATAGCTGAGTCGTTTCCCTTTCGCTGCTGCGACACTTATCTGAGTGTTCTGTTATTTTACTTGCCTAACAATTGTATGTTGTATATGTGTCGAAGTGGCGAATAAACAGTTTCTTTCTTTCTTTCTTTTCTTAACTGGTAAAAACCACAAGAACATTGGGCTTGCCCTATTTTAAACCCTAGGCACGCCACTGACACGCGATATAGTTTATCATACGTAATATCGCGCGTATCTGTCAAAATGCTGCTGAACAACTGTTGTGTGCGATGAACTATATCGCAACTTGTCATGCTACCACTGCACGATAATAGAACAGATACCCAAAAACGTCGAATTCGTTATTGGCAGTCAGCTTATTGCACAATGATTGGCTCACGTAAATCACAAGCATGCTAGAGCCAATCGGAATGCGGTATCCCGCCTCCAATGGTAAAATTTTACTACAAGGCGTCCAACCAAACCTCTGTGCCGCGCCCTAGGAAACTCAATGTTCAGAGATTTTTCTACTCTAAACAAATAAATATTTCGGACAGTTACACCAATTATCTAGTCCCAAACTAAGCAAAGCTTGTACTATAGGTACTGGATAACGAATAAAAATTCATAAACATCCATGACTCTGGAATAAAGGTTCGTATTAATTACATTAGCCCCTCGCGGGATTCTAACCAATCACGAATCGTCTCCTCTACGATGAAATAGAATTATTCAGAGTTATTAGCTTGTATATTATTATCAAAAATTATGTAAAAAGGGATATTACAAAATTTCAGACTATATTAATGAAAGTAATCCATGGGATTAAACGGCTCCTCTACACGATATATAAAATTGTTGTAACCTTTCTTGATTGTACATGATTTATTGAAAAGAGACAAACCCTCTGAGTTTCTCGCTAGCTCTTCTCAGTAGTGGTCGCGTTCCGAGTTTAAAAAACAAATGACGTTCATAAGTGCATATTGTATTGCCTACATGAATAAAATGATTTTCATTTCATTTCATATCATTTTAAAAATCTCTCCCAAATCACCCCAGAAAAAAAATCTTACGTCAATGAATAAACACAGGTCATATTAAATGAAATACATACCACTTCAGACTCCAAGTAATCCGTAGGCTCCTGCTTCACTTGCGCGGTCATCTTGTCGTTGAGATAGCACACGCCGTTCAAATCGATCGCACTATTGGAGAAAATTGCAGCCGCCCCCACCGACGCGTCCACCAATGGTTCACTCTGAGGTAATGTCATACAAAACAATAATAAATATAAAATAAATAAAATATTTCGGACACTTAAGTACACCAATCATCTAGTCCAAACTAAGCAAAGCTTGTGCAACAGTATAACCATTATGGTTATACTATGGTTGTGCTATGGATACTAGATAACGGATAAACATACATAAATATTTATATAAACATCCATGACTCGGGAATAAATGTTCGTATTCATCACACAAACATTTACCCCTCGCGGGATTCGAACCCGCAACTGTTGGTTTCGCTGACAGGGTCACTATCCACTACACCAATCGGTCGTCAAATATTAATCTTAAGATACCGTAAATGGGGTAAAGTAAAAAAATAAGAAATGTTTCTGACAGTTAAACGTGCGTGATGCTAGAATTCGCACAGGGGAATTAAGCTATTTTGACAATGTCGAAAAACTGTGCCGAAATAGTACCAAATAGTGTATCTTTCTGAAAAGGGGCAGCGCCGACGACGGACTTTTGTCAGCCGCACTTTTTTGTTTTCCGTGTGTGTTATTGCATACAATACATTCCATCCTCCCGGACAAAAGTGTCCGATTCAAATTTTTTGTTTGGCCTACAAAAAGTCGGTCATCTGCGCTGCCCCTTTTCACAAAGACATCTAAATAACTTCGTTGTTTTTGAGGTACTATTTATGGGACTTGTATATTTCGGTGGCACTCTTTATGCACAATTTTTTGGTATATAAATTATAATCATAGATAAGGTTAGTTAGGTAAGTTAGGTAAGTTGACGGCAGGCACTGTTTAGCAGAACAATGTGCCTTTTTAGTGGCTAGCGAAAAGTTGCGGATTCGCATCCTGCTAAACAGTGCCTGCCGACGCCGCTACTGTTCCTTACTTGCGTCAACTCTTGATATTAAAATACGATACTAATAGGATTCGGGTTTCTTTGCAGCATTTAAGTACACTTCGGTTTTCCTTTTGTGCAATAAAGTGTATTTATATTGTATTGTACACTAAACAGTGTACAATACAATAGTAATCTGTAACTAACTAACCCATTGCTGTAGTGGGTCACGACCTCGAAACTCAGATCCTCGAAACAAACGGTAACGTATTCGAATCCCACTAAGGGTGAATGTTTGTGTGATGAATTTAAATAATAGGAACATTTTTTCCAGAATCAGTATATGAATAAATGTTTATATATGTTTATCTGTTGTCCTGCTACAGTTAGCGGTTGTATGTGTGGTGATTAAGAATATTTATACCAGAGTCATGAATGTTTATTTTTATTTACTTTTACTTGATATGACAACAAACTCGAGGTGATTGCATACATAAATTATAATTGAATTGATAGAAGTGAGACCTAAATGCATACCATAACAACATCTTCTGGTATCGAAAACTTTAACTGAACTGGTTTCTTGGGTGGAACTAACTCAGCTTCTGGAGTCTTATGAGTAAAAGAAATCTCTTTTGTGCCCGGATCTTTTGGTTCCCTGTAAGAAATACATTGAATAAATAAAATTTGTATTCTTTACATTATTTCGCGATATCAATATAAGTGAAAATAATTACTTTAATTTAACTGTGCCGTGGGCCTAGCATAGATAAAGAATAAGATCAAGCCGTCTCGTTTCTGTCAATCTGTGTGACGTAAACGACGACAAATCCATTAATGGCGTAGCAACTTATCGTTGCCGTTGGTCGTCAAAAATGAGCGACTGGCGACATGACAACTGTAACCGGATCATCTTATACGATGAAATTAACGATTTGAGACAGGGTTTTGTACAACAGGGAACTTAAGGTTGCTGAAACTTACTTTTTAGGTGTGGTGTGATGACTTTCATTTTTATCCATTTGATGTTGAGAGATCAAATCACAGGCTTTTCCTAATATAACAATGGAGACTAGAACTCTTATTGATATTAGGCATAAGTATGCTATGAATATCAAGAATATAGCTGCAAATCTGCAATGAAGACAAAAGATTTATAAATTATAATGTAAACTTTAAAACACTAAGCATAGTTCTTTTTACAGCTAGAGGCATTGCTCAGACTCGATCGTGACTCCGAATCTTATGAGTTCACAGCCTATTCGAGTCGAATCTACAAAATCAAGACTTGACGACTCGGAGCTTTTGCGACATGACGTCTGTCTCGCACGCTCCCTAATAAATTAGATGCGAGGCAGCGGCGATCCGGTGCTAAGGCGATGTAACAAGAAAGAAAAGTCATTTAATATACAGAGTATCATCCATCGACCACAACCTTACAACCCCACTACTCGGGCACAACCTTCTGCCTAATATAATAGGACCCTCCTATTAGGCAAGAGTAGGCCATACATAATAAACCACGCGGGCTCAGTGTAGATTTGTGAACTATACATACTTGGAATTTCTAAATTATAAGCGCGTAAACGAGTTCTACCAGTCGCTTTGTCTTCACAACTACAGTACAGAATTTGGAATTAAATTAAAAATATACGTATAACGGCCTATTACTCTTGCTCGGGCCAGCATTTAATCGTCGAATATTAAACTAGGACCAGAAAGCACGACGGGCTAAAATCTACAATTCACCACACTTCAAATATGCTTCCACCGCAAACGCGTCTGCCAAATCTGCAAAAAAATGTACCCAATGATACCATTCGCGCTTTTCTCACCCTAATAGTTTTCGCCCAGTTACAATTCATAGTCGAAAATTTTCCGCTGTATAACCTTTAAACTGGATGAGTTTTTTTACCGTAAGGAAAAAAAATAGGGCATATAAGGTAAGTGAAATAGAAGGTAATGGCATAGTTAGTTCTATTTTTTTTTTCAAAACATATCATGAAATAAATCGTTGTCTCATTTGACGGTCGCGTTGGCAGCTTATTCTACATAATTTAATTAAATTAATAAAGAAAATTTGGAGAAAATATGAGTTCCAAATTCGCATTATAGGAACCCTACGAATCCCGGCAATCGCATATCAATAAACGACAGGCGCGTGCGTTTTAAAAAAATAATTAAAACTACCTATGCCAATATTTCGCCTACCTAATATGCCCTATTTTTTTCTTACGGTAAAAAAACTCTTCCGGTATAGTAAATTTGGACCGACCTCCGCGACTGGTAGAGCATCGCTGCCACGTAAAAGTTCCGGTTACTAATATATTTGAGCGACCAGTCTCCAATGGTCGTCGTAGATAGAGTCAAATATTATGACGGACACTCACTAACGACACGTACCATAACATGAGTAAGGACCAGACGGTCAAAGAGTGTTATCATAAGCAAATTGGGATTGAATGTAAAACAAAGACTTCGCCTCTATCGCCTGCTGTTCTAAGAGGCTGTCACAGTACAAGACATTTCGCTCATAGTCTGTCGATTGCTGGTATGGAATTTTAGATTGTTGGCAACTGGAAATAACTTGTCCGGTAACTCGAAACGAACGTGATTATTCTGCGACATCGCTGCCAATTTTTTAGTTTCGACATTTCCACTACAGACAATAAGATTCATCGTTTTATAAAAAAATATTTATTACTAATAGACGAGTACCTCATTCTGTTATAAATTAATGTCTAAGTTCTGGATCCATTGGGGTAAGCCACAGGGTAAATTTATTAAGTCCTTTCTATCGTCTACCTTAAATAGATCGAAAATTATACGATTTATTTTTGGTAGGTATTTGTAAAATCGACTAATAGATTTTTTCCCGAGCTGGAGCGATATATGCCAATATGGAAATAAAAACCAATCTCCATATGATTTGTGAAATGTCGATGTTAACGACTGGAGAGGGCACATTCGGGCTCTACCTCGAATCCGCTCCGAATAGTATTACTCGAATCGCTTACAGATAGCGTAGTGTATACTCATTAATTACTCACCCATCAACCTTCACTGCATGTACTAGGACCCTGGTGATGACGACGCCTAGTGGCAAGGGAATGAACCCCATCCTCCGCGCCACCAGATCGGAGTGGTCACTGAAAGCGTATTTCTGTCTCGTCTGCGCAACATCATACGCTAAACTCACTGTGTACTCCCTGTACACTCCGTATGGAATCTCATTGAATCTAAAAAAATATAGATTTTTAATAATGCAGACAGAGCACAGGTCAGTCTTCTCTTACAATGACGGAATCATCAACAGACGATCTAAGTCCATTACTGACAAAGCTCTCTTCCAAAGGAACCATTTGCAGCGTTTTGCACTAGTCGCCCCGCTAGACAGGTGGGTCGGCGACTTCGTATTGATGGAACTTAGTCGCACCAATGACGTCCTTCATTAACAGCCTTACACGTCCCCACTGTTAGGGCACAGCCTCCTCTCACTAGGAGAGCATATGTCTCATAATCCAATACGCGCGCACCGTGCGGTTTGGTGGATTTGTGCCAGACTAGTGGCCACCTAACAGTCAGCGTTTTTAAGTCGCCCTGAATATGGGCAACCGATTAGGCTTAACGATTGCTTTCTATTGAAAACAATCGGGACCGACTATTTAGCGTGCCCTCCGAAGCACGGAAACACTCGTATTAAAATGCCAATCGAAGGAGTGACCGCGCCAGACATTGCTTAACTTCGCTAATCGATAACGAACGCGACTGCGCCACGAGTGCTTCTTTACTACCTTACCGTACCACATGCATCCTTTCCACAGGTATGCACTTTCCCTATACTTCACAGGACCGACTATATTAGATATCTGGTTATAATAATTGTCAAAAATCTAACTTTCAGTATTCATATTAACACATTCGTTGCAAGGTTCAGATAACTTATCTTATCTAAATCTGCTGCCAAACAGCAATGTTAATAACATTGTTGTGTTCCGGTTGTCAGAGATAAGATAGCCAGTCCCCCACTATAGGATGGAGTTTTTCCGGGTCAGTACGCTTCCACCTTCGCCTTCAGCTTCACTTAACATCAGGTGTGATTGAGGTCAAGTGCTAACCCGTTGTGCATAAAAAAAAACTATATACACCTTAAAACACCCTAGTGTCTCCCCTGCTGCTCTACAATTGATCAAAACAAAAGATATAATAATGAAGACAACCTGGCTACTTCTCAGTATATGTACAGTTGTGGGACTGGCTATTTTATCTTATCTCTATCTTATATTAGAGTTATGAAAACTTTTACAAAATCGGATCAAGGCGTGAATTTGTCGCCCGGTTACGAGTTTCTCTTCAGTGGCGTGATCACTGCGTACAATGAATTATTTATTTACAAAATCGTACCATAAGTTACCCCATAGTCACTGAGATATTACAAAAAATAAGAAACATGGTGAGGTTTCTTATTTTCACGATTTATTTCCACGAATAACCGACCGAGTTCCAATGACAAAATTAAAGGCAATGTGGAGTTATCACCCAGAGGAGACAGTAACCCTTCGTTGACGACGACTGATTCAAGCACAAATGTTGATATAATTGTTATATCGATTTACTAATAAAACTATACAAGTACTGATTTACTATAAAACTAACCTGGTAATAAAAGCATGTTTCACCCAGTCAATGATAACTTCAAACGTGAGGACGAGAATACAATCTGGCGCAAGGATCCAGAAGCGTTCCTCCCTCCATACATACTCCTTCATAGTTTGGAGGACCACTATGAAAAGCAGCACAGAAAGATGGAGACGCTCTCTCACGTCACTGCATGACACTTGGAACAAATTATTCTTGTCAAATTTCTTGAAGACACTGCCCTTTAACTCCACAAACTGTAAGGTGAAAATATAATGTAAAGAATAAAAATAGTACACGACATTAGCAACCATGCAAATGCTATGCCTTACTCCTGGGTTTGAATCTGGTCTTCGGTACAACTTTTCAAAATCAACTATTTGGATAGGTTTGGGTGTTTTGCTACCTGGGGCTTATTGCCTATCTTCAACACCAATCGCGATACCCATTAGGTAAACGATCAATGTCCGTGAATATCAAGACTTACATTATCGGAAAATTTTTGAGTAGGTTTGAAATAACTTTTACTATAGGACCAACACCCTGAAATCGTAAAGAAAATTGGGACCTCATTTTACAAAAAGGTCATACTTTATTAATATCCTTCGAATGTCTAATGCAAAGATACCGCGATAAATAATGTTTCTAATTTTTCATAGCAACATCATGATATATATTAAATAATACTGGTATTGGTTAATAATAATAATAAAAATTATTTCTTGCCTTAGTTCCTATTTAACTTAATGCTATTGACATAGTAACCGTCTAATCTAAGTCTGCCGGTAAGCAGCAAAGTTCATGTTAAGTCTGGGACAAGATAGTTAGTCCCACATATAAATTGAAGTTCCGGGTGATAGCGCCTTTGGCTTCATCTTCAGTTAACATCAAGTGTGATTGAAGACCACGGACCATATACTTAGAGGGCTTGGCGCAATACATTTTTCCTATATAATTACGTGTCGCAATTGTGCGAGGTGAGAGAGCGGGGTCTAAAGGCGGAGATTAGGGCGGGGCCTAATGCACCATGTAGCGGAGACTATCAAAATGTGCTCCCTAAGAACGTTGCATCGCTTGTACATTGTAGTTCCCTTACTGCTCGCTAGATGTACACTACTAGGTTATTCTAGTAGTTATTGAAAATAAAATTACTTACGTGTGAAATGAGACTGAATCAGTCGCATTACAGTGCTTCTCCGTATAACTTTTACATATTGAAATGCAACACTTCATCTTTAACGGGCTAATAACACGGATTTGTGAAAAAAAATAATAAGTATCGAGCAGAATGTGCGTGGAACAGCTTGTGCCCTACGTAAGCTACGGCAACGCACTGGCAGAATACGTCACGCCCTTTGTGACGTCATTGCACAATTGAAATCACACTGCACAGTCGCTGTCGACGGGTCCTCTTTGTATATAGACCGTGTTGAGGACAAACGCTACCCCGTTGTGCATAAAAGACAAACATTATTATTTTCAACTATGTTCAGGATGCATTTAATTAGCTGTGTAATAAACATTGTATATCCCAAATGAGGTGGTCAGAGATATCCTAAATAGAAGGGTTTGGCTGTTGCTCACATTAAACGTGTAATGCTTGAAATAACATCCAAGTTTCAACCTTTCGAAATATATCGAAATGTAAACTTGAGCACTCGCCATTAAAATGTGCAAGTCTAAATATCTTTTGGTGTCGTCCCTTAATTGTCATTTACGATGCCCACATTATATGTGTGGACGGGTTGGTTCAATTCTTTTTACTATTTATAATTATTGCAAAATTTCCGAAGAAATATGAAATAACCAATTTATAAGTTATAAAATATCTACAACAAAAGGAAATAAAATAATATTAACTTAAAACTACTTACGATATCTACTCATATATTATAAATTACTACTAGTAAAAATACTGGTCATCATCACACATTATTTTTTTTAAACAATAGGCAATAATTCACAGTGACAAGTACAAGTTATAAGTATTAGCATAATTGGACGCAGCACTTACGTTATTTGACATCATTATGATGAGAAGACTTTTGTTGTTAGAGTTAAAGGCAACATTGAGTGTTGTTGCTTGAAATAGTACCAATAAGCTGTGAAGGACTGGTAATTAAGATAAGGAAAACTTACGCATTATAAACAACTCCTATACTCTGACTAAAGCAGTTTTGTACGCCTGCTTATGTCTGATATTGAAAGAATTCATTCATTCATCATCACCCAACAAAACTCAAATTGAAATACACATGACGAATAAACTATTAATAGTTAAATGAATATTTTGGTGGTAGGCCTCTTTTCCATTGCCAGAAGAGCGCCTAGCCCTTTCTAGGGATGACCTAATCACTGTTCAAACATTCCCACCGACTTTATTTTTATTATTTTTATTTAAATACAGGGTCACAGGTAATTCGATACATTCGTTTAAGAGCGTGATAATCGAGACAATAAGCTACAAAATTATCCCTATGTTACCTTATAGAAATGTTGACCGTTACTACCTTTAGTACTATTAATTATTCTGTGCCGTTACAGAGTAATTCTGAAATTCCTTTTTTCTCAAAAATTTTCCATTTCAGCATCAAAAACAATTATTAAAAAAGAGTACCTAAAATTTTCTCTCTTTTTGTTTCTAATACTTAAGACATCATGCCAATACTTTTAAAACCAATGAAATTATGAAATTTTGCAATGGTTTCGAAACAATATCTTAAATTTCGTATCAGATTGAATTATTTTCTTTATTTACTTATTGTTTGAAAAGCTAATAAAAAAATATAATTAAGTAAATAAAATTTATTGCGAAACTTGTTTCATATGAATTTACATTAAAAATAGTAAGAAGTGTACAAAATCTAAATTTCCTCACCTATCAAGCTATCTAATGAGGTAAGAATGTTTAAAAAACCTATAAATTGTGAAGAATAATCCTTAGAACATGTAGGAGCAATCTTTTACACAAATGCATTGATTTTAATGAAAAATTAGAACTGGCTAAAAAAATACATTTTTATTTTTACATGTCTTATTCAAACTGTTCCCCTCTAATAGTGCTCAAATACTACCTCATCATCATATCAGCCACAGGACGTCCACTGCTGAACATAGGCCTTCCCCATAAGCCATCTTGACGCCAGTTACATTGTCATCGAGAATGGCTATATGTTTCGTCATCATGATCTATGTCTATGAATAGTGCGCAAATAGTGCTCTCCACATGCAAAGATTAAATAATAACGGTTCATTGAAGCGTTGAAAACATGGCACATTGCAGAGCAAGCCAACTTGACGTTTTCATTCCTGAGAAACGGAAATGAGTTTTGACACACAATTTAAATGAATAAATAATGTTTGTAATAGTGACACCTATAGAATTAAAAAAACCTAATTAAAACTTTCAGATTCAGATTTATTCCATGGATTCTAAAAACTAAAACTAATATTGTATAAATCTTAAACACAATCGATTTCTCATTTTTTTTTTTCGGTTTATTAATTCTCCGGTTTTATCTCATCAACACTGGGTAGGTACATACAACACCCGAGGGGGTCGCGCCGGACCGAGAGCTCGAAATGCTACGGCAGAACGCACACCGACGTGCGCTGACGCTCTGGCGGGAGCGCCTTATGATACAAGGCTGCGCCCGCCAACGCGCCGTCGGAGCCGTTCTGCCGAACTTCGAAGCATGGATGGGGAGGAAAGGCTGCGTCACCTACAGGTTGACTCAGATACTCACCGGGCACGGGTGCTTCGGTGAGTATCTGAGTCGAATCGGACGGGAGGAGACGGCACGATACCACCACTGCGCGTCCTACCAGGACTCCGCCCAGCACACGCTGGAGGACTGTCCGGCGTGGCAGTCCGAGCGTCGAGACCTGGTCGACCGGATCGGACGAGATCTGTCCCCGCCAGCATTAGTCGCGGCTATGTTGGCGAGCGAGGAGGGTTGGAGGGCAGCGGCCTCCTTCTGCGAAGCAGTCATGCTCGAGAAGGAGGCCGCAGAGCGGGATCGGGAGAGGGCCGATCCCGCTCGCAGGAGGTGACGTCGGGGAGGCGGCAACGCTCGCTAGCCCCCCTGCACGTCGCCCGGGGTTGCGGGCGGCTACATCTTCGGGGCGATGTAGCTGCCGGACGCGACCCGGGAGAGGATGACACCCCCCGGAGCGACCGCGGGGGTGTCGTCGCATCGGGCCCTGTCGCGCCCCATACCGCTCGCTGATCGCGGTGTGAGGCCCGACAGTGCCCCCGCGGAGGGTGCGCTAGCCGCCCTCCGGGAACGGGCCTCCCCTTGTGAGGGGAGGCGGGGCGGGGGACGACCTGGAGCCGCTTATGCGTTCCCAGGTCCTCCCTACTGCCGAGGAAGGTCGCCGGGGGGTTTTAGTGGGTAGTCCCGCTCCTGTCATTGGAGCAGGGAGTCCCACATATCCCCGTCGCTGCCCCACAGCGGCGGGTCGAATGCGTAAACGTATTTCCCCTCAAGAAAAAAAAAAAAAAGGCACATACAACACAGTTGTATGAAAATACAGTTGATAAATATTAACTTGTAAATTGCGTGCCAGTACAAGATTACTGCATACATCTGCATCTGTTTTTCGCTCATCCCTCGGTTTGACAGTTGCGTGACGGAGCAGCAAAGATAATCTATTCTTGTTTTGTTTTAGTTAACAAATATGTTAACCGTAAATATAGCCCAGGGAAAATACGGTAAAAAATTAGCTTAGCTGAACATAATTCAGACCGACTTATATAATTGGTATCTTTATATAAGTCCTAAGCTACCAATTATATAAGTCGGTTAAACCCTATTTTTAATTTGTATCTTAATAACAATAAATACTAAGTGATATTTAATTAGGGAGACTTCTGTTAAACACAGTTAACTTATTGATGGATAAAAAACTAAGCATGTTATAGTTAGGCATGTATGTGTTTTGGATGAAAATGTCGTTGAGCTGCATTACTAAATAATAAAAATGGGAACTAATATTTTGTAACAATAATTTCCCTAAATGTTTTGAATTCAAAGAAAGACCCATCAATTGATATTTTTTTTTAAAAGATACACAATTTTCAGCTTTACCTTAGTTAGTTACTTACTTAGTACTTGCGTTTCTTACAAATGCTTAATTTTTAGCTATTGTTACTACATTTACAACACTTTATTAAATGTTTCAAGAAAATTGCGGTTATTCGTTTTTCAGAGGTTAAACTGTATTTTCCCTGAGCTATTTAGATACTTTAAATCATTTTCTGGATAGAAGGAATGGTAAAGTTAAGATTTTTTGTATTTTTTGTAAATACATTTTATAAATACATATGTATCATTGTTATAAGCACTATTTATTGATATATGTTGTGTTTCAAATCTCACAAACAGTTTCTCAGTAATGAAATTATCAAGTCTCTTGCTCAACAATATACATGTATTCTGAGCTTCTCTTGAAACACTATTATTAAATTTTAGCATATTTGCGCACACACGCAAGCACTGCAGAACTGAGACGTTTCACCAACTTATCGATATGTCGACCCCATTGCAGTCCTATATCCAATGTAATACTTAGGAACAATGACAATGTCTACATGCAAATGTTAGTTATTTTCTAAAACAGAATAAATGATCTTAGTCAAACAGTCCCTATGTCTATTATTATCAATATAAAAGCCTATGTAACTATACATAACTATAATATTTGAAAAAGGATACAGACATAGGTCATAGCGAAAAGTAAATGTGGGATAAGACCTAAATGTTCCCTTCTTCTGTCTCTGGGTTCAGTTGCAGTCCAAAACATAGCATCAATTGTGTCCTGACCAAATGCTGAGAACAACCTGTCTCCAACCTCTAGCATGTTGTAAAAAATGTATAACTTCATCACACTTTGACTTTTGACTAAATGGTACATCATGTTTGTATCAATATAGCACATTAGTATGCTGCATATTATCAATATAAAACCTTTGAGCACATCACAAGTTTCAGCTGGCTTTAATATGCTTTTATGTGAGTGTGAGCAAAATCTGTAAATAAAAATACAAAAGCAATTGGAAGAAAGTCTTAAGTCTTGCTGTATATTAAATCATACAATCAATACCAATGTTTTTGCAGATACCCATTTAAATAAATGAAATTATTATTTAAAGTAAATTAAATAGATCTTGATCTTAATACATTATTTAAAACAAGACAATTCAAAGTTTACATACTTTTTTTAGACAATACCACAGTCTGCGGAAAGACCCTGACATTGGACATTCACTGTTCTATCTATGAATGGAAACATGCCTTCTTATCGGGTTTAATTAATAGAAAAGCCAAAACAGAGGTTATAGTAGTAATTTTTTGAATCACTATTTACAAAAAAATCTAATATTGGTAATACTTTTCTATACCTACTAGAATAAATAGGCATGCTAGTTCCACTCATGCATTCAGAATACTAAAGCCATTCCAATCCATTCATGAGCAGAGCAGAAAATGTCAATTTTTTTTCCATATGTGTAACTTTGCATAAACTTACCCAAAACATTTTTTAAACAGTCTGCTAAAGAAAGACCAAAATGCCATAATAAACCTTAATGGCAGAAATGTATAAACAAAAAGTAATGAATCCGCACACTGGAAAAATCCATAGGCCATGAATTTCTCCAACTCCTGTGGAATTTTTATGAAAGAGTATACTTTTTCTCTTCTCGCAGAAAACCTCTCCTCATCGTGTTCGAGTAAATAGCCTCGTGTAAGCTCAATGTGCAGGAAAGCAAAAAGTGAAGCTTGTTTCTCTCCATCTGAAAGTTCAAGGGAAATTACTGTACAAAAAGTGGAATACTAAACGAAATGACTGCCACAGACCCAATAATTACCTCTAACTTTTACATCTCTCGGACTTTTACCATCATAATTATCACCAGAACAATGTTGAACGTTGGTTAGCGATTTGAAACGTAACCTTTTTGTATGATCTTGCAAATCCTCACTTTTCATTACCATAATGGCCGAAATTATTTCCTATTGCGTAAATTATTTACTGCATCACTCAGCACTGTAATATTGTTAATTATATTTTACAGGATTATTTAGAAAAAAAATACAAAAAAAACATTCACTCGCTTCCTTTACTTCACTTTTGACATTGATCGACAATAGTGTTGCAAGCAATAGTACAGAATATCGATAATCTATCGGTACTGTTAAAACCCGTCCCAATTTTATAATATAGTGAAATATAGTCGAAAACATTGACTAATGTGTCAGACATTTATTGTGAGAAGTGATTTGACATAACACATGAAAAAGTATAAAGAAAAACCGACGGCCAGCTCCAACATCCTCGGCCGCAGCAAAGAGGGAATATCCCAGTGGATATTCTTGTGGTGGCACTAAAACTTTAAGCGACAAGGCACCCTCACTGTCCTTCCGGATCGTGTCACATATGTTTCGTGTTTCGAATTGACAGTAGCCTCATCTTGACGGGTGGGCGAAGCAGATACTTCCAGAGGGTAGAGTCTTTGTAGGGGTCTCAGTTTATCGCCTCGCCACGTTTTGACTGTCGCCACTCGAGGGTGCCCATCTATCCCTGGATGTAACTTAGTAACCAATCCCAAAGGCCAACTCAGTCGTTTTGTGTCAGACTCTACCAGCACGACATCACCAATTTTCAAGTTGTGCTTATTTTCTTTACCTCGATGTATCAGGAGAGCTAAATATTCTGCCTTGAATCTCTGCCTTAAGTCTTCACGTACCTTTTGAATGTAACGGATTCTATTGTTCATACTATTCCTGTCGATGGCATCTAAATCCGGTACGTCGCTAAGTGCGGTATTATTTAAAAAGTGATTTGGTGTTAAAGCGACCAAAGTATCCGCTTCAGTGAGGTAAGTTAATGGCCTGGAATTAATTATCGCTTCGCAGTCACAAAGTACAGTTTGCAACTCTGTATATCCCAAGACAGCTTTCCCCAAAGTCCTTTTCAGCAGGTCTTTTACGGACCTAACGAGCCTTTCCCACCATCCTCCCCACCAGGCAGCGGTTGGTGGGTTAAAAATCCATGTAATTTTATTGACGGTGGCATCCGCTTCAACATCCGACCAATTAATACCTTTGAGATAATTATTAGCTCCGATGAAATTAGAACCATTATCCGTGTAAATTGTATTTACTCTACCCCTACGCGCAATGAATCTCCTTAGGGCCATTAAAAACGATTCAGTTGAAAGAGACTTTGTAAGCTCTAAGTGCAGGGCTCTGTAAACCGCACAAGTAAATAAAACAATGTAAGCCTTTTCTCCTGATCGCAAAATTAGAGGACCCGCGTAATCTATGCCGCAGGTCTCGAAGACCGCTGCAGCGTTATTGACCCTCTTAAAAGGAAGGGGGCAAAGGGAACAGCACAGGATTTTGCCCTATGACGTCGACATTTAACGCACGCCGCAATAATACTCTTGGCTAACTTACGAACCCCAATGATCCAATATTCTTCGCGTAATATATTAATTAGTGTTGTTACACCAGCGTGATATAATTGCTCGTGTTTCTGCTGTACCAACCTTCTTATAATCTCGTGTTTTCCCGGAAGTAGCAATGGATATTTAAAATCAAAATCTCCTTCGCAAAATAATAACTTGGTACGCACTCTAATGAGCAGGTCTTCATCCTTGTAGGTAGCTATGTCTGAAGTAATAGTCATATCCGATTGAATAATTTTAAATAAAACCTTTGTAGACTTCTCAACTTCCTTATAACTCAAATCATCACTCAGTACTTTATTGCAATGATCTCTCGTATTACTTATGAACCGCATTATCCAAGAGAACATTCGTACAATTTTCGTGAACTTTGAAAAATATAACAACTTTCCGCTGAACTCTTTCGCCACCGCCACAGGTGCGCAAACAGCCGATTTCCTTAACTCCTTATCAGATTCAATATCAAAGGATAGAGTTGACCTAGGCCAGTTAGATTCTTCAAGTTTAAGCCAGTCTGGTCCCATCCACCAACGAGATTTAATTAAGGATTCTGCGTCACAACCTCTGGACGGTAAGTCTGCCGGGTTTAAATCACCTGGAACATGATGCCAATTATCTCTACTTGATAGGTCACGAATTTCTTTCACTCTATTTTTTACAAATGTTGCCCAATGTGCTTCTTTTTTAATCCAGGTGAGGACAATCGACGAATCAGTCCAATAATAAATAGGACATTTCAAATTTAACGCTTCTATGACTTGTTGACTCAAACGTGTAGCAATTAGTGCCGCTAATAATTCCAGTCGCGGTATAGTAATCTTTTGTTTCGTTGGTGCTACTCTCGCCTTTGCTAAAACTAACGCGACATTAACCTCATGTTGACATTTGACACGTAAAAATATACAGGTAGCATATGAATCCTTGCATGCATCACTAAAAACGTGTAGCGACATGTCACTGTTCTCCTCTTCTCTACTTACGAATAATCTACGAGGCACGTGGCATGTTCCTAACAAATGAATTTTCTCCAGCCATGAGTGTAACTCTTTACTGATGCTTTCTGGTAACTCGTCATCCCAACCTCCTTTAACCGATGACCAAGTTTTCTGTAACAATATCTTTGGTAACAGTGTGACAGGCGTTGTAAAACCAATCGGATCGAAAACTTTTTGTGCGATGGATAATAAAGTCCTTCTTGTTACTCGTTTGGTTTCAGTGATGGGTATATCGACTTTACACGATAGAGTATCTCCCTTTGTATGCCAGAGAATCCCTAAAACAGATAATACTTCTTTGCCATCAAAACCTACCTTCGGTGCAACAACCCATTCTCGTAAATTAAATTTTCCCATATTCATTATTTCTTTCGCTTCATCCATAAACTTATCAACTTCTTTCTCTTCTAAACTTATAATGCAATTGTCCACATAAAATGCATCTAAAAGTTTCTGAGCGGTATCGCGGAATGCTTGGGGAGCGTTTGTAAGGTGATGCGCGATTGTAGCGTTAAGCAAAAAGGGACTGCATGTCAGTCCGAAAACCACCCTACGATGTCTGTAAGTGATAATTTTCTTTCTGTCATTATTTTCCCACCAAAGAAATTTTAATAAATTACGATCTTTAGGCGTTATTGATATTTGTAGAAAAGCTTTTTCAATATCAGCTGTTACACCTACTCTTTTCCATCTAAACTGAATCAATAGTTTTGGGATGAGCTCTAAATAATTCATTCCTGTCTTAAGACAGCTATTTAAGGAAATGCCAGCTTTATCACGAGCAGACGCGTCAAAAACAGGTCGTACTCTTGTCGTTGCACTAGAACTTCTTATAACAGCATGATGAGCGAGATAATGTCCTGTATCATCATCTTTATGTACTCGTTCTATGATGCCTAAGTCCAGCCAATCTTTAAAACATTTGTCGTATGCATCAAAGCTATCAATATCAATCAACCGTTTCGTATTTGATAACAATCTTTTTTCCGCCAATATTCTATTATTTTTTAATTCACAATAGTCACTCTTTAAAGGCAAGCTTACTTCATATCTTCCTTCATCATTTACCGTGATAAATTTTTTAAAATCGACCAATACTTCATTTTCTTCTTCTTCTCTGCTTTTTGTCGCAGCTGGATCTTTTATTCCTATAGCTTCCAAATCCCACAACTCTGCAACATGCAACGTGTTCGATACTAATGAAGTATTCGCGGAGTGTTTCATACCTTGGATAGTCCAGCCCAACTTAGTTTGTAAAGCTGTCAGACCATTCTGCAATTGAACCACATTTGAAGTAAGTAACATGCCACAATAATCTGCGCCGATTAAAATACCTACCTCTGGTTCATCATATCCTATGTCTGATAATATTATGTTATTTCTTTTTAAGTCCTCTATCAACTGCGCCTCATATATTCGCGGAATTTCACCACAAATTTTCTCTTCATCAAGTACAGTTATAGAAAAATCAAAAGTACCATCGAGCTTTTTTAAAATTAGTTTATAGACATTATGCGTTTCAACTTTCGACTCGGTACCTCCAAATACTACATGTCCCATTGTCTCCTTTTGTATTACAGGTAGAGCTAATTGTTGAGCAAGAGCTCGTTTGATGTAGGATCGTTGAGCTCCGCTGTCTATTAGGGCCCTTACAATAAGTTTTTTATCCAAATGGCATACTGTAACTAACAATGTTTGCATAAGTGTCACACTATTGCGGTGAGAGAGAGATAAATCCGTATTTTTACTATGCTTTTGTTTATCCTCCTTCAAACTCACTTTTTTTAAATCAGGACACAACAATACGTTATGACGCCTAAGGCAAGCCACACACTTTATTAAAGTTCTACATCGGTATGTGTTATGACCAACTTTAAGGCAATTAAAGCAAGCCTTAATCTTCTTTAAATGTTCCTTCCTTTCATCAAGATTAAGATGTAATGCTTTAAAACATTGGATACTAGAATGCGACTCTTTATCACACCAAATACATTTATCTTTATTGATAATGGTGTTAAATTTCGCAACTTTATTATTATCGGCAGCAACTAAACATGAAGCTGTTGGTATGGTTGGTACAGCCGAAGTCCCGGCTGAGTGCATATCGGCCGAATCCAAGAATCCGCTTCTCGCGAGTGAAATTCTTTGATTACTTTCTACCTCGGATTTCAGAAAATTTAAAATATTATCAAGTTGGTTACCTTGATCATCCGCGTTTATACCTGTGCAATACCGTTCCCAAGCCTTCAAAATATCGGCCGGAAGAGCCGACTCCACCATCGGATACAACATTGCTGCGTACTTATCGCTGGTAAGTCCCATACTCTCTAGTGCCCGCAGTTGGGTAGACAATTTGTCATACAGTGAAGTGAGCGACAGCTGGTACTGGCCTCTAACCTGCGATATAATCAAAGTAAGTAATTCTCGAATATACACTTGAATCAGCAACTCTTCGCGAGCGTAACGCTGTTTGAGGTGATCAATAGCTTTGCGGTAATTCTCTGCGGATGGCGGGAAACTATCGATAAGATCTCTAGCCTCAGTACCTTTGGGGATAGCAGAAATTAGATATTGAAATTTGTCGTGGTCGTCAATTGAAATATCTGTGTCGATTTTTTGAAACTGTCCCCAAAACGGTATCCAGTTACGGACGTCCCCTTCGAATTTAACCATGTCCAACTTCGGTAGCTTAAACTGACGTTTATGTCTACATCCGCCTCCATGCACATCACTAATTGAAGCGGATGGTGACTCCTCTTTCACACTTTTCGTCATCTTATTTGTTACGACTAACCATTGGGACTGGTACTTATCTGTATTATCCATCTCCGCTTGCAAATCTTCTTCGCACACATCTTGTTCTAACAGTAAATCCAAAATACTTCTATCTAAAATCACGAGACGGTCCACCTTCTGCTGCAATAGTTGTATATTAGCTTTGGACTCGTCGTCGCTCGTAGACAAAAGCAGATCGATTTTCTTGGTGAGCTTTGTGAACTGCTGCCGCAGTATGGATCTCTCTTTTTTATATATATCTAATTGGGGCATTTTTCCCCTTTTATCACGGTCGCCAGATGTTAAAACCCGTCCCAATTTTATAATATAGTGAAATATAGTCGAAAACATTGACTAATGTGTCAGACATTTATTGTGAGAAGTGATTTGACATAACACATGAAAAAGTATAAAGAAAAACCGACGGCCAGCTCCAACAGGTACCGCACTCTTGAGTACTCCAACTCCTCAAAGGTACCGCACCAGTGTATAAAAACCCATAGGTAGAAAAAAAACATACAATTGACCGAATTGAGAACCACCTCCTTTTAGAAATTGGTTAAAACAGTAAGAATATCGATCAATTGAGTTATTTCGTCTTGCTTTGATTTTTTGAGGTAGGTATTAACTTTTTTGTGAGATTGAACCATTTTACTCTCTGTCTACGATTCGAAACCTTGACGCCAATTTCCTTTACTTCTAATATTATTCATTACACGCAGCATATTTTGTACTAGCATAACCGCTAAGTAGCTACGGGAAACTGCAGTTGCCAGCGGCGCGAGCGTGCTTTGCCACTGGAAACTACAGTTTCCAAGATTCCGCGCTACCTATTTTCTGCTCTCATTTAAATTATCGCTCATGTATCTGTGGTTTTAGTGTGGGATTATTGAAATTAGGCACTGGGCAACACTATTTCAGTCAATTCTACCAACTTAATAGCAAGAAATCAACAATTTTGTGTAACACTGGTTGAATATCTCGCGCGATCTAGAGGCGATTTGTACGGATTGTAAAATAATGTGACACAATTACTAACGATTTTTGAAATTTTTTTCCCATCGATCATATATTTTTTTTGACTAGATAAAAAGACAATCTCATCTACTTTCTATTTCTATATAAAAAAGTATATGTTATTTCAAATTAAATCAAATTTCCTTAAGAGATTCGAATTTTTTTGTTGTCCTCAACTTTACAAGCAGATTGTAAAATAAATTACTACTCAACGTGGTTGAATAAACGCTTGAAACAAATTCTACGGTTGTTTAACTATGGGACACAGTGGTTTTTTTGTTAAGTGTTTACTCAAGAGAGCCATAAATTAAGTTTTTATGAGCGCGACCCACTTGGTCGCGATCGACGGCGGGGAGCGGGGCAAGTGTCGTGAAAAAAACTGGTTTGGGTGGCACTGAGTCGATAATAAAACAAAATTTTTAAGGCTAGTTTTTTTAATGAATATTTTATTGTCTTGTACGTACAATTGCCAAAGTTTGTCGGGTTAATTTTGTTAGACCCTATATATATAATCAAAATTACACTTAGAAACAAATTCAAAGCCGCGCGTAAATACTGGTAATAAAACTAGCTTTTCGCCTGGAATAACTTTATCGTGGATGTTTCATTTGTTTATGCCGCCCGCAGGAACTACTTTATCGGGGTCCTGTCTTAATCCAGGGTACGTTTTAACCTCATCCAAATCCGTTTCCCCATGATTGAGCAACAAACAATTAGGCGGACGCGAACACCTCTCGCGCGCGACTTTCAACTCTCAATTGTAATGATTATAGAGTTCCAATTCCTTTGGACTGTGTTTGAACTTGTTCTCTATTAAATTCCGCATCCAATAATGTGCGCCATGTCATGTTAGCTATGATATTTAGTCTGTATTTGCGAAAATATTTTTTTTCTCTGTGGGTATTCTTCTTCTTCTTATTTTTGAGGATGGCAACCAGTCAACCTCATTGTCGAGGGACATTACTGCCAGTTTCGAGTGAAAATTTTTATTCAGTTAGTTTTTAGTCAGTCTCAATTAAAACAAAGTAATTCGTCGTATACAGAGTCTAGTCACGGTCAAGTCATTCTTCAGTAAAGTGGCAGAATGCTTTACAAAAGATTTTGGCGGCTTCTTGTGGGAACCCGAAAGCTCCGTTACGCACTTTAATTTACACTTCCCTTCACCTGTACACCAATACTAACGTTTGCTGCACAATATTCTGCCATTATTAAGCTTCAAAAGTTAGAATGCACAAATTTTAAGACCTATAAAGAAAAATGCTACTTCACTCGCCGAGTTCCCGCCAAAAAGCCTCTGTGGGTATTATAGGCATAGAATTCCAACTACTGTTTTTTATTAGAACAGGCTTAGGAACCTGGCCATAGAGCTTCCAATTCTCATAACAATTTATTGAATTACCCGTTTTTGAAAAACATGAAATAAATCTGTACTTTCCGTAAAAATACCAATTATATCGTGGATATAGGTATATCTACATATTACAACTCGTAACATTTTTCTGATTTTTTTGTATTATAGCTGTAGTAGTGTTCATTCATTATATCCATAGATAATATATTCCCGTAGCTATAGCTTTTCACAGATTACAAATACACCCAGTAGAAGAGTATCTATAAACGTTTTTAACACCGCAGGTATTTTCGAAAATTTGACAGGCGCGCCGAGATACTTGACCCGCGGAATTATAAAAAGGAAAGAGAGGACACAGAGATAATAGAAGAAATGAGATAATCAAGCAAACTTCCCTAGCCATATTAGAAAAAAAGTGTAATGTCAAATTTTTATATAAATCTGGCAACACTGAATTTTTACGCGGCACGCCACGGCTACGGATGAAGGAATAACGTTTTGTCTTTATAAAAAATAGGTAGCTTGTTTGATAAAGCTATTGTGCGTGCTGTTCTATTCTATTTGCAAAATAAATAAGTATCCTGAAATAGGTACTTCATCTCATTACATATTTTAATTATGGCGTCGAACGAAGGTCGAAGTGCTCAATCTAACTTGCATCAGCAGGATTTATCTAAACTGGTAAGGTTAATTTACGCCAACATGTGTAAATTCAATCGCGGACAATAGGTCCTGTAAATTTTTGTTATATTTTTTCTATATAAATATTTCCCAAATCATTTCTTTAAAATGAGGTTAGAAATTACCTGATGATTACCTATAGATAATATTAGAGGTGTAGCTAATACACTGTTACTTTAATATATAAATACCTATATCTCACTAATTATGCAATATTTCTTACGTTCTAGGATGTCACAAAACTATCAGCTCTATCCCCTGAAGTAATATCTAGACAGGCAACCATCAACATTGGCACCATTGGCCATGTAGCTCATGGAAAATCTACTGTAGTAAAGGCCATTTCAGGTGTACAAACAGTCAGATTTAAGAATGAACTGGAGAGGAACATCACTATTAAATTAGGTATGTATAAACAATAAGGTGCTTAATATGTAATAATTAATAATCACAAGTGGACTCTTCATTCATAGTAATAACGTGATGGTGCTTGATGCAATTTATTTATTTTTATATCCCTGGAGTGGCTTTAAATTTTTTATATGACAAGCACTAACTAAAGCTAGGCTATGATGCTAATTACTAATAAGTCAGATATTTAGAATTTGTCATACTGTATTCTCATCCCAGTTTAAATAAATAGGTACATTCTAACTATTGACATTATATATTCGTGTTGATTCTGACATGACTTCTCTAAACTAAAACAACTTTAGACAGGTGCATCTCATTTTTCCAGGAAGTAAAAATAGCACTAATTTAAATTGGTTTTAGTTTACTTTAGATGAGACTCATCAGAATCGACACCTTTATTTAGTTATTAATTCCTCTAAATCATCATCTGCATATACGGAAAATTAATTATTATTATATTGTATGTTTATAGATTATATTTGGTTAATTAGCTTCGCTTCTCTGAAGAACTACACCAATCTCGAACGAAAATGCTCGATATCAAATGATGTCAACGGATCAAGTGACACAATCTATGCAAAAGTCAAAGTTTATTCACATTCGTAATTCTATCACTGCAATATGTAAAAGATGTAATTCGGATTCCAAGATACACAGCTTCGAGTTTATTTTTGACTGTAACTGTTGCTGTCCAATGTCCAACCTAATAGTTTCCAATACCGAAGCATTTCTTCCAAATACTTATTCACTGCAAACATTCTTTGGTAATTTTGACAATTTCATGTAGGTACATAAAATCGTTTGTATAATAATGTTATCCAAATTGTCTTCGAAATTTTAAAACGCAATATTATTTTATCTCAACGATAGCAACTTTTTATATTTAGATATCTTTTTTTTTTTAATTCCATCTACAATCAGTTTTCTTAAACCATAAGTAATTTTATTGTTGATCCGTCATACAATATTTAGATATAGATAGAAAAATTAAAAATGTATCGAGTACTATGCACATGAAAAGTCCTTCCTATGATATTACTTATAAATATCCAATACAAAAAAAATATGTAATTACATTAGTACATTAGTTACCTTGATTATATAATTTGTAAACTAACACAAAATATAACTTATACACTAACACTGTCTTTGAATAAGTTATTGTTATCTACCACATTTACCACACCACACTACACCACACCACACCACACCACACCACACCACACCACACCACACCACACCACACCACACCACACCACACCACACCACATCTACCACATTAGATTCAAATGAAAAATGTCCTAACAGATGTACAGTAAAAGTTTATTCTATACACTAGGTACATGATTGCAAATTATTTATTAGCATTTAATTACAAATCATATTACATATTTGCAGCATGTAGCACCTGTTTGAAACATAAGTTTCTAAAGTAATGTGTAACCTAACTATATGTAACCTTGAATCTTAATTTCTATACAGCTGCTTTGCAATGTACCATGTGAAGAGAGGATAGAGATATAGCATGATTATTGTTACGATATTATTTATGTAAATGTCATTAGGCAAAATGATGTATATTGGCGTTATATTAATTAAAACACATGGTATGTTGCAGAGCGCCTGTCGGACTCGGTTGTAAGAATGTTTCGTGAAAGAGCAGATGAGAGGGATGAAAACTTGTTCTTTGAAAAGTTTAGAAAAGGTAAGAAGAGAAACCTTTCACTTGAACCGGATGACATCAACGACGTGCCTCTTTCAAAGAAACAGAAAAAAGGCAAAAATGTGAAAGATGATGATGAATTTATCATCGAAAAAATTATTGATTTCAAATACAATTCTGGCAAGGAATATTTCTACATAAAGTGGAGGGGATGGCCGGATAGTGAAAATACATGGGAACCACTTGAACATCTAGACAACTGCCCTGAAGTGTTGAGGGAATTTCTAATAAAAGCAGAGTTAGAATACTGTAATAAATTTGAACAATTAAAAGAGGAAATTTCTTTTGGAAATCTACTCAGTGAAGAAAATATAATAGAAAGGTTGGATGAAGTGGAGGAATCACAATTATCAAAGCTAAAGGAGACACTAATGCTTAAATTGTTATCCATGATATATTTGACTGAAAAGAATGAATGCTATGCTTCAGAACTTGTTACTAATGCCAGAAACATCTTACAAATGTATGTTTTGACACGTAAAAGATGTAGACAAATCATGGCATTGAAAGTATGGGAGGAACATTTGAATAAAGTAGACAAATCTAAGAAGTTGACTATTGAAAATGACACTGACCTGGCTGGTCCACCAGATAATTTCACTTATATCAATCAGTCAATACCGGGGGCTGGAGTCACAATCCCTGATGACCCACCAATTGGCTGTGAATGCTCAGCCTGTAACTGTCGTTCCAAATCCTGTTGTGGAATGCAAGCTGGTTTATTTGCATACACAGTCAACAAGAGATTACGTGTGGCTTCCGGTACCCCTATATATGAATGCAATAAAGCATGCAAGTGTTCAACAGATTGTAATAACCGTGTTGTTCAAGGAGGAAGGAATATAAAACTGACTATTTTTCGAACCTCCAATGGTTGTGGGTGGGGTGTTAAAACAGAACAAAAAGTTAAACAAGGTCAATTTATTTGCCAGTATGTTGGTGAAGTTATTACTTTTGAAGAAGCCGAAAAACGAGGACGAGAATATGATGCTAATGGATTAACATACTTATTTGACCTTGATTTCAACTCTGTTGAAAATCCATATGTGGTAGATGCTGCACATTTGGGCAATGTGTCACATTTCATTAATCACTCCTGTGACCCAAATCTTGGTGTTTGGGCTGTATGGGCTGATTGCTTAGATCCCAATTTGCCTATGTTGGCTCTGTTTGCCACACGCGATATTGAGGCAGGGGAAGAAATATGTTTTGATTATTTGCAGAAATCATCTGATAATGATGAAAATGAAATAAACAGCCCCTCAGCGAGCAGAGAAAGTCGTATTGATGATGACGAGATCAGTGTTGCAAATGGATCCGAAACTGGCAGTGCTGATTGCCCTTTATCGCCTATTAAGTTAGATACAGTTGGTTCGCCAACATCACCAGTAAAATCCAGATTTGAAATACAACAACAGAATATGGCTATGCTTAGAAATCGTACAGAGTGTAAATGTGGAGCACTGAAATGCCGAAAATACTTGTTTTAATGTTATTGTTAAGTTTAAACTGTGTAAATATTTAATAAATTAGCAGCAAACAAACTAATATTACCTTGTTAAGAACAAAATATTTTAAGTTAGTTGTTACAGATTATAATGGATTATTTGTTAAACCTATAGTTGCAATAGCAGTTGGTAATCTATCTTTATTAAGTATATGTATTACCCTGCATGGGAAATTGGAAATGTTTATAACAAGAAGAAAGCAAGTATTTTTGAGTCTCCAGTGGTGCTCCTGAACAATTTATTCTATATAAAATAAATTTGTATGCATGAATGTTTCCTATGACCAAGTTGACCATAGTTTCCCGATGGGTACCCCTGTTTAATTTACCCATGGCATAATTAAGGTCATCACACCATTTACAGCTGATTATGCATAATTTGTAAAAAAAATAATTTATTAAAATATTTCAATTACTTATAAAATGCTATGGATCTCAGTTGTTGACATTTTAATTTTAAAATTGTACAAGTGAGGTACCACTGTTAGAAATGGCCAAATGCTTGATATTGTATAGTATATCTACCCCTTGGAGATATATATTGTTTAAAACATGCATAGGGTGATTGATAAAATAACATATAACAGCAACATGCTGTTTACATGTTTTGACTATTTACACAATTTTGGAATTATGCATGATGATAAGTAAAAAAGTATTTAATCTAAGTTTTAACAAGTACTATGATTTGTCTTATGCATATCAAACAAAATAAATGGGTACTTAAAAGTGTCAAGTAAAAGGTATTATGCATACAAACTTACATAGTATCAAGTGATTTAAGTATAAAATATTGGGTAAAGCTGTAATTCATAATTATTGTTATCAATTACGCTATTATTTCATACATAACTATTTTTAGCATCACTCTAAATTATTTCAAGCTGTTTCATATGTAGTGTACTTTCATATTGTTATTGTCACAAAATTAATAAAACACAGGTAAATTTACAAAAATTCCTAATATCATATTTTTTCTTCTTAAAAATCAAGTTTCAAGTTTGGATTCCGAAATATTTTCAGATTTCTAATAAAATAAGGGTTTTGAATATTTAAATGATTTTCCTGCAATAATGTTACCAAAGGACATTACATATGGCTTACAATGGCTTAAAAAAATGCACTAAGTTCAAGCAAGACGAAAAGGAAGGAATTCATTGTTTTGCCAATCTTTTATTAAGTCTATCATTTAGTTCTTTATTAATGGAGTATTTTGTTACAATGTTAGAGTTCATATACATTTCTTTCAGCTGTAATTCGTAAAATAACTATTTTATTTATGAAAACTTTTATTTTTGAATTAAAGTGGCCTGCCTTCTACACTGTTCTTTATACGAACTTTCTGTGCCACTGATATTGTGTAGAATATGAGTTATAATAATATGAATAGTACCTATATAGAAATATGATTTTGGAACTATTTTGCAATTTTTTATAGAAGTTGTGTTTTAGAGGACTTCACTATGGTGCTGTATTTTGTACCTCATTAACAGACATTTGTTATTATAATTTTTAGTGATAGGTCGTTGCATAATCGTTACAATGCTGCTGGAGTATTAAATCGCTAGTGTATTATGTCTTTGATTGTGTGTACTATTTCAGTATTACAATCGCAAAAATTAAGTACTTTTGTTTTATTACAATATAAGCTATTTTTGAAATATTAATAAACATTAGGCCCATGTTCAGCATTGGACGTTCTGTGGCTGATATGGTATAATACATAGTCGCTACTGCCTCGCCCATCGCTGTCCTCCAGTTCGTGGCTTAGCCTTCAGCAAACATGGGGCGGGGCGACAGCTGCCTATAGTGAGGTTTACCATACGCACCACGCCCAAGCAAATACAAAGAAATGATTAAAGAGCCTATTACACCATCCTAAATACAGAGTTCGGCATACATTGCTGGGAGGCTTGGTTCTGTTAATTCAAATATCCTTACTTCAACCAGCGATGTATACCGAATTAGTCTTACTGTACCTTGATTCCAAATAAGCTCTCGCGTCGTCTTTGTAAGGGGCGTGGCTTAGGCAGTATGGTTTCATCTCTTGTCGAGTCAGCACGAGTTGCGATTGCCTCCTACAAATCAACAATGGATGGCATTACGTGATGCCACCTAAGTATCACATTGTAAGTATCACATTCACACGGAAACGTAAACATAACCTGACCAACCCGCTCTCAGCTGCATAGTTTTCTGTGTGCATAGTGCGCTTGCAATATTTTTGATCTGAAATTATTACAAATTCAATCAACAACTAAGATGATACGGATCAATAAAAGTATTAAGATCTAAGCGAAAACGACATTGCCTTTCTAGAATTGATGTCAAGCGTGCTTCTAGCCAAAAAAAAAACAGTTAACAGTAACCAACATATTACATCTAGTGCCACTTGAAATACCTAAGTCATTTTCAGTTCCCTTTTTTGATAGGTAAAATCTATGCATCACATTTGTGTCCGTGAGCCATTTAGGCTGTACCGAAAGTTCAGGGTTTGTTGCAATTAAACTGACCACCATGACGGAATCAATTCTTGGGGAATTTGCGCTATCCGCTTTTATCTTGCTTCCATTATAAATTTTATCTTTCGCCAAAACCTTTCAAAAATTGAGTACAAAACAGTCTACATATTGGGGAGGTACTATAAATCCTGTTTGAGTCAGATTACTGAAACTACTACGTGTTCAAGGTATATGATGAGCATCCGTTATTTGATATCGACCTAACCAACAACAGTTAGCCCATTATTATTTATTTTATTATACCATTATAAAACTTTCGTTCTCCAGGCTACGCCAACGCGAAAATCTACAAATGCGACAACCCGAAATGTAAGCGGCCCACTAGCTATATATCCGGCGGATCTTCCAAGGACGATAGCTTCCCTTGCCTTCGGCCTCAGTGCACGGGTCGGTTCCAGCTGGTGCGGCACGTGAGCTTCGTCGACTGCCCCGGGCACGACATCCTCATGGCCACTATGCTTAACGGTGCCGCTGTGATGGACGCTGCCCTTCTACTTATTGCTGGTACGTTATTTATTACGATAATTGGGGGTCTTTAGTGTGGAAAGGACTCCACCGACAAGAGCATAGCTCTTAAATATAAGAGAAAAAGGGGGTCTTTAAACGTGTGCGAATACAATTTAATCAGTGTGGCTATATAGACCAATATGTACACATTGGACGGTCTACGGTACAGTACCCTATACTTATATATCGCCTTTTGTGGATCCTGCGTTAAGATGCTCCTTGGCAATTCATCAACTGTGATGCTAATTTCAAAATAGGTGTAATCAAAATTCATAAATTACTTTTTTACTAGTGATTATTTCGCGAGGTACAAACTTCTAAAGTTAACAATGTGAGTGTTCCCTCCATCTTTCCAACGCAATTTTTAGGTAATCATCACAAATTTCATTTAAAATAAGTCTAAATTCAAAAACTTAGTTCAGTCGAGTGCCACACAACCACAATTGGGCCACTGTTGGGCCCAATGTCTCCTCAGGGATACACTAGTGCTACCACGCTCAGCAAGAAGCAGGTTGGTGATCTCAGATTTTCTAAAGACGCTGCTGCCCATCACTAGCCTATTAAAATGATAATTCAGTCTTATTATCACATACTGTCGATGAATAGGTACATACAATTATTGATCATTAAACGTAGTCCACATTTTTAAAACGTTGCGTGCCCGACACGCATTTGGCTTCTTTATTTCAAAATTCTATATGAGTAATTTATTTCTAATACGAGATTTAATTTAAAAACCAAGTCATTGAATGTCTTTAATTTTCTATTTATAATTTTTAATGCCGAATTATTTTTATTAGCAACGTCAGCGCATGAGATGGTAACTATTAACTCTATTGTCGTCTTTTACCCCCACAACTGGGGTACCCCACTCATTTGGAGAGAGTATGGACCACTATGCAGGCTCATGGATTTGTGTCAGAATGGACCGCGAAGCCGCGCTCTATAGACCACAGACGTTCCCTAACAACGGTCTTCAATTTAAAATACTACTCCTGCTATTGTATAAGCCAAAATGATAAGTGCCATACAAAAAACAACAGCTAACTCTCGCCCGTAGTTTAAATAACCAACTTCATATATTATGTTATATATTATTAATATCTCGTATCGCTGTCCCTTCTATCAGTTTTTTTATGAAATTGTAAAGCCGCTTCTTGAGCTAAAAAAATCTTTATTAGCCAACATCTGCTCGCCGATAGTCGTGACGTGATGGGACCACAGGAATATTCTGATTCTCTGGAAATTAGAAATTGACGAAACTATCCAAACAAAACGATACAAGCCTATAATTATTTGAACGTTTGTTTTATAACCACCCAGGTAACGAATCTTGTCCGCAACCGCAGACGAGTGAACATTTGGCCGCCATCGAAATTATGAAACTAAAACACATACTGATACTGCAGAACAAGATAGATCTGGTAAAAGAAGGCCAAGCTAAGGAGCAGTACGAGCAAATCGCCAAATTCGTACAGGGCACCGTGGCGGAGGGAGCGCCGATAATCCCTATATCGGCTCAACTGAAGTATAACATCGAGGTAATATTCTTTATCTAGTCATACACCGGAAATCGAAATCAAAAACCGTTTGGAAAGACATACATTTCATCCAAATGAACTTTAAATATTTACTACCAAGTTAAAGGTATTGACGACCGATTGGTGTAGTGGACAGTGAACGGTTGTGAGTTCGAATCCCGCGAGAGGTAAACGTTTGTGTGATGAACACGAACATTTATTCCCGAGTCATGGATGTTATATAAATATTTATATATGTTTATCCGTTATCTAGTATCCATAGTACAAGCTTTGCTTAGTTTGGAACTAGATGATTGGGTAAGTGTCCGAAATATTTATTATTATTATTACTTACCAATTCTTTATAATGCATGAACCAAGTATTGAAAAACGAAGTGACAACACTCATGCACATACCGGGGTTAAAAAAAATCCGATTTTATGTTATACAAGGTTATCTATCGTATACCTGAAACCTGCAAGCGGAAACATAACAATAACTGAATTCGAAACAATCCTTTGTTTTATTTTATTTTTTTCTAGCCATAGCCAATATATTATGATCTAATTGGGGTGTATCGACTTTTTGGTATACAAAATATAACCTTGTGTACACTGCTAATTTATTGGTTTATCAATGGGTACTATTTTTACGCATTATAAAAATTATCCTCAAACAAGATTAATTAATAATATATTTATTTCTCTACTCTAGTGTGTTCTACTTTACTTCTTCAAAAAGTAATTAGTAGCGCGCAGAAGTTTTGCCGAGATCGCGTATAGTCGCTCGCGCTCGAATGAATTTGCACAAGAGAGTTCTTTCTGTATTGTGGCGTAGATAAGGCGCGTGAGTGCGTTACCGTGTTACGGTATAGTAGTGAACTCAAAATTATTTCTTCCTTCCTTTACTACGTGAATAAAATATTAACAAACAAAATACACTTTCACATTATACTAGTGCATATTAGTATTGACTGTTATATAACGTACGACGAAGCAAATTATAAGGCTAGACTACAACACAAATTCCTTAAACCGAACATATTTACAGGTCCTGTGCGAATACATAACAAAGAAGATCCCAGTTCCCCTCCGCGACTTCACGTCACCGCCGAGGATGATCGTCATACGATCCTTCGACGTTAATAAGCCGGGCTGCGAAGTGGATGACTTGAGAGGCGGAGTCGCTGGCGGCTCAATTCTGCAAGGAGTGCTTACTGTTGGGATGGAAATAGAGGTAATGCTCAACACTACTATTGTGATCACCAGCCTCCATTTAGTACATGACATCCACTGCTAAACATAAGCCTTCCCCATTGATTTTCAGAGTGACTGAATGAGTTCATTTTGTTGGTGTTCGTCCCAATGTGCATTGTCCACTCTTGTACTTTCTAGCCTCAACGACATCAGTCCTCGCGCCTGGTGCCCTTTTATGATTAACTGGATACGCGTTTGACTACAATCTCACCTGATGGAAAGTGATTATGTGCTCGAAGATAAAGCACGCGATCCCAATAAATGCCTACTCACTCTGCTTTTGAAGATCCTAAGTTTGTAGGATTCAGGAAAGACTGACGCTGGAAGGGAGTTCCGTGCTTTGCCTGTTCGTATTATGAATGAAGAGTCGAACTTCTTAGTGCAAATGTTCAGTATATTAAGTATATACGGGTGGAATTCCTCCCCACGCCTAGTAGTCCGAAGATGGAACCGATGAAGATGGATGTCTACTGCCATTTCAACTTTTCCGGTGCATGGCTATGTCGGTGACTTGCGTTCTTCTAGAGGTACGAATCTCTTCATTCTTCATTCGATCTCGTAGTGAAACACTGAGCATCGCCTCCTTGAACTTTCTTATGATGCCCATAGTTAGAGATTACATTTCAGTGCCATCAGTCATCACTGGCAACACACATTGTTTACAGACTTTAGTCTTTAAACACTGGGATGCTTTGAACGAAAATACGTTGTGCAGGTTCTCAAGCGTTGACCAGCCGAATTGGATTCAACGATTGGCTTCTTTCTCGAAGGTGGACTTATCTAATAATTAATGTTATGATTTGTAAACATTTCGATGTTTGTTTGTCCTGTACTAACCCTAAGCGTTTATATTATCCAGGTGCGGCCAGGGCTCGTGAGCAAGGATTCCGACGGCAAGCTGACCTGCCGGCCGATATTCTCCCGCATCGTCTCCCTGTTCGCCGAGCAGAACGAACTACAATACGCAGTCCCCGGTGGACTGATCGGCGTGGGAACCAAGATCGAACCCACTTTATGCCGCGCCGATCGCCTGGTTGGACAAGTAAGCCAGTCGCAATCGCTAATTAACTATGGCTTAGATGAGATTGATGGAATTTGGAAAATTATCAAAATAGGCAATCTAACTCCATCTTTTCTTAACCTTTTCTTTGTTTTATATTATAACATTCTGCCCGCGCCATTTATTGCAAATAGGCAAAATATATAAGATAATTGAATACATAAACGAAGGCAGCCGGAACAGTTATTGAAGTGCTGCCACTTGACAATTTAACCTGCGCCATGCTGACTTTCCCGGCGGAGCCTTAACCTCATCCTGCACCCTGCTCAGAAGCCAATTCATGGGCGTAAGTTGTCGTTCTTTATCAACCAAATCGGCAATGACAATTTGCCTAGAATTTTGGCATCTGTTGATTGAATTTCTGGAATCATCTAGTTTTCATTGTCGTACGGCGAACGAACAAAAACTACATGGGTGTAATCGTGTTAATATCGGAAAAAGAACCAATTGCCCCTAGTTCGGTACACCTTCGACGTTGCACAAAACTGTGTAAAACTCCCCGAAGGTAAGAAGAGGTTTGCCAAGGATTCGCTTTGAGTCGTGTTTACAGGATCGTACTGATGTTCCCCTGAAACCTCCCGTATGTGCAGAATATATGGGTTGGAACGTATCACTAATGCCCCATTCGCAAAAACGTGATATATTAGGTCCAATATATTCGACACATGCGGGAGGGGTCTCTGAGAAGCAACAGCACGATATCTTTTTGGTTTACCCTTCTGAGCAACGAATCGTAACATTTCAAGGCTAGTAAAGAGATTTGAGCAGTCAATTCAGTAACCAAACCCCGACCTTTACAATTACGAATAGGGAATGGACCGGGGCATAGCATAGTCTACTCCAGCTTTAACGTATATAACAGGCATGGGATGGTGAACTTTGATTCTATTGTATTGGTGGCTTGAACTTGCTAATATTTATAAATTTTTAGTAACTGATAAATATAACTTCTAGGGCGTCGGTGGCTCACGTGGTTAAGAGGCGGTCTCCCAATTTCGGAGGTCCGGGTTCGAATCCCAAGGAGGCCATTTACCAATGAGTTTTTAAATTTAATTACTTATATGCATTTATCGGACTGCTCTTAAACGGGAAGGAAACATCGTGAGGAAACCTGCATGCCTGAGAAATAAAAATTCTATAGCACGTGAAGTTCCGAACCCGCATTGGGCCAGCGTGGTGGACTACGGCCCATACTAATAAATAATAAATATCCTTGGACATACACACAGCGCCATCTAGTTCCACTTTAAGCAACTATAGGCTTGTGTTGTGGATACCAGATGGTTGATATACTACATAAATACATTTTTTTTTTTGTAAATAAATACTTATTATAAATACTCCCTCATATACGAGAGAAAGCCTATACCCCTGCAGTGGGATGTTTACGGGCTGATGATGATGATTAATCTAATTTTATTGCCTTTAATTCTCAGGTTCTGGGCGCAGTCGGTGCTCTCCCCGGAATATTCGTAAAGCTTGAAGTGTCATACTACTTGCTCAAGCGTCTCCTTGGAGTGCGTACCGAGGGAGACAAGAAAGCCGCAAAAGTGCAAAAGCTGACTAGAAACGAGGTTTGTTAACGTTGAATTTATTAGCTATAATTATTTCTTCCATTTTTAGTCAATGAATCCAATTTGTCGATGCTGCTTTTCGAATTTTCTCTTGCCAATGCCTTGATTTAGTAGTAGCATTGTGTTATTTGAAAAACCAACGATGTACTTGCTGGTTTGTCATTGATTTCATCAACCGCAAATGATAGATATCCAAAATGTCCTAGATTTGTTCACTATGAAAACAGCTAGACGATTAAATGTGCTTTAATTTTTATGATGCCACTGTACACTGCACGTAAGGGAACTCATGCCATCCCATGCTGTGTGGTTTCGGAACGCAAAAAGAATAGAACCAACCTGTTTCTTCCGGTGAGTATCGTAAAAGACGACTATTGCGACTTTCCATCTAAAAACATCTACCTGTAGACTTGCATGTTAACGACACGACACACGTTTTTAATAGACGACCTGTTTGGTGTAGTGGTTAGCAACTCTGGCCACTATACCAAAAGGTTGCGGGTTCGAATCTCGCTAGGGGCATATGTTTGTGTGATGAATACGGACATTTGTACCCGAGTTATGGATGTTTTCATTTATAATAAGTATTTATTTACAAAAAAAAAAATATTTATGTAGTATATCAACCATCTGGTATCCACAACACAAGCCTATAGTTGCTTACTGTGGAACTAGATGACGCTGTGTGTATGTCAAAGGATATTTTATTTATTATTATTTAACTGAAAGTGGCTTACCCCCTGTCACGTGTGCATTTCTGTATATTTCGAAAGATGAATCGTTTCAAGCATTAAACTATGTTTGGGATATCTCTGACCACCCCATTTGGAATAAAGGTCGTGACAGTATGTATGTATTCCCATTGCAAGCTCTAGAAAATATGCTTTTTGTTTATACTCATTGTTATAAAATTTTATTAATAGGTGCTGCTGGTTAACATCGGATCTCTTAGCACCGGTGGCAGAGTGATAGCGACTAAAGCCGATTTGGCGAAGATAGCGCTCACCAACCCGGTGTGCACCGAAATTGGAGAGAAAGTGGCTCTAAGTCGAAGAGTTGAGAACCATTGGAGGTAAGATGCGATAAAATATATCTATCATAGATAATATGCGACAGTTACCCCCGTGAATCTATCCTACAAAACCTTACATTTACAATAACGAGTCTGTAATTCTTACAAGAGTCTCTCTCTTAAATTTAAGAGATATGCTTTTGTCGGTGGAGTCCTTTCCACACTTTGTTACATGAGTGCATACCTCGAAACATGGATGCGACATAATTGATTTTTGATTAAAAAAAAATACTTTTAGTACCAATAGATAATTAATTAATAATAGAGAAGTGTGGAAAAGATTCCACCGAGAAGAGCAGAGCTCTTACATTGAAGACAGAGGTATATAATTAAATAGGTATTATGACGTAACCTGAAAAACACTACTTGTTGCTAAATTATGCAAAACTGGAAATGTTTATAGTTATTAGAAAGCTCAACCAAACGACATATTTTGTAACGTAACCTCACTCTGGTTAACAAAATAAACATTTTTATTAGGAGGGATAAGCTCGATTGTTTCACAAAAAATGGTTTGCTCTTGCCAAGAATAAAAGACCGGACCGGACAGTGGGACACGATGGGCTTGTAATATATTGTCGAAGCGTATGACGAAATAAGCATGGATGAGATTGTGAAAGCGTAGAAAGATGTGAAGTCAGGTCAGGCCGTAGAGTATGACAGAGTTTCAGTCGAGATGCTGAAGGCTGGACATTGTATAGTGGCAAGTCAGTTGTACCCCTTTTTAATTTATGCTGGAGAAGCGGCCAAGTCCCATGAGACTGGTGCAAGGCCGTCATCGTTCCGCTTTACAAAGCGAAAGGGTCATAGCAAGACTACAAAAACTACAGAGGAATCAGCTGATTCCTCTGTCGTTTTTGTAGTCGCATACAAATGCGAAAGTGTTAATTGAAAGGGTAACGGCAGAGACGGATGATGGGACTGATGGAGAGAGGAATGGTAAGTATGAATCAGTCTGTTCCTTGCTATGCATAACCGAAAAATTCTTGGCAAAAGACCAAAACGTCTATTGCGCTTACGTGGATTTGAAAAGGCCTATTACAAAGTGATGAGGAATGAATTGTGGTCAGCATTTTCTATGTATGGGGTAGACCACTTTGATATGAGCACTGAAATCACTTTATGAAGATTTCAGTGCTTGTGTTAGGATTAATGGGGCGTATACTAAATGGTTTAACATCGAGAAAGGTGTTAGACAGGGTTGTGTTGCGTCCCCTTGGCTGTTTTATTCATGAACAGTTATCTGCAAGTATTGAAGGAGTACGATTGTGGATTGAGAATGAAGGGATACTCGTCAAATGTCTCCTCTATGGCGATGATCAAGTAATAATCCTTGCGTCGTCACAACACAACTTCTTTCCATGAATGTAATAATCAAACTTCAAAATTTGATTAAGTACTACACACATGCTTCTTTCTTTTCATTTTTATTCTTTCAATAATAGAAAAAAAGAAATTGATTTGTAAATCAAAAAATCAAAATCAAAAATATTTTATTCAATGTAGGATACAAAAATATCACTTATTGAAAGTCAACATGCTATTTTTCTTTTTTTAACTACATCGCTTCACAAGGTGTTATGGTTAGGGAGAAGAAGCGACAAGAAACTCCGCTTTGTATTTATTTATCTAAAATGTTACATAGATATACTTACAGGTGTCACAAAAACCATTCTTTTTATCTTCATGATAAAAGTTGACAAATTGCTAGTGTAATCATCTTTGTTAGGAACTGTGGTTTTGGGATATTAAGGTGGCTATTACAAAATGAGCGCTCATCTTGGCACAGCCACCATAATACTCATCTATGCAGCCACCAAAACCCCCATATATCCTTTAAATAAGACAATGACAGATTCTGCTCTCTTGTGATATAATCAGACAAATTGATGGTTTCATCGGATTTTCGCTAGCAAGCGAACCTCTTGGTTCTAAACGGCGGCGGACGGACAAATTCTGATATTTTATTACAAATTTTCAATAGAGATAACTCCACCTCCTAACTGATACCTATAAGAGAGCACATTTTGACGAACAAGATAACTCGACGGTAGCAGTAAAAGGGTTGAACTACAAAATCAAGACAAAATATACATTATGTAACATATCCGTAACCGGATTGCTAGTATTTTAATAGTACATTACGATATAAGTGCGTTATGGTGTTTAACCAATATACGCACATATATCGTACGACGTTTTCAAAATACTTGCGAGAAAACAGAATAAAAAATCACGCGGCGCGCTGCCTACTGGCTGGTGCCGGCGGCCGCTGGTGATCAGCGATATTTTATTCACCCGGCTGATTGTGTTACCACATAGTATATAACTTCACTATTTGCGTTTATAACCCACGCGTGTTTTATGAGTTGCTTGATATATCTAAAATCGGTGAAATTAGATCCACTTTACGAGCAAATATGTTGAAAAGATATTTAAAATGTTACTTGCTAGATCTAATTACATGTATGAATTGTTACAGGTTAATCGGTTGGGGACAGATTCAAGGTGGTGAAACAATTGAACCTGCAAATAATTAATATTGTATTATATATATAAATTATGTTTTATATTGTACTCTGTCTATATTTAATAAAGCTACTGTAATTATTAGTGGTGTTATTATTTATATCCCATGGCATGGAAAAGAAAAAGAAAATTGGATCTGAGTAAATAATTTATTTGATTTTGTTCATTTACAATTGAGATGGTGAGATTTCTAGGCCATGTATATGAAAGTGTTGATGTCGTCGTCGTCCCGCCGCATGTATTTGTGTTCGATAAGCCACTCCAACTGTTCCTTTATCATCTTTTTGGATGGCAAAAACATATTCTTCAATATTTCAACAAGTTCACTCTGTAACAAAGTTTTTTAGTTTCAATTTAACTTTTTAGATGAGTTATAGCGGCCTTTGTGCAGCAGTGGACGTCTTCGACTGACATGATGATGATGAAGATGAGTTATCAATCATAGCTTTATTCATATAAACCTTTCGGTAGACATTTTATAAATACTCGTATATCAAAATCTGTTGCGTTTTATACTATTTAGAGATAACAAACAGAGAAGTGGTTAGTTTAAACAGCAATGTTGATTGTTGCGTTCCGATTGTCAGAGATAAGTTAACCAGTCCCCCAAATAAGATGGGGTTTCCGGGTCAGTAGCTTCCACCTTCGGCCTCATCTTCACTTAACATCAGCTGTGATTGAGATCAAGTGCTAACATGTTGTACATGAAAAAAAAAAACTTATAAGAAGATTGCAAATTATACAGGCTAGGATCGAAAAGTGAATACACACGATATCGCTGTAACTTTCGCTACTAGATAGTCGAGCACAAAAAGTCCTCTATTCCCACCTGTTCTGTTGATTAGTTCTGCCGGCAGAACGTTGTTAGTTTTTCTTAAGTATTTTCTTGTTTTTCATGCTTTATTTTATTATCATCATCAAAAATAATATGCATAATATTTACTGTTGTCAAGCAAAATTGAAAATTTTTAAACGTGTTTGTTTCCGAGTTCAGTACTAAAATAACTATAAATTTGTTAACTATAGGCTAAGTTATCATCACGGCGGAAATAAATCTACGCGTGAATTTGTTGTCCATTTTGGTTGCAAGTCAATTGCTTCATTTCAATGATTCATTGGCAAGTCAATATTTTCCATTTCAAGAATATTTGCCTCTAGGCGTCATACCTAACAATAAAACTTCTATTGTGACTGGTGATGTGTTCCGGGACGTGAGAATAAACCAAAAATCGAAGAAAGTATATATAACGGTAAATTTGCTGCTCTTTGCTAAAAAATCTAAACAAAAACTTTGCGTTTATACCTACCTACTAAATTATGTTGGACATCTAGTATTTCTAAACCTTGTGTAATATCCTTAAGAGCCTTAAAAAACAATAAAAATTTGTAATTACTATGAAGGAGAATTTGTGGCGCAATATTTCCTAATTTCACAAAAAGAGATTATTGAGTTTGTTGCTACACAAAAAGTAGTTCCCACTTTCACAATTATTTTAGAACATTTACAGTACCTACCTACCCCAAGTTCACTTTCAAAGATTTTCAACAAAGTGACCCGAGTTATGATGTGGCATGCACATAATCAAGTTAAAAAGTATTCAGTATGTAATGGATAATATTGACTTTTTGATGAAATTGACAACACAGCTTTCGAATTGTTATAATCACACCAGAAGCACATAACTTGACTAACATCAAAAGGCGTAAAGTTCTCAATGTACTAATAACCAATGGTGAACCTATGTCAAATTTATGATTATTCAGATTCCAAAACCCTCTGACAACTTCGAAATGCATATGTGAATCTGTAATTTTCGCGCACGCATTCAAAAGTGACTCAACAAATGCACCCCTGGACCCTGGAAATCGGTTTATAGTGTTTGAATATCTTTGCTCTCACTTACAGAAATAAATACATAGATAAAACACAAATATTGTGTGTATAAACTTATCGTTTCCACCTTTTGGAATTTACCTGAAGAGCGGTATTAGAGATGCGTTTCCTCATTTTTAGTATTTTTATAATAGCTTCTTGCGTTCTCAGGATTCTGAGTTGAACAATAGAGTGATTATCCTCCATTTGAGACCGCTCAGTACTTAGCTGAAGTCTCCCAATTAAATTTATTTTACCCCTGCGTTGTGGTTTGCCATTCTTGACAAGTGCAAACTCTTGATTCACCCAGAAAGTTGTGTTCTCTGAAAAATCTTTTGGATTTTGCACAAGTGGCTCATAAGATAATAATTGTCTTTTAAGTTTGGGGAAAGCAACTAAGGACCATAAAGTCCTTCGTAGTTCTGGATCTGGGAGCTCTGTGGCTAATCTTAAGTTCTCATAACTTATCTTTTCCATGGGCCTTTGATTCCAAGCAAATAGTACTGCCATTTGAAATGTAGTGACATCTAAGTCGAATCTTCCAACAGCATTAGCAAATGTTATTGTACCATTACTCATATGGTGATACCATTGCAATTTTCGGCCTGAATGTTTTTTTTTATAAAACTCTTCAACCTCTGGAATGTAGTCCTCTAGCTCCAAAGGAAGACTGACAGTTACTCTCTCTGATCCCCGAGCCCATGCCCCTGCATTAAGTATTTTTATATTAATGGCGTCATGACGTGTGGTCTCTGCTCTGAACTGTGTATTAAGATCTTCACTCACTTTAATATCTTGGAACATGCGAGCCAGTTTGTTGACATAATCAGCAGGCATGCCAACCTCACGAAGCCATTCTACCATGTCCTCTTCCTTTTCAGAATCTGCACTAGAGTCTAATATCAACCTTCGAGTTAAATGTGCCTTATGGTAACGCATAAAAACATCTTTGTTTTCAATATATTTTAAAACTAGCAACACATCTCTTAGTCTGTATTCTATTTGTTCACTAGTCAAACGCTTGCTCAGTGGAGTCTTTCTTAACAACATATCACAGTAGTTAGCAAGAAGTTCAGGACATTTACTTTCTGGAGCTGTGCCCTTACTACCACGCAGTAGTGCAGATGATGGTAACTCCAGTTTAAACACTGTTGTATCATTCACAACACACTTGTATGCCTTATCCCTGGCTGTCAAAAATCTGGGATCATCAATGAAAGCATCCTTTACTAAAGAACTGAATCTTTTAAAAAGTTCTAATAACCTTTCCACATATTTTTCAGAATCTGAAGTTATTATATCGGCAGAAGCCACCATATCTCCTAAACCGGCTGACACAATATGTGCTTCCAAATCCCTCAGTATTAGTGTAACACCATCAGGAACTCTGTCCAAAAGACGAAACATTAGCTGCAGTTTATCTGTTTCCCCAGCTTTAATTAGTGGAGCACTTTCAGCTAACAATGTGGGCAGATGTTCCCCAATGAGGACTTTCTCACAACACTGTGTAAGAGCTGTCACACTACCACTACCAGGTTCCAGATATCTATGTGCTCGAGCTTCCTCCTCCTTCAGACGCTGATCAGCATATAGCATATAAGACTGGACTCCATTAGTCAATAAATGTTCATTTGCTTTTAATTTGTAGAACTCCTCAGTAGCTTGCATGTATGCTGCCTCGAAATTTTCTCTATAAATTTGTAGCTTATCAATTGAGTTTGAACATAAATTAACTGCAACAAAATGAGAATATTAGGAAAAGAGATCATTTATAATGAAGATCACATGCACAGTATAAAATTATATATAAAATTTGTGGGTAATACTAACCATATGATTCTCTAACTCCAATAACAAGTTGTGAGTCAAATGATTCACCATTACGCTCTGCCTGTACCAGCTTCATAGCAGAGTCTTGCAATCTCTGCTTGATGTCCATAAATATGCTCTGATTCCATGAATCCAACATCAATTTCCGCACCAAACTGTCATCATTATTGTTGTTATTGTTCTTTTTCTGAGAATTTGATGGATTAGTGGTTGTCACTTTGCTCATATTATTTATAGAATTCTCAAGTTGTCGAAATGGTGTTGGCAGATAATTGCACTGGGTGAAGAACTTGCCCCATTCTGCTATGTAAGCCTTTAAAAGCGCCTGGTCTTCCCGTTGAGCTAAGACGCGAGCTTGCGCTTGTTTGATGTACATCATTATGTCTTGCTGTAGAGCATCTCTCAATTTGTAAGGCCCTCTCTCATCCCACAGACATACAGAGTGCACTGCTCCGAAAAGATCTTGCCATTCAGGTTGAGTTACCGGCTCTTGCTTCAATAACTTCAGCACTATGGGACGCATAGAAGGCCATTTGTCCTCAAAAGTGACTTGCCCTTTATCCTGAAAGAAAAATATATGTTTACTATGCATGACACTCATCGATCAATAGCTTATTTCTCGAGGTATAAATTAAACTCACCTTTAACATGACTGACGATACGATTACAATTTACAACTAATTCGCTTGCAATGCAATGCAATAGAAGTACCTATGTACACAATCAAAGATAATGATATTATTATTTGGTGGATATTTTATAACCTGAATACAAGATTCTGCACCATGGAATTTATTTCTGTGACAAATAAACTCTGCTGCGTTAATATAAGAGTTCAATTCCTTAGATCATCCAGCTAAATGAAAAAAAGAGCCTAACGAGAAACATCTTCTTGGGTATGCGTCCTTGTCTAATATGTTGTCACAAAGAAGTCATGTGGGGCCCATATATTTGTAATTTCTACCAGTAGATTCCTTTAGGGTTTTTTGGCGGGATCTCGGAACGATCTCGGCGAGTGAAGTTGCATTTTTCCTTACCGACTCATAGTCACACCAAGTTATCACACCAGTGTTACAAACAGGATTCTTTTTCTTAGTCACACTACTAATTTTTCCACACCATTTATACTAAAATTGCTAGTGCTGTACCTGTTGAAAATTTAGGTTTAACAGGAACAAACTAATATATAATAATGTCAACCTAACACGAAGGGTATGGCGGAAGCGAGCCGGGCGAGCAGAGCCCTTACCCTTCGAACCTACCCTATCCATGACGGGGTGCCAAAAACTCCCGTGCTCGCTTCGCTCGCACTCGTCCGGCTCGCTTGCGCCAGTTAAATATAGATGACATCCCAGATGACATTCCATTTTACAGGACAGGACAGGCTAGGACAGCACTAGTTAGGGAATAAATACAATAAATGGTGTGGAAAAATTAGTAGTGTGACTAACAAGAAAAAGAATCTTGTTTGTAACACTGGTGTGATAACTTGGTGTGACTATGAGTCGGTAACTGCATTTTTCTTTATAATTCTTATAATTTGTGCATTCTAACTTTTGAAGCTTAATAATGGTAGAATGTGCAGCAAACTTTAGTGTAGGTGTACAGGTGAAAGGAAGTGTAAATTAAAGTGCGTAACGGAGCTTTCGGGTTCCCACAAGATGCCGCCAAAATCTTTTGTAAAGCATTCTGCCACTTTACTGAAGAATGACTTGACCGTGACTAGACTCTGTATACGCCAAGTATACGACGAATTACTTGTTTTGACTAAGACTGACTTATAAACTGAAGAAATAAGAGAAATAAAATTTTTCATTTGAAACTGGCAGTAATGTCCCTCGACAGTGAGGTTGACTGGTTGCCATCTTCAAAAATAAGAGGAAGAAGATTCCTTTTAGTGCTTGATTGCTAATTCTTATTTCGGTATTGATATTTTAAGTGACGCTTCCAATAAAAAATGATTGAGAGTCTGAAAGAAGAAGATGGGCCCTACAGGCGAACGCTTTAGCTTATGAACGCTAGATATCACGTCAACCAGCCAAAATATGATAATTTTAACAATATTAAAGTACAGTGACTGTAAAAAAACAATGTAACACTCAAACAATGAACAAAACCTGTCACTCTGAATAAATCATTATACAGGGTGTAATCCTTAAGTGTGCACAGGCGATTATTCCGTAACTATTATAGATATCAAAAAACTTTAAACTGATATCGAAAGTACTTTACGTTATGAGTAAATTGACATTAATAACTTTTTAAAAATAAAACGAGAAATATCCAAAAAAAATTACATTAAACACTCCCATACATTTTATTTCTTATAAAGCAGAGTTATAAAGTCCAAAATTTTGTTGGTTTTAGTTTAATTTTGAACCGATTCTAATGAAATTTTCCCCGCGAACGAGGTCGCGGGCGGAAAGCTAGTTAGGTAGGTACCTATATATAAATTGAAAGTTTAGAAAACGAGCGATTAGCATAATACGACTGAAGCGATTTTGATAAAACATGTGTAAGGACCACCGCTAGAAAACCTGCTTTTAATAAAAAACCACATTCATATTGGTTCACCCGTTTATGAGCCATGGTGCCACCTTCAATTTTGGTAAATAAACATCTTATCTATCTATGTGTATAAACAAGTTGGCTGATACGGGATTCGAAAGAGGATAAAGACGTGTTCCATGTCCGACTCTACCACTGTCCGCGCGCTGACTGACGCTTGTTTGACGAAATGCCATTACACGTTCAGTCAAATATGAATAATGGTTGCGCGACTCAAAAATCAAAATATCAATATTTCGTCAATCACCGTCCCGCAAACGTCATTCACCGCATTACACGATAGGTTATCCGTCATTCCCTCGAGCCCTCCGTCGCAGTCGGACCGGAATCCCTCCGACGACTGCGAGGTCACGGAGGCTGGGACCGGGCCGTTCGGCGGCTGGCCTCCCGAAACACCGCGCCGCCGGGACCCGACGGAGTTGCGGATAAGGCGCTGGTGTTGGCACTGGCTATCCTGGGGAACCGCATGAGGCAGCTATTCACTAGCTGCCTCCGTGAAGGGGTGTTCCCCCTCGGTTGGAAAGAAGAGAGACTGGTGCTCCTGAAGAAGGAGGGAAGGACCGCAGACAATCCCTCTGCCTCGTAACTCTTCGAGAGAGTTATCTCCGCTCGTATCTGCGGGTACCTGTCGCGAGTGGGTCCCGATTTATCGGACCGCTAGTTCGGATTCCGACAGGATCGATCGACGGTTGACGCCATCAACCTCGTTCGTTCCCTGTTTCAATTGTCAACGCCTTCGGTACCTTCCCCTGGAAGGCGATCATCAGTGTATCACCTGCGGGCCGTGATCGGGGCCTATCTGCGCGACAGGACCGTGAGGTTCGTCGGGCGGAACGGGGTAGAAACACGGAGGGATGTCTTTTGCGAGGTTCCTCAGGTGTCCGTTTTAGGGCCCTTGTTGTGGAACCTCGCATACGATACGGTCCTTCGCATCAGTCTCCCCCTCGGCTTGTCTGTCGTCGGCATTGTCAACGCCTTCGGTACCCTCCCCTTGAAGGGGATCATCAGTATATCACGAGGTGCCTATCTACCTGCGGGCCGTGATCGGGGCCTATCTGCGCGACAGCCCCCTCGGCTTGTCTGTCGTCCTATGCAGACGACACACTGGTGTTGGCCGGGGCGATCGACTTTCGAGGAGGTGCTTCGGCTCACTGAACTTGGCGTGGCATGTGTAGTCGGGAAGATTCGCGGGTTGGGCCTGGAGGTAGCGTGTCACAAGACTGAGGCGCTATGGGATGTCCAGGTGGGGCAGTGCATCAAATACCTAGGCTTCACCCTGGACAGCCGATAATGCGTTCCCAGGTCTTCTCCACTGCCGAGGAAGGTCGCGGCGGGGTTTTAGTGGGTATCCGCCGTCGCCCAGGCGAGCGGTAGGCGTAATGCGTTACCCGCGTCAAAAAAAAATGTTAGCCGTCATTCACAACCACTGTATTTTTACTCTTTGTTCACAACCATGTTTATTATCTGAGTAATCTGTGCATGTTTGTGGTAAAACTGACAACAAAACGCGTCGTCTTTCCGTATATAAAAAGTTCTCTGTGGTGTCGTAATTTAAATGGTTGATTGAATACTTCATTTTCATTAGCAAGCAAGAGCAATCAATGATTTTTTAAGTGATGTAGTTTGTTTCCTAGATCGCCGAGCATCTGTCACACAAACGACTTCGTCACTTTTTGAAAGTTCAGACAACTGTGATAATAAATCTCCTTGCTTTCTCAAAACAAACAATATGACGTTTCGTCTTTAAAAAGTTAAAAAAGGTTTCCTGTTGTTTTCCATTATTATATCCGGCATTTTTTATTTGCTTTTTGTTTTGTCGTGAGAATTGAAGTGAAATTTTTAACATTCTAATAATTATGGCCTCGTTTGGAGAAATTGTGGAACCGGTCAGCAGAGCAGCGTGGGAGGACTGGGATGAGGCTGTCCCAGAACAAAACACAGCAATGTAAATATTCTAATTGACTTTTTGGCGATAACGGGATACCAAAACACCTATTTCACTATTTTGTCAGCATGTGGGGTTGATAGGTTTTGTATTGTAACAAAGAAAAGTATTAAAATTTAACTTCAAAGTAATTGTGTTGCGTTTTTTGGCATTATTTATTACATAACATATTTGCTGCATCAAGTGCCTCTTTACAGATTGCACTGGAAGAAAGAATTGGAATGTCCAGAAGAAATTGAAACCTTTTTGATATTCGAGGGAAAATACTTAACAGACTCTATCAAGGCACAAACTGAACTGCATAATTTGGAATTAATGAATTCAATTCCAGAACTAAACTTGCAAATATTCCAGTCGAAAAATTCGAACAAATATATTTGTACAGTCAAAGATTACAATTTAATATTGACCAGTGAAATTGTAGAATTGTTGAGACCTTACTTAATTGTGAGCAACAATGTCATAGCAATACAGACAAAACCACTACATGAGTATCAAGCAACTGAGGCGTCCACTCAAGATTGTGTAATCAGAACGGTCACTACCACTGAATCCCTACCAAAAGCTTTAGACATTGCTTTTCCAAAATTGGAGCAACCCAATATTGTAGCTGGTGTTTCAGCAGGAGGTAGATAAGTCTCATTTACTTTGATATTTATTCACAATGCTAAGGTCACTCTATTGTACTGCCTCCATAGCTTAATACTACCAATATTATAAAAATGCGAGTTCCATGTTTAGTACAGCAGGCCAGTTATAATAATATGTACATTGTACAGATAGATTGTCATAGAAAAGCAGTGGGAACTTCAATAGCCATGTTGTTTACAAAACTTTTTACCATGCAATCAGTCCTTTTATTACCTACTTTAAACAGTTTTTCTTTGTTTCTGTAGATGTGTCCAAAACATTACAGTGTTCTCATAATTTACAATTATTCCTATACATTTTTGTCACTCTTGTCACTTTATCCATTTGTACCAATGATGATAACTTTCAAGATACTGTTCTGACATTATTGCACTATCTTTACATAATAGTTTTTTTGCTCTTACCCATAGTTGTATACCGTAATTCCATGCTAGTTTTTTCCTTTAAAACCAACTATCATGTACAGTGAGGAAGGTTGGATGGGAGGACACTCATCACTTCATATCTATCTATGTTCTTCATTAAGGTGGATGTTAAGGTTTACTTACAATTGTTTGGACACCCTTTGTGCGTTAGCGTCACTTGTCAGTGCTGCCATACCATCAGCAAAGGTGAGGTAGAAAATAAGTCCCAACTTTCTCAAGACTTAACGTTATAGGACACCTGCTCGTATATCATACAGTGAGAAGTAAGTATCATTTAAGTTAACCTAAAATATTCTACATTCAAGATAAGGTATGTGTTGTGTGGCAGAGCTATCTTAATTTTAATTTAAAACGCTTGCTGTATCCAAGAAAGCAGCTGAACAAACTCTTATGTTTTGCATGAACCTCCTCTGTCATAGAATATTTATTTCGGAAACCAAATTCGTGGCTAGGAATTAGGTTTTCCTTTGACAGTACCGCATTGAAACTGTGGATTTCCAGTTTTCGGACCCATAATAATTTGGGCAACTTTCCTTCTCCTTACACCATAGTGTGAACTTTTCATAATAATGTTAAATAATGTAATAAGAATACATCAGTTTTACGTGGCAGATTTTGAAAGAGTTCTGCGTGATGTGAGTGTGATGTTCTAGTTTTTTAAGCCTATTATTGCCCAATTCAAATTGATTTGTGTTGTTTGTGACTTGTAATGGCATAGAGCTCGGTATTGGTATGTATGACCGGCAGAGATACCTCCTGATATGATCTTGCTGATGGCTTGGGCGAGTGATCCTGGTGTGATGAATAGCCTGGTAAGTACCCACACTAGTAATTGCCAAAGGATGTAGGCATCCATCTTCTCTGCGTCCATGCATGAAGTGTACAGAGGAATGTCGTAACACCTAGGGTAAGTATCAGTGACAACCCCTGTCCTCTTGTGGGCAAGTCTATGTGGCATGACAAAAGCTGGGTGGGAGACAAAACTCGAAGGGGTCCATCTCATCTATCTTCTCTCAAAGTTCAGCCATCACTCGTCATTCATACATATCACATAATTTAATCCGTTCCTTTACGTGCCTGTGTAAAACATGGAGGCGAGCTCTGTTAGCCTCGCTCGGAAACCTGTCGTAGGCACGGGTGGCGGTGTTCTTTGCCCTGAGCAGCTCCCAAGCGTTATCTGGCACGTTCCTGCGATGATCAGGCATCGCAGGGACTCGCTTCGAACACTCGTTGATGACGCTCTGGGTGTGACTAATCAGTGCATCGATCGTCGACACCGCGTGCTCAGCAGTGGTGATACCGCCGGGGATAAGTTATCGACGAGGCCGCCGCTGGAGGATTTGAGAGATCTCAACTTGCCTCCACTCGACCACGGTCAGTGCGGGCGGAGTCGGTGGGCGGCCCAAGTTAGGACAGGACGGGGCGGTGATCAGAGCTGAGCTCGATGATCACCCGTTTTGCCAACCTGAGGTTGACGTCCTTTAAAGAGGACAATGTCGAGTAAGTCGGGCGCGTGCTCGACATTGTACGGAAAGTGGATGTGAGCCATTGAGCCGATGATGTCGAAATTGAAACTACTGTTGGTTACCTCTGCGCTCCGGTATATACCGTTGAGTTTTTTACCCTAAGGAAAAAAAAGGGGATATTAGGTAAGTGAAATAGAAATTATTGGCATAGGCAGTTTAATTTTTTTATTTCAAAAACGCATGCACCGGCTGGAGCTTGATGTGCGTGCGACTAGCGTGATTCTTAAGGGTAGGGTTCCTATTCCTATCATGCGAAATTTATTTGGAACTCATATTTTCTCCAAGTTTTCTTTTATTTAATTTTATGATGTAATTATGTGGAATAGGCTACACCGTCAAATTAATGAAATGACACGATATTCTATGATAGTTTTGAAAAAAAAATTATACTAGGGTACCTATGCCAATATCTTCTATTCACTTACCCAATATGCCCTTTTTTTTCCTTAGGGAGCAAAAATGTCTGTTGTAGTTCCAGTGTCAAGACACGAGCAATTCGACTCAAAAAGTACCTATTTACTCATTTCAATCAAGTTTTCACTTTTCTTTGGCTGGAACCCCATCAATAATAATGATGTATCTACGAGAAAATCGGTTATGTTGATTGCGAGAACATTAAAACATTCGGCACCGTGTTCATAGAAAATTTCGAATAGCAAGAACTGTGAAAATAACCCTTACACTGAAACACCTATTAAAATGTAGTATAAACTTCTCGTAGATTGTTGTCATTGGTGTAGAATGCCACTAAAGAAAGAAGAACACTTATCGTTATTGTATTTGTTGAGATTATTAATTGGTTAAAACTGGAAATTGTATGATTTATTTATTCAGCTTTTCACGTGGATTAGGGGACCCGTATTTATGCTCGTCAGTGTATATTGCATTCAACTTTTTTGATCAAATTATCTAGCGTCGAATAAGACCGTCGGTGGTTCAGTGGTTAAGATGCGGTCTCCCAATTTTGGAGGTCCGGGTTCGATTCCCAGGCAGGCTTTGTACCAATGAGATTTTAAATTTAATTACTTATGTGCATTTATCCGATTGCTCTTAAACGGTGAAGGAAAACATCATGAGGAAACCTGCATGCTTGAGAAATAAAAATTCGAAGGCATGTTAAGTCCCCAACCCGCATTGGGCCAGCGTGGTGGACTATGGCCCATACTCCCTCATTATAAGACTAAAGGCCTATATCCATGCATGATGTTTACGGGCTGAGATGATGATCAAATTATTGTTAAGGTTGTTACTTCAAAATCTTTGCTTTTAAAATCAAATATTTTTTTACAGTTGTATGTCTGAGGGAGCATTTGCACCGTTCTGGATTAGCTGTAGTTTGCTATATGGAACATCCAGAGGAATATCAAGTAGATGAAATGGAGAAACTTCTGGCTAAACTAAACATTGGCCAGAAATCTGCTTCAAGACCTAGCACCGTCTTGAACTCAAACCTTTATTTGTAAAATGCCAAAAATGAAATGTAAATTTCTTATTTGTTATATTTTGATAATAAAACAGATAATTTAAAAAAAAATATTGAACAATATTTATTACACATACAACACAAAGTAGGTACACTGATTTAAAAATTATGAAACCTTCATGAAAAGCGCTAATGCTTTATTCTGGCTTGGCTGACACGGTGGATTTGAATTCTAACTAGAGAAGTAATTAATCCTGGAGATCTTTGGGGGAGACCTTTGTCCAGCAATGAACATCTTTCGGTTAATTAGTGGAATTAGTTTAATTAAATAATTAGTTCGTGCGCCGTAATACCGAATTATTTAGACATGGCCACCTCATTAATTTGTACGCCGTAATCACCTCTATCTCGGGAACTAACAAGCTCCTGTATTCCAAATGGTTCGGCTCGGAGAGTTTAAAATTTCGAATTTGGTCACGTCGCATTCAAAATTTGAAATTTTCCTGATACCGAACCGAATACTTACTATTGAACAAACAGGTCAAGATTCAGACGTAGAACTTTATTGTTATTGAAAACGTTGGCCAAAGAGCAAATTATTATAAAAGCCAGCCCGTTTAGGACATGTAGGTATGTATGTACTACCTGATGCGAAAATCATAGTTGCATATTGTGAGTGCAGGTACCACATGTTCACAAGAACGGAATTCTGTTAGAATTAGATTCATCAAACGAAGTGAATCGCAAAAAAAGAAAAGAAAAGCCCCATTTGAATGTAACAAAGATAAGATCTTATTGCTGCTAGGATCAGTCCCAAAAAATCACATTCAGTTGACTTCTCGTCGTGAAGTGAGCAAACTTGACTATTTTTATAAAATTAGCAGGTTGTACAAGATATCGCTAACATGTTCGTTAACATTTAAAATGTCTTGTGAGCTAGTAAAACAGATAGAGCTTTGCCTAATACTTTAAACAAATGTAATGGCATCAACACGATTTCATACCCGAGTAAATTTTTTTTAAGTAGGTAATCCAAAGTGAAGGCTATAACAATATTTATTTATGAGGTGGCCAAGGTGGTAAATAAATATTGAAAATTTTAAACGACGGAGCTACTAATTTCTTGTTTTTTGCTACTATTCTTCACCTGTGCAATCAGAATTCAAATCCTTCATGAAAGTCAAGCTAGTAAAGGCACACGAAAAAACGTAACTTAAAAAAACTTACATAATAAGAATTTATTTTAAATAAGCACAGCCTATTGAATCGCAGACCAGTTTTGAGTTTGGTTTGTTCCTCAACAACGATAAGTTTTTACATTCGTTTTTACGGAACAGGTAGTTGAAAGTATAAAAATACTAGGTATAAATAAAAAATCTGTTAAATTTACATGTCTCCCGCGTGTCTTTCTACAAATACCTTCTATGTGAATTATGCATATATTATTTCATGTTTGTTTTCAGAAATGGATACTTTAAAAACCAACATGTAAACACTATTTTACCAATCAACGCTTTAATTTATCAACGAATTTGAATATATCATTGAATTTTGATGACCGATTGGTGAAGTGGATAATGACCATGTCAGCGATACTAACAGTTGCGGGGTCGAATCTCCCGAGGAGTAAATGTTTGAGATGAATACGAACATTTATTCCTACATTATTATATGTTTATCGGTTATTTAGTATTCATAATAAAATCTTTGCTTAGTTTGAGACTAGATGATTGATGAAGTGTCCGAAATATTTTATTTTTTTAATTTAGTTTCAAAGCTTTTATGTTATTAGATCAATACTTCGAATGAACATTTTTAAATGAACATATACAGGGTGATTTTTTTAAGTGGGCCTGGATGGCCAAATCCTAAACTGAGGAAAAGCGAAAAGTACTCAAAGGAGCCGGATTTTGATGAAAACTAAAACTGCATCATTGGATTTGTGAAAAAACAATATTCCTAGCAAGAAATAGAACGCGTTGATTTTGAAATTTGAAACATTGTATTATTATACAATTCGATAGGGTCGCTTATTAGCGTATTCATTATGTCATTACTTTCCAGAATTTGTTCCTTATTACAGCATACTACGGCCTACAAAGAGCTATTTTTAACAAAACACTTTTGCCAGTCTGTCTGTCATTTTAGAAAACAGACCAGTTCAATATCTTAGATGCAGACAATAACAGCAGATGAACCGATTTCAGTGGTATACTTAATTATTTTAATCGGTCCCGGGACAGGACACCATGTCCATTGATTTAAACATGTACTTGTTGAATTGGAAAGTAAATACTGTTTTTGTATGATAGCGATTTGAAAGAACAACTTGCATAAATCACTGATTTAAGTATTGATCTGACAATAAATACTATTTACATAATTTTAGAATAAAAAATTGTACCTACATACTAAAGTTCAAAGTAACACAATACTATGAGATACAAGTAACTTTACAAAGTAATAAGACCAGAATGTATTATGGATTGCATATGAATGCAATTAAGAAAAATGATATGATTATATAAACAGATAAATTATTTTTAAATATTAACTACGAAGCATTGCAAATTAAATGGAAACATGTTTAAATACACAGTGAGTTCTACCATTCCATTAATATTAAGGCAGGACGTTTCGTACGTGTGATAAACAGACGTATAAATAGTAACAGACTACAGAATAGTAGTAGCTGTAGCGTGTCATTCCCAAGACATTTTATATATATAGTTTTATTTATCGTAAGGAAAAAATATGACATATTAGGTAAGTGACATAGAAGGTATTGGCATAGGTAGTATCATTTGACGGTTGCGTTTGTAGCGTATTCGATATATTACATCATTAAATTAAAACCCTACGAAACTGGCCAGTCGCATATAAATCTCCGGCCGGCGCGTGCGTCGAAGATGATTTTGAAAAAGAAAACTACCTATGCCAATACCTTCTATTTCACTTATCTAATATGCTCTTATTTTTCCTTACGGTAAAAAACTCACCGGTATAAATATTGCGTGTTTCTAAACAAAATAGTTACGAGATATTAGATAAGGTATTCACCATATACATAAATAATCTGGAACAGAACTGAGGTGCTAAATACCTACCTATTAGTGACCTACTAATAAATTATATCGCTCAATTTAAAATCATACCACATTAGTGGTAAACGACGAGAGCTGTTTGATCCTCATGTTCGGTGAGCTACTATTTATACTTCTGTGGTGTGATGGCATTATATACCTATTGTTAAGCCAAGAAGTAGATATTTTTGCACTTTGTCATTATCAATGATAAAAACCTACGACTAATTTGTCAACAACAAAAACAAAAATAAAACATTGTGATTACCAAAACAGTTTCGATAAAAATAGCTTTTGAGATGTAATAAATTGATTTAAACAATAACAAAAACATGTTTTCATAATATTACTTAACTTATTACTATGATTATTTATTACATTACTAACAACTTCTTGTATATTAAGAGTTTAATTTTTGGTTAAAACTGGTAACCAAATAGAAAAATATTAATCAATCATGTTTACTTCGTATAAATCAAGGATATCAAACTAGAATGCTTACTACTTGCGTTGTCCCAAATTACAATACACAAAATACAAACGTTTTACAATTTTATAAGGCTCATTCACAACGGTGGATCCAAGTCATGTAAGTCATGGGGGTCATTATATGACCCACCTGGGCCTAGGTCTTTCTGAGAAACCTCAATAAATAATACTCTTAATCCGTTTTAAAGGCTGGTTAAGGTTTTGTGGTAGACAGCCTTATTGTAAACAATAAAATATTATTAAATTTTAATTACATTTAATATTGTTGAGCAATAAAGAGTACTGTTTTAGAGCCTGTCCAAGCTGGATCTCGAGTATGTGACTCACCCTGACTCGAAGGCTGGATCGGCCCTTGCTCATTCATTATCTATGACCTTTTTCATCAAAATAAGGCAAAGTTTACGTAATCAAATTGTGTATAAAACCACAATGTACATTTTTAGGTAACGAAGTTCTTTCTTTTCTTTTCTATTGTGCAATAAAGTGTATTTGTATTGTATTGAAGTTCAGATTTAAAAAAATATAAAGGTTGTCATCTATGTATGTATTACTATTATTATATTGTTACTTACATTATCCATATACGTAATGCATTATATTATTATATATTTATCAATCTAATTATGTTATCCATTAATATAGGTAATCCAGATCAGTTCTAAAATTAACAAAGAATCTTATATACTACATTTCGATACTTCCACACCGAAATGGTTAAAATAATATGGCAACTGACACAGCCAAAGGCAGATAGCCATTTTTGTTTGTTTGTGAACAAAGAAAAATACACGATTAATAAAAAAATACATATCTACATAACACAACCTCGTCCCAAATGGTGTGGTCAGAGATATCCCAACCATAATATTTTCTTTATTGCTTTATTATTCATAATGATTATTCATTGTAAAATTCAAGTTAAATATGGGTCTGGCGTGCGATTTTTGAACTTTAGCAACCGCGCGGCAAGACAACGAAGTCGAGCGCCGCATCTATAGTGCCTGGATGAGTCCATGTACTGTACTGGTCCATGAAGAATTTAATGAAAGAAGATCTTGCTTTCAAGCGCAAACGCGTCGATATGTGCATCCTGCCCATCCTAACCTATGGTGCTCAAACCTGGTCGTTAACCGATTCACAAAAGTTCAAACTCACGGTTTGCTAGCGGGCAATGAAGCACAGCTTTCTCGGAATAAAAAGAATAGACCGTGTCCGGAACTCCATTTTGCGCTCCAGAACTCGCATCATAGATGTGCTAAAGAATGCTGCCAAATTAAAATAGGATTGGGCGGGTCACCTCTGCAGAATGCCTCAAGAAAAATGGGCCAGGATGTGCACCGATTGGATTACCGGCACTGGACAGAGACATGTGGCAAAAAATAGTGGAGGCTTTTGCCCAGCAGTGGGACAATGCACACTACTAAAAAGAAAATTCAAACGAACGAGCGAACGAGTCAAAAATCGCACCCCAGTTCCGCGCGCGGAGCAATACAGTCGCATGTAATGTCGGTGAAGACGCTCAGTGAGCCTGAAATTAAATAAAATAATTATTGTGGTTTGAACGACGTTTGACTAATTGATAAGTGTAAATGATTTATGTAATATTGTCCGTCCGTCAATCAAGCATACTACTCTGTGTAAAAAGTATCGGGAATATGTCAATAAAAAGACCCGCGTAAAAGAGGTCGTTCTAATTTTTTTACTGCATGTTGGTAGCACTGTACTGATTTAGCGCGCAAAATTTGAGCGGGATCTGTCATTTAATTTGTTTTAAACTACACTTTTTGTTGGTCATAGTTTTGAGTCCTCGGCGATTTTTACAATGGAAAATATTGTTGAACAAAGAGTGTGCCTTAAATTTTGTGTTTCAAATGATATTTCATGTGGTGAATCACTAAAAATGTTGCGAAATACCTACGGCGAATCGTGTATATCGAAAACAAGGGCTTATGAATGGTATAAGGCTTTTAAAGAAGGCCGAGAAGTAGTAGTAGACTTGCCTCGTTCTGGTAGATCTTCAACCGCTACGACCAAAGCAAACATCGACAGAATCAAGAAGCTAGTGCTCGAAAATCGACGTATGAGTCTGAGAGAGTTGGCTAGTGAGGTGAACATATCTTTTAAGTCCGTCCACAACATTCTCATTGACATTTTAGGCATGAAACGCGTCGCCGCTCGACTAGTTCCAAAAGAGCTCAATTTTGTTCAAAAAGCGCAGCGAAAGCATGTCGCTGAAGACATGGTTTCCCGAGCTTCTACGGATCCGACCTTTATGAAACGTATAATAACTGGCGACGAGACATGGGTTTATGAGTACGACATGCAAACAAGCCAACAGTCTTCAGAATGGCGTCTCGAAAACGAGCCGAAATCCAAAAAACCGCGGCAAAGTCGCTCCAAAATCAAGGTGATGCTGACAGTTTTTTTTGACTACCGTGGTGTGGTTCACTCCGAATTCCTTCCAGAGGGAGAAACAGTGAATAAAGAATATTATTTAGGCGTCATGAAGCGTTTGCGTGAGAGTATCCGCCGAAAACGTCCAGATTTGTGGCAACACAACTCATGGATGCTGCACCATGATAATGCACCATCACACACAGCCATTATAGTGAAAGAGTTTTTAGCGAAAAATTCAACAAAAGTTCTCGACCAAGCACCGTATTCACCTGATATGGCTCCGTCTGACTTTTTTTTATTTCCCAAGTTAAAATTACCACTTCGAGGAAAACGTTTTGAGTCGATAGAAGCCATAAAAGAAAATTCGCTGAATGAGCTAAAGGCCATACCGCAAATAGCCTATGAAAAATGTATGGAAGACTGGGTGAAGCGGTGGAGATGTTGTATTGCAAGCGATGGGGCCTACTTTGAAGGCGATAAAATAAATTTAGATGAATAATTTGTATTTTTTGTTTTATTGACAAATTCCCGATACTTAGTACACTGAATGTAAATCAAAATCTATTGGACTGATGAATAACAGTCTGACTGATCCTCTAGTAAACGACTATTATGTTTGACTATTGGCGTCGTTCGTCCGTCACTGAGGTACCAATTAAAAGCGGTTGATGGTCCATCAGTCAGATTGAGCATCTAAAGGGCGCCTTAAGGTCGCTTTTCAGTTCGACGGTCTAGTGAGTTCAGTCTGTTTACCTGATGGATGAATAATGCGAGTGCTATGATATCCACTCACAAAACCATGGTATTCACGAACTGTCTCAGATTATCCGTACCACAATAGTGTATTGAGTAAAATGTGATTTCTGGCTGTGAAGAAATATTTAATTAATTAATATTATTAGCTTCGTAAAATATCCACAAATGGAGAGCAAATAAGAGTGTCAGTGTGGAAGTATCATACATATACTTGCAGAATAAGATTAAAATTATCTACATATTTTTACCCATAAATTGACAGACGAGTAAGCCATATTCTTAATTATAATTCCGCAATCTTATTATAATGCAAATTTAGATGTACATATAATAATAGTGAATTAGATTCGACTTAGATGTAGATAAAAAAGTACAACTTATACCATCGTTTCTCAACCTCGCGGAGGTCAAAATCTATCCAACAATATACATTCTTTTTCATGTTAGTCATGTAAAATTTTGATAAACATTATATTATAGTGAGGAGTTGCTAGGATTTTTAGGGGGTCGCGACTCAAAAACGAGGTTGAGAAACGATGACTTATACTATATACCTAGTGGTAATTTGGTCACAGGTGTCTTATTTCAATACAAAACAAGAAGGAAAAGTACTTTAATGAGACCTTATTTTGTTTATGTAAAAAACTTGATTCAAAAATATCGAATTGTCCTCGCGCCTATAGCGCTTATTACACTATCCTAATTGTAAGAAATCTAATTAGGAACCCTTTAATAAGGAAATCGGAAGTTAGAAAGCGCTTATTACACCATCCTAAATGCAGAGTATTCGTCGTAATTGCTGGATGAAGGATATTGAATTAACAGAACCAAACCTCCCGGCATTGTATGCCGAATTAGTCTGCATTTAGGATGGAAGGAGAAATATTTGTTGGGTACCGGGATCCGTTTACGGTTTAAATTAGTCATTTTTATTTTACTGAGGTGGAAAGTTGAGGTGGAGTACCTAATTGTAGTTAGGAAGGAGGGATATATTTTTCGAGTGTATTGTAGGTTGTATGCTTGTAGATTTCTGAGGATGTCGTTAGATCGTCTTAATCTTTAAATCTAGGATACATTTAAAAAAATCCAACATAACGTCCTCAAAATACAAAATGGCGTCTGCTCCCAAGCATTCAGCGAAAGATTTCACGGATTTTGAAGTAGCAGGTCTTATTAGCTCCTTTTTAATTGCAGTCGGATTCTTTGGTGTTTAAAATACTTAAATATTGTCATTTGCTTTTTTTGAAAAATTTAGTGATCAGGAAAAGATATCGCCCAAAAAAAATATCTCATCCGATCCTCTTCGATAAGGAACATAAGATGACCTAAGTAAGTAGCATATATAATGCTATAAATAGTCTTTAAGCGAGTATGTTTCATAAAGAGTATGTTATGAAAGGATACTGACAATGAAACTGGAAAGAAAAACAAATGCCCCATTTCAACTTTCCACGCTGAATCTAACGAAGCTGAAAGAAAATTATCACAGCTAATAGGACTTTACTAGTTTGAACCAGTCGATTCGATTCCCGGCTCAAGCAAGAATATTGGAAAATACTTAAATGCAGTATTTATTACTTTTAAAAACAAAAATGCAATCTTCACAATTTAAAGTACTTTCCATTCATATTTCATTAATTGAAGGGTGTTTCATAGGTAGGCATTTGATTATCAGTACTCTACTGTAAGACAATCAAAGAAAACGGATCCACCACTACAAACTAACCTTGCCCTCCCTACGTTGTTCAATCTATACTTTTTAAAATCGCTATAATCAATAATTAATTATACAGATAGGTGCAAAATTTATTTTTAATTCAATTATTACATTATATTGCACTATGTGTAGTTTATAAAATCGTTAATATCACAAAATAAACCCTCACATTAGAACTGTATATTAATTGTGTAACATGATCAATTACTTGAAATTGATATAGTAAACCATAAATGTCATTATGATCGACAATAACATATAATCTTTCATATAATTCCTAGTAAAGAAGCAGGAGTACCTATTGTAGGTACATCCATGGACATGTAAATTATTTGTTGGGTAGGGTTGTATTAATTAAAACTTTGCATGAAAGATAAATATTGTCCAAAATCAATGAATTATTGTTTCATGCATGACAGGAATCTCATGTTACTTTCAGTAGAAAGAAACTACATTATTTTCCTTGTAGACCTCTACACAAACTGGTATAAATTAAACCCTGATGCCATCTTCTTTGATTATACAATTTGGCAATAGCGTATTTGTCTATAATATAATGAAATTTGTAACTTTGGTTTAGACATTTTCCAACGAACAATGGAGCTCAGCTGTGAACGTGATTTAAAAAAAAATAAACGTACTGTTTCTTATTTAATCTGTGTTACCGTCGTCACCTGCTCCCGAGCCGTGACTATGCCAACGTAGACATACAATGATTTACACCTAAATAATGTTGCGAAAACTACTCCTGAATTATTTTCGAAAAACACGTATAAGTATTGATATGAAATGTTGTAAATCTATTTTAAAGTTGCATGAACCTCTGTAAGCTTTGAAGTGAAAAAAGATATCATTTTGCATAAATGCACTAATTCGGCCGGTTAAGTTTCAACAAAATACGAGTAATAACCTAAACTTTAGATACTAAGAATACTACGTTAGAACTGGATTTTGGCACAAAAAATATATAGAAGCATAGATTGTTATGTATTCACATTGTTTATTATTCGTAAGTATTTTGAATACACGTGCGAATAATAAATCATGGAATGTTCATGTAACTCTAGCGAAATATTTTTAGTGTGAGAGTTAAGGCAGAAACTAGTGTTATTATTATTTATTAGGTATGTTCTAAAGACAGGGTGGCTCGGGGTATGTATTGACGTCCAAATAATTTGAATACCAAAAAAAACTAACCCCCTCGAATATTACAGTTATATACAGACGATATTGCGGTTTTTGTATTCACTTAGTTTGAAAATATTTTTCTCTAGCGTTTTCTTTCTAGTTCTTCTATTTAATCTTATTTATAAAAGTACTGAAACAACAAAAAAAGTCTATGTAACGGATAATCGCAACCAGCAATAGTATATTCTGGTAGGTATTGAAAACCACTATTCTGATATAATTTTTTGTATGATTCAAAAACCATATTCAACATCATAAAAATATTGTGTTACAAATAAAGTCAACAGTAACAATGAAATGTTTCACCCTCATCTTAATATAAAAATATGTTTATAGTTACAAAACTTACTTAATTATTACGACATGATAATAACTTTATCTTATGGCATTAGGATAATATACGAGAATTATTTATAATAACATCCCACTTACTTAGTTGCCTTCTAAAGCTTCCTAGTGACTACCTACTTCTATATTTCTCTTACCTACCATACAAAAATAAAATTGTCTTGGACAATTAACTTTTATATGATAGACCATAAAACTCTTTTTCTAAATAACTTTGGAGGTACATAGAACAGCCTTTCGTTTTATTATTCATATCTGTAAATGGTTTTTACATTTCATTTAGTCCACCATTGTTTTGACCGGATCTCACGTTATCCAAAATTTTGTTTACAAACTCGGATGTTTTTCCAGCTATTTTCACCTCTGAAATTAAAAAATCTGGTAAGTAGGTAATCATGATTTTTTTTCAAACTATTGAAATATTTTAAGAGCTCAAAAATTATTAATGATGACGAAATATTTTTAATAATTACCCGTAGCTGTATTGACAATGCTGTTTATTTGTGATGCCCAATCAACATTGCTCTGAGGATTAGTCATTCTATTACCAAGTACTTGTTTCATTTGGTTTATTCCATTTATAAGGCGCTCTGAAAGTGATATTACATAGTTAAATAACGTATATTACGATCAATTTAAATAAATCTGTAATATTTTTATTGTAACTTACTATGCTCTTGTTGCAATCCATAAAGCTTCAGTTTATTAGCCTCATGCTGTGCCTTCTTCTTTAACCTGCATGCTCGTGAAGCCAATTTATTCTTCTCCTTCCGTGTTTTTGGTCTAATGTTAAAAGGCAGCTCACTAACTGGTATCATATCATTAATAACTTTACTCAGATTATCGAGCTCCTTTCCGATTAGATACAACTTTCTGGCATTAGGTGTCAAATCATTACCATCACCTTTTCTAGCTTTCCCACTGTAATTATTCATAAAAAATCAATTTTAAAGACATTAATTTAAAGCTGTAAGTAAACAATACTTTTGGATAAATTATAAAAACGCTAAAAATTAAATTATAAAAACGCTAAAAATTAAATAAATAGATATCATCACAACACCTTCCCTATACAACAGTTCACAGCATGAAAAGATTTTAGAGCGATGATTTTTTTATGATTTTAAAATTTCTCTCTCTCTGGCAAACTGTGCCGCTCGTCTTCAAAATGCTTTTGGGAGAGAAGCACCTTGTTTGAACATAGTGAGGCGATGGTTTGCTGAATTTGAGAGAGGTCGGATTTCTTTACATGACGAACTTCGTGAAGGGCGGCCTTCAACTGCCGTCAACGAAAATAATGTGGCTACTGTTAAGCGGCTAATTGAAGAAAACCCGCAGATTACCTATGAGACAATTCGAGGACTATTGGGGATTGGTATGAACCAAATATAGAAAATATTACACGAAGAATTAAAAGTTCGGAAACTTTGTTGTCGTTGGATCCCTCATGAATTGACAGCGGAGCAGAAGCGGGCTCGGTGCTTACAGATGCTACTGAAGTACGACCACGGACATTCTAATGCTGTTTATGACATTGTCACAGGAGACGAAACGTGAATTTATTATTTTGAATCCGAAAAAAAAAAACAGAAACCTTGTGAATGGGTGTTTGAACATGAGAACTGGCCAACAAAAGTGAGACAGGCGAGAAACGTTGGTAAAAAAAATTATCGCGTTTTTTTTCTCAGCTACGGGTCCCATCTGCACAATTTCACTTAAAGATCAAATTAGTGTTAATGCCGAGTGGTATTCTACCATTTGTTTACCCAGGATGTTAGAAAAAGTTCGCGAAAGACGACCAAAAAGCCGCGTTCTCCTACATCATGACAACGCTTCTTCACACACAGCCAACAAAACAAAGTCATTTTTAGCTTCCGAAAAAGTACAACTCGTCACCCATCCTGCACATAGCCCCGACCTAGCACCCTGTGAGATCTGTATTTTCCCCAAAATCAAAGATTTAATGAGAGGTTTCACTTTTACCAACTCCAAAGAGGCAGTGATAGCGTTCAATCAGCACATAGAAAACATGCCTTCAGATTTGTGCTCCTCCTGTTTTAAAAAATGGTTCGATCGCATGAAAAAATGTTTAAAATGTAAAGGAGAGTATTTTGAAAAGCAATAAACATAATATTTTGGTTATAACATGTTGTTTTTTTAAGTTACGCAAAACTTTTAGTGTGACCTACGTATACCGGTTCGACTCGAGAATCTGAGTCTTATGCGTTGAAAGAGCCCTGTACATTATCGAGACCTGTCTACAAAATTAAGACTGCAGCATAAGTCTTAATAAACCCTAAAGAGTCGTGAGACAATGACAATATATCGTCAGAGATCAGTGTTAGGTTGCTACGTTATTAATTCGGAGCTACTAAAAAGTGTGTGATCGCCAACCCGCCTGCCCAGCTTGGCGATTCAGGCACAAATACAGGAACGGCAATTGGTGAACGTCATCGACACCTTATATTATTGGTTTACGATACAAATATAATTCTAGTGATATTATTGAGTTCACAAATTTAGTAATAATTAGCTAAATGACTGACTAACAAATGACGTTTATGATAGGCTCATATACAAATTGCCAAGACTACAACTTTCACTGATAATATAAGTAAAATTATCATCAACAGCTTTACACGTCTCCACTGTTGGGCACGGCCTCCTCTCACAGGGAGAGGGTATGGGCCATAATGCACCACGCGAGCCCAGTACGGATTGATGGATTTGTATCAGACTAGTGGCCACCTGACAGTGATTTTAAACCGCGCCCTAGGCCACCGACTTGACTTTACGACTGCGGGACCGACTATTTAGCATGACCTCCGAAGTACGGAAACACTCATATTAAAATGCAACTATCACTGTCACCCATCCAAGGACTGAAATTACTTAACTTCGCTAATCGAAAATGAACAACGACTGCGCCACGAGAGGTAAAATTATGAAACACGTCAATACTCTGGAATTGACTTATATTAAAGGGCAATCACTAAATTAATTTATGAAACAGGTACGTAGCTTTGAAAAAGAAATATACAAGGTCATTTTTAACAAACATATTGTTACACTAGTATTGAGATAGGGAAGTAACATTTCTTTGTAAAGAAAGTCTACTTAGGTACCTGTGTTTGATGCCTCTCACACTGCAGCTAGGGCTAAATACAGGATCAGTGACACTATTTAGGACATGTGGATCTTCCGACTTTTTCTTTAACACTAATCTTTGACCCTTTGGGCCCTTTGCTTGAACATTATATTGCCAGAAATATCTCTCCTTCTTACTGTTACTCCTGGCCTGCTTGCTCTCAGAGCATTCGTCATTGGACTCTGTATAAATATAAAACATAATTAAAGCATTAATAATTTGCTTAGTAAACACGAAAGTCTGAAAGAGATAAGGTAAGGTATTTTAAGAGAAGACATTAATTTACCATCGGAAGAAAGGTCTTCGTATCTGTCACTGTCCTCATCTGACTCAATGTCCTTCTCGTCTTCGTCCTGTGAATAATCTGCACTGGGACTGAGCAGACCACCCGATAATGAAGACACTGAACCTGCTTCTGCCAATGAGCTCGTGGATAACAAATGCTTCCTTGGCTCTCGACGTTGCCATATCTGTTGAAAAATTAACTGCTTTTCATAAAGTTCCATCCTATCGGATATCTTTATAAGACATTTTGTCCATACTGGAAAAGAAAATAAAAATTTAATACATAAGTTCCTACGCCTACGGGAGACAAGCTTGTTTTTATATATGTATAATATTCTATAATATATATTATTATAATACTATTGCCCATACGAGGGAAGACCTAGTGGGATGATATTATTAAATTGATTTTATATTTATTCAATATAATAATAATAATATATGTACTTACATACATGCACACTTTTACATATCATCATCATCATCAGCCCGTAAATATCCCACTGCAGGGATATAGGCCTTCCCTCGTATATGAGGGAGTATGCATGGGCCGTAGTCCACCACGCTGGCCCAATGCGGGTTGCAGACTTACTTACTTACCTACATTATACAGGTTGGTAGGTAATTAGTGGATAACCTATCATCTGCTCATAGGGAAATCCCGTTCCAAAATATAATATTCAGTCTAGTAAAAATGGTCACGGTTTTTCGAAAAAAAAAAAAATTTTGATTTGTGCGATAATCGGCACTCATTGCCACTTTTTTGGGTGTCCTACATACATAAAGTCACGCCTGTTTCCCGTAGGGGTAGGCAGAGACCACAGACTTCCCACCTGTTACGATCCTGACACACCTCTTTTGCTTCGTTCACTCTCATACGATTGTGCATACATGTTCGTCCGTACTCTTGACTTGGCCTTTCTTTATGACGTTCCCGATTTGATCGTGGTACGTTCGCCGTGGTCTTCCCCTACCAACACTACCATCCACAATCGCATCGTATATCTTTTTCATTAGTCTTCTTTCGTTCATCCTCTCCACGTGTCCAAATCATGTCTGATAACTACTTAAGTAATTGACTAAGTCTGCAGCTTTCGTTTGAAGCTGCTAAACGAGTCGTGGAAGATGTCAATGTCTGGATCACTGGTTTGGATCGAATTATACTGATCGAGAATTCTACTCAGGTGGGATTGAAAACCTAGATTAGTTCTAGAAAACGGAGTGTGAAATATTTGACTAATTTTATGCCTAGGGTAAGAGAGTAATTTCTATGAGAGAAGCCACTGCAAGGGAAAGCCTGGTCAATGATCTCTGTATTTCTTCAACTCGTTGTGAATGTATTGTGTACATTGGAGACCATGCCACACTGGCGTATTCAAGACTGCCGCACAGAAGAGCGTTATTACAAGATTATTTTGGTGTCAAGATTTTTAAAACCACTGTATTTCTTTAAAAAATATATATTTATTTATTTCCAACTTACAACTATCTTTACAGGATTACCCTAACGCGATAGTGCAGTGAAGATTTTACCTACATTGCTAGACAAAGGCAATACACATACAAATAAAAAATTACAATTTGTAACAATAACAAGAGCTACCTTTGTGAATTCACTCAGAGCACAAACAAAAAGGTCTATCTCTTCCGCAATAATGTTCAGAGTGCGGAGTGCGCGCGTGAGAGGCGCCTTATCGAGCAAGTGAGTCCTGCCGCGTGGCCCACCAGAAGCCGCGGCCGCCTCCGCCGCCGCCACACATACCCGTCAAAATTCAAGCACTTGAGCCGCTTTAGTGGCGGTTTTGTTAATATGAGAAACGAAGGTCTTTTTGTCGATGATAATACCTAGTTCTCGGATTTCCTCGACCTCTATTATTTACGCGCCACCAATCTCATATGCCGTGACAAGCAGTTTTTCTTTCTAGTAAACTTAATATGAAAGCATTTACTAATATTGAGGGTCATATAATTTGCGTTGCACCATCTAACAACTTCATTAATATCATCTTGTATTAGTTTAGAATCCATGGTTGATGTAACTGGACAATAAATATTCACGTCATCAGCAAACAGGGACATTTTACAGAGTTTGATAAGGGTCATAATGTCGTTAATAAATATTAGAAAGAGCACAGGTCCTAAATGCGAACCTTGAGGAACACCAGACAGTGCACAATAAGTCTTGGACTCATATCTATTGGTAACAACGTTTTGCGGTTTTTCATATAAGTAAGATTTAAACCACTTGATTAGTGTTCCACCCAAGCAGTAAGATTGTAACTTTTGCAATAGAATTTTGAATAGGCATTCACTCTTCTTTCGATGTCGTCGTCACACTTTCCATCCCTTATAAACAGCCCTAGCCTTAAATAAATAAATTCTGATAATTAGCACTGTATATTTCGACATATAATATGATTCACATAATAAAAGGTCTAAAATAACCTACTATTATGCCTGTGCCTGGAATAAATCTTCTGCGTCTTGGTAAGTCAATAATATAGTCCGGGTCCTATTGCAAGCTATTGTATGGAGACCCTGCAGATTGTGACCAAAGCATGAAACTTGGTACAGGTATAGCCTAGGTCAAATTGAGCAGATTAAGCCCTGGCCCCACCAGATCCGGCCACGGGTGGGGGAGGGGGGGTGGTTGAAGACCGCTCACGCCGCTCCGCAAACAAAAAATTCTGACGCCTCGAGACTACATACGAGACCGTGTTTGGTGTCATTTTCGTATAAATTGGGGATGAGGAATTCATATTTGAAGTTTACGTAATACCTCTCCCTACAAAAAATTTTTTTTTTGAAGGAAACGTGAAAGTTAGAAGTATTATATTTCTGTTTGAATAAGCGTAACTATAAAATTGGTAAGTTATCATACAAACAAAAAATACTGATTTATAATATGACTACTCTAGTTTGTAAAAATATATAATTTATATATATTTATTATATAAATGAGACCAGAAAAAAATCCAAAGCGTCGCGCGGCGTAGAGGTCGAACGAGAGTTGTTGAAGTCCGCTCGGCCAACCAAAAATTCTAACGCCTCCTGATTTTGTGCCAGACCGTGTTTAATTTCTTTTTCTTAAATATTAAGGGTGAGGCATTACTATTTGAAGTTTGCCTTTTAATACAGTAAATTGACATTTTAATAGGAAAAGGTGTAAGTTAGATGAATTATTTTTTATTTGAATAAGTGTAACTTTATAATTGGTTAGCATTGGTAATCATAAAAAAAAATAATTATAGTATTACTTTTCTTGTTTAAAATAAAAATATAATTTAAATATAATTATTACATAAATGATTCCAGAGAAAAGTACGAAACGCTACGCGGCGGGGAAATCAAAAGGCGCGACACACTAAATGGTTTAAAATTGTATCCTGTTCTGGTTAATTTTAAATTGATTTTAAAATATTTTCATATATGATAAATAATCATAATATTAATTATCATTGTATAGATTATAATATTACAGTAGGAATACTTAAAACATTATACAACAGCAGTACTAAATAACAGAAACACACATATTCATACATGTATCTTTATTCCCTATGTCTGCTACTGCACAAACACAGTTCAGTGCAATTCAGCCCTTGTTTTTTACAACTGCATCTATTACTGCACTCCTGTTTGCATTTGCAGTGTACAAGCTCTAAACAAGCACGCGCAGCAACAGGTGCAGTTGTCCAGTGTGGCACCCAGATACTGTCAACAGTCTTCCAGCCCCAGTCTTCAGGACTTGGTAAATTTTGATGAGCTATCGTTTGCCCCCACACAAACACTCCTTGATATACAGCCCTTTTAAAATGCTGGTGGAGAGCATCTGCAGTTGGTGGAATGTGCTCCAACTGTCGGTCCTATTTCGTGAATAAATGTTTTCTGCATTCGTTGACTTTTTCAAATTTACTGGATCTAAAATTACAGATGTGAGCGCTTTTAATTATATTCTATTGAGTAAGTTCTGAAATAAAAAAGATCAAAAAGGGATTTACCTATCGTAAAGAGCTACCACGTACTTTTGTATAATAGAAATACATTGATCGTCTATTTGTCTTGACGACGTCAGCACTTGGAAAGGACTTGTCACCTCAGGGTAGGCTTTCCAAGCTTCGAAAGCAGTTTTTTTACCTCTGCCATGGAATGCCGATACTGTGTCGCATCCAGTAAATGCGTGAAACAGCGGCAGTACATTCGCCTTGGCTGGTCCTAAAAAAATTTAAGTAAGATTAAGATGTAAGTATTAATGTTATCAATTAAAATACAGTTAGTGTATTATAAACAAACTTTAACCTAATGCGGATGCGATTGCATGACATGAGATAAATTGATGTTTATTTCCAGTTCCAAGGTGGACGTAAAGCTTCTCCAGCTGAGGATATTTGAACACACAAGATACTGCTAAAACTAAAACGTCAGTGTCGACAGATCTTATTAATATATAGGCGTGTCCCTGTGCAACAGCATCGGCAACTAGACACCAAGGAACTAAACATCACAGAGGGTGACCTTGTGCTTAGCAACAAAGAAAGAGCTAAACCTATTTTACAGCCGTGTAACCACGAAGAAGCTGACACGCGTATTATGGTTCACGTCGCCGATAAGATCTGTCGACACTGACGTTTTAGTTTTAGCAGTATCTTGTGTGTTCAAATATCCTCAGCTGGAGAAGCTTTACGTCCACCTTGGAACTGGAAATAAACATCAATTTATCTCATGTCATGCAATCGCATCCGCATTAGGTTAAAGTTTGTTTATAATACACTAACTGTATTTTAATTGATAACATTAATACTTACATCTTAATCTTACTTAAATTTTTTTAGGACCAGCCAAGGCGAATGTACTGCCGCTGTTTCACGCATTTACTGGATGCGACACAGTATCGGCATTCCATGGCAGAGTTAAAAAAACTGCTTTCGAAGCTTGGAAAGCCTACCCGGAGGTGACAAGTGCTTTCCAAGTGCTGACGTCGTCAAGACAAATAGACGATCAATGTATTTCTATTATACAAAAGTACGTGGTAGCTCTTTACGATAGGTAAATCCCTTTTTGATCTTTTTTATTTCAGAACTTACTCAATAGAATATAATTAAAAGCGCTCACATCTGTAATTTTAGATCCAGTAAATTTGAAAAAGTCAACGAATGCAGAAAACATTTATTCACGAAATAGGACCGACAGTTGGAGCACATTCCACCAACTGCAGATGCTCTCCACCAGCATTTTAAAAGGGCTGTATATCAAGGAGTGTTTGTGTGGGGGCAAACGATAGCTCATCAAAATTTACCAAGTCCTGAAGACTGGGGCTGGAAGACTGTTGACAGTATCTGGGTGCCACACTGGACAACTGCACCTGTTGCTGCGCGTGCTTGTTTAGAGCTTGTACACTGCAAATGCAAACAGGAGTGCAGTAATAGATGCAGTTGTAAAAAACAAGGGCTGAATTGCACTGAACTGTGTTTGTGCAGTAGCAGACATAGGGAATAAAGATACATGTATGAATATGTGTGTTTCTGTTATTTAGTACTGCTGTTGTATAATGTTTTAAGTATTCCTACTGTAATATTATAATCTATACAATGATAATTAATATTATGATTATTTATCATATATGAAAATATTTTAAAATCAATTTAAAATTAACCAGAACAGGATACAATTTTAAACCATTTAGTGTGTCGCGCCTTTTGATTTCCCCGCCGCGTAGCGTTTCGTACTTTTCTCTGGAATCATTTATGTAATAATTATATTTAAATTATATTTTTATTTTAAACAAGAAAAGTAATACTATAATTTTTTTTTTTTATGATTACCAATGCTAACCAATTATAAAGTTACACTTATTCAAATAAAAAATAATTCATCTAACTTACACCTTTTCCTATTAAAATGTCAATTTACTGTATTAAAAGGCAAACTTCAAATAGTAATGCCTCACCCTTAATATTTAAGAAAAAGAAATTAAACACGGTCTGGCACAAAATCAGGAGGCGTTAGAATTTTTGGTTGGCCGAGCGGACTTCAACAACTCTCGTTCGACCTCTACGCCGCGCGACGCTTTGGATTTTTTTCTGGTCTCATTTATATAATAAATACATATAAATTATATATTTTTACAAACTAGAGTAGTCATATTATAAATCGGTATTTTTTGTTTGTATGATAACTTACCAATTTTATAGTTACGCTTATTCAAACAGAAATATAATACTTCTAACTTTCACGTTTCCTTCAAAAAAAATTTTTTTTTGTAGGGAGAGGTATTACGAAAACTTCAAATATGAATTCCTCATCCCCAATTTATACGAAAATGACACCAAACACGGTCTCGTATGTAGTCTCGAGGCGTCAGAATTTTTTGTTTGCGGAGCGGCGTGAGCGGTCTTCAACTACCCCCCCCTCCCCCACCCGTGGCCGGATCTGGTGGGGCCAGGGCTTAATCTGCTCAATTTGACCTAGGCTATACCTGTACCAAGTTTCATGCTTTGGTCACAATCTGCAGGGTTCATCGCAATAGGACCCGGACTAATAGAAACATTCATTATTTATGTTTTAAATCGGAGGGAGAGTGGACAATATTTAAAAGATTTATTTTGGTGAATTGGAAAGGCATATTTAGGAGGTGCCGCCCTGTTTGTGGTGTGTCACCGCACCGTCCGTTATCTACTGAGGCAAATGTCATGATGAACGCAATCAAAGGCCTTGAATAAGTCACAGAGTACTCCTATTGCACCCCACGCTTCTTCTTACGCCTCAAAAATATGCTGTAAGAGCTCGACACCTGTCAAGGTATTATTACAATAAGGGTGTTATCGTCCTTCGTTATCACAATGATTGGCAAATATTGGACAATATTAAAGTTTGATACAAATAAAAACTCGGCATGCATACAAAATGTGTGATACACTATATCGCAAGTTCTCATGTTACCTATGCAGCCCACGTAGTATGACATTTATCGCGTGCGACGTAGGAATGAGATTGGGGTAGTTGTATATTAAGGGGTCGAAACTAGTTGAGTCTAAAAATATAAAAAACCTCGAAACGTCTTAACCAATTTTCATTAAATAAATAAATATCTTTGCAAATACACACAGCGCCATCTAGTTCCACACTTAGCAACTAGGCTACTAATTATGAAAACCAGATGGTTGATAAACTACAAAAATATATAGATCTAAGCATGAGCATAGTTAGAAATAATAGTTACATAAAAGTGTCCCTTTTTAACTGTCAAGTGGAGATCTACACTTGAGCAACATTTTGAAATACGGACCTAAGTACCTTATTCGTGATCTGTCCCTGTTTAGCTTTATTAACCCTCAACGAAAAACGACGGGCGTTATTTGTGTGCGTGTGTGGGTGCCTGTGTGTTTGTTTTAAGTACTATCCGAGGACATGAGCATGAATACACTAGGCACACTAGAGGACCTTTGTAACCGAGGACATTTTCATGCGTCCTCGGATCGACTTGACTAAAGCATTGTATTATGTAAGCCATTTTAGACCTTTCAATATACTGAAAAAACTAATAAAAACCTCGATTTGGTCAAGATTATTCATGCTTACGCTCCGACAATGCGTGACCACCAGGGCGGCGGCGCCACTATCGTTTTTCACACACCGCCTTTAACACTTTAGTCATGTTGTTAGTACTTTTCGAGGACTAATGTGTTAAATTTACACAGAAGACCTCGGACTGGTAAATTGTGTGTATTCTATTCTAGACTAGGAACTAGACAGAGTGTATTCTAAGTCCTCGTTTATTATAGATTCTTTATAAATTTACACTTAAGCCAGACCTCTGATTAGTGGCTTTGCCGAACAGGATGTGTTAAAAATCTTTTTTACTCTTTATTTGGTAATATGTTCAATACAAACCTTAAATCATAACACAAAGCTATTCATTTCTACAGATCGTTTCGTAATGATCATTCCGAAAAGGATAAATTACAATGTAAACTTTTTAAATAGTTTCATGGCATTTTCCACAAAAATTCAGTGTATGATTATGACTAGTTTCCAATGTACTTATTTTTATTTATTGTTGTAGAAAAAGTATTATATGACACTTAACGTAATTAGCCATTTAAATAATAGACATGAACTGATGCTGCAGCCAGGATCGTCTCCTCACGAAGGGATCTCCTCAATGGTTAATAGCACGGTTACGAAGTGTTGCACACATGGTTAAGTTTGATGGTTAAACATTTTCAACACATTTTCGCAAAGATCAAGATTCCCTCAATAAGTAGTAGCACGGATACAAATCTTTGTCTACACGTTTAGTTCTGATAGTTAAACATGGTTTCTAGTATCAATTAGATATGAACTGATGCCGAATGAAGCCACGATCGTCTCCCACGAGGGGCCTCCTCATTGAGTACAAATCTTTTCATCGGTACATGTTTAGTTCTGTTAACTAAATAATAATTTCCAGTGTGAATAAGATATGAACTGATTCTGCAGCCAGGATCGTTTGATCACGAGGGGTACTCCTTAACGGTTTATACATATATATATACAGCAGGTTTACGAATTTTTTCATACACGGTTAGCAGTGATAGTTAAACATAATTTTCGCTATGACCCGATGCTGCAGCCAAGATCGTCTCCTCACGAGGAACCATCTCGTTGAGTATTAGCATGGATACAAATCTTTGCATAGGTCCACATTCAGTTCTGATAGTTAATTAGATGCTGTAGTCAGGATCATCTCCTTACGAGGGTAAATCCTTAACGGTTAATGGCACATATACGAAATATTGCATACACGGTTAGTTTTGATAGTTAAACATGATTTTTGAGGTAACCTCCAACAGCCAGGTTGTCTCCCCAACAGGGATCTCCTCAACGATTAGAAGCATGGATATGAAATTTTGCTGACACTGTTAGGTTTGATAGTTAAACATCACTATCGAGATTACATCACTAGCGTGCACAGCCTTTTGTCACAGGGTAGGGAAAATGATAAAATTTGTTATTAAATGAGAAAAAATACAACTACAAAATAATAACTTACGCTTTAAGCTATCTTTGCAACTGTTTAGAATATTTCCGGTTCATATCAGTATGAATCAGCTGTCTAGACAATGCATTTCAAGGAAAGCTTACAATTTGCTAGGGTAGGCACTGCTTTTCTGCCTGTCCTCCATACACGCACTCTACTGCATAATAGTCCTCTTGTATAATAGCTTTTTGGCGGGAACGCAGTTTTGGTTTTTATGCTTGCAAGTTTGAGTATTTTGAGTTTTCTCAAGCTCAATAATGGCAGAATATTGTACAGCAAAAGTCAGTGATGATGTGCAAGGGAAGTGTAAATTAAGTGCGTAACGAAGCTTTCGGGTCGGGTTCGAAGCCACAAGAAAAAGCAATAAAGTAAAGCATTCTGCCACTTTACTGAACTTTACTGCCCAGGCATAAGGCCCAGGCAGCACCAACAGCCTCCTGACAGTCATTGCTGATAGGCTGGACAGTCACCACACAAAGCACTGGATGTCACAGCATTGAAGTTTGCGCATTTTTGTAAAATGAAAAATAAAAAGTAACATAGGTTAAGGGTAAATTGTTACTAACAAAATATGGAGTTTTATTATTTATTTATTCATAATTATTAAAAAGAAAAGTCCTCTCTTAAGACATGCCATACTCGAGAAAACGTCCACATATAGGCTCATGTAAAAGTGTATAAAAGTAAGTCCTCAGATTTATGATCTCCAGTCAAATGTAGACGTCCCCTATAGGATGTCACTAGGCATGTTTTCGAGTGTATTTCAAGTCCTCAGATAAATCAAAGGAAGTCAAAAAAAAATAGTGCTATACGAATACGCCTATAATGTTACAGTGGATATTTTGTCTCTTTCGTAGTCCTCCCAAGGCTGTCTGTACAAATAGGGGTGTGTGTGCATGCTTGTGCGGGTATGCGTGTGTGGGCGCGTGTATGGGTGCAGGTGTGTGGGCGCGTGTATGGGTGCAGGTGTGTGTGTGTGTGTGTGTGTGTGTGTGTGTGTGTGTGTGTGTGTTTATGTGTTTGTGTGTTTGTGTGCGTTTGTGTGTGTGCATTTATGTGTGTGTGTTTGTGTGGGGGGGGGGTGCATCTCAGTGATGTATGGTCCGATTCGAGTGTAGTTTTTTTATATTAAAGACTAAACGAGGGGACATGTTCTTAGCTATACTTCATGAAAATTGGTTAAACAGTTGGTTTGGTTTATCTCAATGATGATGATGATTTTCTCGGGGGTTTTCTAAATTTTCAATTCATAGTTACATATATTTTTGTATGTCCTTTTTGTTTTAGGTGACTTAAACAGGCCACAGACCCATGTGCACAGATTTCACAATGGTCATCTCATTCAGGTGGCAACAATGATGGATTGCATTAAACACAACTAGTAGCCATAAAATAAAAAAATCTCCACCTATTGCGAAATAGGTTTAAAAGATTTACCTAATAAGCAATTTTAGTTTTGTCATTTAGTTATGGAAAACACAACATCTCAAGATGCTTTGTGATGTAAATAAACAATTTGAATAGTAAAGTACCTATTAATATAAGTTTTAAATAAAATGTATGTATAAAACACTGCATAAAAAATACCTCATTATTAGTTTTTGTTTGTCAAAAAATAATCAGAAAATTTAAAATCTATCTACACAATGTAATAAAAATTTATCAAACCTGTTCCATAGTAAGGTGTGTAGGTGCTGAAGAAGAAAGTTGAGTTTGCTGTGGTTTTACACTGGCTGGAAATGGTGGCAACACTGTGGAGGCTGGCACAGACTGGCCAAGTGCTATCTCTCCACTGTAGCCATCCAAACGAAGCAATAGCTCAGGTAATGGATTTACTGGTTGTGCAAAACTAGATGAGGCTGAGCTATGCTGACTTGATGGAGAAAATGCAAGCTGGGCGCGGCTGTATGGACTGCAGGGGCTTTCCGTTGCCAATGTAGTCGACATCTGCATAGGGCGGCGAGAGCCACTCATAGCCCCACCTATCTGTATACAATAACCACTTTCCTCTGGTAGTAGTAAATCATCAAAGTTCAGATCATCCAGCAGTGTGTCGGGGTTTGCATTTAATTCAGCCAGTGTTGGCCCTAGAATTAGATCTGCTTTATCTACTTGGAATATGTCATCATCATCCATTTTGAATGTGTCCATTTTTGTAGAATCTGTGTCAAAGGCAAGTTTGTTATATTGCATGTTGGGTACATTATGAAAAGAGCTCGCCAGATTGTCTTGCATACACAAGTCTAGGTCGCTTCCGAAGTCGCCAAGGTCAGCGCGACGCTGCGGAATGGGCACGGATGCTGAAACCGCGCCCAACTCGAAGGGAGATTCATGTTTTATCTCGACGCCTGACTCTAGAAGAAAGTCATGTGTGTAAATAGAATCCGCCATAGCACGTGTTTGTACACAACGACCTTGAGTACAATCGTCTCGCTGATAGAGACTGGCGCGCGCCTCTTACGTCTCTATCGATTAATTCAGCGCGAGGCCCACGTGTCTTTCTCCACTGTTTATTTATTTCTTGTCCATACCAGCCACACTACCACATTTATACAAAATTCGTATGATTAAATATATTTGATACAAATCTCATTTCCTTCGATTACATAACTTTACACCACAAGTCCTAAATAAAGATTCGTAAGCAATTGATTATTCACAATGACTATCGAATTTGGGCAAATAGGTTTTTCACAACGAATTACAAATTTCCACGATTAGAAAGCAAAAAATAACGTAAATTGTACAAGTTACTCCGAATTAAAACACTATTTTTAATCAAATTGGATAATAAGCACACACAATAACAAAAACACTTCCCCGAGATACAAGTCTAGAAGTAAACAAAGATTTTGATATTATTATTCAGCAGCATATTCAAAGGTCACGAGAAAAAGTGATACATATACAAATGTCTTGAGGAGGAAAGAGATCGAGATATGTAACGAAGGAGGGGCGAGAGGAGAGGAAATGTAACATTGATGTAAGCTAGGGATGTCAGGCTATTGTTACCTAAATCACAGCATGTTATTTCTATATACCAGGAAAATTATAACATTAAATCAAACTGCTGCTCGCTCCACTGCTGCTCTACACTTTCCGTCAATGACCAAAGAAAGTCATTGCTTTCCGTAGACAGAGAACTTTCGGACTAGTATTTCTTACAAGTTCTCCAGTTCTTGTTCAAGTTCATTTTGGTAATAAAATCTACTTCAATATGAAAAATTAATTCAGGAATTACATAAATATAAAGTAATTTTTTTGCAAATTAAACGTTCTAGGCAACCTAAACCTGTCGCCTATGGGAAATTAATGTATCAATATTATTATGTGGTACATTTAAATATTTTTACATTGGGATATTCAAGTAGCTGTTGTCAGTTTCTTATAAACCTTAGTGACAGAAAGTTAGTTCACGTTTATCTACTTCACATCCTATGTGACGCAATATTCGCGACAATAAAAGACTTTGAACAAGATCCACCCAGACGAACGGTGCAAAAAAAGATTTCACTTTTTCTATTTTATAATTTTTTAATTTAATGCCTTTATTAATTTTTTAATTTATTTAATTAATTTAATATAATTTATTATTTTAATGCCAATTTTATTGTTCCCAAATCATAGTAGGTTCTCCCACCTTGTATGGTATGGTATTTAGGGTTATTTCGTTCTTTCTTATGCCCCTGCCACACACTCGACGAGTGATATGGGAAGTAGCGAGGAAAGGAGGCAGAGACGTAGTGTGGCAACGTTACTCGTCATGCCGCAGGTCATGCTCCTCGTCATGCCCACCGCTCCCTATTTTGTCGGTTTTTTGGGCGCGAGTCAAAGGACGGGCAATGCGAGCGCGAGTGGCTGGCCACATAATCGCGCCGACGCAGTCGGCATCGGCATCGAGCGCTCACGCAGGAAGCACTCGTCATTTTTAATAGAATGAATAGATGTCATCCACCATCTTCGTTGGCGAGGGCGACGTCGACGATGTATATTTCTTTGAATGACATTGATATAATTAGCTATACTAAAAATGCATAGCGCGCACGCTGCCACTGTTTCAACGTCCATGGTATAGCAAAGGCAAATAACCAAGTGCGGGGCGTTGCGATTAATTGCGCGAGTAGAGCAGTGTGTGGGCATAGAGGGCAACATCGCGGCAACACGAGGAGCAAAGCGATGAGCAGCGCGAGGAGCATAGTGTGGCAGGCGTATTAGGGTATACTGTTTAAAGGCTTGGTAACCCTGTCTGTCATTGACCATTGACAGGTGGATATGGATGGATGTCGTAACCACAGCTGAGCGTCAAAAACGCATTAACAAATAATTCAATTGTAATTTTATTTTCAAGATTATGGGTGACGAAAATTTAAATTCTAGTAAATGTGACACGAACAGATTTGATGTCATCATTATTGGCGCCGGCATGGCCGGCCTAGCCGCTGCTAATCATCTACTGAAAAATGGTACAGAAGACTTTGTAGTTTTAGAAGCCAGGAACCGTATTGGTGGCAGAATTATATCTATACCATTGAAAAATCATAATGTTGAGTTGGGAGCTAATTGGATACATGGAGTTTTAAGTAATCCAATTTTTGAAATAGCTATGGCCAACAGTCTTGTGAATATTATAAATATACCTAAACCTCACAAGGTTATAGCGGCTACTGAAGATGGAAAGCAGGTTCCTTTCGGCGTGTTGCACGAGATTCACGAGGCGTACGTGTGCTTCCTACGGCGCTGCGAGGAATACTTCCTCTGCCAATATCTGCCTCCTCCTGACATCCACAGTGTTGGAGAGCACATTAATTTAGAAGCAACTATTTATTTAGAGCGTTTGCCCTCGTCCGAAGAGAAAAAGTTAAGACGTTTAATATTTGACTGTTTATTAAAACGTGAAACTTGTATATCTGGTTGTAACAGTATGGAGGATATTGATCTTCTAGAATTAGGTAGTTATACAGAATTACAAGGTGGCAATATAATGTTACCATCAGGTTATAGCTCTATTTTACAACCTATGACAAAAAATATTCCCCCTATGAAGATACTTATGAACCACCCTGTAAAAAAGATAATTTGGGATTCAAAACAAAACAATTTGCATTCTGATGACACCGGAGAAGAATCAGAGGATTCTGACCAGACTGTGATAGAGGATGTTTCTAAGGCCTCCACTTCTGAAAAACCGGCAAGCCTACCTGATACCACTACAGTTACTAACTCTGCACAGAAACCAAAGAGACATCCTAATTATGCAGAAGTGATTTGTGAAAATGGACAAAGTTTCTTTGCAAATCATGTTATATGTACAATTCCATTAGGTGTTCTAAAAGAATATGCAGTAGACTTGTTTGAGCCTACTTTGCCACAGTATAAAATGGAATCACTTGAAAGGCTATTATTTAGTGCAGTAGACAAAATTTTTTTAGAATATGAAAGACCCTTTCTTAATCCGGAAGTGACAGAAATTATGTTGCTTTGGGAGAGTCCATCTTCACCTGAAGACATATCTCAGTCATGGTATAAAAAGATTTATTCTTTTACCAAAGTTACTGACACTCTTTTGTTAGGCTGGGTATCTGGGAAGGAGGCCGAGTATATGGAGACTTTATCTATGGAAGAAGTGGGAACTACTTGTACAAAAATCTTACGAAAATTTTTAAATGATCCATTTGTTCCTGAGCCTCAGAGATGCATTTGGTTAGTGTAAATTAAACTTAACATTTGATTTGTTACACTATTTTTGACTATTTATGTTTTTGAGCGTGTTCTCCATTGAAAACATCTACTATTTTTACCCCTTCATTGTCTATGTAACAAATTGTTTATGGTGTCTGGTAGATGATCTAAAAATTACTTTATTACAGTACCAGTTGGAAGAAACAGCCATATACTAAAGGTTCATATACTGCTATAGGTGTGGGAGCCAGTCAGAGTGACATTGAAAGTTTAGCGCAGCCATTATTCCGAAATGTACAGGATAAAAAGGTATGAACAAATAGAAAGTATAATTTATACACTTAGTCTGGCCATAAATACCGTTACGATAGAAAAAAACAATTTACATTTGGGACCTGTCATTCTCATATTTTTGGCAATCATTGTATTTTCTCATTTTGATACCAATTGTTGTTAAATATTCTAGTAATAATTACAATGGAGTGGGATGACAATGAGAACCGTATTGCTGTGATAGTGTTACACAAAGTAGGCATGGAGCCAAGTGCGATTTTTGAACTCCATCTTTAGTATTAGTGAAATGTTATACAATACCGGGCTATTGGTAGGTACAATAAAATATCCTCTGTAAGTGACAAAAAGTTCTAACCCATTGAGCATTTGCACTAAAAAGGTGATCAAAGCAGTGAAGGAGAAAATCCGGAGAAATCCCGTCTTGAAGCAAAAGATTCGAGATAAAGAAATAAAAATAGCACCCAGAAACATGTTGCGCACATATCGCATAAAGAACTGTAGGTTATAAGAAACATACTGGTCATTTGTTAACGGCTAATTTAAAATCAATAGGGTGCTAAAATCAAAACTACTTCTTTGGCAGTACACAAAGGAACCTCAGAAAAATATTATTTACCAATGAGAATTTTTTTACCATAAAACAACATTTCAGCAAACAGAATGACTGAGTTTATTCTAAAATATAAGTTTCAGGTCAAACATATTGAGAAACTTCTCAATTGATTAGTGGGTACTAATGTGTGTATTATCCGGTTTCAGTGATGGTTTGATGGGGTGTTAGCTGTCAAAGAGAGACTGAACAATATTTTTAATAAAAAGGCATGAAATCTTGGGGCCAAGTTTATCAAGTTACAATTCTGGAGTAGGTTATTAACAATACCATGTTCCATAACCAAGAGCTTACCAAAAGCGTGGCATGTTATAAATTCATTTCCTTGTAACAATACTCACTTCTCTTTTTTTTGTATTGGCAACTACTACTTTGTAACACTTACAAACTGAAGAAATAAGAGAAATAAGACATGGCTGTTATGGGCTAGATCCCTTTGCCTTCTCCTAAAGGAGAGAATGAAACCAAAAACAAAACACAGCTGTTATTGGTGTCGATTCGGATGTACACCAACTAAAATAAAACCAGTTTTGGAGTGGTGCCGTCGCATCGTACTGTTCCAGGAAGAAAGAGACAGTACTACTTTAAAACTGGTTTTAGTTTACTTTAGTTTAGTTGGTGTACAGCCGAATCCAACCACCAATGTACATTTAGCCTAAGTACTAATGATATTATATTTAAAAAGAGGCTAATGGTATTGGTTGTCTGCCATTCCGTTCCATTCATTGGATGGATTCCATATTCACAGATTAGCCCAGGGAAAATACGTTTAGACCTCGGAAAACGCATAACCGCGATTTTCTTGAAACATTTAATAAAGTGTTGTAAATGTAGTAACAATTGCTAAAACTTAAGCATTTGTAACAAACACAGGTCTATTTTCCAAATAAGTTAAAGTTACAAAATGTGTTTCTTTAAAAAAAATGCTCAATTTATGAGTATTTCTTTTAATTCAAAACATTTAGGGAAATTATCGTTACAAAATATTAGTTCTCATTTTTATTTCTTAAGCAATGCAGCTTGACGACATTTTCAGCTAACACACATGCATGCCTAAATATAACATGTTTAGTTTTTTATCCAGCAATAAGTTAACGGTGTTCAACAAAAGTCTACCTAATTAAATAAAAGTTAGTATTTATTGTTATTAAGATACAAATTAATAATAGGGTTTTTAAAAAAAGTCTAGACTAAGCTATAATTTTTTTAGGCTTAGTTATACAAAATTACATCTTTAATATAATTACCTAATCACTTAACATCAGGTGTGATTGAACTCAAGTAGGTACCTACCAACCCGTTGTGCATAAAAAAAAAGAAGAAAACCTCTTTAGGATAGCAACTATATAAGTCGATTCTGAATTATATCTAGCTAAGCTAATTTTTTCCCTGAGCTAGATGAAATTATCCCTGATCCTAAGTCTCGTCTTGACGGAAAACGTCACCTTCGCACAATGACACCTCGAAAAATTTGGTCAATTTTGCAGAAAGTCACTTTCAGAGAATGTCGTTGACAAATACGTCATTTTTATTTATAGATCAATATTAATTAATGACAATTGTATTTTAAATAGTAAATCGTATACCTTACTATGAAAAAAATATAAAAATGTGTTTTCAATTTTCCCTTCATACTTTTATCGGGTTAGGTAGGTTAGAACCGTCAAAATTACCTACTTATTACGTAGAACATCAATTTAAACACGGCGGCGTGGCGCGGCGGTGTCTCTCCCACCTCGCCCCAAGTTTCCAATCACGACAGAAACGCACGCCACACTTGGCCAGATCATAGTGTCGCGTGCGCAACTCCCGATCTCGTGTGTATATTTGTGAGGACATTTTATAGCTTGTCGGGACACCACCGTTAATAACGGTGACATATCCCGACGAATCGGACTGAATGAGAAACCCTACAAATGAGGCACAAATAAAATTAACGTGGCCATATATGTGCAAAATTTCAAACTTCGCATCCAGCGTACAGCAATCACCCAAACGTATAATTCCGAAACATTACAAGAATTAGAAAAAAAAAACTGTTTTTGCAATGAAAAGTTATTGATCTGTGTAGGTACTAAAGGTATAAGAGTAAAAGTGATAGCTATCTGAAAACAATTGCACTTTGCCCCGGGACATAGATTGCGAACAGAGTGACGACGAGTGTACATTTGTAGCATTTTCGCGTCTTCACTTTGGGCGTGTTAGTAACATTATATGCCTCTTTTTCTGAATATAGGTTTTTACAAATATCGCAGAAACGTATGTATGCTCAAATTCTAAACTTTGTGCACAAAACGATGCACAAAATATTTGTAAAACTTCAAACTAAAATGAAGACAACATTCTGCTGGGGTTAAGCACATTGGTGTATGGACTGATAAACATTATGATATATTTGTTTAAAATTCATTAAAAATTTCAGCCCGTTTTGGTCTTTGCTGGAGAGCATACACACAGCAACTTCTATTCCACGGTCCATGGTGCTTATTTATCGGGCCAGTCGGCCGCACGCCGTTTGCTGACACCGGAAGAGCCTGCAGGAAATGTTCTCGAGTGTCCGGGCTCTGCTGATCTCACTGCTTGGATTCAAGGCATTCAACTGGAAGGGTAAATGTGTACTGTGTATTATCTATAATAAACTATTTAGTTTATGCTTCTGATCTCCTTGCATGGTGGTTGTACTATGTTATTAACTTGTTCACATGACAAAGGCCACGGTGCCTATTTTCTCTATTTATTTATGTTCCGTTGTTTCTACTTACGTAGTACACATTTAGGAATTGAATCAAAATGTGATCAATAAAATTGACTGAAAGTGAAGCTCCAGGTCACTGCCATGACCTGCTGTAGTTTGTTCTAGACTTATAGAAGGCTGTGCTTAGCGCATTGATTTTTGTCCCAATAGTATATTGGAACCTTTTATTCTGCACAGCAAGAATTGGTATAAATATAATTCAAACAATTAAAATGTCAAAATTTGTCACAACCTACTTCAATAAGGTTTCATTCTCTAACTCCGGAGTGTATCACGAGATGTTCATCAACCACCACCCTTAAGGTACACCTTTCAACAATAGAATTATCGAAATTGGTACACAACTGGTGGAGATACCGTTGAATATACATAAATAATAATGATAAAAATACAGTCAAACTGAAAACTCCCTCTTTGAAGCCGGTTAAAAATATTATCCTTCATGGCTAAAGACGATTGTGGATAACAACTGAAACCATTATTTACATTCATAAAGTTTGTGAAACATGAGGTTCATTGGATTGAGGATTAGGTCAAGCTTATATTACAGTTAAAATGGTGTCGATTCTGATGTACACCAACCAAACTAAAACCAGTTTTGGAGTGGTGCCGTCGCATCGTACTGTTCCAGGGAGAAAGAGACAGTACTACTTTAAAACTGGTTTTAGTTTAGTTGGTGTACTCCGAATCAACACCATTATATTTGAGATTTATTTTATTTACCTAAATAGTAATTAGTTAAGTACCATAAGATTCATTTTGACATTAGTCTCTTCAGTCTGTTTAAAAATTCACGATTTAAGGAAAAGGTTTATGAAATTTTTATTAAATTGGATTACTTTATTTTGTATTGTAAATTGTTTAATATTTTGTTGGTTGTTTTAAAAATGCGCTCGTGATGTACTAAATTGCCTAATATATGTATATAGCTCTATATAATATACACTACAAAACAATCTATTGAAAACAACGAAATGAAGAGGATTTATTCCGTCTAGTGGCGCCCTCATTAAATAAAGTAGGCTTACAATTAGCTTTTAGGTTTTTCGACTGCAGGTCACAGCAATATTTTTGATTTAAGCTGTATTTAAAAAGAAATCATAATTTACCCAATGACTGCGCTACTAGACGGAATAAATCCTCTTAAACCTTTATTCAGCACTTACAGACATTAATTGCAGAATGAGTTAATAACTAAGATGTGTGACTGTCTGTACAAACTGTACATAACTATTATATTGTTAAGGTATTACCTGTCTTTCACAAAAATGCTATTTAGAATAATGATTGTAGACTAGTAAAAACCAATATGATGAGAAAAGAGATTGCTCAGGCTGCATACAACATTCGCCTAAACGCAAATACCAAATAAAACATAACCATCCCAAAAAATTATATATTTTCTTACATTCGAATAATTTTATTCTTTACTCACGGGCAGTTATTATTAAATTGTCCAAATAATAAATTGAATTGTAGGTATGTAGGTATTGCGTGTCCCAAGAAGTTTTGGATATAATTTTTTTTTTTAATTCAAGGCTTTGGTAAAAAAATAAGCTTCTTGGCGTGTCCACTTCCGCGAGTAATTAGTGTTGCCATTTTAACAAATATTAAAATCAATTCGATAGTTTGATAAATAAGAAATCGATTTTCGTTATAAATAAATGGTAGGTAAATACCTTAAATACTTAAGTCGCGCAGTAGCGTAGCCCTCTTGCATAGTACATAAAACGCTTATGCACTTATGTGCGTCTCAGGCTAACAGTGAATTAGGGGACCAATCGCGCTAATCATACCTCAGCTAAACTAGAGCTAAACCAAAAACGTTCCGTTCGAATGGTAGAACCGTTGTAAAATAGCGCGATTGGTCCCCAGATCCTTTCCGGATCGCGTGGGGTTCGACCGCCGCCGTTAAACAAATACTCCATGACTATTTTTTTTTTGAGCTATAACATTTATTTTGCTGGTTCAGCGTCACTGGGCAAGGGAGCGAGCGCTAGAGCGCTCTGTGTACGAAGTGCGAGTATTGTTTCGTTTTTAACTTGACTATCGCGTTTGCGTTTTCGTAAAATGTAGGTACATATGAAAAAAATTGTTTTTAAATTCACATTCACAAAAGGCCGCCTTTTTGTGCGATTAATGATGTAGGCTGTTTTCTTCGTGTAGCTTTTGTTAATTGAGCAATAAAGAGTATTTGATTGATTGATTATTTTGCAAACTATCCACTAGAGACGCTGCACATTCCTTCATACAAAATCGTCACGTAAACGCGGTAGTAAAGTTAAGTTGAAACAAAACTCACACTCCGCCCTCAGCGCCGACTGTATAGTCAGAGTGCGCTACATGTAAGATGTGTTTAGGCCTACTGTCAATGCGTATAAATTCGAGATGTGTTTACGTGCATCTGTGCAATGGCTGTAACATAGGTTAAACACATTCGACGCGACAACTAACCATATCGACTTGCACTCGGTTTTTATGCGAGATCGATTAATGCTGAACCGAAAATACTATGTGGCAAACCCGATCAACACGGTTGGCTTATACAGGGTGGCCGGAAGATTGACGTCCAAAGAAAAAAAACAGGTCCCTCGTGTCGTGGGGTATTTGAATCACCCCCATGTCTGTTTCGCGATTTTTCACGGTTTTCAGGTTATGAATTTTTTTCTGATTTTTTGAGAATTTTCGACCTGACTATCTTAAAAAAATCTAAAACAAAAAGTAGAAGACTTTTTTCATTTTTTTTTTTGTAACTGTATCAGCATGGTTTGTACTTTTATACATAAAATAATCAGCTTCATAACTTTGATAAAAATTATTTAAATGTTGGTCTCAAGAGAAAAAAATACGTTTTTTGAATTATGATCTAAGTTTTCAAATTTAAATTAAAAATCTAAACAGATGACTTCATGGTTTCTTAGTAGGCTTAAAAAATGCACTTAACGCTCAGTTTTCAGAATCACCAATAAAAAGCAGTACTTAACGATCTAGTTTTGCTAGAATTAGCCTTTAAAGACAGGGAAGTGGAAAATTTCTAAGAATTAGAAAATTATTTTTTGCCATTTTAAGATTCTTAAGGTAAAATAAAGAAATTACTACAAAAAGCTAAGATTGAAACATTTGGGCGCGATGCATTCTTGCGGATCATGGGTTGTAAAAGTGAGCAAAATTATTTTACCTGCAATAACAATGGGCGAGAGGATAAAAGGCTGGCATTCTTGCCACCTCTCTCACTCCCGTTGGCGAGAGGGGCCGCAAGGCAACCCAAGCCAACGAGAAAAAAAACAAGTTTAATTAGTAGTACTCACTTTGTGTTTACTGCTACACGTGTCTTTGATTTAACTTATTAGCTCATCCTACTTGTTTGACGTTTTTGCTCGTTTACTGGACTGTTTCGAATTTTGATTTGGACTTTGTTTGTTTGGAAGTGTAAGATATGAGTTACACGTTAAGTGAGTATGCAGAAATGCATTATTTTTATGGAGTTGCACGAGGAAACGGCCGTGAAGCAGCGCGACTATATCGTGAACAGCTTCAACGACGTGGTGCGCCGCAACCTGAGCATTATCCAGACCATCGTGTTTTTAGTAACACGCACCAAACCTTAATGGCAGGCCGCATTCCTGGTCAACGTGGTTGTCGTGAAGGAATAGCTAGAGATGATCCGGATCGCAGAGAAACGGTGCTCGAAGAAGTTCAGCGGAATCCGTCTACCAGTTCGAGAAGAATGGCTCGTGCTCTAGACATCCCAAGAACTTCTATTCAAAAAATACTTCATGAAGAAGGATACCACGCATTTCACATTCAACGAGTCCAAGCTTTACTGCCTACAGGCCACCAATTGCGGGTTGAATTTTGCCAAACCATGCTACAAAAAGAGCAAGAAGATCCTGGCTATTTTAATAAAATTTTGTGGACAGATGAGTCACGCACGATTTGAGCGATGTGGCATATTTAATATTCACAATTACCACACGTGGGCGATTGAAAATGCACATGAAGTGAGAGCATCAAACTTTCAACAACGTTTTAGCGTTAACTTGTGGTCTGGTATCCTCAATGGCGAACTAATTGGTCCATTTGAATTGCGGTCCAGACTTAATGGAGAAGTATACAAAAAATTCCTAGAAAATGAACTTCCTTTACTGCTGGAAGATGTGAATCTTCAGCTTCGACGAACAATGACATTCCAAAACGACGGCGCTCCGTGTCACTACGCAACGCAAGTCCGAAATCTCCTAAATGAACAATACCCCAACAGACGGATCGGACGCAGCGGATCAATTAGGTGGCCCCCACGCTCACCTGACCTTAATCCCATCGATTTTTTCTTTTGGGGTTATTACAAAGAAATATGCCCGAGAATGTTCGAGTGAACAAGAGCTGAGGCAGAAGATAAGAGAAGCCGAACGTGTCGTGAGAGAGAACAGGGCAGCTTTTAGACGACTAAAGGACAATTTTCTACGAAGGTGTCGAATGTGCATTGCGGCTGGAGGTGGCCACTTTGAAAATTTACTATAAATTTTATAAATAAATTTCTTTTTTATTTACAGTATTTTGATCTTTTTATCTAGTTTTTCCACCTCCCTGTCTTTGAAGGCTAATTCTAACAAAAGTAGATAGTTAAGTACTGTTTTTTATTGATGATTCTGAAAGCTGAGAGTTAAGCGCATTTTTTAAGCCTACTAAGAAACCATGAAGTCACCTGTTTAGATTTTTAATTTAAATTTGAAAACTTAGATCATAATTCAAAAAACGTATTTTTTTCTCTTGAGACCAACATTTACATAATTTTTATCAAAGTTATGAAGCTGATTATTTTATGTATAAAAGTACAAACCATGCTGATACAGTTACAAAAAAAAAATTGAAAAAAGTCTTCTACTTTTTGTTTTAGATTTCTTTTAAATAGTCAGGTCGATAATTCTCAAAAATTCAGAAAAAAATTAATAACTTGAAAACCGTCAAAAATCGCGGAACATACATGGGGGTGATTCGAATACCCCACGACACGAGGGACCTGTTTTTTTTCTTTGGACGTCAATCTTCCGGCCACCCTGTATAATAAGATTAATAAGACAACCTACTCACGCGTTCGTTGAACATTTATATACCGACCCATTTTAGATTTGTATTACCTGCGGTGCTAATTAATGTCACAAAATAAGTTTATAGAATGCCTTGCTTTAGGAGTGCTCGATCGATAAAATGGCTACCAATAATTCCGTCGAAAGTATGTCATTTACGCTCGTGTTGAAAAAAAAAAACAAATAAGCTATCGGGCGACAAATCATGACAGTAGGTCTAAGGGAATGATAGTAAATAAAATGCATTGGCGAGCTAACGCATAATCGAGTCCGAATCGATTCATCGTTGACAAATATTTATTCAGAAACTGGCAATAATACAATAACGATTGACTCAAAGACGGTTCCGGAAGTGTAAAACTTTTTACAAGGTTGGTCGGTTGAACGTCAATCGTGTAAACACGTGGTTTTGAATAGGAAAATCGAAAATTGAATTTTCTACCTATCATTCTGCTATTTTAGTAGATCAAAGCAGTGTTTATGTGTTAAAGAAGGTGGTGGTAAGTGTTATTTTGTCCTGGTGTCTAGTTTTGTGCTGTATTTTGTGACGACAGCGTCGGCACTATGAATGACCCCCCGGACGACCCGGGGGGGGGGGGGGGGGGCTAAGCCCAACATGTTTGTGAGTCCTCCCTCGCCAGCTGCATTTTATACCCTCTCTGCTAGCGTCGATTCTTCATCAGAAGTCAATTCATGCTCTAAATCAAATTGTAAGAAGAAGTGTAGAAAAGGGAAAAAACACAGTAAGCGCAGAGAAGTAGGTAAAAGAAATGATGACGACGAACGTTCGCGATCAAGCTCACGATCACGTCGGTCTCACTCGGATTGCCTGGATGCTGATATGTCAGACCGTGATATTCCACCTGGACAGACAACCCCCCTTACGGGATTCTCCCCTGCTCCTATTTTATCTGAATCTTGCTCTACGATAAACCTTAAACACTCTGAGCCTCATTCTAGAATGCAACTTTCAGTTGACTCCGACATTCCGGCAGGGCAAAATTCCCAAAATGTCGCTAATCTCTCCCCCCCAATGCATCTTCAGACCTCCCCTCCCCCATCACAATCAGAGACTCAAAATTATAATACTCCCCAGACCCCATTAACTCCCATCGGCCGCACAAAATATGTTCATGATGATCGCGGGCCTTTTATAGTGCATGTTCAATATGCAGAGACAACACCTGCATCACCAACATCTACACTTCATCCTGTCTCCTTCGGTAAATTTTTACAGAAACGTTCGAGAGAATTCCCCAATGTTGTCGAAGGTAGCCTCAAAGGCATAGGTCGTAACAGAGTTTGCCTTAGCTTTCACACAATGGATGATGCCAACAACTTTATGGAATCCCCAACCTTGGCTAACAATAAATACAAAGCCTTCATTCCAACATTTAACGTAACAAAAATGGGCATTGTCAGAGGGGTCCCTACGGATATGTCCCTTGAGGAAATTGTAGACAGTATAAAAGTTCCCCTAGGGTGTGGTCCTGCTTTAAAAGCCAGGTGCCTAAATTATAAAAGTGCAAATCCTGACGGCTCTCACAGATGGGAGTTGTCACAAACAGTACTACTAACGTTTGATGGTCAGATCCTCCCTCCTAGGGTATTCTTATGCTATAATTCTCTCCCAGTTGAATTATACACTTTTCCAACCATCCAATGTTACAAATGCTGCCGCTTTGGACATACAAAGGAGAACTGCAGGTCGAGAGCTCGTTGTTTCAGGTGCGGAGATGAACATACTGGTGATACATGTTCTATCATGGAGAGTGAGTCTAAATGTATCAATTGCTCTGGAAATCATTTTTCTACAAACAAGAAGTGCCCAGAATTTGAAAGACAGGGCAATATCAAGAAACATATGGCTACAGATTCTATTTCGTATATGGAAGCCTCTAAACTCTTTCCAAACTCCAAAAGATCATTTTCAGAAGTAGTTTCTTCTCCGAAACTTCAGACAACCACCCACCCCCCACTTGACAATCAAAGGTCCCCCCCTAATTACATTTCCTACAAAGAGACTGTGAATAAGAAACCACGCTCGCCTCCTCCCCCTCGTGTGGGATATGATAAAACTGCTCACAGATCCATGGTCTGTGACCCACACATTCCCCCACAAAACGGAGGGGCTTTTCCTCCTCCCTCAAACTACCAAACGAATAATATCTCGGTAAATGATTTAATCAATATTATTAGTAGTGTAACAAAATTCTTTTCCTCTGCTCTACCGCCCAACGCTGCCTCACTGATTATTAATTTATTAACGTCTCTTGATTTCAATGGACCAAATCGTTCAATGGAACATTCGCAGTGCTAATTCTAAGAAGTCCGACTTAATATACCTTTTAAATAAATACAACCCTTTTACTGCAGTCGTCTCGGAGACCTGGCTGAGCCCGGAGGCCAATTTCCGGATTCCGGGCTTTATCGGTCTGCGTGACGGTGGCCTGGATGGTTATGGCGGTGTTGCTATATTCATCAGAAATAAAATTCCTTTTACTCAACTCACCATCCCAAATCACAGTAAAGGCCTTGACATTGTTGCGGTTCGGATACAAAACATCTCTATGGTATCCGCTTACATTCCACATCCAACAAAACCTCTTATAAAAGAACTGGGCTCGATATGTGATTCTCTCTCTCGCCCTCTATTAATAATGGGTGATTTCAACTGCCATCATCGTTCGTGGGGCTGTGGCAAATCGGATACCGTTGGGGTCCAAATTCTGGACCTGTTAGACTCGTTAAATTTATGCCTCTTAAATGATGGGTCCTCCACGAGACGCACTCGTCCTGATGAACTTGACAGTGCGGTGGACTTATCCATTTGTTCCCCTGAACTGGCCTCCCAACTGTCTTGGGAGGTATTAAATTCTTCTTTTGGTAGTGATCATTTTCCGATTATTATACAACTACAATCAGCTTCCATTAAGTGCCCCCCACCTAAAAATCCCCTTCTGAAATATATTATAGATAAGAACACTGTCTGGGACAAATATAAGAAATATCTGGATCAGGAGATAAATAAACTGCCGGCTGTATCTTCGATTAACATTAATTCATGCGCTATAGCTTTTGCTGACGCCCTTATAGACAGTGCTAATGCTACAATCCCACTGAAAAACGCTGCTAGTGGTAAGGTGCCCTCTCCTCCTTGGTGGGATCGAGAGTGTACCAACGCAGTGAAAGTCCGGAGGGATGCAGAAGTAGCATACTGCCAGGAAATGACAACGGCCAGATATATTGAACTTAATAAAATCACAGCTCAATCAAAACGCTTTCTTCGCAAGAAAAACCTGAATAGCTGGAGAGAATTTTGTTCCTCCATATCACCCGAAACTCCTCCATCTTTTGTTTGGCAGAGAATTAGAAGATTTCGAAGTTCCTTTAAACCCGTAACTCAATCCTGCCCGCTTGATGGTCAATGGGCTGAGTCTTTTATGGATTCTCTTGCTCCTCAATATGCTCCATTATCTTCGGAAACTACACTCAGCCCCTCGGTAACCTCGGATGAATATTTAGACAGGCCCTTTACAATAACGGAGCTTCAAAACGTTACTGGCAGTGTAAAGGACTCCTCTCCTGGTATAGATGGCATTCCCTACAGCTTCCTAAAGAATTGTAATATTCGTCCCCTCACATACTTATTGAGTTTATTTAATTCCATCTTATTATCAGGCCTTCCTCCCCATTCATGGAAGACCCAACTTATTATCCCTATTCTGAAACCCAATAAAGATCCTAAAGACCCTCGTTCATATAGACCTGTGGCATTGTCCTCTGTATTGGCCAAATTACTGGAACATTTAATTAAAAATAGGCTCGGGTGGTTCCTTGAGAGCAAGGGTCTACTGGGCAAAACTCAGTATGGTTTCCGAAAAGCCAAAAGCACAATGGATAGCCTTGGAATATTCACAACCGACATCCGACTGGCGTTTTCGCGGAATGAGTCTGTGGTGGGTGCATTTTTAGATATCACAGCCGCGTATGACAACGTACAGCTCCCGACTCTCAGGAAGACACTTCAAAAGCTGAGAGTTCCAGCGAGATTGACTAACTTGGTCATTGGCATGCTGTCGGAAAGGCTCATTACATACCATTGCGATGATAATACAATATCTCCCTCCCGAGTAGTTTGGAAAGGTTTACCTCAAGGTTCTGTCCTAAGCCCCATCCTTTACAATGTGTACACGCATGATTTGGAACTGACTGCATCCCCTTGCCGTATCCTACAGTATGCCGATGACCTATTAGTTTACATTTCCGATAACCAGATCCGTCGGGCGGCCGAAACTCTGTCCCAGTCACTTGACCAACTCTGTTCATGGTTAGAAGCACATGGATTGGAGCTGTCAGCAGCTAAAAGCAATGCCATGGTTTTTACCAGAAAGCGAGTCGTCCCAACCGTTTCCGTAACGGCAAATGATTCCGTAATCCCTATCAGAAATAGAGTTAAATTTCTGGGAATGGTCCTTGATGAACGGCTGTCAGGAGCTCTTCACTGTAGCTATGTATCTGAAAAATGTGAGAGGAATTTAAACATTCTCAAGTGACTTGCTGTCGTATGGTGGGGCTCTCACCCTTTCTCTATGAAGTTGCTGTACAATGCTTTAATCCGTAGCGTCCTTGATTACGGCGTACATTTATTGGAACCAATGAATAGAGCTGGTTACAGAAAATTAGAACAAATACAGTCGAAAGCTCTTCGAATCATAACTGGCGCGATGAAATCCAGCCCAATTAATGCCCTTCAGGTCGAATATGCTGAACCTCCTCTTGGCCTGCGCCGGCAATATTTGGCAGACAGACATCTTTTCCGTGCCGCTCAATTTTCTGGCCATCCTATTTTTCCCAAGCTACAACTTCTCAGTGAATATTGCCTATCCTCTAGTTATTGGAAGCATAAGAATGCTCCCTCTACAGTTACTAGCTTACGTAGATTTAAAACTATAAAAGATCCTACTCACAGATCCAACAAATTACCTTTATTCGAGTTCCCATATGATGTAATTACCTACAAGCCCCGTATTATTCTAAATTTTGATATATGTAAGGGTGATCGTCATGCAGATGAATATTTTAAGGCTTTATTGGATAGAGATTGGAGAGGATGGCATACAATTTTTACGGACGCTTCAAAACTGTCTCCGGTTGGCTGTGTTGGAGTGGGTCTCTTGCACAGCCAATATGACATAGTTCAAAAGATAAAGTGTCCTCCAGAAACTTCAGTCTTTACTGGAGAATGTAGGGCCATATTTGAGGCAGTTGAATATGTCCTACTTTTTAAATTAAAACGAACTATAATATTTCCTGATTCCCGTAGCTCACTGCAATTACTCCTCTCTAACCCCTTCTCATTGAAATCTCACAACCCCCTAATTTTCATGATAAAAGACGCTATTGTACGTGGTCAGAATCTTGGGCTGGAGATAGCTTTGGCATGGATCCCTGGCCATGAAGGGATTTCTGGTAACGAACGAGTTGATCAGATAGCGAAAGAAGCTGTTGTCTGTGGAGACAAGGTTCCATTCAAGAATTATGCTCATGACATTGTTTTGCAACCGAAAGAATTCCTCTTTAAGTCCTGGTCAAACCATTGGAATTCCAGTAGCAAATCTAAGGGAAGGTATTACGCTCGGATCCAACCTGATATTTGCCGTAAACCATGGTTTTCGAAAATTCGTTTCTGTAAACGCACAACCTCCATGCTAATCCGAATGAGACTGGGACACTGCAGCTCAGCGGTGCACCTTGCGAAAATTCATATCCGGGATTCTTCTCTTTGCGAATGCGGGTTAGATGAGGGGGACTTGGATCATATTTTCTTATCCTGCCCTCTAATGGATCACTCGCAACTGTATCAATCTCTATACTCATCAAAAATCCCATTACCCACTCAAATGTGTTCTCTGCTGGGATCCCGAATCCCTGAGGTATATTATGCTCTAGCGATGTTCTGTTCTACTTTTGACATCAAATTGTGACCTATGAATCTTCCCATATTCCCTTATCTATGTACTATAAATATTCATTTTTTTTTTTTTGTTGTTTGTCGCTTTACTAAAACTGTAGTCGTGTTTTGTCTGTTGGACTAACAAAAACGTTTGTTTTCAGCTGCTTTGATCGGTGTAAAATACATTAGACAATTCGTTGAGTCTCCGATCGATCCACATGAATCCAAATGAAATGTGGTAAATTGACGTGACACTGGCAGTAATGTCCAAATAGGACGGTTGCCATTAAAAAAAAAAAAAAAAAAAAAAAACTTTTTACAAGTGGGAATCTACACAATGCTCTTTAATTATAATAACTGCACGAGGTTAAGGAAAATTGTTTTTTATTTGAATACGTTTTATTTAATATTCGCGATTAGCCTATATCAAGCGATCTCCTAAAAATGAATTAGATGAACGAGATAAACTTGCTATACACAAGCATGCAGTAATATTCTAAGACGTAAGCGTTATTGTCATCAAACCTAGCAGAGTAGCTATTCATGTATATGGTTATCTGAACAAATTTTATACAATGATTTGAAACAATTAAATCATCAGAATGTATTTATCTTTATCTTCGATCATGTCTATAAAATTAGTTCTATGAAATTACAAAATTTATTTTTCGTTATGTAGTAAATTGTATTTGCATTTGGCATTTCTTAATTATAATTGTAGAAAATATTAATCATAACATAAATAATGCATTTTTACCGTCAGTTTTTTATTGAATAGGTATTCGATTTTTCTAGTCAGTGCAATGGTTTGTATTGCTTAATAAATCAAATTAAAATATATCTTTCTTTGTTTTTGTTACAATTTGAAACTAATACTCTCTTAACACAAAGGTATGATAAATTAAATACAAAAAAAAATCTTATTCATTTTATTTTATCAATATGATAAACACTTTTATACAATTTTATTTTAACAGTAAATTCATTAACAAAACAATAACCACATTGTAACACCTTTATAAATTATTTATGAGGCAATGAGGAGAGGCCCACTGTACTTCTTGTCATGCGACAGCAGACAGTACCTAAGGCTTGCTTGCTCGAAGATCGTAAGTCTGCATACTTCCTGCTGCCACATGGTTTAATGTCCTAAGACTTGACTCTACATGCGTCAGGCCTAATAAAAGTTATAGGTATCATAATCTCAGTACAAAAATTAGTTACTATAGCTTATATGGTAAGTTATTTTACAACAGCATTGTGTAATGTCAAATAATAATAAAATAGTGTTAGTAAGTACTTAATACATTATTATACAATATAGTTTGCATAGGCTTGCCATTTAGGAAATGGTAATGGCCTTTTGATGTTATGCACCTACCCCAGATTTTGAATGCATGAATCACATTATGAAAATTATGTGTCTTTGAACTAAGATAATGAACCTCATAAGTATTAGTTTTCAATGTGTCTTTTCCAAAAATAACAGGTATCCACTGTAAAGCCTCAAAGTAATCAAACTGTTAAAAAAAAAATTAATTTAATCTGAATTGAGAAAATTGAAATTCCAAACAAGATACTTGTGCCAGTGCACCCATAAGCAAGCATATTTTTACTACTGGGTGGTTATAAGTTATTCATCATATCAACCACAGGATGTCTACTGCTGTACATTGGCTTCCCCCATAGATTGTAATTATGCTGTGTTAGTTTTATTTTAATTTGAAATATAACGTTATGCTCGAACTGGTCCGTAGGCCACCATACTTGTCATATAATAAAAAATATATTCATAATATAAATGTAATGAGTACTCTTTAAAAATTATGAGATTATACAACTCCTAACGCACAACATGCAACTCAATTGTTGAATGTTTTGATGAAATGATGGAGAGTAATTTACTTTCCACATCCTGAGGTAAGTCATGCCAGGCACACTTGCCAATGAGTGGCACTTCCTCCAGGGGTGCTCGGAAGGCCACAAGTAATGTGAGACAACAGCCGTCCATTGCAGGCTCTGCCTCAACATTGAGAAGCCCCAAAGGTCGGTGTTGGCCCACATCTGCTCCAAACATCTCTACCATAAATCTTCTTAGTGTGGAATGTACACTTTTGGCAGGATTTATCTCGCACATTGGAAAATGAATAGATGTTTTTTCACTCAATAATACATGCAATTTATTTGTACTTCGCTTTTTTATAACAACTATTAATCTGAGCAAATCTTTCGTGTGCAGGATGGAAGCAGGTAAGACATCCTTATGCCAACTAGATATGTTTTGTTTGTATAACTGTGCTTTTTCAATGAGATGCAATATATCATTTGACCTCAAAGATATTTCCTCTACATTTGAAATCCATTTTGCTTGTAGTGATTCTTTATCTGCCTTTGCTGGTGTTTTCAGTTCCCCGCCAACAACTTCGCCAGTTAAGACAAATCGAAACCATGTACCACCTGCTGTTTCTACGACGAGTAAGGTTTTAGGTTCGCATTGTAAACCTGTTTCCTCTAGAACTTCTCTAATGGTAGCTTGTACTATGGTTTCACCCTTTTCCATTCGTCCAGCAGGCAGGTACCACTTACCGGCGCAACTTTCTTTCGCTTCTTGCATCATTAGTACTTCGTTAGACTCGTTCATAATTACACAGGCGACAACATAAGTGACGTTGCCACCCAATACCGGTTTGAAATTCGACGGAGTTGTGGGCGTAATACCTTGAGATTCAGCCACTAAGTTCTGATCTGCTATTGTAAAGTCGCAGAAATCATTTTCTTCTCCTTCCAGCCCCAAACCGTCTAGTAAACGGGCAATATTTAAGTCTACTTGGCGCGACATAGTTACCTACTTTTTGTATCCGTCTAATAAAATCTCTAGGGCAGAAAATCCATTCGCCTTCAACGTTAACACATACACGGACCACGGTCTGCTGTTTTAGTCATTTCAATTCAAAGAGTAAAATAACTATAATAAAAGTTTCAATTCAATTAATTTAGGACAAATAGGTAGGTACCTACTTAAAGTTGTTGTGCACTATAAGATATGAACGAAATGAAATACTAGAGAGAGAGAAGTTTTCTTCTTCCTTGTAATAGGAAAGGCTAAGGAACAAAGCCATACTGCCTCGTCTTCAAGAAATGAAATACTAATACTAGTGTTGCCTACTGCTATCCTAATGAGAGCTCTTCACGCACGCGAAGAGGGTCCGCTCGAGTCGACTCGTGCGCGCTCGCCTCGCCCAGTCGCCGCTCGCCTTCTTGTCGGTATTTCTACGGTATTTTGGGAAAAGATCAAAGCAGTAATTGGTAAGCGCGAGCGGCCCTTCTACACGCTCGCATGTACTCTTCAGTACTCAGAGTGAAATTTCAGGTTTCATTTCCCACACACATGCCAGCCCTGTTAGCATTTAGGGATCCAAACATTTTCAGGGTGCTCTCCATGTTCTGTCAAGAAAACGACAAAACTATAAATATTGAGAATTTAACTTATTCTAAGCGTTTTCTTTTCTAACAGTCAAGTATTCGTGATCCGTCCCCAAACCTACTAATAAATAATTCATTCTCTCTTTTTGCACTAAATTACTACAAACTAATAAATATTTTTGAACTAATCTGATATGTATCCGGTCGTTTCTAAAGAAATTGACGTGATACTGGCAGAAATGTCCAAGGTGGACAAATTGTCATAAAAAAAAAGTTGCTTTTTTGTATATAGATAGATAGATAGATAAAGCCTTTATTTGTTTCCACAGTCACACACATACATTTAGCTTATACATATTGATACACAGATAAGGTATATAACTCTCATACTCTTATAATTTGTGTATTCTGACTTTTCAAGCTAAATAATTGACAGACTATTGTGCAGCAAAAGTTAGTGATGGTGTACAAGTGAAGGGAAGTGTAAATTTAAGTGCGTAACGAAGCTTTCGGGTTCCCACAAGAAGCCGCCCAAATCTTTTGTAAAGCATTCTGCCACTTTACTGAAAAATGACTTGACCGTGACCATACTCTATATACGCCAAGTATACGACGAATTACTTGTTTTTATTAGAGTAAACGATATTCAGTGGAATAACTGAGAGTTTAGGAAATAAATAATAATTTAATAAGAAACAAACAAAAACTTCAGAACAGACAGATATACGAGAGACGACAGATAGATTTTCAAAAACATTAATATGACGTATAAAAACTCTTCTAAAACATTTAATGCGGCCAGCTTCAACATTCTCCCTCATTAAATGCTTTTATTAAGGCCAAGGGCTTCTCTAAAAGGCACAAAGATTGGCCTAGGCAGAGCTTTCGTCATCACATCTGCTAACTGAGTCGATGTGCTAACTCTCTTAACTTTGATAGCATTATCCATCACTAGTTCTCTTACGAAGAAATGTCTAATTCGTATATGTTTCGTTCGCTTGTGTAATTCAGGATTATGCGCAAGTCGAACTGCTGCTTCATTATCCACGCTCAGAGTGGGGATACTGTTCAACGTAGTCAGCTGTTCGAATAGTCTCGTAATCCACACCAACTCTCTGCCAGCTTCACTTGCCGCGACTATTTCAGCCTCTGTGGTTGATATCGCCACGGATGCCTGTCTTTGGCTTAACCACGATACAGCTCCACCAGCGTAGCGGCAGACTACACCAGTTGTAGAACGTTCTGTTTGCGTATCTCCACCATGATCTGCATCACTATACGCTTCAAGTACGCCCTTCAAACAATTTGGCTTATAGCGGATGCCATGTGAAAACGTGCCTTTGAGGTATCGCATTATACGTTTCACCTTAAGCCAGTCCGATTTTGTAGGCGATTCAAGTTTACGTGATACCACTCCGACAGCATAAGCTATGTCTGGTCTCGTGCATACCATTAGATAGGCCAGTGCACCAACTGCTTCACGATAAGGAAAATCCATTACATCACACTCCTCATCGTTTTCTGAATCAATGAACTCTTTGTCCATTGGAGTCGTAATTGGATTGCAGTCGTTCATTCTGAAGCGCTCTAGTACCTTCTTGGCATAAGCTTCTTGATTGACGAATATGCGGCCATCAGAATGTTGTACGATTTCCATTCCTAAATAAAAAGTAGCACGCTTAGTTGTTATATTGACTTTACTGTTTAAGTCTTTTAGAAATTGATTCGCTAAGTCTTCATCTGATGCTGCGACTAGACCATCATCAACATAAAGCGTAATCAGGATCTTCTTTAAACCTATTGTCTTAACAAATAAGCAACAATCGGCATCGCTTTGCTTAAATCCCATTTCTATGAGAATTTCGTTGAAGCAAAAGTTCCAACATCGCGGAGCTTGCTTTAGTCCGTAAAGGCTTTTTTTTCAAGTGACAGACTCGGGATGTAGCATCATTATATCCTTCGGGCTGTTGCATGTAAATGTCTTCTTGTAATTTACCATTTAGAAAAGCAGTTGCAACATCAAATTGGGCAAGGTAAAGCTTTTCGCTTGCAGCAACGCTAAGCAGGGATCTAATGGTAGCCATCCTTGCGACTGGGCTGAATGTATCTGTGTAGTCAGTCCCTTTCTTTTGTCTGTATCCCTTGACAACAAGACGTGCCTTATACTTTTCAATTGTACCATCGGGGTACCTTTTGATTCTATAAATCCATTTGCATGGTAAAGCTTTACGGCCTTGTGGAAGATCCTTTAACTCCCACACGCTCATTTCTTTAAGTGACTCCATCTCTGCACTCATAGCTTTTAACCATTGTTCCTTATCTTTTCTTTCAATGGCATTTTGATATGACACTGGATCTCGCTCCATGATCATACATACATAGTCATGCAATTTGACAGGAGGTTGAAGAGTACTTCTAGGACGAAGGTTATATCTGTTTTCACCTTGTTCTGTGATATCATTAACCTCGTCATCAACTTCCTCAAACAAATCTTGAAATTCATTTCCCAATTCATTGGTTACATCTTCAACATCATTTCCTTCCTCTAAATTGCCTGAAGCTATGTCCTCTCTTCGAGGCTCTAGTTGCTCTTGATCATCTCGAGTGACTTCCTCTGGCTCCATAAGTTCGACAGGTTTACAGTCAAATGACACCTTAAACTCAACTTCGTTTGGTTTTTCTTTTTGGTTTGCAGAATCATCCCGTATACCAGTTGTATCCTCTATGGTAGCTAATGTTTTTTCGTCAAATATAACGTCTCGAGATCGAACAAGACAATTTTTGTTGCCATCTTCAACCCAAATACGATATCCATCTTCGTCGTATCCAATTAAAATGCCTTTCGTGGCTTTCTTTTGCATCTTCTTTCTCTTTTGTTTTGGAATGTGTATATAGCACGTACTTCCAATAACACGAAGATTCTTGATGCTAGCTTTCTTACCAAACCATAATTCGTAGGGTGTCTTACCCACTATTCGTGTTGGACCTGTTCTGTTTAGTATGTATGCTGCCGTGTTTACAAGTTCAGCCCATAAACCGAGAGGCAATGTATTACGTGCATACATTAGTGATCTTGCAGTTTCAACTAACGTTCTATTCTCCCTTTCACTGCACCCGTTTTGTTCAGGCGTGTAGGGCATTGTCAGTCTTTGCTTTATTCCATTCAACGAAAGAATAGTTCTAACTTCGTTGCAATCGAACTCTCCGCCGTTATCACTTAAAATTGTTTTTATTGTATACCCATTCGTTTTCGTTTCAACAATCATCTGTTTCAGTTTGTCTTTTACTTCAGATTTCTTTTTCATGAAGTAAACATGTCGATAACCAGTATAATCGTCTTTGAATAGCACGAAATATCTATAATTGGATATAGAACAAGCGAATGGTCCACACACATCGCTGTGAATTATTTCACCTGGATGCGTAGCTCTAGTTCTCGTTCCGAACTTCAATCTGTGTGCTTTACCGTACACACAGCCTTCACAAATCTCCTTCTCTATATGAAGCTCTATCCCTAGCTCTCGATTCACGAAATCTCTGACATGCCTCACGTTTTGATGGCCAAGTCTTTCATGGTATAGCTGGATAGAGGATGTCATGTAAATCTCTGCAGGATTCTCAGGTTGGACATTCTTAACATCTAATTTGTATAGTCCACCCTTATGATGACGTTTGCCTTTCAATTTGATCTCTCCATCGATCATAAAGCTGCATTCGTTCATCTTCGACGAGAATATGCTGCATAAATTTTTATCATGAGCAGCTAAAACTGAGAATAAATTCTTTTGTATCGTTGGAACATACCACACATCTTGTAGAAGAATTGGTTTTGTCTTTCCATTTACATTTGCGTTTATAAGTATACAACCCTTACCTTTGGCTATAATTGAGTTTCCATTGGCAGTTGTAACTGTATACTTCTCGTTAAAGCTTTCGAATGATTGGAACAGATCACTCCGATTGGTAATATGACTGTTGGCTCCATTATCAACGTACCAGTTCTCTCTGTCGCATGTTGGTGAGAAAACTGCTGTATTCGACTGTATCGTATCAACAGTCATCAAAGCCAAGTTCGCTCCTTGACTCGTGGAAGTTGAAGGCGTATTACTGCTTTTGGGTGGTTTGCCGTCTCGAATCCACTTCTTACAATTCCTGACACGGTGACCCATTTCAGAACAGTAATTGCAACGTAACTTCTTATCTTTCACTTTCTTGTGAATAGGATTCAGTGCCATCGTGTTTAGAGCTATATTCTCAGTTTCAGTTTTACTGGATAAAGCTTTCTCATAAGCACATAAATGGCTCGTCAAATTTTCAACAGTTCTGTGTGCCTTCGGGATTAAGAGCCAACTGCTTCTAAATGAAAAATATTCTTCACCAAGAGTATCCAAAATTTTGCAAATCAACATTAAATCAGGTAGCTCCTTGTTGTCTTTCGAAAATTCTTGATTTAACCCGGTCCATATATTCTTCAATTTAGACATATGAGTCGCTACATCGTCACAAGTATCTCTTTTGTAATTGAAGAAACTCATACATAAGTTGTACGCTCTATCTTCGCACGAACCATCAAATAATCTGTGCAGCTCCAGCCATACGTCACGAGCTGTCGTATATCTCATAACTTTACATAAAGTATCTTCGTTCAAATTAGAAGTAATCAAAAGAAGAGCGCTGGTGTCTGCTTTGATAAAATTGGCTAGTTCCAAATTGTATCGCGCACTGACGTTAGCGTCATCTGCTTCATTGACACTTACTTCCTACTACCTCCGTAGCACCTTGTATACTACGTAGTAAAATTAAAATTTTATACTTCCATGTCACCCAATTTGCTTTTCCTTCTAAGAAGCCAATTTGCACTTTGGATGTTAAAAACTCCATGTTACTAAATGCTGAGGACCATAACCTATTAGAGTAAACGATATTCAGTGGAATAACTGAGAGTTTAGGAAATAAATAATAATTTAAATCCTGATATAACAAAACAAATGATTACACCGTCATATCTGGATGATAAGCAAGCATGGACATAGACCGCTCGGCGATATTCAGCCTAATTATACAATATAATACAATTGTAACCCAAACTTATTTAAAAGAGCAACCCTTGAGTTTTAATAAGAAACAAACAAAAACTTCAGAACAGACAGATATACGAGAGACGACAGATAGATTTTCAAAAACATTAATATGACGTATAAAAACTCTTCTAAAACATTTTATGCGGCCAGCTTCAACAGTTTTGAGTGAGACTAACTTATAAACTGAAGAAATAAAACGTGGCTGTATGGGCGTGATCCCTTTGCCTTCTCCGAGAGGAGTGAATAAAACGAATAATAATGAACCTACTTACTTCCTCTTACTTCGGAATGTCAAACAGAGGCTCCGCAAAAGAGAGAAGTAGAAGTTCGTATTAAATTATATAATTTTTTTGGATAGCCAATTCTCGGTCAATCATGTCGGTGTTGAAGACAAATATGCTGGTGAATTTTTTTTTTTGTGATTGGAATTCGTGTTTACTTAGAGAATTTTCTCAAATTACGTAATAATTTCAGGTGCGTTCCCTAAGTACCTCTGCTGCAACAGCTCAGATGGTAAAGCCTCCCGTACAAGTATTTGGTTTGGAGGGTAGATATGCGTCAGCATTATTTTCGGCAGGCGCAAAAAATAAGGCTTTGGATGCTGTTGAAAAAGAGCTATCTCAATTCCAACAGTCCATCAAGAACGAAGCTAAACTTAAAGAGTTTCTTGTGAACCCTACCCTGAAAAGAAGCTTGAAAGCAGATGCTCTAAAACATGTCTCCTCTTCGGTAAGTACACATTTGTAGGAAAATGAAGGGATCTATTTTCCAAGACCCTTTTCCTGGGTAACAGTAGAGGTATGGAATTAATATTGAAATTATTAGCCAATGGGAACTACCCGAATTATTTTTGATTGCAAATCAATTATTATTATACTAAGGTTTAAAAATTTCAAGTTTCTATCTTATAAAAAAGTTTAAATAGAAAATTTTGAAATTATAGTCTTTCAGGGTACTGATATCCAAATACACCAAAAAACTATTAAGAGCTAAATATCTTTGAAACGGCTTAAATAATTGTCATCAAACATGACTAATAACTTTTCATCTCATTTGGTCATGCATGTTTCATTGGGGGTTTAAAATTACTCCCATACAAACTGATTTATGATCAAAACCATTTGGGTCTGAAACGGCATAGTGGGTGTCCGCGGCGGGCATCCGTTGCATGTCTCCACCTGTGGACACGCATACCCAAATAGTGTTGTTGACTGTAGAAGCCCCTGCATGTTACCGTTGGGCGAATTACGGCCGTGCGGGGCACATGACTGTTAACTTTTGTATGGAACCGACCGGGCATCTGCTTAATGCAGTTTCTGCCCTTAGGGTACTTTTCGTTGACCAAGAAATTTGGCATGAAGGAAGTTAAACCATAAGTAAAGGAAAAACAAAGTACGATAATCATTCATTTCTACTTTGTAGTATTACCATGTGACAAACTTAATTTTGCGGTTATCTTCATGGTGGTGTAGTGAACCTTCTTAAAACAACATCATGGTTCACCTTTCAAAATATACAGAAATGCACCTGTCCATCGATGTTAAAACATACAACATAAATACCATTGACAATCTTCCAATATGTGACAAAACATACTTGTTGAATGATTTCAAGAACAGCAATTTTTTCTTACAGATCAAGTTGTCACCTACAACAGGCAATCTTTTAGCACTTCTAGCTGAGAATGGACGCCTCAACAAATTAGAGGGTGTCATTAATGCATTCAAAATCATGATGGCTGCTCATCGTGGCGAAGTTACCTGTGAAGTTACCACTGCAAAACCCCTGGATGCTGAACAGAAAGCTAACTTGGAGACTGCTCTAAAGGTAAATCAGTTACTGAAAATAATAATGTCTATGCATTTATTCACAAAACAAGGTGTCGGCAGCTCAATAGACAAGACGAAATATATATTTTATGATCTTATATTAGCATTTAGTGGCAACCCTTAAACCTATAGTAATACAGCACCTGGGAGGATATATGTATAATTGAATTAATATGATATATAAAATACTGCATATAAGGGACAGCCTGACATTCCTTTTATGGACATGATCTTTAACTCAAAATAAATCTAATCCGAATATTCGAAATCCAAACTTATTTAACATTTATACAACATATATCATACATATTTAACAAATATCTTACTTAGTTCGGTCGTAAATAAATATCTCGAAGAAAATTACTCTCAACACAATGCACACTATAACAAATTCACTCACACCAATAGTTTGTAGAGTGATAATGGCAATGCGCACTGGTGCATTCATTTTTTTTTTATGCATAACGGGTAGATACTTGACTTCAATCACACCTGCTGTTAAGTGAAGATGAAGTGGAAGCGTACTGACCCGGAAACCCCAACACATTTGGGGGACTGGCTATCTTATCTCTGACAACCGGAACACAACAACGTTATTAACATTGCTGCTTGGCGGCAGATTTAGATAAGATGGTGGTAACTAGCCAGGTGGACATTTATAATGCCCTACCACCAACCAAACCGAGTAAAACATGTACCCTCCTGGGGATCGAACCCGCGACCTCCGAATCGTAAACTTAATGTTGTTTTGCAATTTGTAACAAAATGCTTCGACACACGTATTCGGCACAGTATACATAGGGCCTATTACGTAAATTTAAAAGTTTAATCGTCCATCGGCCATCGTTGACGATCATCGACCACTCGTATAAAAGTTACTGCATTACGTATGTCGTCGTTTTACACTCGTATACAATGAATGAATGATATTAGAATTGTTTAAAGGTATTGCTACTCGACACTAGACGGTGCTATTGTGTACTTTTTTCGTTAACACCTTATAGAAAGTGATGCCCTTATACGCAGAATAACGTTATCTCACTCTATTTTTGCATTACATAATTTCTAACGTACCAAATTTGTACATGCAGTGCTGCCAATTACGAAAAAATTCCTCGATTTGTGGGAAAATAGAGTGTGAGGAATAATTCAAATCAGGACTTTATCGGGGAATCAAGGCCAATTTTTGTAAAAGAACCCATAGTATTTTTATTACTAATCGTGTTACTACATTTTTTACGTTATAAGAACAACAAGTTTTTAAGTTAAAGTAAAACATTAAACAACATTTTACATGAAACAATATTGTACTTCTTTAATTATCATTTCGGAGAAATTTCTGGAAAATTACGTAGGAACCATTAAAAATATTGTATGATACATGCTTCGATCATCTACATGACTCATACATCATCATATAATAAAAATAATTTTATAATAGTAGGTTATTTGTCGAAATATTCACTTTTTGGAAAAGGTATTTGTTCTAAAAATTATTAGTAGGAGCAGTAGCTTAACTAATATACGTAAAACACGTTTTTGAAATAATATTTTTTTGCAATAACAAAAGAATCATAAGAATTCTTAGTACCTATAGTGAATACGAATACGATTGCGGTAAACCCCGACTCACCTTTATCGTTAACGTTTGAATCGTACGATGTGCATAGGTAATGCCGATGTCATTACTTATAAATGAGAGATCATTCATTCATCGTCAATCGTAACGATGACACACGCATTCGTAATCGTTTGAAATGCGTAATAAGATTTCGCGAGTTTGACGACGATGATCGTAATAATCGTTTACGATGGACCCATCGTTCGACTTACCTAATAGATCCTCAGACAGTCTCCCGACATGCTGCGTCTTTGCGACGGCGCTGTACTCTGTGCATTGTAGGTTATTTCCAGGTAAGTAGGTGCCTAGGTCTAAGTGGTAATCTAGTAGTACCATAGCGTAAATGTGGCGTAAATAGTAGTACTACCACGTTTGCATATTCGCGTCGCGGCGACGACGTCGCCATATCAAACGGGACGATGCCCTTTGTCGGCTACACAGGGTGCGGCGGGGTGCGGGGCTGCGCGTGCGGCGGGGTAGGATAGTAGATGGTGAGAATAAAAAATCGACTAAACTCATTTTATCGAGGTATGTAACCACTTGTTTCAAGGAATGTCGACTTGTCCCTTACAGACAGTATACAGAGTGGAAAGAAACTGATCGGTGGTGGGAAAGTACCTTTATTCCCAGTAGTTCCATGTAGGTAGTTCCACATGGAACTACTGCAACCTTAAAAACTGAGTATGTTATACCATTAGTTCCATGTAAACTAGTTTTATAGCCGACATTATAGGTACCTACCTTAAATATAAATTTTACCCAATAAACACTCTTTCATATAATAAGGTAAATAACAGTGCAATTACAAGCTTTTAAAAAGTCGCTTGCCTAACCTTTGATTACAAACGAGAAAAATGTTTAAAAAAATATCCTGTAACAGTGAACATGGTCAATAATAAAATTGTCTCTCGAATTAAATACCACGAAATCCTAAACCAACTTAGAAATTGTATTAGAGTTATAAAATAACTAAAAAAAATATTTTTCTTTAATTAATATCTTCAAATTTAAAATAATATTCCTTCGAGTAAAAGCTACGAATATTTCCCTCTATCGACTGCGTCTTTTTTGCAGTCTAGCTAGTATAATTAATAAATAACTAATTATACTAGCTAGACTAATCTAACAAAATAATTCTACTTCCAGAAATTCCTGAAAGGCAAGGAGACTATTCATTTAACTGCAAAAGTTGACCCTGCAGTGATTGGAGGCATGATTGTGTCTATTGCTGATAAATATGTGGATATGAGTGTCGCCAGCAAGGTTAAGAAATACACTGAACTTATCAATGCCGCTGCTTAAAATGGTTGCAATCAGAGTAATGGTAGTCAAAAAATTAATTATGAAATAAATAATGTAAATTATTATCTTTGTTTTAATATGTAAGTATAGCATAAGTAATAATATCTACACTTCAGATGTAAAAGTGGGTTAGGTTAATCATGGGGTGTAATCATCTGTATATGTAGGCACTCGTATACGTCCATGTCATGAGATAGATAGGTATGTAGCCAGGAATAGGACTTATCTTAAACTTGCTGTTCATAGCAGTCGCTTACACAAAGTCATTCAAGAGACCAGGGCATGCTTTTATAATGAGTTGCGGTTGGCTTTCAAAATTTGCCTTTATTTTTAAACCACTGAAACAATGTGCTATGTGTGTGTGTTTCTTTCTCGAATCATAAGTTGTGTAAATACTTATTTAAAAAGAGCAACACCTGAGTTTCTTGCTCGTTCTTCACTGGGGAGACTGCCCTGTGAATGGCCGATAATTGTATGTCATGACGATTTGAAATGTTATTCTTATTACTTACGAAATAAAACTTTTTTGTATTTACCATGATTACAAAAACTACTGAACCGATGGCGCTGAAATTACAATGGGATCAACTTGACGGTATCCCCTTTCATTTACAAAAAGAATCACATGAAACAATCCCCAAATCTCGGAGATATCGGTGCACATACATGAAAAAAAATATATATAACCTCTTTCTTTTTGAAGTCGGTTAAAGACCGCCTGTTCAGTTAAACACAAAATTGAAGTGTGTAGTGAGGTGGAGAAATATATCATCGTTTGCATATACAGACCTCCCAATAATGAAAATTACCAGTTAAAGTAAAAACGTAGTAGTGTGTGGTGGTATTTTAATTTATTAGAGAATGCTGCTATGCTATGACTGGCAGAATAAAGAACTTGTTTAGTAAAAGGCTTTTTGAAGCCCACTCGAACATCCACATATCTAGACATAGACTTATCTATTGTTCTGTATTCTAAGGTCTAGATAATATTTATTGTGAAAATGAAGTAGTGGAAAGAAATATTATAAAATGCATAGTCTGATCATATCGGACAATTTGTTAGGTTTCATTTACACTTGAGAAAAAACTTTCGTTTGAAATTAACACAAGACCTATCACTGAAGCTCGGATAGAAATATTTAAAGAATCCTTATCAAGTAGTATTTTTACCCGATCACGGAGAAAGGGTTATGATTTTAACACTCTGTGTATGTATGTGGTTATAGATGTTCCATCATAGCGATCAACCTACTGGACCTATTGTGATAAATGGGTGGCGTTGAATTCGTTATAATGTCACGAGTGTCAAAGGCTATAAAAATATACCATGTTTATTCGAAATGTAATATAAACCCAGCATGGCATTTCTTATAATTGAGGATAATCCTGAACTACTGATCCAATTTGAAAAGAGGTGTCATTGGATTCGTCTTGATGCCTGGAATCATTATCCTAGGCTCCAAAGTTTAATAAGCACTAAAGGGAAAACAGAAAAGTGCTGTATTCTGAATAATAAAGATGAGTTTGCCTCCGCTGCTCGCTAGATGGCGTGGTAGGTATCCATTTTATTCACATTTTATTACATTACAAATTAATTAATGTCACGGATTTTATCAAGCGCGGCAATTGGTATGATAGCATAAAAATACATGGAACAATAAAAAACCATACTAAGGCCCGTATTAATAAACCAATCTCAATAGAAGTCTTGAGGCTGTATCATCCGAGATCATTGAACTAAGGCCCGTATTAATAAATCGGTCTTGAGATTGAGATCGCGGCTCAGTCTCAAGACCATTTTTTCTGATGCTCTTTTAATATGCAACAGATTTTCAAGCGTCAACTTGAGGCCATGCCAATCTTGAGAACAGTTCATTAATACGGGCCAAATAGTTCCATGCCCGAGATGCGTCTTAAGAAGTTGACGCTATCTCAAGCTTCGTGCTATTTATAAACCAATCTTGAGGTCTACTCAGTTGAGATCACTTCTCAAGTATTCGCCTTACCGGCGATATATAATATATAATGAAAATAGTTCGTCGCCGTCCGTAATATCGCCGCTGCCCTTTAAATAGAGGGCAGGACGGTAATCTGTGATAGCGCGATTTTATATACCACGCCATCTAACGGCAACAAACTATTTTCATTATATATTTTTTGTTGCTATTCAACGCAATCACACACTCGCGATCCGACTTCTGACGTCTCGTATGTTTTTTATACATCCCGTTAAAGAGACGGTCTCAATAAGGCTAATTAGGGGTACCCGAACGGGCAGACACGTCAAGGCAGAAGATATTGTAGGTCTTGCACTCTTTGTTTGAACTGTTAGCAAAAATTATGCCGCTGGAAAGTTATAAATAAAATAAAAGTTTTAAAAAGTAAAACCCCTAACTACTACTTGAATTTTAAACACCAACATATCATGATTTTGAAGTTTTTACATTTTTTAACAAACGATTTTGAAAAATAAAGGTAAATTCTGCAATGGATATTATTTTTTTTTATTTTTTTATTATTGACAGGATTCGCATTTGACCACCATGAAACTAGCGTAGTACTTACTGGTTCCATGTTGACTACAATCTCACCTGATGGAAAGTGACGATGTGGTCGAAGATGAAGCACGCAATACCACAAATTCTGTACATAAAAGTAGAGACAAGTTTTATGATTTGTATGAGCAGAGCTCATTCAAAATTCAGTTTTTAAGAAGTAGATAGGTACTATTTAAAAAAATATTCGAATCTTTTTAAGAAAGTCTGTTATTGTGCTAAGTCAACTCGCATAGATACAACTATCAGAAATTCTTCTAACAAAAAGCTGTTTGGAATGTAATAAATACTGAAACAGGTGAAGTAAAGTCGGGCAAACATAATTTTATAATTCAATGGATAGGCAAGGTAATAAGTTCAAGCAGTGAGTTAGCTCAAATATTTTCAGTTACGATTTTTAAAACACCTCTAAGAAATCTCTAATCACATTTGTTTAATAAATGTATTGACCATGGAATCTTTCCAGATTTAATGAAGACCCAGGTAACTTCAGACCAGTATCTGTTCTTCCATTTTGGTAACTAAAAACTTTTTTCTACAAAAATTAAACTATTTTTTGATACATCTGTAAGAATTCTGATTCTTATGAGAAGCCTATTTCAAAATAATAAATTGCTAAAGTAGGTACCTACCTGTCTTGAAAACCAAATTATATAAGACAAACAACAATTGAACTTTGACCCCTACTGGTTTCGTTGAACAGGGTAAAAATTAAGTAGAAATTATATAAATTAAACAAAAAATTTATTCGTGCTACTTGCACTTCCAACTTAATATTCTTAAACCATAACAAAAATAACCTAAAAAAATAACAGTCTCGGTGCGATTATATTCTTTCGTATAGGTACTAATGGCAATACCATTACTATTTTATTCCTAATTGCTGAGGTGTTTTTGTACCTTTACTAATGTAATTTGTACTTTGTTAGTAAGTACATAAATTATATTATCAAGTACATATACAGCATTTACAGGTTTACAAATTGTAATAAAGTACCTTAGAGATTTGGGGCAAATTAAAAAATAACAATGTCAATAAAGAATCAAGAGGAAACAACACTAATTATCAGTGTCAGAAAGCTTTACAGCAGTGCCCCATAGGGTCAGTACAAACCTTTAATCAGAGGAGTGATACGACACTTTGATTTGAACTGAGTTCCATGACTACCAACGTAATAGCGGTCAGAACGAAAAGGTAAAGTGATACATGGCACTGCCCACAGAAAAAGTTACATCCTTGGAACTCAATCCAATCTGAATTTAGCATCTAGCTTCTTTCTGTGATTGAAGGTGCAGACTAGGTAAATAGAAAAATGCTTTTTTTTCGACCAACATCTACCAGTCTTCATCACCAATTCAACTCTACCTGGAGTGTGTATCAACATATTTGATTTGAATTACAAATTAATATAAAATTGACTATGAAATGCAATTTATTTGCATTTTTGAATGGTCTATGCAAACCTTAACTAATGTCTCTCCATAATGCTTTAATAATTGACAATTTAATTAATACATGGAATGGATACGCCTCAGAACGAGCTAATACCCTGCTAGGTTCTGCTGCACATATGAACACCAATAATTCATAACATCCAAGTTATATTTCTTTATAATCAACAAGAATATTCTTTAAAAGAGATCAATAATGTGATAATGAGATCATTAATTGAACATTTATCATAAACTTTGTGTTCTACATAAATATAATTAATTTTAACCTTCTGTTGGTGCTGCGTCTCCCTTGAGAAGAGCATTCTCCGCTTCGAGTTCAGCGATTCTAGCTCTCGCTGCTTCGAGCTCATCATCTCCACCATCGGTGCCTAAGTGTTTGCGGACATACTCTAAAGCATCTTCTGGTTTGTCTGGTTCTTCATAGAGACTAACTAGGACTTTCGTGAGTGCGTCCATAACACCCGCTCTTTCTAAGTACCGTCTAAACTCTTCCCTTTTTGAATCTATTGGCTGAAATATACAATGTTACTATGAGCTCATCTAAAAAATTTTATTTTCAGAAAAAAACTTATTGGAAAAATTTATTTAGTACAGCACGGTAGCACCCCTAAGTTAGGTACTAAGAGCTCATCTGGAAAATAAAATGTTAATGGAAAAAATTATTTGGTGTAATATACCTCTGGTTGCTAGATTACATTATATTTTATTACAGTTCGCTTTTTATTGCGAGATCTTTATTTTGATCACACAGGTTAGATGGACAAAATTAAAATCAACATAATTACAAATACTTACTTTGTATGAAGACATGCTTCTATATTACTTATATATATTTCAGGATTTTTATTGTAGCTGTATGAATAGAATTAAGCCAATTTTCAAAAATAATCGCAAAATCTGAACAAGAAATCAAAACCGACCACTAAAACTCCCATTCACCAATAACAATGAGGTTTTTAAAGATGACGGCTGTTTGTAAGTTGAATGATAATATATTATTTAATTTTTCAGTCCGAATTTATAATAGGTAAATTAATTAAAAATAATATTTATGACTTAAATTGTGACGCTAAAATATTTTAGAAATTTTTCATTAAAATAGTATTGTGCTAATAATATTTAAACCGCATGTTTACAACAGGAAGTGAATTATCTACTGTAAAGAACCTAAAAAAATTGAATATCGCTTTTTCTTTTTAAATCCCCCACTCGGTAGTTGGGAGGCATAGGATGCTAGTCTATACAGCCTAGTCTTATGTCTTTGTTCTCTGTTTTGGCTCTAGTTAAAATTGTAAACGCTTTATTGTAAAAAAAGGCAATACATTAACTTTACATTGATACTAGATTTGAGTACAATGGCGGGCTTATCCCATAGAAGGATTTCTTCCAGTCTCCCAAGCACAATAGTAGGTAGATAGGTCTAAGTTTACGATGTTTGACGGAGTTGTTTGTGTGTCCAGTCTTTGGCTCGGCAAAGACTGGACTCACAATGCGACCTACCTCGCGGGGACAACAATACAAATTGGCTTTTAGTTCTTTATCCCACTTCTGATTTTAGAACCAGATAGATTTAAAAAAGAAAGTAATGGTCACAACAAAATAATTCATTTAACATTTAATAATTTTTAAACGAAATGCCTTCTATTTTAACTCCGCGTCACACAAAACCAAAGAGTATAGTAACTATTTACAGAGACACAAAATACCTAAATGAGAATAGTTCACGATACGAGTTACGCCACGATGATACCGCACCGAGTGCGCGCGACCAACAAATTAATAATCAGCTCCTTTTGAGCAGGAACAATTGCTTTCAAGCCTATAGGCTTTTTATAGCGTCGCCGGCGGGTGGGTGAGTGCGGGAGATCTCTGCCAGAATAATCAGCTTCCTTGACGCGCTTCCTTATATATGAGGGTAGTTTACACCAGGTTTGTTGTCAGGGTTCTCCTAAATATAATATTACATATTATAATATTATATTATAATAAGTTGTTTATAAATATTGTACATATATAGAAGAAAATATATACAAAAAATACTTAGGTTATATTACACATTGATACTGCCTAGTCTAACATATTTTAGATATATCAGAAACTTTATAACTATAGGAAGTTTTTACTGGACTAATTAATACGGGCCTTTTTTTCCTCCGCGCGCTCCGAAACGGCTTGGCCACGGGTACCCCTCGGTAATCGTCCGCAGCCAGGGCGACGGCGGCGGCAGGTCATCCTATATAGGCTGGAGTAGGGAGGAATCTCCTGGTCCAGCCACCTCAAGAAGGCGCGTGGGAACACCACGCGCGTGGTGTGGGTAGTGACTCCCCCGAGTCACCACCCGGCCTCGCTAGGTAGGGGGCAGAAGGTGGGCATACGCCCTTCTCCGGGTCCCAGTTCTCCTGCGGCGGATGGGCTGAGAGGAGGGATCGGCCTCCCTCTCTCTCTCCGCCGCCTCCACTTTCCACCGCTATCCAGGACCATAGCCTTGACTACGGCCGGCAAGGAGAAATCGTCCCCTACCGCTGCAACGAGGTCGCGGCGCTCCCCTGCCCAAGCTGGGCATTCCTCAAGGATATGCTGCGCCGTGTCCTCGTGGCAGCCACAGTGGTGGCACTCGTCGGTCGCTTCCCGTCCGGCGATCCGGTGCAGGTATCTCCCGAAGCAGCCGTGCCCCGAGAGAAACTGCACCGCCCGGAAGGTCAGCGAGCCCCCCGTCCAGTCCCTTATTACTGGGCGGAGCGCCTCGACAGTCCGGTGGCCGGCCTCTGGAGAGGCCAGCCTTACCCTCCAGATCCTAACACGGACTGTCGAGCTAATACGGGCCTAAGTCAACATCATATTATCTGAGCTTCGACAGCAATGCAATGCAACACGGGAAAAATTAACAATGTAACAATAGTTGCCATGTCAGCCTTGTTCCGGAAGTAGCGTCTAGCTAGACAGAGCGGGATATGCCGTACCTAATGTCAAATTAATGAAGAAAGTTTTTCAATTTTTTACAACATAAATCAGCATGTGATACAGTTTGCGAATGACGTCGATGTGTGACAGTTCCCATTGGTAGCAAACTCTCGTTTTAGAACCAATGATGTGGTGCCATTTTCATTCTTTCAAAACAATATACCCATTCCCAAAGTGCACAAACAAAAGGAATTGAAACTACGCTCAATTATAAAAAAAAATCGTAGAAAAAATCTTCCTTTTTTTCTGTTCTCCTTATTAGTCGCGTCAATGGACCTAATTCTGGCGCCCATCGTCTAAAGCTAAATCTAAAACTAATTACTAAATTTTACGCGGATTTTAATCTTAGCTAAACAATACATAAAACAAGCAATCTTCGAAAGTCCTCAAGAACAGCTCCGATTTAGATGTTTTTTTTTTTTAATTATGTTTTTTTATGTTATTTGAAATCAGAAACCTTTTAGTGCGGGGCCGAAATAATTTATATTGTTTAAACAATATCTACGCTATTTATTTAAAAAATTCAGTTTCTTTGTTTTTTTTTCCTAAAAAATTCCTTATATGTTGAGTTTATTAGTATCAAAAATAATTAATAAAAAAATGTATCGAATAATAATTTAATATTTACATAATAAAAAAAATAGATTTATTAATCTTCTCTGCAAAAAACTGGCCGAAAATAATATTGAGTGGAGTCAAGCAGAAAGTGGTGCTGATCGTTTAATTGTGCAGTCAGCTATAGATTGTTCCTTCCTTCATGTAGGTACCTAGTTGTTGTAGCAGAGGACATTGATGTCTTAGTGTTATTGATGGTACTATCATCTGATAATAAAGAAATATTTTTTTTAAAACCACTAAAAAATAATGTCTTACAACGAGTTTATTCAACAAAAACAATGTTAACAAAATATATAAATATTAAAAAAGAGCATATTTTCTTCATTCATGCATTCACTGGATGTGATACGACATCCGCTTTTTATAACAAAGGTAAAAATAGCTTTATTAAAATTCTTAATGATGATCAAATCTTACGTGATGCAGCTAAAACTTTTATGGTTGACGAGCAAAGTGAAGGTTTTTTTTTTTTTTTTTTTTTTTATTAAAACTGGTTTCGCGTTTGGCTACAATCTCACCTGATGGAAAGTGACGATGTAGCCGAAGATGTATCACGCGCACCCAGTAAATGCCTATTCACTCTAGACTTGAAGATCCCAAGGTTGTAAGTGTCGGGAAAAACCGACGCGGGCAGTGAGTTCCATACCTTAGCAGTCCGCATTATAAATGACGAAGCAAAGAGCTTAGTGCGGATGTTCGGTATGTTGACAACATATGGATGGAAACCCCCCCCGCGCCTGGTTGTCCGAAGATGGAAAGGGGACGGTGGAATAAGATCATGCAATTCCATCGCACACTCCCCGAAATGTATCCTGTAAAACACTGAAAGGCAAGCGACCCTACGGCGGTGTTCAAGGCTTTGCAATTTGCCGGTGACCGTTGAGTCATCATCGCCTATGAGTCTTATGGCGCGTCGTTCCACAGAATCGAGTGCAGCCAGTTGGTACTTGGCTGATCCGTCCCAGAGGTGACAGCAGTATTCCATGCACGAGCGGATCTGAGCTTGGTAAAGCTCCAGCAGCTGCTTAGGTGTGAAATACCGCCTGACCTTAGAGAGAATTCCAAGCTTCTTGGCTTTTTAAAGTACTTTTTAAAGAAGGTATTAATTGTATTCTCACATTGTATGGTGCTAAAACTTCACTTATCTTCAATTGTTTATAACTTATGTTGGTATATAATTTACAGTTATTTATAATAGCAATATAAAAAAAATAACTTAAATATATTTTTTTCACACGTTTTTAATGAATATTGTATATAATTTTTTTTTTTAACATAACTATCGTAGATATTGTTTAAATAATATAAATCATTCCGTCCCCACTCCAAAAGGTTTCTGATTTTGAATAATATAAAAAAACAAATTAAAAAAAAATCATCAAAATCGGAGCTGTTCTTGAGGACTTTCAGGGAAAAGGCTTCATAGACGCGACTATATGTCAATAACTTATAAACTACCAGTGTAATAGAGTTAAAATAAATACAAAATTAATCGTAGAGTGCGTTTCACCGAACAGTGCCTATGACGTTATGTTGGCAGCAACGTTTTTCAGTATTGTATTCAGTATTAAAAGAATTATTGGGGCATCATTGCATTTTCCACGTTCACAAAACTTTCACCACTTTTCAAAGTTTTGGGCATGATTTGAGTCGAAAATCAAACGAAAAATGACTTTGAAAGACAGGGGAGCCAACATAACGCCATATGTACTATTCGTTGAAACGCACTCTAAATAAGTAGTGAAAATAATTGAAAGATAGACACTAGAAAACATTTTTAATTAGAAATATAATAATAAAAAATAATATTCCAAACTTTTGCAGCATTTTATTCTATTAAAGTGGTTTTTTTTTTCGGAAAAAGATTCCTGTAACTTTAATATTTTATTACTATCAATCTACATGGTAATTCAAGAAAAAATAAACATTAAAACTCTGCCTATTCTAATATTTCTATCCTAGAAATTATTAAATTGAAGTACTGAGCGCGGCCAATTATGTCAGTTAGTTTTTTAGCACATGGCAAAGTTTAATTTAAAAAATACTGTGGATTATTATTTTTGTAATTAAAGCTGATTTTTATGGTCATTTATTTAATTTTCAGTACATGTTGTTTATTTCACCTCAATAGCACTGATAGTTTATAGTTATTGCCATTTATTGACCTCAGGAGTAAAATCATTATAAAAAACGAAATCCTTTCAGATTTTATTATTTCTTTTACGATTTTTAACCTACTTTCATATCTTTTCGTTTGTGCACTTCATGACTGGGCACATTGTATACAGGGCGTCCCAAAGTTATGGGACATGAAGGGGAAGTACCTTAAATATTGTAGATAGTGAATTTTGCTCAAAGAAGACTTTATGTTATTTTTAAAAGTTAGTAATTCTGCATTCATAGATTTTCTAAAAATTACTTGCTTCGGCTGGGAATCGAACCGACTTAAATGTGAAAAAAAAAACACCCTACTTTTATGATGCCAATCGAAAGAATAGCTAAAAAATAATAACTCTGCCTAAGTAACATAGTATTTTAAAAGAAAGGAACAACATAAAATGATTGAGTCAAATTTCAAGAAAGTTATTTATTGCCGACGACGTTCGAAAAGTAGCGATATTATCATTCCAAAGATAGCATTGATTATTCGTAAATAAGTACCCACTTCATAAAATAGGTACTAACATAGTTTTCCTTATTATAAGTGCACGTGTAGATGAAATGATAAAACTTGTATTGACTACGGCAGTTTCATGTATGTTTTTTATTTGATTAAAATGATTAATTTCACGTTGTTCCTTTCTTTTAAAATACTATGTTACTTAGGCAGAGTTATTATTTTTTAGCTATTCTTTCGATTGGCATCATAAAAGTAGGGTGTTTTTTTTTTCACATTTGAGTCGGTTCGATTCCCAGCCGAAGCAAATAATTTTTAGAAAATCTATGAATGCAGAATTACTAACTTTTAAAAATAACATAAAGTCTTCTTTGAGCAAAATTCACTATCTACGATATTTAAGGTACTTCCCCTTCATGTCCCATAACTTTGGGACGCCCTGTATAAGTTTATGTAGCCCAAGACGTCTGTGAAAAAATACACTAGGGCCTGTATTACAGAATGTTACTCAAGCAGAGGCCTCCGCTTGACAGTTAAAAAGGGACAGCTTTATGTAACTTGTATAGTGGCATCTCTTTTTTTTACTATGTTCAAGCGCACATCTACGCTTGAGCAATATTCTGAAATACGGGCCTAACTGGCCAACCTGGCCAGGCTTCTAGCGGGCCTGATTTAAAAATAAGTGTTGCCTGGATATAACACCTATGTCCTATAATGTGGGGTCATTTAATTTTCAAGACGCATGATGTTTCTCTTGCGTATTATGCGTTTGTCCAATTCGTCATGCCTCAGGATTTTATATCATAATTCGAGCTTTAGTATAAGATCCGGCAATAGAAATATATACCCTCATCTGTTATTCGATGATAACAAAATTAATATGTTAGTTAATGAATATATTAATACACTGAAAATGGGTTGCCTAGCTAAATCGCGGGCCAAACGGTTAATTAATGTAAATCCAAATTAATTGTTTTTCAATTAACTTCCCCAATTTGTTATTTATAAAAATCGACCATTATCTGAAAGAACATAACATAAGGAACTGGAAAAATATAGGTTGCCTACTTTCCCTTCAGCATAACTATGGAGTTGTCATGTATAAACATGCGAGCAAGCGTTATTAATATACCCACATCAGTTATTAAATTGTTTTTTTTTTTAATTAAACGTTATTTTATTCTCTTTCTAACAGTATAAGGTTGCCTCAGTAAAAGTTTGTCACATGCACGGTTGCTGTGATTTTAGATGTGAAGTTTTGAGCGCAAGCGCGGAGAGTGACAGAGAGCGTTGCACGCACTTCTCCATGCGACAGACAGAGACGCAGTGATGCCGGTAAGGCATGCGCCAGGCAGCTGCTGTGTTAACCAGAGAGAGACATGTTCCTTTCTCTGTGTGTTAGACAAAGATAACTAGATCATATTTTATTCTCCGGTGTAAACAAACGTGCTCTTGTATACTTCGTTAGTAAAAATATTAATCTTTTTAACAAAAAATTACATAATTAAAAATGAAAAAGTGTTTTGTTTGTGGTTTGAAGGGCTCTGTTAATGATTTTGATAATGAATCCTTTCAGAAATGTTTTTTGAAGTTGTTGTTTCGGCGAGTAAAAAACTTTGCGTGCAGTGAGGTTAAGTTAAGCTTGGATTTAATCAATAATTTTGGTTATCATTCGTCTTGCTATAAAAAAGTAACGATTGTATACTTGGTGTATATTTGAGTATGGAGTACATATTGATATATTGATACAGTTGATATATTTTAAACAAAAAGATTGTAAATTGTAAAGACAAACAATTAAAAAATTTCTACTACTACCATTACAAAGAGCATTAAAAATTATAAAATATATAGTATGACAATAATCGTCGTTCTTTGTAAATAATATTTTCATTATAAACAATTAAAAATACAATAATAAGAAAAATTTACATTCTATTATTATTGCACGAAAATATAGGAATTTTTTATAACGTTATTAGACTATCAGCATCTCTGTCTGTCGCATGGAGAAGTGCGTGCAACGCTCTCTGTCACTCTCCGCGCTTGCGCTCAAAACTTCACATCTAAAATCACAGCAACCGTGCATGTGACAAACTTTTACTGAGGCAACCTTATACTGTTAGAAAGAGAATAAAATAACGTTTAATTAAAAAAAAAAATCAATTAAATAACTGATGAGGGTATATTAATAACGCTTCCTCGCATGTTTATACATGACAACTCCATAGTTATGCTGAAGGGAAAGTAGACAACCTATATTTTTCCAGTTCCTTATGTTATGTTCTTTCAGATAATGGTCGATTTTTATAAATAACAAATCGGGGAAGTTAATTGAAAAACAATTAATTTGGATTTACATTAATTAACCGTTTGGCCCGCGATTTAGCTAGGCAACCCATTTTCAATGTATTAATTCATTAACTAACATATTAATTTTGTTATCGTCGAATAACAGATGAGGGTATATATTTCTATTGCCGGATCTTATACTATATATTATTAAAAAAAACGAATCACCATAGTGTATTAAATATTTGTGTATTAACTTGCTATTAGCTCTCAGTATCACAAATAGATGAGTACTGGCCGGGCCGGTATTAGACAATACACGCGGGATCATATTATGTATGTACTATGATAGTACCCTGACTCGGCCTTATCAATACCGTATTGTGAAATAAGAACTCATGACCTAGTCGCTCCATTGTAATAATAAGTGAATCCAGAACTTTAATCGAAATCTTCCTCATATATTAAACATCGCCTTTTGTATTATCAAAGCACTTGTCTGTGAGAGGTTAAAACCAAATCGCCTCTGTGGACATTTTAATATAATTAATTAATAAGAGGTATCAATACATTAATACAAGCTTTTAAAATAATTGTGTGTTACTTTTAAACTCTTAATGTTAACTACTTAATACTTCCATAGTGTTACAATGTAGCCAACGTGCTGTTGAAAAGAGTAGTTTTAAGATTCATCGTCACTTCCCGCTGGCGCCTTGGGTTTCGGCCCGCCGGCCCTCTTGGCCATAATAATCTGATCAACTTTAAGGATAGTAGTAGCAGCTTCCACAGCATACTTAAGACCCCACTTTTTTAGGACAAATAATTCGAGAATACCCTTTTCTTTAGCGTCACAAACACCATTGTTCTCGGATTCTATGTCATATCCAATATTTTTGTTGTTATCCTGGAAATTAGAAATGTTATTGTTAGTATATGTATATACTAGATTGGAGAAAAACCTTGTCGATTTAAGGGTCTGCCCTGTGTCGTTACAGGCGTTATTACAATGTTATGTTGTTAAAACTATGCAAACAAATTTGCTTTTGTACTAAATTCTACCAGGATCAGGGCATGGTCGGGATAATTGAGAGATAGTTCACAGAATATTGTTGGACAGCAGCGTCTTTGGCGTAAGGCTTCTAAAGATCGAATAGGGCCAATTCTGTCATAATTAGTACCACATTATACATCTTGGAAAATGTATGTGTAGTATGAAAATAGTATAATTTATAATTTTATTAACAATAAGTTGAGGGTGAATTTCTGTATAATATTTCCTTACTCTATGTGCCTTGTAGATATTATTGACAACTTCAGTAGCATTGGCTCCAGAGTTGTCTGCTAGCGCGCGAGGGATGCTCTCCAAAGCGACAGCGAACTTCCTCACAGCATATTGTTCCAGACCCGGCAAAGTGTCGGCATATTGTAGAAGACGGTGAGCTAATTCAATCTCGGTTGCTCCAGCACCAGGGATAAATCTGTAAAACAAAGTGGATATACCACTAAAATAAATGTAAACACCACAATTTCTCTTAAATTGCGATTTGCATTGTTCACAGGTAAATTTACTGTCATGTCCTCTGCGCATGTTCCAACACTCGTTTAGTAGCATAATACCAAATTTACAAAAGGATCAATTCGTGAAATACCTAATTCAACAAACACCTAAATTTTTATATTTGGACTCCTACATTTCTAGTGTGCAATAAAGTGTATTTGTATTGTGAAAGAAGGAAACACAAGTCAAGAACAGAACATTTACAATGTGTTAAGTACACAACTTTAACACAATGTTAACATCTACAATATATACTACTAGCTTTCCGCCGGCGACTTCGTCCGCATGGAAGATTTCGTCAAAATCGGTTCAGCAAAAAATTAGCCTATATGTTAATCCAGGTCCTAATCTGTCTACCAACCAAATTTCATCCAAATCCGTCCAGCGGTATAGGCGGGAACAGGTAACAAACATATATACACAAACTTTGGCATTTATAATATTTGTTGGGATTTTAATTAACAAAAACAAAAGATATAGACAGACTACATGAATGGACAAGACAGTGGATTGTGAAGCTGAATGTATCAAAATGTGCGGCTCTGCATCTTGATAGCAACAACCCCAGGAACATTTACAACATAGATGGGACATCAATAGCTGCTGTCAAGTCACAGAAGGATCTTGGAGTGCTTATCACGCACAACTTAAAGTGGGGTGAGCATATCAGTGGAATTGTTAAAAGAGCAAACTCGTTTTTGTATGCCATACGAAGTTCCTTCCACTTCATTAGCCCTGATGTTTTCATCAAAATTTATAAAACGTATGAATCAGTGAATTCATTCAAGAATAGATAGGACAAATTTTTAAAAAACTAGAGGAGACTTAAATAGTGACTGAATAACAACATAATGAACAATTTGAACTCTTCCAACACTGTGACATAGACATACCAGCAGTAATGCTGCTCGTCTATAATAATATAATAATAATAATAATTATGAAATGCCATTATGTACCAAGAAAGTTACAAAGCACTGGGACGTGATAACATGAACAACTAACTTTTGAATCTCTTGTTTTACACTTTCACATTTTCAAATTACAATCTCCTTTTACACTGGACCACTCAACAAAATTTTACAATGGCTGGTACTTCTATATAGAGCACATCAGCAAATACGCAGTTGAGCTGTCCATAGGTTCGATACTGAGTAGTTCCCTATTATCATCTGGTTTATCATAAACTGTATACGTGATGACGATTTAATTCCCATCATATAGTAAAATTTATTTGTTGGTATGTGTTCCGAGTGCCTTCTAATGGCCAAGTGCCTTTAGGTAGGCTGGCGGACTTCAAACGAGGCCGCCTATTAGGACTTTGTCAATGACTACCGCAAAGTGGTACTCCGATTTTTCTAGTCCTCTACTTTATATGTGAGTAATCATAGGGTTTACAGCTGATACAAGAACTATCCATAGTAACAGCCTTAGCTTGGTTGTTTGCCATCTGAATCCCCCAAACGCCAACATGAGATGGAATCCATTGTAGCTTAATGATCAGGATCACATAATATCTACATTGCAATGTGTGAGACATGATGAGAGAGTTTCCTTGAGTTATTCTTTTGTAGAGCTAATATTGATGCTCCAACACCTACAGCATCATCAACATAACAGCCCGTAAACATCCCACTGCAGGGATGTAGGCCTTCCTTCATATAATGAGGGAGAATGGGCCATAGTCCACCACGCTGGTCCAATGCGTGTTGGGGACTTCCCATGCCTTTGAATTTTATTTCTCAGGCATGCAGGTTTCCTCACGATGTTATCCTTTACTGTTTAAGAGCCATCAGATAAATGCACATAAGTAATTTAATTACATTTAAAAATCATTGGTACATGGCCAGCCTGGGAATCGAACCCGGACCTACCAAATTGGGAGACCGCGTCTTAATCGCTGAGCCACCGACGCATCATACATCATGGAATACATCATGGAGTATAAACTGACAATATGATTCCAGCAGCATTTTTAAGTTTAAGGTAAAATGCTTCAACTTGTAACGAGGTGTACAACCTCTTCTAAATTCCGTCTTCTTTTCGGTAATCTCTTTGGCGTTTTCTTTTTTGGAACATTATTCAAAATTCTGAATTCTAAATTATTTTCAAAAACTAGTGAGTCTGGACGCAACTAGCGAACTGAGACTATTCTCCCGTTCTTCCTTTTTATTCCTTTAAATTATTATTACATCATTTATAAGTTTTTTCAAGTGCCTATCCCTTCCTGACCTTCTCCTTGACCGTTCATCAGTGGCTGCAGCCCTGGTAGGGGCCTGAAACCTACGACCCTGAACCTCATCCTCGTCTACGGCGCCCAATACCTACATCGACCTACGGCAGCTGAGCGTTCGAAATAGGTTAAATAGGTCAAACTGATTATCCAATATATTCCGTTTTGGAGAGTTCACTTTAAATGTGCTGTCATTGATACATTAATTAATCGCAATATTTGAAGCTAAAATGTGAACTATTATTATGAAAACATTTTATTTATATCAAAATATTTAAATAAGTAAATATCACAAACTAAGTAAAGCTTGTACTATGGACACTAGATAATGTATAAATATTTATAATATGAATTATAAAATAAGCCTCCTCGGGAATAAATGTTCTTATTCATCACACATACATTTTCTACTCACGGGATTCGAACCAGCAACCATTGGTTTCGTCATATAAATAAAGATTGCTTAAGTAAGAAGTCACAGTCTCGAGTAATTTAGTAAGGCAAGCCGGGCTTTTGGGGCACCATGAAGGTACCGCCATCGCCACTGTATTACAAAGTAGGTGTTTCCCGAATTATTATGTAAATTGGAAATTTGTTAAGTTGATCTTTCTGAAATGTGGGAAATATTTCGCGAATTGGGCATTAGATACTAAATGCCAACTACGCACAGATTTTTTTGATGAATTAGAATAGAATATTCACTTGTTTTACATAATTGGATATTACCTTCCATCTCTAGCAATTCCCTTAAAAGTGTTGACACCATCATCAATCGCCCTCTCAATGTCATCCATATAGTTATCCGTGGAACCCCTGATGACTATAGTAGAAATGCGGGATTCAGTGCTATCCATACGGAACACTACAACACGCGTATCGCCCACTTCATCTACTTTCACCACATCACAGTACCCAAGCTCCTCAGCAGTGGGAGTGGTCAGTCTTGGTAATACCTGGATAAACAAAGGTAACTAAATATTGCATTTTACTAGTGACTAGCATTCATGCAGGTATCGGTCTGTATGGAATGAGTTCGCCATACTGTTGGAACTTCATGTTTCGAGATAAAAACATCCTAGATGCAATTGTCTTAAAAGTTTTAATATGGCAACATTATTAAGCTGTTAAAAGGCTTATCTAACTAATATATAACCACTCAACTGTGCGCGGTTACACCTGTAACCAATATGCGCTACCTTGATGCTGATTTTTTTGTTGATTTTCGAAAATGACCAAAATTAATTGCTTAAACTAAAATAAATCAAAAACTTATGGCTAGATCAGCCAACCTTTTTTTCAATCCTTACTGTCGTAGCATTATATTAAAATTATTATTTTGTGTAGATAATCCACAGAAAAATAATTATGATCGAAGTCACAAGAAGGGTTCACATAAACAAAATTTTTGATCATTAAGTTGCTTTTGAGTGCGTAAATGCGAATTTATTATAACTTTATAATCTTAATTAACACGTTAACTGCCGCGACGCAGACACAATTGAAAATCAATTGTTTTCCGGTCATCGGTGACCGGCGTGGCGCTCAAAGGCTTAATATTATGGATACCAGATGGCTGATTGATATACTACACAAATCTGTTAAGCCGGAGGTAACATAGATATCTACATGCATACATACTTCCTTGGGCAGTCGGGTAAAAATAAACATAATAAGTATAACAAAAAATACTCAAGTATCAAAACTTTTTTCTCCTGCTGTAGTTAGTAACCACATGAAGATTTGTGGAATTTACTGTTTATTTTCAGGTCATGCTTTTATTGGCTAGCCTCTAGAGTTAATTGAATCTATATAAATAAATATCCTTGTATCTACACACACATACACACAGCACCATCTAGTTCCACAATAAGCAACTATGCTTGTATTATGGATACCAGATGGTTGATACTTCCCTCTTGTAAAACTTTCCACCAAAAAATCCATAGATTTGTATGTTTTAACGGCGATGACCTCACCCTCTGTCACATGTGCATTTCTCTATGTTTCATAAGGTGAACTGTAGATGTTGTTTCAAGCATTAAAACTCTTAATGTTTGGAACACCCAAATACTAATGTTTGGGATAACTCTGATCGCCCCATTTCAGATAAAGGTTGTGGATGTTATGTAAGTATGAGTGCTTGACAAAGTTGTCAATATGAACAACAAATAATTTGTTATTAACTTGTGGATACTTACAGTGCCATTAACAGTCTTAGCAAGACGGCGGAGATCAAATTTAGAATTCAAACGAACAGCCATTATTTCATATTTGTTCAAATAATGTAAAGCCATATCTCCAAATTTTGCACCAGCAACAATAACCTTCACACCAGTAGCTGCTATATCTTTGATCTGTTTCTCTAAAAGAGATTCTTCACCCTTGCTGAAATTCAACAATTCATCAGCCGATTTGATGAGTACTGTGCCTTTGGTCTCAGTCTGTGTGATGTCGACAGGGCATGAGTAAATAACTATTTTAGCATTAGTAACAGAGCTGATGTCTCCTTCCACCTCACGTTTGAAAACCATTCCAGAAAGTACTTCAGATTGTAGGAGGCCTGCTCCTAGAACCTAGAAGTAAACAACATTGCTTATATTAAAAAGAATTTAAAACATAAAACAAAAGTGCTTAAGCCTGCGCCGAGGGAAATGTGCTAAAACAGCAGTTACTGTTAAGTTGATAAATTCAACAATACTTGATATACACATTTAAAAAAAATACTTTTACCATGACGAAGAATGTCTAAATATTTACTCCGTGGAAAAATGTTAAAATTATTTATACATTACTCCACAAAATTACGGAAAGTTAGACAAAAATGCAAAAAATGGCGGCGTTAAGTATTTTTTTAGTTTATAACATTAGAAATCTACGCTTATTTTTAGTTCAACCGAAACAGGAGTGTTTATACAACAAATTTACCGTCTCCAATATAAAAAATGGTATTAGGCAATTAATATAATATGAATTTACCAAAATGCGCTTCAAATCCGCCATACATTTTTACTATGGCGGCCGCGCGGCGATATAAAATAATGTCGCGCATCGCTGTGATTCAGTCCCCCCGCGGAGAGGAGTATCAAGGCCGCCATCAGAGGGCTGCCAGTGAACACCGACCCGCAGGAGATACAAGAAGGCCTCACCAACTTGGGATACGAACCTGAGTTTGTGCGTCAAATCCGGGCAAGGCAAGGCCGCCCAGGATGCATATACTTCGCGCAATTAACACGGAAAGCCGACACCACACCAGGCATCTACGACATAGCGGAGCTGCTAAACATGCCCGGTGTAAAGATCGAGGCGTGGAGAGGAAAGAAGGGGCCGGCGCAATGCCACCGGTGCCAACAGTTCCGGCACTCCTCCCACCACTGCCACCGGAAGCAAGCCTGCGTCCGCTGCGGTAAGGAACACGCAGCCAGGGACTGCACGCGTCCACGCGAGGACCCGCCCACGTGTGCCAACTGTGGAGGCCCACACACAGCCAACAACACCAGCTGCCCCGTGTTCCGCCAGGAAGCGCGCAACAAAAGGGCCGGCACTGCGCCTATAACGCAGAAGAGGCCCAACGTTGCCGCGCAAAAGGCAGAACCTAGTGCGCCTCAATCTCTGATGGCAGCGGCGAACGATCCTTCGTCGCGCACCGCTCCGCCAGCGGGGAAAAAGAAGAATCGAAGAGGGAAGAGGAAGGCCAAACCGGTCTCCGAACCCGCCTCCTCCACTGCTCCCGCTCCCGCAGCCGCTTCGAAGACGGTGCAGAAAGCAGCTCATTCCCAATTGGCCAGAGTGGTCGCCGCCCCAACTCAGGGGACGAAGGCGAAGCTCGCTGTGCCAGAGGCGAGAAAGGTCGCAATTACCGCGGCCCTCAAGATCCTCAATGACATCCTTGTGGCGTTGAGCGAGGGAGAAGACCCTCTGCCCATCGTCATGCACGGAATTACTTCCCTCCTCACCCATGGATGAATTTGAGGATCATCCACTGGAGATCCACAACCTGACGCGACTCCACCGCCAATCACCGCCGATAGCAGCTCGCTCACAGGGCCTCCCCGAACGGGGTCCCACCCGGTGGGCTTGAGCGCATCGGTGGTGTGAAGAACGAAGACGATGAGGCCGACTTGACGCTCGCCCGCCCTCTTTAGGGTAGGCTCGAGCTCGTCGCCCACATCACTCCCTGGACAAACTACCGGACCAGACTCCCACCCAAGGCCCCGCTCGTGGTAACGAGCGGCGTAGACAGCCTCGCGAGATTGGCCAATGCCAAGGAGACGACTCGCCCGTCCCCAAACCAGGGACGACGCAAGAAAACCCGACACTGTGATTCAGTCGACCACAAGTGTTCAGAGCGAGCGCACGTCACTTTGTTGAGCGCCACTATACACACCGATCGCGTCATTTCGTGTACCGGCGACGGCAGAAAACGATGTAAGTATATTTTTCGGAGTTTTAAATAGACTGCTAACTTTTTCTTGAATACAAAAAATACCAAGAGACGTTACATTAGTCAAGTATATGTGATGTATGTACATACTACATTTAGGTTATTGTTCTGTACTTTCATTAAGACATTGGTCAGTTGCGTAGCAACTTTATTCTGGTTTTGTGTCATGTTATATTATCATATATTTTTTGTAAAGCTGTCCTTTCTAATAACCTCTCTTTTTTCTTTTATTCCATCCACAACTTCCACTGCATTACTCTCACACTTAATATGAATTATTTATAACCGTACTGTGTTGTGTGTGTATGTATGTATTTATAGGAGCTTATTTATATTTGTGCTTTTTATGTTTATATTTATAAGTAAATTTTATGTATAAGTACTTAATAGGCACTTAGGGGCCATCCATAAAGTACGTCACATTTAAAGGGGAAGGGAGGGGGTCGACGAAATGTGACATGGTGTGACAAGGGATTTAGGACCCCCCCTCCTAAGTTTTGTGACATCACATTTCAAATTTAATAAATTGAATCGCGGAAATATTAATTAAAACTAAAAAATAATTTCAACTCTTTCTATATGAATATACGGTTTGAATTGTTTTGTTGACGAGTTCATGTATACGCGCTCTAAATATTTGATGTTGATTTCATTAAAAAAAAGTAATTTAAATGGAAATAAAACTAATTGGGGAACTGCTGTTTAAATTTAAAATTTTTAGATGTAAAATTGCAAATTTGTGACGTCACACTAGGGAGGGGGGGGTCTCACAAATGTGACCACCTGTGACAAGGAGGGGTCTAAAAATCATGAAATGGAAAATAAACAAAGAAGGAAATATAGTTGTAAATAAAAGACATGATTGGTTCTTTCAGGCTCAGGGACAACTTCACATCACACAAAGAAAAACATGTATATTTGCTGTATGGACAAATGTAGATATGAAAATAGAAATTATAGATGCAGATGAACTATTTTGGAAGGACATGGAAGAAACATTAAAAAGATTTTATTTTGATTGTCTTCTTCCGGAATTGCTTGATTCCAGATTAGATCGACAGATGGAAGTTAAAGAACCTAATTATATTCTGGAAGCCAACAATAGCAGAAACAAAAAAGAAACCAAGAGGAAATTATACGAACCTAAGACAGAACAAAAACAGAAACGGAAAAAAAAAGATATGGCATCATCCATCCCAGTCACACATACACACCACCCCCATAGGCTAGTAGTCTGGTAAATGAATGCTCACAACGGGGGTGTGGGTGGAAAAGTCGAAAGCAGAAACTTTGACTTAGGACCTTTGTTTGGACTAGTTAGGAGATAAACATACTAAAAGTCCTTACCCCTCCGAGGTGCGCCCGAGGGGGGGGGGCACAGAGAAGGTCCCGTTTTTTGGTTATTTCTCGAAAACGGTGCTTCGTGAACTATGAAAAGTTTGTAAATATTGAAATCAAATAAAAATTCAAAAGAAAATACAAACTCCAGCCAGTGAGAAACATAGCATTGCGCGCTCAGATTACAGAACAAAAGGAACAATTTAGAATACAAATGAGAGATACAAATAGCGCAACGCTTTGTTTCGAACTGACTGGACTTGTATTTTCTTTTGAATTTGTATTTGCTTTGGCGGCCGCACTCCCGTGTTCCGAACGCTCCATCTGGATGTCTAGAGATTAAAATCAATAAGTTTTTGTAATACATTTTCAAGTGATTGGTTGATTGGTCTTCTTCCTTTAAATGGTTTCATGAACATCTTCAAATTAGTGTAAATGCATATAGTGGTATTCTACTGTTATCAAAGGAGTGACTGATGTTATAGATGACGGAAGAACATTATAAACATTTGCGTTTTATAATCTGTAGATTTTGCAACATCACCAATAGTTTTACATTATTGATAAACTTTCCTAAAAGATCAATAAAAATTAAATTTAACAACGATTTTGTTTTAATTTTTAGCACATTTCGTCGATATTAAAAAGGAGTAGACAAAGTAAAAATAATTGATACTAAATAGCCCTGAAAATTTTTGCGAGAAGAAATCCAACACAACCCCCAATAAATAAAATGTGAGTTACATATGTTTACGCTCGGACGGTGTTCGGTCTGCCATACGCACATTCGCATCAAGCGAAATACTAAATAGCCCTGAAAATTTTTGCGAGAAGAAATCCAACACAACCCCCAATAAATAAAATGTGAGTTACATATGTTTACGCTCGGACGGTGTTCGGTCTGCCATACGCACATTCGCATCAAGCGAAATACCTAAACAGCGCCCGTGTCTTTCGCTCGGCGCAGGCTTAAGGGAATAGAGAAAATATCCATACCTTGCACACTCGAACATTGTCCACATTGAATGTGGTTTGCTCTGGAAGGATAGCAATGCATGCTTTTGCTACAAGACCAGCTATAAACCCTTCATTCCCATACTGTTTAGACATTATTGCAGGTATTATGCCCTTAGTGACAGCTTCAAGATTTTTGTAGTCCTTTATTTCATGACAAATAAGCTCAGGAAGGATTTCAAGGCATTTGTCAAGGGCTCTCTCATATCCATCAGCAATTTCACTGGTTGTTACACCTAAACGGAGGAGCTCTTCTGCAGCCTCTAATAGGGCTCCAGATATAACAATAACAAAGTTGGTGCCATCACCAACTTCAGAGTCTTGCATTTTGCTAGCAAGAACCATTAACTTTGCAGCTGGATGTTCAACGTCTAGTTCCCTGATTATGGTGCCTGCATCACTGGTAACAAACTGCTTGTCGATGTGGTTAATGATCATCTTGTTCATGCCATTGGGACCATAGGCTGAGCGCACACTTTGTGCAAACTGTTTACATGCGTTTATGTTGCGGTATATTGCTTCTTCTAGGCCAGAGAACATCTGCAATAAGTTATAAACTATGTAAGGTGTTTTGTCATGACATGATTTTTTTATGCTTGAATTGTATACAGGGCGTCCCAAAGTTATGGGACATGAAGGGGAAGTACCTTAAATATCGTAGATAGTGAATTTTGCTCAAAGAAGACTTTATGTTATTTTTAAAAGTTAGTAATTCTGCATTCATAGATTTTCTAAAAATTATTTGCTTCGGCTGGGAATCGAACCGACTCAAATGTGAAAAAAAAAACACCCTACTTTTATGATGCCAATCGAAAGAATAGCTAAAAAATAATAACTCTGCGTAAGTAACATAGTATTTTAAAAGAAAGGAACAACGTGAAATTAATCATTTTAATCAAATAAAAAACATACATGAAACTGCCGTAGTCAATTAAGTAGGTATTTTTTTGTAAATTAATTAATTAAATGCTCAAAATGTGATCCCTCTTGTCTTACGCAAATCGCCAATCTTTTAATGAGCCCGCTGCCTGTTGATTTTCTAATCATTTTATGGTGAACACTCGATGTGATATGGCACAATTCTGTTTGCAACTTATTTACGAATAATCAATGCTATCTTTGGAATGATAATATCGCTACTTTTCGAACGTCGTCGGCAATAAATAACTTTCTTGAAATTTGACTCAATCATTTTATGTTGTTCCTTTCTTTTAAAATACTATGTTACTTAGGCAGAGTTATTATTTTTTAGCTATTCTTTCGATTGGCATCATAAAAGTAGGGTGTTTTTTTTTTCACATTTAAGTCGGTTCGATTCCCAGCCGAAGCAAGTAATTTTTAGAAAATCTATGAATGCAGAATTACTAACTTTTAAAAATAACATAAAGTCTTCTTTGAGCAAAATTCACTATCTACAATATTTAAGGTACTTCCCCTTCATGTCCCATAACTTTGGGACGCCCTGTATACATCAGTCAAAGCCTATATATACATCAGTCAATCCACTGAAGCGGATTTAAAAAAAGTTATTACCATTTGATCAAGCACAATAAGTTACCTACTGCAAAGAAGTGCCATGATGTCGGCAACCCTCAGTTTTCCTAATTACGGGGAAAAAGTCTCGATGTGAGTATTTTTTTTATTATTTTTTGTATCCAATGCCGTAAGAGTGAAAATTTACACTAGAAAGTAATATATTTAGTAAAAATAAAACCAGACGGGCCTGCTGGTACGACAAACTGGTTTGGTTATGATTGTAAGAAACTCACCCGTGCGCCTTCCTTCATCATTTGAGGTACACCCGGAGCTTTAGGTATGTGTAATGCCATATTTAATAGTTTGAATACTTTACGAAATTAATAAAATAATTAGAATTCAAAAGCCCTCGTGACAAAACAAACTATGCTATGCGGTACGGTACGGCAATCAGTGTGACCACACCACAGAATAATAATATCCGTATATTCATAATCATAGTACTCTGTGAATAATACCTCTAGGGAGAAGTGTGACCAGTGTCTCCATTTTTTTTTCTCATTTTATTCACTCCTCTTGGAGAAGGCAAAGGGATCTAAGTCTATACAGCCATGTCTTATTTCCTCAGTTGATAAGTCAGTCTCAGTCAAAACAAGTAATTCGTCGTATACTTGGCGTATACAGAGTCTAGTCACGGACAAGCCATTCTTGTAAAGTGGCAGAATGCTTTAAAAAAAATTTTGGCGGCTTCTTGTGGGAACCCGAAAGCTTCGTTACGACTTTAATTTACACTTCCCTTCACTTGTACACCATCACTAACTTTTGCCGCACAATGGACCTAATTCAGAGTGGCCGCTAATTATAATTAGCTTTAGTTGACAGCCGCTAAACACCTTTGCTATTCTGAAATGTCTGTCAAAATCAAATGATAGGACTAAATTGAATATGACGTTTCTAATTTTAAACGGCTAACTCAACTTAGACTTAGCGGCTCAAAAGCTATTCTAGGATGGCCATTTTAGGATGAAATAAGAACTGTCATCGCTAATTTTAGTCGGGACCTCCAGACGTGCCACTTAAAATTAAATTGTATGTAAATACGTCAATTTGAATATGGTTTGAATACTAGTTGTCAAAAATGGACCTCTTGTTGCACCTCTTTCGAGGCGGTGCTAAATTCATTGCAGCAGTTGAACACGAACCACTTGACCAGCTCAGGTGAAGATGAAGCAGCAGCAGATGAAGATTTCAACTGTAGAAGATAGTAGAAAACACCACGGACGGAACTCGGATGATTGACAGCGATGCAGGGGGGGCACACTTCAAATGTCATCAATTTTCATAGCAGACTGCGACCTCTGAACTGCGGTTGACGAACTAACCGTTATTAGGGTTCTGTGGCAGCAGCCGCCATCTTACCGGTGGGTGATGTCATGTCGAGCTCTCAGTCAACGTCGATTTCCTTTTGAAAGTTTTTGTAAAAGTTCAGATTTTTGTTAATTTGTTGTTTGTTTTTGTTATACTTGTTTTTCATAGCTAATTTAAAGAAATTAGTTATGAGAAACAAAAATTTCCTCATAAACAACAATACCTATTTCTAAACCCAGTTTCTACCTATATAATCAGTGTACGTAGGTATGTATAGATAGATTTAATTCCTCAACCAATCGCTGGCAGCAGCACTGTCTATACATGCAAATTTAACCACGTAGTTGCCACTCTTTCTCGGTAAATAGTTACTATACTCTTTGCAGCGATGACAGCAATTTCCTGACCACTTTAAAAAAATGATAGCACAGATAGCAGTAAATTGTCAAATGCCGCGAAAATTATGTAAAATGTGGAGAGAAAGTTGAAAATTACAAAAAATAAATATAATAAACGTGTGTAAGATCTTAAAAAAGTAAGATTTAATCATAAAAAGTAATAAAATATGGAATTAATATCGATATCATTCATTCATTCGGTCACATGATTTTTAAAATGGTAACACACATCCAATTCAACCTATCCAAAATTTAGCCCACCACAGACAACTTAGCCGGTGTTTAAAACCTTTCTTAATTTAGTTGGATGACCGTTTTGGAATAACAAATGGTTTAGCTAAGATTAAAATCCGCGTAAAATTTAGGAATTAGTTTTAGATTTAGCTTTAGACGATGGGCGCCAGAATTAGGTCCATTATTTTGCTAAGAATACTACCGAAGACTAGGCTGTATGGCTTCGGATCCCTCGTTCCAACATTATTGTTCCGGAGAATAAAAAAAAGTAATTACCTTACCTACTTGGTTTGTTGGAAAATTCTGTGCCATTTCAACGCTTTTGAAAGCTAACATTACATTTATTCTCAGTTTAATTATTGTGAGTCCTAGTTAGTATTGTAAAGCATTGTCTCTATACTTAAATAAGAATAAAAAATTGACATGTTACGTGTTTTCAGATCCGAGGTGTAGTACCTACGGCTACGCCCTGTTGTATTTCCCAGTTTGTTTGATTTCGCTTCCAACATAGGCCTATCAGACACTGCCGTTATGGATATGATGGTATCGACATTGCAACAGCAGCGAGCTGTTACAGAACAGCTGAGAAGAGAAGCAGCTATTAAACGCATACCAGTGTCGGCAGCGGTAGCCGACATTGTGAAATATATAAACGAACATGAACAGGAAGATTGCCTACTTGTTGGATTTTCCAGTCAAAAAGTAAATCCCTTCCGTGAGAAAAGCTCTTGCACTGTTCTCTAAATATTCATTTGTTCAATATACACATAATTCCATTTTTCTAAAATACGAGCAATATATTGAAATGCTTAGTAACGTCTCATATGGTGCATTGGATATGATAGTGAATCATGTGTAATGCAATCAAATGTAATTTTTATTTATAAGCACTGTCATACATTTATCAAACACATTTTACATCCGTAAATATTGGGCAAACCCCTTTAATTACAATGTTAAAGTACAGGTCTATTCAGGGCAGTCCTTTTATGAAAGATCAAATACTTATGCAAAATATGAACCCTTACGGATAGCTGGAATTGTATTTACAACTGTATGAATGTATAACAATTTAGCTGTCGCAATTTAAATGTCATTAATTTATGGTTACAGACTAAACATATGAAAATCTAATGATTGTTGTGTTAACTATTGTATGGTATTGATAATGTATGATAAGAATTTATTTAAATTTCACACATTACTTTAAAATGTTATGATTTGATTACTGATTAAAAATTTAATTATCTAAACAAAAATATTGTGTTAACTTTTATTATCATAGTCATATTTGTGAGATGTTTAACAGTTATTTAAATAAAACATCTTAGTGCACATTCTGGTCCTCAACAACTTGGTGTTTTTTTACCATCGCCTCGCTAAGAACAAGTGCACATTCATTTTTGGTTGGAGTCTGATGCAGTCCATCCTTAGATGGATGACCACTAGTGGTATTTTTTATTTATTCCCATTTCCCTGGTTACCGTAGCATTAGGGAAGATGGGGCAAATTTTAGCAAGTTTCCCTGGTCGGTGTAACAGTTGAAAAAAATTTATCATACAAACATTTCAGCATTGATTTGGTTCACATAGTAATTCTCCGTCTGTGTGTGTTACGCCAGCGGAAAAATATCGAATTTCTTGATTTGAATTGTACATATAAGTGCTATTTTGTGTAGATACATCGCCCATATACGTGGGACACTCAGAAAATTTTTCGAAACAGAAAAAAATTGTTCTATGGGCAAATATATTTTTATTAAATCTTTTCAAAGTAGGTACTCTCCATTAGCATCTATACAAAGTTTCATGCGTCTGAACCAATTTTCGAAACACTTTTTCCAGTCCGCCGCAGACACCTCGTTTACGGCCTGCTCGAACGCTGACAGCGCATCTTCCGGCGATGAAAATTATATCCCTTTGAGCTGATTTTTTATTTTTGGGAATAAAGAGAAGTCACACGGTGCTAGGTCCGGGCTGTAAGGAGGGTGACCTAGGAGTTTGACCGGCGTGCTGTCCAGGAAGTCCCTCGTTTTGAGCGCGGTGTGCGCGGGCGCGTTGTCATGGTGGAGCAGTAGCCCACGGAGCCCTGTGTTTGGTCGCTTGTTGCTCACAACAGAGAAAACTTCTGGCAAGCATTTATTAATATACCATTCGGCGTTGATGCTTCTTTGGTTTTGTAAAGGAATTGACACCAAGTAGCCAGTCAAATTGAAAAAGCTCGCGATCAAAATTTTCCCCCCGCTTCTAGATCGCTTCACTTTGGTGGGCGTTGCTTCGTTTTGAAACACCCAAACTGTCGACTGGCGCTTCGTTTCTGGATCGTATTGATATATCCAGGACTCGTCACCTGTAATGATGTCATAAACACGCCGAGACGAACCTGCTTCAAATTTGTTAAGCATATCACGGCACCATTCCACCCGGGCCTGTTTCTGAGCATCGGTGAGGTTGTGCGGCACCCAGCGTGAAACTATCCTCCTCACGCGAAGATGCACGTGCAGAATCTTGTGAAGGCTTCCCGATCCAATCTGCACAATGTGCTGAATCTCTTGGTATGTTACTCGCCTATTGTCTTGGATTAAATTTTTCACTGCTAACACGTTTTCTTCCGTAACAGCCGTCGAAGGGCGACCACTTCTTTCTTCATCCCCCAAAGTTAGTCGACCGCGCCTAAATTCATTATACCAACGATACACGGTTGCCTTAGAAGGGCCTTCATCCATGAATGCCATTTGAAGTCTTTCGTACGATTCTTCCGGTTTCAGGCGGCACTTGAAATCGTATAAAATCATAGCGCGATAATGTTCCCGGTGCAGATCCATTTTTCACTGAGACACGATAATTTAAATTAGATTGCAAAAAATGTGGAGGGAAAATTTGAAATTGGAATGTGCCTATTTTTACTTATAAATAATCATATTTTTAAAATAGATTTTAACTGGCCAGTCTCTCATTCATAAAAACTTTTTTTCGCAAAATGTCTGAGATATTTGCAAAAAACAGATTCTGTGGAAGTAACGAAATAAAAAATTGTTTAAAATAGCCTGTAATTTGTGCTAATTGTGCGCCACAATAGGTGCGTCTTGAGGTTTCAAAGTTATTCCAGTTTCGCTGAATTACGTTTGCGCGATTTCTTTATCTCGTAAATGGCCGGACGCAGTTATGTTTGGACAAAAGGCAACGTCAATTTATGCGTCATTTAATTTTGTGCAAAATTATCGCTTAATCCAAAAGATCTTTAACTTTTTTATTTATTTTAGATAGATTATTTTAGACGCATAAGGTCTAAAGTGTAAATTGACAGGTTTTCAGGAGAGCCGGATATAAAATTCTCAAAGAAATCGGCTTATAGTCTGTTATTTTATAACCTTTACAAAAGTTTTTTATTTTTAATTTTAGCACTGAACTAAATGTCAAACATTTCAAACTGATTAATATAATAAAAAACCAAAAAAAGGTACATTTGATTTTTTAAAATTCTATCTATACATAAAAGCTGACAACTGAAGACATTAGAGTAAATAGAACAGACATGGTCTCAATTTATTATTCGATTTTATGATTTAATATTTTTAGCATAAAACAAGAAGCATAACGCTACATATTAAGTTAAAACCAATAGTTGCGACTAACATGGGAAAAATATTTTGAGGAATAACAAGTTAAATAATAGGTCTTTACCTATCTAATTGCCGTTCTGCAGTACTGGCCATTTCAAATCAAAATAATTTTTGTTTCGCTAAGAATTCTAATTTCAAATTAATTTTATTTTAAAAACATGGAATTCTTTTTCCAAAAGTAGTCATTTGTTTATTGATTAGTGTTACATTTTCATCGCATTTTCGTTATCATGGATACGTTAAAAATTCGAGTAATTATGGAATATGAGTACCGTCGTCCTGGCAGCAACGCGGCACAAGCGGCACGCAACATCAACGACGTTTACGGAGTTAATATTAAAATTATTGACATTATTGCTCATTCACAAGCTGATTCCCCAGAGAAGAACGAGCAAGAAACTCAAGGGTTGCTCTTTTAAATAAGTTTGGGTTACAAATATTATATTGTATATACCTAATTAGGCTGAATATCGCCGAGCGGTCTATGTCCATGCTTGCTTATCATCCAGATAGTCAGAAATTTTATAATAGCCTTTGGTAAATAATGTCTCTTTTATGATGGTTTTGAATTTATTTAAAGGTAAATTTTGAATGTCCACCTTGGAACCTTATTATAAAAGTGTATACATTGACCCTTAAATGACTTAGTGACTTTGTGTAAACGGCTGACATGAACAGCAAGTTTATTTTAATATCTTGTATTAACATTATGTATATCACTATTTTTCATGAACGATTCTAGATTTTTTCTTACATACATTAAGTTTTCGTAAACCTATTGCGATGCTAATGTTAATATATTAATTTCTTTAAATTTATTCCTAAGAGACACTGGGGCCCAGTTTGTAAATCGCACGAACCGCTCGTTTCTGCAGAACAAAGATACAATTTATGTCCGCGGCATTTCCCCACAACAGAACGCCGTAGATCATTATGCTATGGAAATTGGCAAGTTGTTATCGTAATCAAGAGTGGCGTGCTTCGCCAGTTAATGGGAATTACACAAATTCAAATTCACCCTGTATAGATTACCTCGCACGTAGGTAGATAAACCAATTAGGCTATATTGTTTAAATTACAAATTGTATAAACGTCAATTACGGAGGATTTTTGACGACCTATTTGGTGTGGTGGTTAGAAACTCTGATGGCTACACCAAAAGTTCACGGATTCATGTCTTCCCGAGTTATGGTTGTTTTTCATGTAGGTATCTATATCGGATGAGTGTTTTTACCGTAAGTACCGTGAGCCGTGAGTATTTTACCGGAAAAAAATAGGGCAAATTAGGCAAGTGAAATAGAAGGTATTGGTATAGGTAGTTTTTTTAAGCCATCATGAATGTTAATGACAATGTAATGAATGTAAGTCGTCGAATGAAAATATTCGTCATCCTAAAGTTGACTTTTGCCTAAAGACAAGTTCTTGATTTGACATTCAACGCTACATGAGTGCCGCATTAATATTATATATATATTACGTCGGTAAATAAATATATATGTATAACAGTATTGTCGAATTCATAACGATCCAGAAAGTCTTATTTTTACTTACATTTTTATGCATATAAACATTGACATTCAAATAATTCTACTACTAATCAAAATCAAAATCATCTACACCTTTACCTATGAAATTGCCGTTTTGTATAAAAAAATTTAAACTAATTTTCTTAATGTATTTTTTATTTGTATTAATCGAAGTAATCACCCATGCAATCAATGCATCTTTGCCAACGCAGTGGCAGTTTATTGATGCCCTTCTTAAAGAAATCAGCTGGACGGGAGGCAACAAATTCTTCAAAGGCATTTTGTACTGCTCTCGGGTATTGAATTTTGAAACGGGCGATTTGATTTGTCCGTGGTCCGATTGATAGAACCACAGGCAAAAACAATTGCCCATGGATCGACCAGTAGAACTCGGCGATCAGACCACGGGCAATAAACGCAATTTTCAGCTGGTGACTCCACTCGTGATTTACGTGTTCGTAATCGTTCGTAAAGTTGTTACTTTCCACCAGGAACCATAGCCGAATTCAGCCGAAAATTGTTGGACTTTCATACTAAAAGTGGTTTCTAAATGGTTTACTTTGTATTGGTAATCGAAAATGTTTTGATCGAATTCGACTGTGGTTCCTTGGGGAAAGTTTTTCGTAATCAGGCACTCCTATGTTCCCAGTAAATAGGAATTACACCTTGTACAGGTAAACCTACCTACCTAACCAGGTATTACAAATTTTCCAAATAGCTTGTATTACGATTCTTTGTCATAATTTTATAATCACATTTCTTCTAATTATCAGGCAAAGTAATATTGAAAATGTTGTAAAACCGTTGTGCGTGACCTCTGAGTATGTATTCTTGAGTGCGTGACCATAATTGGTATTAACCCCAAAAATATACTGATGAATAAACATAGGCCTCTTTCTTAGATTTCCAGATCGAGCGATTGGAAGCGGCCTGCATCTAGCGATTTTCGTCGTCGGTCCGTTGTTCTGCACGGATAGCATGACCACACGCGATATAGTATAGAATTAACGCGCAACTGTCAAAATGCTGCTGTACGACAGATGACCGCGATAAAATGTGTGATAAATTATATCGTAAGTTGTCATGCTACCATTGGATGTTTTTTTTTATAAATTGAATATCTTTTGATTTGTGCAATTGAATAAAAAAGTAATTTAGCACAAATACATAAAACAAATTAACATTACCTCATATACAAAGTTTCATAATTTTGGGTCCAGCCGTTTACGAGACACATTTAAGGCTGTGTTTATGAGATTATAATATTTATATAAATGGCAACAACGTCGACTGTCTTTCGGTGGGGTGTCCCTTCAGATAAATAGGATGTGTTCAAAGGCAAACTTTCGCAGTTATTCAAGTTCAAGTTAATAAAAATGAGTATGAAATATTTATTTAATCATTTTATTGTGTACAGAGTAAGTAAACAAAGGTTTAACAGCTAGTCTTATCAATTTCCACTATGTACCTATTAGGAATTAAATTATAATTTAACTTAATAGTTACTTTAATCATAAGACAGCATGTCTAATATATAGGAATATATGTACAGTCGGCATCAGAATTATATTAGCAGCCAAGGTATCTGAGCATATAAGAAATTTTTCATGCCAGCACCACTCAACCGTCCGGCCCGTGCGGCCAAATTCCAGTCTACTGTTCGCACTGCGCGGGTACACTTTTGTGCTGCAGCACGGTACCTTTATTAATCAAAACCTTCATATCTGGTAAAATACAACAGCTATTGCGTCAAAAATAATGTGAGTGTAGGTGAAGGATTACAGATTAAAACAATATAAAAGAGAATACAGAAAATCTTATTCTAGGGTACTAAAAACTGTGTATAACGTAACGTACCTACGGTAAAAAAATCCGCAACTTTTATCTATATCTGCTTTTAATGAAAAATATATAAATCTAGACTAATTTTGTTCTGTAATAAATAACACCCAGATATTAATATTTATTAATATAACTATTTATTTTTTTTGTAACAAAATAAATCGAAACAAACCACCTACTCCACAATAATTTTGAGACGACCTTCAATTCGCCTAAGGACGAAAACCTGCGGAATATGTTCAAGTTTATGGCATCACTTATCAAATCCTATAGATTTCTATCAGAAAAGTGTATTAATATGCTGAATAATGAAATAGAATTCATATTCACTATTATTAGTCGTTGGGCAAAACGTAAATTTATCAGCAAGACGCTAAAGCTGCCTATCCCTCAGACATGAAAAAAACCATGAAACTTGATATTGAATTCAAACCCGAAATATCGCTACAAACCGTAATAATTATGCATAATCGTAAAGTACTAATCCCCACGATTATTTTGATATACATATAATTAGCCCAGAAATATGTAATATAATAACATTATAATTACTTACGACTAAAGTTGGAATATTGTTCCCTACAGCCGAATAGGTACTGCCCTCTATGAACATATGCCGTAAGATAATTTATTAGTGGTCACACTGATTTTTTTTCCTCAAACAGTTTCAACTACAGCTATTATATATATTATAATATAGGAACGTTTCGAACCGCATGAAGGTAGCGCGCATTGGTTACTGTTGTAATCACGGACAGTAGACTGGTCTTTTTTTGGTTACAGGTGTAACCGTGAACCATTGAGTATACTGGGGGTACTGCAATTTGTTCAAGTTTATTTTTGAGCACTCTAATTGTTAATACTTAATGGAAAATATGTATGTAGTTTATTAGTTATTAAATAGTATGATTCTGGCGTCGCGTGCTTCTGGAATCCGCCTACGAGACGCAGACACCGTTAAATACTGGCCCCGAAATGGTTCAACGTATCTTTGAGACTGACTGCCAGCGTAATGTCGTGACACTAGTAGCTAAGATCAATTTTAATATGCCAAATGTAAGAGTGCGACCAGTGGCTGATTATGTTGATGAGTGTTTATAACTATTTACGTTATGAAAACGTGGGCTGAAAAATTGTGCATTAAATACTAAATAATGTTTTTGAAGAGTCGCTCGATTCAGGCTCAGCGCGAATACTAAATAATAAAATAACTAAAAAAAATAGATAGGCATTTTCTTATATCGAATCATTTGTACTTTGTTCGCAGTATAATTAAATCAAAGTTATTAAAAAGTATTCTGTAGATTTCCGCCATTTGTCAAAAAAGTTTTAACACTTGTGGAAATAGAGTCTGTCAATCATTATCGTAGTGTTGCCAGCTTCTGTCTGTATAATTATCAACTACAAATCGATTCGGATACTCCCTATTCATTATTTTTTTTTATACACAACGGGTTAGCACTTGAGTTCAATCACACCTTATGTTAAGTGAAGATGAGGCCGAAGGTGAAAGCGTGCTGACCCGGAAACCCCATGTTATTTGGGGAACTGGCTATCTTATCTCTGACAACCGGAACACAACAATGTTATTAGTTTGTTTGGCCGCAGATTTAGATAAGATGGTGTCAGGCGGATATTTGAAATGACCTACCACCAACCACAAGCATTAGCTCTCCTATCCATTTTATTTATCATTCACTTAGATCCAATTTATGACTTGTTAGTTGACAGCTTGTCTTTTTCAACACAAGATCGTGAAGGACATACTTACCTACTTTCGGCGCAATGATTGGTAGCCAATTATTTGAGTCCACAGATATTAACACACCACGGAATACAAATCAAAATGTGAAAGTACTTATATGTTCAACAAACGCGTGAATATTTATTATTATATACCTAAACAAAAAATTTTCAATTTCAATTCAATTCAATTTTGGTTCCTTCGTTACTATTGTTGTCAAGTGCATTCAAACTGTATTTACGTTGAGTTTTTGAGTTATTCTTGTAAATTTTGCTTTCGGTCCTTTTTCGGTATGAAGCACTTGCTCTAGTCAAATGAAAAAATGTTAATTGCCAGTAATCTGGACAAGTTTCTAAGATAGATGCAAAGTATTTTTATTCAGTGAGTTTTGGAGTAAAAGGCCCGAAAAGTTGGAGGTAAGATATGATCTACATAAAAAATGGGTCATCTCTTTTCTTTTTCCAGGAAAGTATTTGTGCAAACTCCTAACTGACATTTTATTCTCATAAACTATTTAGTTGGCCATATTCACAAAAAAAAACAACGCTCTAGTGTTAAAAGTCCGGGCAAAAAAAAATTATGTGTATTTTTTGTTAAAAAAAATTATTAAAATAACATTTTCTCGAAAACTATCAACTTTCGCGGAACATACATTGTCATGGGGGCCTATCGGATAGACCGTGGAGGCCTCTATCGATAATTTTCGTTTGATCCATAAGAAAAGCGACACCGTGTATATACAAGACGAGAGTGAATAAGAAGTTAATATTTATGGGATGGGGCATATTTTTGGGGAGAAGGTCATAAAGTGGGGCAGAAATTCGGCGGCAATATGCTCGATAGTCCCTTCTAGTCCACACTCGCATATAGAATGATCGCGTATACGTATTTTGGCAAGGAAAATTGGAGAACAGACGTGACCCAGCCGCAGACGAATATATGGTAGAAGAAATTAACTTAGGTATATTTCGGTGAGTGAAGACCCAAGGCCTGGTGGGGATTGTTGGTTGAAGGTGGCCGAAATGTCTGCCCTTCATTAGTCACGTTCTTTGCCATGATTCGATCCAACGTTTCAACATGTCCGGTCTGGCAAGGCAACGTAAGTCTTCGGAAAAACAAACTGAGTGAGCTTCTGTGCTAGATTAAATAGCTTGTTTAGCACACTGGTCCACTGCCTCATTTCCAGAAAAACCTTTGTGCCCTAGAATCCAGGCTAGAACTACGTCGATAGATCAGCCATGGCTGAAAAGAAACTCTTTGGCTCGAATTACAAGAAAAACCAACTTTGCAATACGAAAGAAAATTTATGACAAGACCACATCAATCAAATTCAAAAATAGAGATTTAAAAATAAATGGGCACACCAAGGAGTTCTATCGCAACATCCTCCGGGGAGGAAAACGAGCAGACGTCAGGATCCGGTTCATCATAGACCCAATCTATTTGGCACTCTAACTGTGCGACCGCATCGCGTTACAGTTGCAGACGGTGAAGGGATTGTAGGCAAAGGATCTACTGACGAGCTGGGTTCTCCACTTGCTCGAATTTCCAGGGGGTACAGTCGCTGAAATGGTCTTATCCTGACCCCCTTTGCAGTCCGAACACGTGCTACACGCTCTAGACCGTCTCTGCCTTTAAAAGTCTCCTCAACTAGTCCCAAAGGCCAGTCAATCCGCTTTCCCTCAGTTTCCAGTAGGACAACTTCTCCTGCCATGACGTACCTGCCGCCTCTTTGAGCCAACATAGCTATATATCCTTTTTTAAATCGTTGCCTCAAATCTTGGCGTAACTTCTGTAAATATTTATATCTTTGCACCATACTAGACCTGTCAATAATATCCAAATCAGTCACATCCACGCAGCACCCGGTATGAAGAAAACAAGCAGGAGTTAATGGAAACAGATTATCATATTCGGCCAAGTAAGTCATGGGTCTGGCATTGATCACCGCTTCGGTATCACATAGTATAGTCTCCAACTCTACGTAATTTACACAGGCCTTTCCCAGTACGCGGCGTAATAACTCCTTTATCACACGCACCAGTCGTTCCCACCAGCCTCCCCACTAAGCCGCTGTCGGACAATTAAAAATCCACTTCAAATTCTGTATTGTGCATTCAGTTTGTAATGTCTTCCAGTTAAGATTCTTGAGGAGGTTATTAGTGCCCACAAAATTTGTGCCGTTGTCTGTGTATATGGTACGAACCCGTCCCCGTCGCCGACCGTCGTAGAGCCATCATAAAACATTTGACGACAACGAATCCACCAATTCCAAATGCACAGCCCTATAGACTGCACATGTAAACAGCACGACATACACCTTCTGTCCAGACAAAAGACGCAATGGCCCAGCTAGATCTATTCCGCAAGTTTCAAACACAGCTGCTTCATGATTAATTCGTTTTAAGGGAAGCGGTGCGAATGGCGTATCTGCCGGTTTTACTTTGAAACGTTTGCATTTTATACACTCTGTAACAACATCTTTAGAAAGTCTACGTATCCCTGTGATCCAGTACATTTCCCTCAAAATTGTCATTAATGTCAGTACTCCTGCGTGCTGTAAGAGCTCGTGACGTTGGCGCACTAACCTTTTGACCAGAAAATGCTTATATGGTAACAGTATCGGCCTTTTAAAATTTTCGTCTGCGTTCTGCTTGATTTTTAAGGTGACACTAAAATTATTTTCGGCGTGAAATGGGAGTTTAATAATGTCTTACAGACAACTTAGTCAGTGAAAATTATAGATTTGTTTATTTGATGGGATTTTACAAAAGAGACGGCTTCAAAGATGGCGATAGATTCGCCGGAGTAAACTGAACAAAAGGCGGATAATTTAAAGTTAAGAATTATTTTATATTTTTTCTAAACCCTCCAGTTTTAATTTATCTAATCCTTACGATTAGATATTTCTTTGAAAAGACACCATATGATCCACACAAGCTTTTGTATATATCCAAGTCCATGAGGGTTACTATGTTCTTTTATTGCCATTCAAATGCCGTTCAGTTTAAGTGAGATAGGAGATAACTTTGTGCAAGTGCAATGCATTTACAAGGACATCTTCTTAGTCTACCAGTAAACATGCATGGAAATCGAGGTCATGGTAGCCCCCAGTAATGAGTTATCATTATTTGACATATGGATATTAGCTAAAGTGCAGTCATGAATGAGGTGATATTTATTGCAACGCATTATGAGGTGTTATCTGGGAGTTCCTAGACACTGGTGTTGATTCGGATGTACACCAATTAAACTAAAACCAGTTTTAAAGTAGTACTGTCTCTTTCTCCTTGGAACAGTACGATGCGACGGCACCACTCCAAAACTGGGTTTAGTTTAGTTGGTGTACATCCGAATCGACACCAATATGTAACTTCGTTGTTTTTAATTCATTACTAAATGGGACTTTTATATTACTGAGGCCATTTTTTGGCATACAAATTATAAAACAGATGATGACAGTGTTTGCGTGGGATAAATGAGGATTCCAGAAGCACGCCATGCTAGAAGGCTCATCTCACCTAAACATATAATAACTCATAAACTACAGTGGTGCAAATTTTTTCCTTTGGTACTGTTTGGGACTATATAATAATCAAAAAACTGAATTCAACTGTGAGGATTCCATCAGCATCATGAATGTGCCACTCCTCGATGGCAAACACACACTTTGCACCATTTTGAATCTGCAATTATCTTATATTAAAACTAATGGAATTATCGTTGTGTTGTATGCAATTATGTTATTTGGCAGTTGAATAAAATACTATTTTTTTAAGTATATATGTATAGGTATTTAGTAAATGTTTGGGAATCTAATGAGGCTTACATTAACTTGCTTGCTCTTTGCACATACATATATAATACTACAGGGTATACAATAGGTATAAGATATAAACTTATTCTAATACTACTACAAATACAGGTAGGTAAGGTAATTGGGTTTTGGGATGTTACACAATGTTAGACAATTTAATTAGTCTTAAATAGAATGGTACATCAACTAATTTTACGTAACAGGTCTCTAAAACAGCAAGTAAGTTCATTTTTGGGGGGTACTTAACAATAAGTGATACCTACATTGGTGCACTTTTATAGTTACCTACTAATTTAAAATACATACATACCTATCTAAATTTTCTTAATCCACATGCATACTCCACTTCCATATACATAAATAATTAGTTACCATTCAAAATTCATACCACATTGCAAGACATTTAATTAAGTTTATTTTTGGTAACAACCAACAGTGTTGAAAGTTATGCAAATTCATCATTGATTTCCAACATGACTCATGCCTGCCACATCTTACTGAATTTAAACGTAACAAATAACCATTTGTGACTGCAAAACTGAACATATTAGAAGAACCTATTTAATATTCTTAAATCGTTTGAGCAAATTTGGAATTAAATGAATAAATCTTACACTAGGGGTAAAACTATATAAAAAACATAATTACCAACTATCAGTCTTTTAAATTGATGTTGATTATCAACCTTGTGGCAAATTGTCTCTCAAAAGTTTACAAAAAGGAAATTTATTAGTAATCAGTATAATTAATATGTACAGTTGACAGCACAATGACTGTAACACTTCCAGTGTAAGCTGGCCATGGGGCACTATGGGAAATGTAAATGCCACGAGACCTGCTTGTACTGGAAGTGTTATTGTTGTTGTGCAGCTGCATGCATCTATTACCTAGCAACTCTATTATTAAATTATCATAAGTACCATATGTATTAACACAACACAATATATTTATTATATGTAGTGATTGACAGCAAATACCTATAGATTCATTCAATGGAACTAAACATTTAAATTATGTTGGGTTGACATATTAATTAATAAAAGAATTAACTGACAAAAATTTGAGAGTATGCAATTTATATACAAGGTATCTAGTTTATGTATTCTACATATTACAATATTTAGAATATTAAGTGTAATGATTACCTTACTTCCATTATCAGCTCAATTTCATAAGATTAGTGTCTTATAATCTAACATCTCTACAATTTATTTACGTAAGTACCTATCTGCTTGCCTTCAATTTCAATTTACCAACTAAAAAGAAGGTCTTTATCAAAGCATGCTATATGTATATAATATGTCTATATACTCCAAGGTTTCTTTGTTTTAAGAACTCCTTAAACATCATTGGCGATGACTTTGAATGACAAGGACATGAAAGTGACACCATGATATTTAAGCAGCTATTAAAGGTGTTTTGAGTATTCAAAGGACCGCGATTCATTATCAACAGCCTTATTCACCCCCACTGTTGGGGCACAGCCATAGCACATAGCCATTAATATGATATTATTTTGGTTGGACATCACAAATTTGATTTCTATCTATGAGACCTAGAATTTATTTTCAATGCAATAAAAACAATTATTTACTATTTATTCTAGAATTCCATTACAAAAAAGGCCTCATTCAATTGGTGTTCAAAAACTTATACTTACCTTTGATTACCATAATGTTGAAGTTTACTGTCTGCACCAGTTGAGATCAAATTCATTCATCTCATTTGCTTCATGTAGCCAGTTCTGTGTTAGCCAATCAACTTTTAACTTTTTATTTAAGATGGAGTTTTGTAGTGTTTCTTTGTAAACTTTTGAGATAAACCATCCCTTAAAGTAAATTGAGGGCTACATTAGTAGGGTACTAGTCATAGGGCTTTTGTTATTAACTCCTTAAACTCTCTCCTGCTTTGCTGGAGACAAATCCTCTGTCCCGTTAGCCACACTTTGATGGTACAATTTCAAAAGCTCCATAGCATCTTGAGCTTGACGTTTTTCCAACAGTATCCTGCAGATAAAGAAAAAATAATTTTAAGAAGTTGATTTTCGTGGTATTAACTTGCTAGTAATAATAGGTAGAATTTAAGTGGTTGCAAACTGATTAGAAATTATCCAAAACCTCTCTACAGAACATGGAAAGGGTTGGAGACTTTAGTAAAAAGTATATTCATAAACAAAATTGTATTATATTAAGTACAATAAAAGGCTAACATTAAGAAAGAAAGATTGCACTCCCTCATGAATACCCTGACCACATACCTCCCAGATGCTTCTTTAATGTGCTCCAAGATTATCCTGTTGTCTCTGTCGGTAACTATATCGGCGAGACTATCGGGGTCCATGTCCGACAATAACTCCAGGTCCTGTCCACCAAGAAGTGAGATGTGACATAAGTTATGCTGTAGACGACCAACCAGGTTAGCTACCTGACCCTTATCCCCAAGAGCAACGTCATCTGTTTGGTCCAGCGACACTTGACACTTAGGCATGTTCGGGGACCATTTTTCATTGCCATGTAAAATCATCAACGACGTGTCGGGGTCTAAAGTGGAGAAGTATTCCTCGTCATCGACTTCAGTTCCGTCGCACTCCAGCACCACTGTAAGGTTCTCTGAAGGCATCCCTAGCTTATCTGGCACTTTTGTTAGCAAATCCTCTAGTGACAATGCAACGATACCTTTCTTTTTGTCTCGATTCACATCACAAATTTTGTAAGGTTTATTGATGTCGTTCTCCATGGTAGTAATTTAGTTTACCTAATTATTGATTCATAAAGGTATACTATAGTTTGTGACGACCGTGATTTAATTACGAATTTTGTTCGATGAAATAGGCAACAATTAAGGCTGCTCCTACGATATTCTATACCAGTTTAGATATATTTGCTTTGTAGAACTCAATAATTTATTTGACATGACATGACAGAAAAAAAGTAATTGTTGCCATTTAAAACTAATTTAAATGTTCTAGCACGAATATTACTAATGTTGCCAGGATATATCGATGCATAAAATATTTTTACACTGTTTTTTTAGATTAGCTTGACGTTATTAAAAAGATTGGATTTCAAGATTATGTATATTGGTAACTACAGGTAATAATTTTAATACGTTTTATAGCGCGACGCCAGACGTCTGTCTGCAACGAGCACCCTCCTGAATATGTCTAGGTATACCTAGAGTAAACGGAATTCTGCCGCCCTCCCTTCAGCCGCGCGCGCCCGCCCTTGCCGCTTCTCTTGACGCGACCGCCCTCCCGCCCCGTCCGATGACTAGCCAAGTAAGTCGAGTCGGACCTATACACACAGTCATATAATCTACATGCGATTGTCTGCGAACTTCACTCTTCAAGTCTTCAGGCTACAGTATTATAACCATCTATTAGGGTGGGTCACGAATATATAATATGAAAAAAAAAGCGATAAATATGTAGGTAGGTATAGACTGTTTGTTGTTTGTAATCCTGTATTATCTAATTTACATTAAGGGACTACTAATGTATAAACAAGGAAACCTTTTAATGGCATTATATTACTTTGTAAGGGTCTGTAACGTTGTAGGTTTTCTAAATAAATAAAAATAAATAAAAAGGGAATTATAAAATGTGCCTTTATAAATAATTGAAATGAAATGAAATGAAATGAAATGAAATGAAAATGAAATGAAAATGAAATGAAAATCATTTATTCATGTAGGCAATACAATATGCACTTATGAACGTCATTTGTTTTTTAAACTACCACTAGCTCGGAACGCGACCACTACTGAGAAGAGCTAGCGAGAAACTCAGAGGGTTTGTCTCTTTTCAATAAATCATGTACAATCAAGAAAGGTTACAACAATTTTATAATTAAATAAATAAAATAAATAAATATTTCGGACACTTACACCAATCATCCAGTTCCAAACCAAGCAAAGCTTGTCCATGGATACTTGATAACGGACAAACATACATAAATATTTATATAAACATCCATGACTCCGGAACAAACGTTCGTATTCATCACACAAACATTCACCCGTCGCGGGACTCGAACCCGCAACCGTTGGCTTCGCTGACAGGATCACTATCCACTACACCAACCGGTCGTCGAATTGAAGCCACTGATAGGATCAGAGACAGTCATGCGGTGCGTTCCTATTGTACGTATGCGTAGAAGTGTTCCTTATTTAGTAAGTTATACTATGGTATATTGATAATTAGTGAATAACCTACCTACTCACTTTTTAGGTTTCCGTTGTCACCCGTATGGTTTCGCCATGTCCGTCAGTCTTTCTGTGGCTTACCTCAGAGGCTCTAGTATCTACTAGAACGCTGTAATTCACCCACAAAGTGGTAAAATAAAATCTAAAAAAAATATTTTTTAAAGGTATCTCCCCTACACGTAAAGTGGGGATGAATTGTCATTTATTTTTGAACCCCATCGTGTGTCGTTGGATAGGTCGTTCAAAAGTATTAGGTTATCTTAAACAGTTTTTCTATTTAGGAGCCCGTTTAAAAAATATAAACTTTAAAGACTTAATTTTTGTTAGAGTCGAGTGTCCCACCCCCTAAAAGCTAAACGGTTGGTTTTATTTGGTAAAAATTAAAAATAATACCTATTTCAAAAACTAGATATAACACTAAGAACACAAAAATTGGGTAAGATAATTGCATTGAATAACATTATTAATACACAGTAGCGAATCTTGGCTTTTTTATGGTTTATCGCATAACCTCTAATTATAAATGGTTTAGACCGCCGTCTACCCTATTTATATAGAAAAAAAAAGAAAATGAACATCCAATGTCCGGATCATAAGGACCGATTTCAGAGCGATAGGTGAAGTATGTATACCTATCCATGCTATTGAGGTAGGTATGCGTTAAACAATGGAATTTTCCCACAAAGAAATCCCTGTTATCGAATTTTCGAGACGCCTTTTCAGCCTAAATTGTTCTTGTGTTTAGCGTAGCGGCTTGCGGCAGCTGCGAACTTGACCTTTGCTGAAAATATCAATTACGAAATTAGTTTATGTACCTATCAGTATCTAGCTATGTAATAACGAGCGATGTTGTTCTAGAGATCAATCAGCAACGGTCGAGTGCACACAGTGCGATGTATTGTGTGTGAACAATTATAGTAATAGGTACCTACTCAAATATTAAAAAAACAACGCATTTGATTTCACATCTTTAAAAACACTTATACCCGAACTTTATGGTTCTCATTAGGCTTGGAATTTATTTTCGTTCGGCTTAGTAAGTTTATGAATAAACAATCGTAAGATTATTTTACGAATAAACTTATATTTAAGCTTTATGCTAGAGTTTAAAATTACAATGTATTCCTGTAGCGAGATAATAAGTTCAGTTCTGTATTAGATATCGTACTGTAAGGTACAATATTTTTGTATTTTAAAAACCTTTCTCGCCCATACATAATTGGCGAAGTCGGTAGGACCGGCCTGGAACCCCAGGAAATTAGAACTCTCTGAAAGGTGGAACGCAATAAGTGCGTCGGACTAGTGCGTCGTGCATAGACTGTACTGTAGGGTGCATCAACTTCTGCATACCTACTGGTACCTTGGGGATGGTTCTGCAACCTACACGACGAATTACAACTACATTAGATAGACTTAGATATTAAGACTATGCTACTCCATTGAGCAACTCACCACGAGAAACATATGGTCATGTTCTTGGCGTATGGTCCAATTCTTCTTCCCGAGTCACGAATCCAGCTGCCCTCCAACTCCTCAAATCGGAGTAATATTAAAGTAACTTAGTAACTTAGTCTAGGGTAGGAAGGTTTGAGATAGGTACTTACTCAAATATTAAAAAAACACGCATCTTATTTAAAAACATTATTTGGTATATCTATCGGATTTCGGGGCATTTGACGACCGTTTGGTGTAGTGGGTAATTACCCTGTCAGTAAAACCAACGGTTGCGGTTTCGATTCCCGCGAGGTGTAAATGAAGGCGTGATGAATATGAACATTTATTACCAAGTCATGGACCTTTATATTAATATTTATGTATGTTTATTCGTTATCCAGTATCCAGTTTAGTATTAGATGATTGGTGTAAGTGTCCGAAATATTTATTTGCTCTCTTGTGCTAGGAGGTTCTGCCCCAGCAGTGGAGGTAAGGTTGTGGAAAAAAAAAAGATCGATATTTTCCAGTAAAATCTTTATATCATCAATTGGTTAGAGTAGCGTCTATGTATTCCTTGTTGCTGCTTGTTCAAGCGATTAGATCCTTTCAGAGTAATTCAAGAACACAACAACAACTGGTGTTTCGAGTTGTTATATATTGTAATGTATGTATTTTGTGTGCTGTATTTGTTAGATAGATAGATAAAAACTGGTGGTATCTTGTTGGTTTATATACAGGTACAGGTAAGTATCTATATTCGATTTACTTAATGTGTGCAAATTTAAATGGTCCCATAATAATAACATTTGTAAATCGGACAGTAGTGTTTCTTACTAATAACTGAAATTATTGACATGGTTTTACGTTAGTTGTGATAATTTTTTGTTCATTATTGTTAAGTTGTTGGGTTTCTTACAAAATCTCTATACGACAGTATTATTTTATTATGTTTCTTGTAATGCGCGGAATGTGCGCATAATCTAAATTTTTTGGTTCTGGCAGAATTATCAGCGTTGTGGGGTCTCCCCGCAACATTATGCTGAGTCAGATCCAATTCGTTGGCCTGATACAGGATGCACATAAATTACAAAATTGTCTGGTTGTGTTTCTATTGCTTGTTGTGAATTTTATTCGTGTACCTTGTATTCCGACAACGAATAATATTATTGTATTATATTCTAACTTTTCTTTAGCTCACTCTTCTAGCTCTTTCCAACTAATCGGGTTGACATAGTCCACGTTTCGTTATCTACATGAAGCCACATCGATTGTGTTTTTTGGTTACTTAGCATAATCGTGGTTGATAGAGATTTGACCTTTAAACTACTTTTAAAACAGCACCAAACATCTTTATAAATAAATAAATTAATGAGGTTTCTTTTCTGCAACTATACAATACCTACCTAAGAAACAAAACCTAATTTATTAGCGTAGCTGTAGGAGGGTTTAGATTTATTTGTGAGCAATATGAGAGATACCCGCCAATCAACCCAAGACAAGCAGGCAAGGTTCGCCGTGGGGGTCACACCCGGTCAGAGCGTGGCGCGACGGGGAGAGATCAATAGCGTCTCCCTTCTCCTACCCCCCCTAGCTTCCACTTCCAGCATGCAATTTTTCAATAACCTTACCTGAATTTAGAGGTATGTACAGTCACAAACATATAGTAACTATAAATTGTAAATTTAGAAAAAAACCCGGGAGACTATGATATCATCCAAATACAAACTAATGTGTTTAAAGCTAATGTCTTCGAAACAGCTTAACCGGTTTTCATCAGATATGGGTATTAACCTGTCCCTTCGTTTATACATGGGCATAGGTAGGTACTTACCAATTACAATTTTAGTTAAGTCGTGAATACTGTTGCTGTTTGTACAATTACGCATTTCTTAATTTTTCTTTAATGATAATAATAAATTAATCTAGGATTTAAGTAACATACATCGTACATCTGTTTGTTATCCTAAATAGAGTAAAATAAAAATAAGTTCAATGCTTTCAAAATATAGGAATATCTTGTTCACTAGCAAAACCTTGAACCTCATTTCCGGGAGAACCTCGACTTTTCGGGATGTAGGAATATGCATATCAATCTCTGATTACTTTAATCTGTCAGGTCTGGAAATAACCTCCAATTTAAGTTTTGGTGTGTCAGGATCGTAGCAAATGGACGTCTGTGGAAACAGGCGTGACTTTATGTAGGTACCTATGAATGTATGTAAAATTTTGAGCGTTCATACACAAAGTATCTACGTAGCGGCATAGATGACTCGGTCATTTTATGTTGCAAAACTTTGAATACCGTCGCAAGGTCACATGTCTATCAGTGTTTTATACTTACGATACATTTCGGTGAGTATGCGTTGGAATTGCGTGAAACTATTCCACCATAGCCTTTTCAGCTTCTGACTATGAGGCGCGGGGAAGGTTTATACCTGTACGACATTTCGAACATTCGCACTAAGGATTCGGTTGTTCTTTCATAATATGGATTTCACAAAACTGCTAAGATATGGAACTCTATGCCGGAGCGTCGTCGGTGCTCCCAAATCTTACAATATTGCTTTATTCAAATCTAGAGTGAATAGGCATTTACGCATGCTTCATTTTCGGTGACATCATCAATTACCACCAGGTGAGATTGTGGTCACAACCTTCATAAAAAAGATAACTTAGGAACAATATCTGTCCTTGCAGTGTTTAGTAAAATTTTTGATAAAGGTATGTTAACTTTATGCTTTTCCATTTCAATGTTTCACCTTGACAGTTTGATGGAGAATGCAGGCTACACCTTGAAGAAAGCCAAGGCTTGGAAATGCCCCAAAATGTATTTGGCGTTTTTGCGACCTTTCATGAGCGTTTTAATGATATGCATTATTATTACAAATAAAAACATTACGTATTAAAAAAATATTTTCCAAAATAGTTTAGGTAGGTATTGAGTTTATTGATATTTGCCATCGGTGAAATCGGTTTTAAAAATATAAAGTAGCTATTGTTCGATTTTTTGAAAATTTACAGGAGTTCTAAGTATGTTCTCCGACGCAATGAAATTTACAGAGGTAATTTTAATCTAATACCTGTATCTAAAGCAAGCTAGAAAATATTTTTATTCTATTACTGACAGGTAGGTACTCCATTCATGTGCAAAAAAACGGCTTTTTTATGCACAACGGATTAGCACTTGACAATCACACCTGATGTTAAGTGAAGATGAGGCCGAAGGTGGAAACGCACTGAGCTGGACTTCCCGTCTTAATTGGGAGACTAGCTATCTTATCTCTGACAACCGGAACACAACAATTCTATTAACATTGCTGCTTGGCGGCAGATTTTAGATAAGCTGGTGGTAGCTAGCCAGGTGGATATTTAATGCCTTACGACCATTATCAAACCGAGTAGGTAGGTACTATATATGTACCCCGCTGGGGATCTAACGCGCAACCTCTGATACGTAAGCCCTATATTGTACCCGAGGCGGTTGATTGAAAGTCTTGAAAATGCTGAAATTTAGTAGATAGGTACCTAGTTATGTATTATACTTTGGTAACCGGTCATTCTGGAATTCTATGGACCTCGAACAAAACTATAGTGTAAGTGTACTTAGGTAAAAACGATGATAAACTTTGTGAATATACAAAGAAATGTTACTTCATACAAACTTTCTACTTATCCGAGCACGGGTGGGATTTTATAAAAACCTTTCTTAGTGCAATCCTGGGGTAGTTAAGGGAATATTTAATTTGTTTAATTTACTCCAGCTTTCAAGTTTAATTAAATTTGAACTATAACGTTGCCGTTTCGCGGAAGCACCTTTTATGAGTCAAACGATTTCGCGTATTGCTTACACAATTTATGCGCAATGTTTTTCCTGTGGTCAAATATAGGCTGTTCCGTACAACCCAAAAAATTAATTAAATGAAATGAATGATGAAATATTAAATTTTATTTCGAAAAAATATATTTTTATTATGGAAACGTTTTCTGTACGCGATACCTAATAATCTAATGTCGGTTCGTAGGTGTACCCCTTTTCCAACCAACGTTGCAGCAGACCAGTTGCTGAACATGAGCCTCTCTCATTGAGCAATTTGCCTCGCTTTCCATGCCAGAATTTGTCCCAATCGCCACGTTCTGGGTTGGGTTGGCGTTCACAGATCGTAAAGTCTAAGTAGATTGTCTATATCCTATGCATAAAGCCTACGCTCAATATTATAAAATATAAAAAAGAAAAGAAGTACGTCGTGCTGAATGATGTTTTCTGATGATGAAGGTTTTTTCTTTAATATTTGAGGTCTTGGTCCTAATTAAGCATGTTAATAGCATAGTTGTGTTCCGGTTGTCAGAGATAAGATAGCCATCCCCTATATGTATGTGTTGGGGTTTCCGGGTCAGTGCGCTTCCACCTTCGGACCTCATCTTCACTTAACATCAGGTGTGATTGAGGTCAAAAGTACCAACCCGTACCGCATAAAAAAAAATACATCATAATGTAAAAATCAGGAACGTCAAATATCTTATTAATCGTAATTCCTAATTAAAATATATAGATATTGCATATTTCTATTTTATCACGATGAGCTGATGATAAGATGATGATGAGATGAGATTATCATGATCAATTTGTACTGCTTGACAAGACCTCCGCACCACTTTCATAGCTTTTTATAGAAGAATTGCTCTGGTTGCTATATTGATGATTTTCGTATTCATTCCTTCTCTTAAGTCGCAAGACCAACTCCCTTCATGGCAAATTTTAAGGTCGCAGGGTAACGGAATTTTTAGTATGAAAAAACGCTTTGAAAGGCCGAATCTTTTGTGTAGGTACGCTAGAATATACGACATTTACAACATTATCAGGCAGCAGACTAAGGTATTCGATAATAATTTTAACTTGATAGCTCCTGTCATTTCTGAGAAAATGGGCCTTCTAAAATTTGTCAATGGTGATGTTACGTATGGTACAAGTTCTAGGGTACAAGTCACAGATTTATAAACTAAGTACAAGTCCTATTCGCATGTCACCGTCTTTTTTAACTGCAAAGACTTATAAATTCTGCAATAAATTCACAGTCATAAAACTAGTTAAATAGTAAAGCAAGTTGGAGTATATACCACTATATTAGAGTTACCAACCAAATACTGTCCTATATGCAATAACTATCTCGCCAGCGGCGGCGGCGCGCGGCGCGGCCCCACAAAGTTGCAAACAGGGCAATTTTGCCGCTGAAAATCGATGTAAATCGCGTCTTCAAAGAGCAGTATGTAGCTATCATAGATTTTGTTGACATTCTCTAAGAGCTGTTAAAATAAATCAAATGAAATACCTAATTCGTCAGTCATACAGAGCCACACCCATACATATTTAAAATGCAAGTACATAACGGAAGTTTGATAAATATACGAACTAGCACAGTAGCGAGGGGAGCTATGTGGCTGAATTAACGTGTGCATTATTTAAAACACGGGCCGGACCCAGCTCTAAACGAACGACGCATCTGCAATACCTACGTACTGAAATAAACATTGCCCAGGAGACAGCATCTACATCGCATACACTCACTGTCATTGTATTTTTCACAAAGTCATGTCTGTGTTCTGGAGATACGTCTAGCTCCATATTTCTTCTAGTAAATGGTCCGGTTATTTGGCGATTCCAAAAACGTTTCCATTTAGGAAATGGACCCACGTAAGAGAGAGAACTGTTTTCATAAATTATAGTCAAAGTTACGTTTATGGTCTAAGTTTAAACTGTGATCAATAATTCATGTTAAATATATTTCAATTTGTTTATCTATTCGAATATCACCTAATCCAACATGTCAGATAGTTAAAATCAGTAATTTAGCTCCGAGTTTTTTTTTAATAATTTTTTTATATTATTGAAACGGATTATTATATAATATTTGTTGTCTTGTGAATAGAATAGTGCCTTGACCCTTATTGTCTACCTTCAATGGTAATGAACTGTATTGCAAAATCCTTCGCCATCGAAATTGAAAATTTAAGTATTACTATTTGTCGAATTTGGCACGTGGCGATACAGTCCATTCCCACTGTCAATAAGGGTGCAGGGGGCCTACAATCACCTCTTATAGCAATATTACAGTAATATTACTTTGGAAATTCGTACCCCGACCGCCTTAAAACAAGCTTATTATAATATTGTTTTGTTAAGCAGTTTTGTGACGTCACCGCTGAATCATTCGCTCAATTCGTACCATCATCGTTGTTTAACGGTCGTTTGACAGCTAGTAATATTGCTCAAACGTCAAATTTTACAATCTTAAAAAAGTTAGTCTCTTGTGATGGTTTTATTATTGTTTTAGTGGTATAAGGATAATAAACCGTTATTTTCGCTTAAAAAAGTAAGTGGATGTGTTTTCACAATAACTCTTTATAAATACATTGTGTTCATTGCGTAAACCGATAAGAAATACATTAAATGTGATGTGGTTTTAGATGACCAATGATTACGAATTATTCGAGTTTCTGGAAGACGATGCCGCAGAGGATTTGTAGGAGAAGATGCAACGTCGAAGGCGATTACGTGAAGAATGTAATCCCTTCGATATTGACGAAGCTGAATTTGTTCGACGAGTTCTTTGTCTAGGATGCTTGCTTATTCTATAAATGCACAAAAATCACTAAAACATTAGTTTGTATTTACTTCTAGTCGCCATAATATAAATTCTATAAAACCAGTAAAAAAATAATTTCAAACAAATAAAAATTTTATACCAAGATTATGAAATTAAGAAAGCGCCGCGCTTATTACTTTGACACAATGTTTCATTTTACGGAACGACACCGGCGGCGGGAGCAGCGTTACTTCACATTTAATTTACGCTTTCTTGCATTACTTCAATGAAAATGTATATTTAAATTTATATATGCATAAATATAAAAAACTTTTATTTCTAATTACGCATTTCAACAATAAAAATATGAACATAAACGACAAAAATCATGCACAATATTTAAATAATTGCGTATACCGGAACGCTATTATTATTCGAGGTGTGAAAGTGATAACGCTATACAAAGGTATAACGTTGTCTCGTTCTTCTGACTGCAAGGAATAGACAAATAATTCGTTCTTTCCCGTCTCTAAGCAGGAGTAAAACAATATTGTTTTGTATTATCGCTAGATGATCGCGGTACGAATTTGAGTAATATTACTTTAACATTGAAACAAAACGTTCCTGAAACATGATGGTTTTTAAAATGATCGTTGTAGGCCCCCAGGTTACCAGTCTTCATCAATGTGTGTTTTAAAAGGCTACCAGGCATCATGAATTTCTGAGCATCACAGCTTCTAGGCCAATGATGGGCAACAGCGCCGTTCGGGCCGAGTCAAAAAAACTGCGATTGCCGATCTCCTCCCATGCCTTTGGGGCGAGTAGGGCAAATTCTTCACATGGAAATAGAATAGAGAGGCTCAATATCCAGCAGTGAACTTCTTTTGAACTATTTGTGGATAATAATGTTTAAACCATTTATTTCCAAAAGATTGATACAAAATATGTCCACAATAAACTCTGTTTTTTTTTGTTTATAGTTATATCTTGAACATTATAATATTAGTGTAAAAGAACGTATCTACTACATGACTGATAGGTATACAGGGCGTCCCACGGCTATGCCACATGGAGGGAAAGTACCTTGAATTTTGTAGATGGAACATTTTACTGAAAGAAGACATTATTTTAATTTAAAAAAACAATTTAAACTGCATTCATAGATTTTTAAATAAGTACATGGTTGAACCGGGAATCGAACCATTTATTTATAAAAAAAAATTACCATGTAACTTTATCATACCAATCGAAAGGCTTCATCATAAGGATTATTTTTTGCTAAACAACATATTGTCAGAAATAAAAGGAAGACCATGAATTTTAACATTAGATGTTCAATTTTGTTCAGAAAAATGAAAAGCTGACATTGCCGTAAGGACATACAACTGACATTATCATTACTAATACTAATTACCCACTCGAGAAGTATGCATCATTTCCCTATTATAATTTAAGTTCATGATAAAATGATAAAGAGATACGTAATTAGTAAGTAGGACTATCTCAATGAACATTTTCTTTCCTGGATCGGGACAAATGGACGAAAAAATGGCCGCCGAGATCCCCAGCTCTAACCCCGTTAGATTTTTTTTATGGGGTTATGTAAAAAATTTACTTTACAAGAACCAGTGTCAAAGTGTCCACGAGCTACAAACTGAACTTCGACGTATTATTCTAAATATCCACCACAACATGATCAAGAAATCGACAGGGAGCGAAATAATCAAAAGAGTGCGACTTTGTATTGAACAGGATTGGACTCATTTTGAGCATTTGATAAATTTGATTAATTTTGTATTAAAAATGTTAAAATTCATGGTCTTCCTTTTATTTCTGACACTATGTTATTTAGCAAAAAATTATCCTTATGATGAAGCCTTTCGATCGGTATGATAAAGTTACATGGTAATTTTTTTTTTATAAATAAAGGGTTCGATTCCGGTTCAACCATGTACTTATTTAAAAATCTATGAATGCAGTTTAAATTGTTTTTTAAATTAAAATAATGTCTTCTTTCAGTAAAATGTTCCATCTACAAAATTCAAGGTACTTTCCCTCCATGTGGCATAGCCGTGGGACGCCCTGTATAATTTAATTTACATGTCAAAAAAATATAAAGATAGAAATCTCTTTGTGGATAATTTTCAGTGACAGATACAATGTGTGGGCGTTGAGGTAGGGTAGGCGGGCGAAATAAGGCATAGTTTACATTGCATTCCAATTAAGAATATCTAGGTTATAAGTGTGCCCTCATGTATCTGGGCCTCACCCTGGACAGCCGATGGGGCTTCGAAAAGCACTTCAAGCGCCTGGTCCCCCGAGTGCGAAAGATAGCGGACGGGTTGCACCGCCTGCTACCTAATCTCTGGGGACCACGGGAGGAAGTTCGCCGCCTCTACAGTGGCGTTGTGAGATCCATGGCCCTCTACGGGGCCCCGTCTGGTTGAACGATCTGGCGAGGTTCTCCCGCTGCAGAGCTCTCCTCGGGAGCCTGCAGCGGCTCATGGCCATTCAGATCTTACGAGGCTACCGGACGATTTCGTTCGAGGCGGCGACGGTCCTAACGCGGGCTACACCCTTCGACATCCTGGCCGACATGGATGCGGCGGTCTACGACCGCATCCGCTCTGTCGAACGGGATGCCGAGGGGATCGCGCCTGACCGTGCGCTCGAAGTGCTACGGCAGAACGCACACCGACGGGCGCTGACGCTTTGGCGGGAGCCGTTCTGCCGAACTTCGAAGCATGGATGGGGAGGAAAGGCTGCGTCACCTACAGGATGAGTCAGATACTCACCGGGCACGGGTGCTTCCCGCGGCCCGGGAGAGGATGACACCCCCCGGAGCGACTGGGGGGGGGGGGGGAGTCGTCGCATCGGGCCCTGTCGCGCTTCATATCGCTCGGTGATCGCGGTGTGAGGCACGACAGCGCCCCCTACGGAGGGTGCGCTAGACGCCTAGACGGAGGGGGGGGGGGGCTGGAGCCGCTTATGCGTTTCCAGGTCCACCCTACTGCCGAGGAAGGTCGCCGCGAGGTTTTAGTGGGTATCCCTCCCGGGGAGTCCCACATAGCCGTCTCGCCGTCCCCCAGGCGTTTCCCCGCGTCAAAAAAAAAAATTTAAGTGTGCCTCTTCCGACGTGCCGCCACCTTGTTGTGGTGGAGGGGCTTGCGTGTCTCGATGACCCTCAAGGCTATGCCGGATAGGGATTCCTCATACCGGGCAAGCTTGAGTTGAGAGATCAGACCAAGAGCGGCACCACCGGCGGGGCCCATAAAGTGCCTGTCAGGCAAGGCGGGCGCTTCCTCGTCCGGGCGCCCTGTCTGGGGAGCTCACCCCAGAAAAAAGAGACGACGATGTGGAGCATCGGGTTCAACATGATGGACCAAGACAATTTAAAAATGTGTCCCCAGGCGGGTCCCCTAAAAGGGAAATCCCGCCCATCCGCCGCGGCCGTGTCGTCCGTATCTAATATGGGATTGGGAGGTTAGGTGTCATGTGCCGGTAGTAATATTTCACTTCCCCAACATGTAAAAGTGATGGTTTTAAAAAGGGTCATTTGCTAAATTTGTACTGCCTAATGTCAGGGAGGTGCCCACAAATATAATGATAAAAAATGTCCCTCTAGACCTTGTTGAGTCCACTGTATTTTTGGACATTACTTTGGACGCCAAATTACAATGGGGTCCTCATATCCATAAATTGGCGAAGAACTTCAGCTCTGCAGCGTATGCAGTCAAAAAAATTAGACAAATATTGGACGTAAATACTGCTTGATTAGTATATTTTAGTTATTTCCATAGCCTAATGTCTTACGGTATCTTGCTGTGGGGAAATGCCGCGGATATAAATACAATCTTTGTTTTACAAAAACGAGCCGTTGGCGCAATTTATCAATTGAGACCTGCAGTATCACTTAGAGACAGATTTAAAGAGTATAATATTCTAATATAACCTTTTCGATACAGTACATTTTTGAAAATCTAATATATGTCAAAAAAAATATTGCATCATTTAGGAAAAATAGTGATAAACATGATGTCAATACAAGAAATAAAGATAAACTAGCAGGTCACATAAGTCGCCTCCACAAAGTCAGTAATTCATTCAAAGGGTTATGTATACGCTTTTGCAATAAAGTTCCTGTTGATATACAAAATCTTCCTTTCACTAAATTTAAAAATACTATAAAACAGAAACTTATTAAGAAAGAATATTATATAATATCATATTATTTAGATGATGATACCAGGCTATTTCACAATTATATTATAATATAAAATAATAATTCTGTAATATAAAAACCTTTTTTTTAAAAGAGCGACCTCTCGAGTTTCTTGCTTGTTCTTCTCAGGGGAAAATTGCCTTTTGAACAAGCAGTAGCTTTAAAATGTAAAATCTGATTATTTTGAGTGTACCCTGTGTACAGACGGATCTCCCTAAAAGTATTATATGGACCGTATGGACCGAAGCACTCTAGCACCATCTATTAGAAAGTATTCATACAATATCAACACTCAAACCAAATCCATAATAATATGTCACATATAAATGAGTAAGAAAATTTCGTCAGCTCTGTTAATTGATATCGTGGTCTAGTGGCAAGCGACACGAGTGCTTAGGTAACGTCTTTCGAAAAGACACGGTTTTCGAATCCGGCTAAGACAATTTTTATTCGATTTTTTTTCTATTTGGATTTTTTTTTTCGTTTTATAAAGGAAAATAAACCGTAAACAGTTCATTAAAATAATAAAAAGGTAAGGAAAATAAGAAAAGTAAACATTTTTGGAGGTAACACTTTAGCCCATGTGATACTTTTAGGATGATTCGTCTGTACCTACAAAATAAAGCATTTTTTGATTTTGATTTGATTTGATTGCTAAATAAAAATAATATTTAAAAAACCAGTTTATTCATAATACACTAGTAGGTATTGGGTTTTCCTAGAAGGTAAATGAAATAATTTGCCTGTGTCAGGAGGGTCCACTCATAAAACTAAATTACCTACTTGTACTGGTAGACATCGGTTCCGAAACATCTAGTAATAGCTAAGGTATCCAACGTACAAAGGTTGTTACAATAGTACCTGTATGTTACAATAGTAAAAATGTGCAACAAAACGCTTCTTACAAATCTAAAGCCGAGAAAGCGTAGATAAGACAAGCCATGCCCTGGGGGCCTGCAACGATCATTTTAAAAACCATCATGTTTCAGGAACGTTTTGTTTCAATGTTAAAGTAATATTACTCAAATTCGTACCGTGATCATCTAGCGATAATACAAAACAATATTGTTTTACTCCAGCTTAGAGACGGGAAAGAACGAATGATTTGTCTATTCCTTGCCGTCAGAAGAACGAGACAACGTTATACCTTTGTATAGCGTTATCACTTTCACACCTCGAATAATAATAGCGTTCCGTCCGGTATACGCAATTATTTAAATATTGTGCATGATTTTTGTCGTTTATGTTCATATTTTTATTGTTGAAATGCATAATTAGAAATAAAAGTTTTTTATATTTATGCATATATAAATTTAAATATACATTTTCATTGAAGTAATGCAAGAAAGCGTAAATTAAATGTGAAGTAACGCTGCCGCCCGCCGCCGGTGTCGTTCCGTAATATGAAACATTGTGTCAAAGTAATAAGCGCGGCGCTTTCTTAATTTCATAATCTTGGTATAAAATTTTTATTTGTTTGAAATTATTTTTTTACTGGTTTTATAGAATTTATATTATGGCGACTAGAGAGTACCTAAGTATTTTTGTGATTTAATCGGTGGATTTTCTAGGACTTTTAAATAATGGCCTCAATTCCTCACACAAGTTGCTAGTGAGTTCCTTTGTCAGTCTGTATCGTCGAACAAATTCAGCTTCGTCAATATCGAAGGGATTACATTCTTCATGTAATCGCCTTCGACGTTGCATCTTCTCCGACAAATCCTCCGCGGCATCGTCTTCCAGAAACTCGAATAATTTGTAATCATTGGCCATCTAAAACCACATCACATTTAATGTATTTCTTATCGGTTTACGCAATGAACACAATGTATTTATAAAGAGTTATTGTGAAAAACACATCCACTTACTTTTTTAAGCGAAAATAACGGTTTATTATCCTTATACCACTAAAACAATAATAAAACCATCACAAGAAACTAACTTTTTTAAGATTGTAAAATTTGACGTTTGCGCAATATTATCTACTAGCTGTCAAACGACCGTTAAACAACGCTGATGGTACGAATTGAGCGAATGATTCAGCGGTGAGTTCACGAAACTGCTTAACAAAACAATATTGTAATAAGCTTGTTTTAAGGCGGTCGGGGTACGAATTTCCAAAGTAATATTACTGTAATATTGCTATAAGAGGTGATTGTAGGCCCCCTGGCGTTGTTACCGATGGGTATTTACTTTTGTTGATATACGATTGATTATTGTACACAGTCGTGTAAGTTCCGTACACGTACATTTTCTCGATTATCGATTGCTAAAAAAATACTTTTCCATTTCTTTTTCCACAAATTTTAGTTCAGTTGTACCTACCATTGCTAACCAACATTTGACTTCGGTATTGTACATGTGCACTGTCCTTAGTATTGCAGCCCTCATGACCTTTGTTCCAGCATTCAGGTCGAGGTCGTGTAATCTGACCCCAGTTTGGGTTCCCACGGGCATATTACAGTATCTGCCACAGACGTGGAGTAATTTGCGCCAACCTCGTCAGATGTGAGTATACGCTTAAGTACACTGATATAATAATAAGTACCTACACAGTAAATTTTGGCATTAGGTATTTTGGTATTTTGATTATTTAGGCATTTTGATGAAGACACACAAAAGTGTGTCTTCATCAAAATTGGGAAAACGGAACACATGGAATCAACTTAGGTCAGTCCTTCCGTCTGCTTGCCATAAATTTTTATTCGAGCAAGTACTTTCTACAAGTAGCCCCAAAACTTAAAAATGCTTATCGTTATTGCTTAAAAAATTATGCAAAAGCAACGAACAACGAACAAATTGAGAGGATGTATATTCACGCGTTTTCATCAAGGGGATTCTAAAGAGCAAAAGCTTTTAAGGAGCAAATACTGTGGTAATAAATAGAGGCTTTGGTGAAACCTATTTCTTTTCAGGTTGAACAGGTGTTTTCATAAATTTTGATAATTCATACTTTGAAGGTTGAGAGATATGTAGGTAGGTTGGTAGGGCTTGTGTCAGACTAATGGCTACCTCAAAGTTTTCAAGCCAAGCTCAACTGCCTTTAATTGAAAACAATCGGGATCGACTATTTAACGTGGAATCTGAGGCTCGGACACATTCGTATGAAAAATCAATGACTGATCGCACCAGACATTGATTATTAATTGAAATCAACTATTTAATAAATATAGAGACATCGGTTCCGAATACATTTTTCTCGCTTTCGGAGTCGAAACCTTAGGTCCTTGGGGACCGGGCACTCTTCCATTTTTCGTTAATATTTCAAAGCGCTTAGTCGATGTCACTGGTGACCGAGAGCTGGCTGTTTCCTCGTTCAACGCTTAAGTATCTGCATCTAACGAGGAAACGCTGCCAGCGTTTTAGGTACCTTTCCACGCGGACTCAATTTTTTACTTTTGTTGTAGTTATATTTAAATTATATCTGTTCATTTGTTATTGTTACAAATTCATTATAGCGAATGTGGCTACGGCGGGCATGAGTTCTATTGAACTAACTTTGTTGTTTAATTACTAGTTATTACAGGTTACCTTCCTTCCGTGGCATCTATGACATATATTTTTCTGGTTTTATCGATTCTTAATGCACGTTAACTAGCTGAATTCTTAACTGTAATATTTCTTACTTTTATTCGATTTGTGTTAGTAAGTAAGGAGTGTGTGGTTGGTGGTATATGGGTCCTGGGATGTCATCGCAGCTGGACCGGTGTCATCATTAAAAACCAGGAAATGCCGATAACGTACGTCCAGGGAGTGTGAGCCTGCGACTATAGACGTCCACCAGCAAGTCCTCACAGAACGTCCTCGCCGCCGCAGGCCTGCCGACGCGGACCTGTGGCGGGTCGCTGTCAGGCAACTGGCAGCGATCGTGCACTCCGGTAACATAGGGACTCCAAAGGGTTTCACACAAAACATCTTCCCCTGAGTCCCTATGGCCAATCTGTGTAGGGCGAAGGCGAACAACCGGCGCCTTAAAACCGGTCCCCCAGCACTCTCTGCACCTCGGCCCCCTGTGGCAGGGTGGATGAGGGCTCGCCATCACGCAGTGTAGGGATGGCGAGTAAGAGAAGTAGTCACCCACGTGTTTGTGCCGTGCGTGGAGACCCGTACGGGGGGATGAAGGAGTCCTGGGCGTTGAGCGGGCGGTCGGCCGGGATAGTGCTGACTGTTAGCGACACACGTCTTTGGTCTGGATTTCCTCTTAAACGGGAGGCTCTGGTCTAGCCAACTGGAGTCAATCGGCTGCAGCATACCGTCAGAGGTATGCAGGCGAGGGCTCTCAAACTGAGGGTGGGGAAGCGGGCCGACCGAGGACCCAATGCCACCCGTATGGATTTCCCTATCCTGCGGGGGCGTTGGATCTCCTTCGGATGTCACCTGCCAACCATTCTGGGGCGGGAGTCCTATATTCCCGGGATATATCTGGCGTTCATGTACGTTTGGTGCATGACGTCCCCACTTGCGGGCTCCAAGGAGGGTGGGTAGTCCCGGGGATGAAATTAAGCTTATAACCCCATGGCTTCAAAGGGAAAATTTAAAACCAACAGCCAGGCTGCGTCTTCCGATGCGCCACGGCGGGCTGCGTCGAAAGATGCGCCACCAAAGAAGCAGGCTGCGTCCTCGGATGCGCCGCGCGGAACTAGCGCTATTGCTGGTACGTCCGCCGCCCCACTGGCTGCACCTTCGGGAGCGCCGAAGGGGCTGATGGACATGTCAGCGATGGCCAAATCCCTAAGGGTACCGAGTACCCCTGTAGGCACCGGCTGGCGGACTGGGTTTACCGTAAGGAAACCTAGGCCCGACAGCGACCAACCAAAGGTGGCGAGGAAAGTGCCTAGCAAGCGCAGGCGCGCGGAAGCGCGTGCAGCTGCTAGGCGCGCCCAGAGACAGGACGCCAAGTCTAGTAGGCAGCAGCACGCCGCCGAAGGGACCTCCGGGACCCACGATCCTGAGACACGTGCTCCTCAGACCCAAAGCGCCGAACCTAACCAGGCTGCTAGGGAAGTGAGCGCGGTCAAGGGGACTTGTGCCGTCTTGGCTTTGGAAGCTGTTCCTGGAGGGAGCAATCCCAAAAGGAGCAGTGCACCTCGCCCCCGCGGCAAACGAGCGGGCAGGTCTAGGGCTGCGGCTGCTGTAGGGACCTCGAGTGGGGCAAAGCCCGGCAAGAGGAACCGTCCGGACGACACTCTGTCGCCACGGGACAGCGGCAAGCGCTCGAAAACCGACGCTCTTCCAACACCCCCTGAGAGACCTCTGTACTCCGATGCGCTGCGCACTAACGAATTTTGCATGGCCATCATGACGGAGCCTTTCAGGGATCTAACCAAGGAGCAGGCGGAGCTCATCAATGATGAGATAGAGAGGGCGGTGGACGAAGACATCTTCGGACAGGACACCCCTCAACCGCTTGGTCCTTCATTCCGCGGCAAGCCCTTCTGGAGCGAGGGCGTCCTTAAACTCTGGTGCGAGGACGACTTCGCTCGTGAGTGGCTTAACCGCACAGTCCCATCGCTGACGTCACCCATTGCGGGCACATCCCTTGTCGTTCGTCGACAAAGTGAGGTGCCGCGCAGGGTTAAAGCAGCGATGTTTATTCCCAGATTTAAGGATACAACGCTGGACCAGCTGCGTATCCGACTTGTGGCCCAAAATCGTTGGTATCACATAAACGAGTGGACCGTCTACCTTGCTGAAAAGCAAGAAAGTAAAGAAGGCGTGTTCCTCGTTCTTGGGATACCACAGACCGACATTCCTGAAATTCAGGCAAGAGGTCGACGTGTGGCGTATAAAACCGGATCTGCTTACGTCAAATTCGGTAAGGAGGAGGTTCTAGAACCTCAGAGGGAGGCGTTACCAATCGGGTCGCCGGCCGCGGAGCCAACTCCAATGGAGCAGGACGCCGCGTCCGGTGGCCGGGCGGGTGGCGCTTCCACCCCTACTGTACGTCCACGTGACGAGGCTGGGCAACAACCCTCGACTTCCGGCTTAGCGAAAGCTAGGCCTCTTCAAACCACCACACCGGACGTTGGGCTCACCTCCGAGCCAGACGAGGATTTGCTGAGCAGCGATGGCTCCCCCATCTCTCCAGCAAGCCCAGTTTAACGTCCTCCAAACCAATCTCCAGCATAGCCAAACCGCTACGGCCAACTTACGCAGGGCGCTGGAGATCAACAACGAGACCATAGCCCTAATCCAGGAGCCGTGGATTAGGAAGGGCAGAATATGTGGTCTGACAAACATTGGCGGGAAACTTCTGCTCAATACCACCGTAAGTAACCCACGTACATGTATCTTTGTTCCCAAACATGTAACCACTACTGTACTAACAGAACTATGTTCCAGAGACTTGACTGCTGTCAGGATCTTCAATGATCCCTCCCAGGGTCTGCCGGATGTGGTGCTAGCGTCTGCCTACCTGCCGGGCGATGCTGATGTGCCCACGTCTGAGCTGATCGCACTTGTGGATTACTGCGAGCGGGAAGGATCAGAACTAGTGCTATCAACCGACTCCAACGCGCACCACACCATTTGGGGCTGTGGTAATACCAACGCACGAGGTGAGGAATTACTGACCTTTTTATTTTCCACTAACCTTCGTATTTTAAACAGAGGCTCTGAGCCTACCTTTGTTACGCGACGAGCCCAAACTATCATTGATCTCACTCTAGCGACAGAACATGCGGCACACTACATCTCTGATTGGCATGTATCCGGAGAAGCATCATGTTCGGACCACAGATGGATCAGGTACAAGATGAATATCACCATTAAACCCGCGGAACCGCGCCGTATACCTCGTAGGCTGAATCGGCAAGAATACAGGAGGCTCACGAGGGAATCCTTGCGCGAGGTAACCAGTCCAGCCATGTATGACAACACCGCGGTGATTGATTCTCACTTAAACCAACTTGTATCAACACTCACAAACTGCTTTGAACAGACATGTCCCCTCGTGACCCCGCGACAGGCACCCTCCCGGACTGGTCACAGTTGGTGGGGCCCGGAATTGGAGAGGCTTCGTCGCGAGGTCAGAAAACTTTTTAACAAAGCAAAAAACTCTCGACTAGAACAAGACTGGGACCACTACGTACAGACCCGAAAGCAATATAAAAACCGCATTAGACTCAGGAAAAGCGAATGCTGGAGGCACTTCTGTACGAACATAGAAACAACCAACCAAGCAGCCAGAGTTAAGAATATCCTTTCTAGCGAACCTGAGCGCAGCATAGGATGTCTTAAAAAACAAGATGGCTCCTTCACCAACACAGATGCCGAGACTAATGCGTTATTACTTCAAACGCATTTTCCGGGGTGCCTTATTATGGACAACCCAAGTTGGGCAGACCAACTAAGTCACAATCCCGAGCCCTCGGACTGGACTACAGCCCGTAGAGTTGTCGATTACGACAAGGTCAAATGGGCAATTAACAGCTTTCTCCCATTTAAATCAGCTGGCCTGGATGGTATATTTCCTGGCCTGCTCAAGTGGTGTGACGAGGCGATCGTGGTACATCTGGTAACCCTGTATAGGGGATGTATCGCGTATCGTCACATACCACTTCAATGGAGAGAAATCAAGATAGTTTTTATACCAAAACCAGGTAAGAGTGATTACACGCAACCTAAATCATTTAGACCCATTAGCCTCACATCGTTTCTTTTAAAGACCTTGGAGAGGCTATGTGATAGGGACATTAGAACGCACTCCCTAGCTTGTAATCCACTACACCCTTACCAACACGCCTACTGTATGGGCAAATCGACCGAATCCGCTCTACATAGTGTAGTGTCATATATCGAGAACGGATTATCAAGTAAACAATCAACCTTAGGCTGCTTCATTGATGTAGAGGGAGCCTTTGACAAAACTAGTTTCACGAGCATAGGAATGGCCCTAAAATATCATGGAGTGGATCGCGCGATTGCCGGTTTTATCGACAGTATGCTGCGGTACAGAGCCATTCAACTCACTGTAAACACAACCGTGAAGGGAGTAGTCTCTCGGGGTTGTCCACAAGGAGGGGTTCTATCACCACTCCTGTGGAATATAGTAGTTGATGAACTAATTCGTCAACTAAATACCCGAGGGATATATACAGTGGGCTATGCAGACGATTTGGCCATCCTAGTCAGCGGCCCAGTTGACGGCGCGCTCTGTGACATTATGGACAGTGCCTTAAAAATCGTCGAACAATGGTGCAACAAGCACGAACTAAAAGTGAACCCGTCTAAAACTGAATTAGTCATGTTCACAAACAAACGCAACTTGGGTAACTTGAGATTACCTAAATTGTTCAACACCAGTCTGAACCTAGCACAGGAAGTCAAGTATCTGGGCATAATACTTGACAGTAAGCTTAATTGGCACAGACATATTGACCACAAGCTGGAAAAGGCTTGTATCACCTTTTGGCAATGTAAGAGGCTAATAGGCAAAAACTGGGGTCTTACACCCAAAATCACCCTGTGGCTATACACTGCCGTAATCAGACCAATATTAACCTATGGCGCCATAGTTTGGTGGCCCAGAACCGAATTAAGCACTGTTATCAACAAGCTGCAGAAATTCCAAAGACTCGCCTGCTGTGCGGTGACGGGCTGCATGCGCACGACACCGACAGCAGCCTTGGAAGTCCTACTTGGAATATCGCCTCTGGATTTGCATATCCAACAGGAAGCAGCTATGTCAGCCATAAGGCTTAAAAAGTTAAGCTTGTGGCATCACCGCGAGGGACCACACTGTAGAGTGCTTGGAAGATTTGTTGAAATTCAACCTCTCTTCGGGGCACCTTGCGATAGAATCCCCAAGACACAAGTGTTTGGTAGAAGCTACCGAATACAACTACATGAAAGCGAACAAGATCACTCGGGCATCCATGAAGTCCGGATTTATACGGATGGCTCCAAAACCTGCAACGGTAGTGGAGCGGGTGTGTTCTCGTATGATCTAAATATTAATCTATCACTAGCATTAGGAAAGCATAGCTCTATTTTTCAATGTGAATGCATTGCTATTACTAATGCAGCCAATGCGGTCCTTCAGAAAGGGATATCTGATTACAATATCAGAATACTCTCTGACAGTATGGCCGTACTCCGAGCACTAGAGAGTAATACCTTTACCTCTGGGCTGATACAAGAATGTCACCTTGCTCTGGAATGTGCCTCGGTATTAAATCGAGTAACATTACAATGGATAAAGGGGCATAGCGGCTCACTGGGTAATGATGCTGCAGACGAACTAGCCAGGCGGGGCTCGGAGAGCCCAGCCATAGGCCCTGCACCACTTCTGCCCATTCCTTACAGTCAGTTAAGGACATGGATGCGTAAAATTACCCAGGACAAACACAATACCTTATGGACTAATATCACCAGCTGTAGACAGTCAAAGGAGGCGGTATCTTCTCTATCGCCTACACTAACACGACGCCTACTCAGCCTTAACCGTCAGGACCTTAAAATGGTTGTTGGCGTGGTTACTGGCCACTGCCCCCTGAACAAACACTTGTATACAATGAGCTTTACCGACAGCCCTATATGCAGGGGCTGTCTTAATGCTGAGGAAACAGCCGCCCACGTTATCCTGGAGTGCGAGGGAGTGGCATCACAACGGGTACAAATCCTCAAATCGCCGAGGTCGCTCCGAGAGGCCTGTGAACGTCCCAGGAGACTTCTGTGCTTCTGGAAGGAGCTGGGCTGGCTAAGCTAGCTGGCATTCCCACGCATAATGGACCGAATAGGAGTCTAAATGCGGAAAAGGGAGCCCACCATCAAGTATCAAGTATCAATAAGTAAGACCCGTTCATAATTTTATATTTTAAAATGTCCGGACTCTAACCAACTCATAATGGCGTTTAGCGTAAAAGCTTCCATAAATTAACTATGCACGAGTCTTCTCTCTTATTTATGATTCAAATTAAGCGACACCTGTGTTCATCGGTGCACTAAGTTTGGCTGTTGTTGAAGAACTTTTCCCACAGGGGAAATTATTTATCAAAGAATGCTCCATTGGCTGCGCTGTAATGGTATTGTTTAGTTTTAGACATTCGCTAATGCGTGTTTCGTCAGTTCCGATAGACAGGTCGACAGGATGAGCTCGGGACCATTAATCTTCATTCTGCGTCTAGACACTGATGTCTCCTTTGAGATGTTCACCCAACACAATGGTGTACTATCAGATTACGGTCGCCTCTTTATGTTGTCGTAGAATTAATTATTTTAGCTAAAACTCTGATTATCATCCATCAATCAATTAATATTGACATTTTATTATAGAATCTTCTTTTGAAAAGGAAAAAGTTTTGAAGAATTTTTTTTCGTTTGATTACATTTAAAATCGACTGAGGCTTATCTTTTACAAAGACAAAGGTTATGCTCAATGTTCGTATACGAGTAGATCCAGGGTCGGTTGTCGTCGAAAGCATGAGCCTCAAAATTGTGAGTAGGTACTAACAACGTGCACCTTGCAGTTAGATAAAAACAATTTTGATATGCCTAAGAGGAAGATTTATCTGAGATGGACGTACCATTTAGAAAGATGTCATCTTGTCTCTGAAACTGCAAAGCATGAATAATAACGTATTCAGTTATCGTGTTCTCACCTTCTCTTTCCATCATATAGCTCTTTCAGTAGTTTTTTGAACATATGGACTAACCGCACCATCAGTGTTCACGTCACACCTCTGCGTCCTCACTGGTTGAAGTCTTTCTTATCAGGGTGGTAACCTACTTTATTACCGGGTGGGTGACAAAGATGGTGTCGGGTGTCCTTTGGAGGACATATTATTACGTAGGTTAGGACCTACGTAATAATAAGTCCTACGTAAAGAGCGTCGGTGGCTCGGCGATTAAGACGTGGTATCCCAATTTGGGAGGTTCAGGTTCGATTCCCACGCAGGCCATGTACCAATGAGTTCTTAAATTTAAATTAATTACTTACTGCTGCTCTTGTACGACGAAAGAAAACATCGTGGGGAAACTTGCATGCCTGAGAAATAAATATTCAAGGGCATGTGAAGTCTCCAACCCGCTTTGGGCCAGCGTGGTGGACTATGGCCCATACGCCCTCATTACACTGATGCCGCGACCTTCCGCGAGATTCGCTCCGTGAACTACCACTATTCAAGTCATCATTCAAATATATCAGGACTGTCACTTCTACTAGATCGACGACGACGGGATTTATTACAGTGGCATGTTAGTGTAACGATCAAGGCGTTAGAACACACGTGTAACACGAGTTATTTTGTTCCACAATACAAATTGGCTTAAAAGCCTAAAAAGTTCTTTATCCCACTTCTGATTTTAGAACCAGATATAGATTTAAAAAAAGAAAGTAATGGTCACAACAACAAAATAAGTCATAGAGCGTCGGAGGCTCAGCGGTTAAGACGCGGTCTCCCAATTTGGGAGGTCCGGTTCGATACCCACGCAGGCCATGCACCAATGAGTTTTGCCCATACTACCTCATTATATGAGGGAAGGTCTATATCCCTGCAGTGGGATGCTTACGGGCTGATGATAATGAAAGATAAGTTCCTTATTAACAGCATTATTACCATTGAAAGTGTGTCGAGCAGATTTACCTTATACCCCAGTACCCTATACCCCCCGACTATCCCCGTCATGCGCCGTACTCAAGACGCCCGGATGACGAAGTAGAGGCAATGTATGAGAACATAAGTAAATTGATATGAGGACATCTTAATGTTGTTGGGAAACTTTAACGCAAAGCTGAGCAAGAGAAGCGATGAAGAGTTGTACCTAAGTGGAGAGTTTCGGCTATGGGCAATAGAATCCTAGGGGCTGAGGTTGGCCGACTTCCTGGAGGAAGAGGGAATATTTGGATTTATTTTATCTTTTTGAAGAGTGTTGTAAGTTAGAATCAACGTAACTTCTATTCTATTCTTTTATCCTTCCGGAAGTTTTTAGCTATAAAGCGTTATAAGCGTTTGGTAATCAATATCCATGAATTCGGCTGTTAGTTGTAACATACATAGTTACGTGAAAGAAGAATAAAATTAATTTCGCATGTAGTCATGAAACTGAGTTGCGTTGGCGATTGCGGCCAGAAGAAATTCAATGAACAATACAATATTAATAGTGTAAAACTAACGCATCTGTGCATGCACATTACATGCAGTAGTACAAAAGGATCCTCAAGGTTTTAGATAGCTATATACTGGATGAGATTTTTTTACCGTAATGGTAAATGAAATAGAAGGGAAGCATAGGTAGTTTTTTTTTTCAAAACTATATTCGTAAAATGCGTTAATTGTGTAATTTGACGGTCGCCTTTGTAGTCATTTCCACATAATTACATCATTAAATTAAATAAATCGATCTACTTCAATCCGGTACCTAGAGAAGAAAGAAGTAGTTTTGTAGTAACCTTACACGTTTGTCGCATGTTAGTTCGAAATAAGTATCTCTCTAAAAAATAAACAGAGTTAGTAGGTAGTATTTTTCTATAGTGCACACGAGACGATGCCTTTAAAGTGTAAAGTAGGTCAACAGGCAGCATTGGGTAGGAAAAGCGATAAGTCCGTTGATGTTGTCGCTTCCGCATCGGTGGTTTGGGCAAACTTTAGCGAAACATAATATTCAATTTTATCACACATAGGTTCATAATGCTGGCGTACTGTGGCTGATATGATGATGATGATGACAGCTCATATTTACCTAGGTATTCTATATTTTGGTTTAATAACATATATTCAGAAAAAGTTGTAACAAGGTAGCTATACCCAATTTGAAATATTCTTTTACTTAGGTAGGTACATCTACATCCTTGTTTGTTTTTCTTGTACAAAAAGGCAATACATTAATTTTGCATTGATACAGAATTTGATTTGCCGTTGTAAAGGCGGACTTATCCCATAGAGGGATTTCTTCCTTTGCTCTTAGAAGTGCAAGGCATTAAAATTAAATTAAAAGCCCAGTTACGTAACGATGGACAAATAATACAATGATCGATAAATTAACTTTTGGGTTATGTGTCAATCGTAATCTGTAAATCCTACTTTATTATACTACAAAGTGTCAGTGATGGAAGAGTTAATGTATAATAACTCCACCTGCTCGTGATTGGACTATACTTGCCACCGAGATAAAAAGGATCTTAAGAGTTATTCCGGCTGGGCTAGCATGAATGACCTTATGCTAGTAAGAGAAACGCAAAGCTTCTCATTATGATCACCATCATCATCATCAGTCCGTAAACATCACACTATAGACCTTCTCTCATATAGAGGGAGTATGGGCCATAGTCCGCCACGCTGGCCCAGTGCGGGTTGGGGACTTCCAATGTTTACGATTTTTTTTTATTTCTCACGCATGTAGGTTTCCTCTTGATGTTTTCCTTCACCGTTTAAGAGCAGTCGGATAAATGCACATAAGTAATTAAATTAAATTTAAAAACTCATTGGTACATGGCCTGCCTGGGGATCCAACCTGGACCTCCCAAGTTGGGAGACTGTCTCCTCCACTGAGCCACCGACGCTCCATGCAAAGCTTCTATCTTGTGTTATTGTAGAAACACTATGGGGCATGCTCCTCCGCCCCGCCCCGCCGCCCGACCTTGTCATGCCATTGTAAGTTTACATGTATGTAAGTATCTCTGTAAACTTGTCTGATTAGGTCAAGACATTCCGTAATAGACCAAAAACATCAAAATAAGACATCATTGTAAATATTGGAACACATTAGGTACCGCGATTAAACGTCACGTCATCAATCATTTAAAGCACATTACTCGTAGGACCGACGGCCGTTAGGGCGGAAAGGTTCTCGAGTGGCGACTACGCACCGGAAGACGCAACTATATTTGGTAAAGATCGCGGGAAGCCGCTGGATGCAGGCGGCGCTGGACCGATCGTTGTGGAGATCTTTGGGGGAGGCCTTTGTCAAGGCAGTAGACGTCTTTCGGCTGATATGATAGATAGCTAGATAAATCGTTTATTTGTTACTGCAATCACAGAGTTATTTTTATAAAGAACTTAAAAGGTAAGTACTAGGTACAGAGCAACTAAAGCATATGTGTGTTGCAGTAGGACAAATGGGTCACAGAGATATGATGATGAATGCCTGGGTGTATGTGAAGATGTAAAATAAAATAAATATATATGAGATGGACACAGGTGAAATAATTTGAAACGCTGTCGACTAAAGTCGAATGATTAGTATCACTCGAAGTCGCGTGTTGTTAGATAGTACTGTATAATTAAAATAAAAAAAAAACACTTGGCCATTTAATTTAAAATGTTTATTATAAAGACACATAAACGATTCACACACGTAAAAACTATCTATGTAGGTAAAAACAACGTTCGAAGAAAATGTTGGAGTAGCGCACTTAAAACTTAAATGCAAATATCAAAATGTAGTAACTAGGCACTCGTATCGTATTAGTGTAAGTATTTGGTGTAATTTTAACTCTTTACACCTGCTACGGAGTTTGTGTTGGTACAGTCGGCAACACATTTAAGGTAGCAGGCTTAATTTTTATGATACCTATTGCTTGAAGGGTCTTGGTTGGATTTTGTTATATTTTCCTGTACATCTACATTATCATGTTAATATGTGATAGATAAATTTCAATTAGACTTGAATAACAATTATCCTTTAGACAAGTCCAAGGTCCTCCATAATGACCTGCTACCTTAATTGTGTTGCCGACTATACATTACTACCTACGTAACTTTAGATATGGACAATTTATGTCATATAAATGAATAAATAAAAGCATTCAATCACTATAACATAATAGATAGGTATAACTAACTGAGTTTTGTTAGAGATGTCAATGGTTGTCAACTCAGAAGACAGGTAGTACCTATAACTTTAAATTAAAGATATTTCATATATACATTATACATATATACTTAGGTATCTTTAACTACTAAATAACATAATTTAGAATTTAACCTTTCTTTCACTGTATTTATTAACATTTTACATCTGGATTAATATATTGAGTTAACAATTATACACAATCAAGATAATAACTGAAAGAAAATGAATTGATAAGAAAATATCATATAGAAAACAATATATTTTTTATATATATATATATGTAATATATATATAAATTATTGTAAATTATTTTGCGCAATAAAGAGTATTTGTATTGTATTGTATTGTATATGTTTATAAAGATAAAAATTAATTTTGAATTGTTCCAAAATTTAATCAACCGGCAATCAGATCCTTGCAAATTCATTAGATACTTAAATGCGAAATTAATATCACGTGTACCTAGGTTACGGATTCGATCAAGTGCCGTAGAGGAGCGCAAAGTTGTATATACAAATCTACTTAAGTATACTTATATCTATGCATAATATACTGTTGTCTCAAATCAACGGGACATGACAGGAAAGTTGTCAATTTCCTTTTATAGTAATTTAAAGATATGGAAAATTGCATACCAATCAGTCAATCAAATACGCTTTATTTATTAAAAAAGAAAATATATTTTTTAAATTTCAAGTTAGGTGGCCTTATTACTTCTTATCGACAGCGATCTCTTCCAACCCTATCAGTTCAGGATACAAATAAGTAATGAGGTGGGTTAGCAGAAATAATTACATAATACTTATGTAGATTATATTTTTTTCTGTAACTCTCATATAGAATTAAAATTATACCAGTTAATGTGCTTTTCCTTTAATTTAATAAAGACATCGATCAACATTGGTGATATTTTCTGCAACTTTTTGTAAAACTTTCAAAATTGTATGAATCCAAATATTATTTTTGAAATAAATGAATGAGGTTATGTCACATGTCCCGTTGATTTGGGACACCCGGTCTAGTTTGGTTTCTGTAAACCACACTTGACTTATTTTGCCCAACTAAGGGAAGAAGGGTACATCTTAAATATATAAAGGTAGAAACTGACTGACTGACATATCAACGCACAGGCTAAACCGCTGGGTCTAGAGTTTCCAAATTTGGCACGTAGGTTCCTTACGAGGTCTATGGGAGCACTAAGAAAGGATTTTTCAAAATTCACCCTTTAAGGGGGTGAAACAGTGGTGGGAAGTTTGTAAGAAGAAACAGTATAACTTGGACATTTCGACTATTTTCGACTCGAAACTTCGCAAGAGTACTCCTAGGAACAAATAAGCTAATACGTGTTTTGAGATTTTTCGAAAAACAACCCCCTGGGTGTGAAATGGGGGTTAAAACCATAAAATCGATATTGGTGTCGTTATTTAGGTTTTATGGGATGTTGATTATGAAAATGACATTTATTTTAAGTTAACCCTCTAGGGTTGAGATAGGGGTGGGGGTTGCTACCAAAAAAGTCTATATTGGTGTCGTTATTTAGGTTTTTTGGGACGTTGATTACGAAAATGCCATTTGTTTTGAAGCTAACCCCTTGGGGTTAGAGAATGAGATAAGGGTGAGTTGAGATTTTTCGAAAAACAGCCCCCTGGGGTGTGAAATGGGGGTTGAAACCATAAAATCGATATTGGTGTCGTTATTTAGGTTTTTTGGGATGTTGATTATGAAAATGACATTTATTTTAAGCCAACCCTCTAGGGGTGCAATAGGGGTGGGGGATGATACCAAAAAAGTCTATATTGGTGTCGTTATTTAGGTTTTTTGGGACGTTGATTGCGAAAATGACATTTATTTTGAAGCTAAGCCCTTACGGGTTGCGATAGTGGTAGGGGTTGAAATCACAAATTCAAATTGGTGTCGAAGTCGAAGAGTCAAACTCGAAAAGTAAAATTCATAGTCAAAGTCATGTCAAAGTCATAGTCAAAATCATAGTCAAAGTCATAGTCAAAGTCATAGTCAAAGTCATAGTCAAAGTCATAGTCAAAGTCATAGTCAAAGTCATAGTCAAAGTCATAGTCAAAGTCATAGTCAAAGTCATAGTCAAAGTCATAGTCAAAGTCATAGTCAAAGTCATAGTCAAAGTCATAGTCAAAGTCATAGTCAAAGTCATAGTCAAAGTCATAGTCAATGTCAAAGTCTTAGTCAAAGTCATAGTCAGAGTCAAAGTCAAAGTTTTAGTCAAAGTCATAGTCATAGTCAAAGTCATAGTCATAGTCAAAGGGGTGAATAGTTTCCAAATTTGGCACATAGGTTCCTTACGAGGTCTAGGTGAGCACTAAGAAAGGATTTTTCAAAATTCACCCTTTAGGGGGTGAAACAGGGGTGGGAAGTTTGTAAGAAGAAACAGTATAACTTGGACATTTCGACTATTTTCGACTCGAAACTTCGCAAGAGTACTCCTAGGAACAAATAAGCTAATACGTGTTTTGAGATTTTTCGAAAAACAACCCCCTGGGTGTGAAATGGGGGTTAAAACCATAAAATCGATATTGGTGTCGTTATTTAGGTTTTATGGGATGTTGATTATGAAAATGACATTTATTTTAAGTTAACCCTCTAGGGTTGAGATAGGGGTGGGGGTTGCTACCAAAAAAGTCTATATTGGACAACCCCCTGGGGTGTGAAATGGGGGTTAAAACCATAAAATCGATATTGGTGTCGTTATTTAGGTTTTTTGTGATGTTGATTATGAAAATGACATTTATTTTAAGCCAACCCTCTAGGGGTGAGATAGGGGTGGGGGATGATACCAAAAAAGTCTATATTGGTGTCGTTATTTAGAATTCGAAATTCATCGAAATAGTTCGCCATTTCGAAAGAACGACCAAGCAGCGGTCATCAATGACATATTATTATTGAACTCTTTTGATGGACAACAGATTATTCATAGCTCAATAGATACCGTGGTAAACACCAACGATGCCGTTAATTATCCCGTAGAATTTTTGAACACTTTGAACCCACCGGGTATGCCATTATCACAGACTTTTACTACGTGTGGGTGCACCTGTTATGTTATTGAGTTTAAAGCCACCCAAACTTTGTAACGGTACTAGGTTGCAAGTCAAGGCTTTGCACCGGAACGTAGTAGAGGCCACTATTTTAACAGGACCTGCTCAGGAAGAAACAGTGTTTGTACCGCGTATTCATTAATACCAAATGATCTTCCCTTTGAATTCAAAAGGCTTCAGTTACCACTAAAGGTCTGTTTTGCCATGACAATAAATAAGTCGCAGGGGCAAACTCTCAAATTCGCCGGAGTAGACCTACGACAGGACTGTTTCTCTCACGGTCAGTTCTATGTGGCATGGGAGCATGCAAGTTCACCTCAAAGTTTGGTTCTATTGCTACCACCTTCAAACATGGCAAAGAATGTTGTTTATAAGGAAGTACTTTAATAAATATTTACCAGAATTTTTCAGAAAGGTCTTTTAATGGATCCCTGTCTTAATTCATTTACCTGGCAAAACACCAACATGGTTCCACATACCTGTTATCTGTCCAGGGTCTTTTCCTGTTTGAGATAAACTCTACATGGTAATTTTTCTGCTGAATGTATTCCCGTGGGAAAGTAATAAAGTGTTGATTCATGTAGTCTACGCGGACGAAGTCGCGGGCAGCTGCTAGTTTTTAATAAAGATACAAAATTTTACGTACTTATATCTATTGTTGTGATACTTTATTGGTAGGTACTTTCAAGAACAAAGTCTTAACTGCACCACAGAATCCGAGCTGGGTAGGTACTATGTTTCATTTACATTTGCCACTAAACCTTAAAACCAATAATTTCAACGAGTCTTCTCTATTCACGTGGGTAGCAGTACTTATGTAAGTGTCGTGTGGTGCTACAACAATGTCGTTAACTCGTAAGTTGTTGCTTACTCCTTCTTATTACTTGAAGAATTATCTTCGTACTTAATTACAGTGTTTTAGATTTCTACTAAAAGTAAGGTCACATGTAATGATAACTCTATCTGTTAATTTTCAACAGCCTCCGTGGCTGAATGTAAACAAGGGTTTACGAATCGGAGGTCGCGGGTTCGATCCCCAGCGAGGTATATGTTTAGTACTCGGTTTGGTTGGTGGTAAGGCATTTTAAATATCCGCCTGGCTAGCTACCACCATCTTATCTAAAGTCTGCCGCCAAACAGCAATGTTAATAGCATTATTGTGTTCTGGTCGTCGAGATAAGATAGCCAGTCCCCCAAATAAGATGGGATTTACGGGTACGCTTCCACCTTCGGCCTCATGTTCACTTAACATCAGGTGTGATTGAGGTAAAGCGCTAATCCGTTGTGCATAAAAAATAAATAGGAACTGTCACCGACAGCGAATTCGTTTTAATTATTTCGTATAGGTAAGCTTTTCCGACGTAACGACATGGTATCATAGTTTGTATAAAGTTATAATGGAAAATAGCAAGTTTGGAATATAGTCGTGTTGTCAACATAGCAGGTTTATTTCTACCGAGCGCGCTTGCGAGAACGTGTTCAAGTGTCGTGTAGACAGCTAAATGATTATCAAATTTGCTAGAACTTTCGTAACTTTATGTGAGCCAAGGCACACTTGGCCTCGTTCCGCAAACACCAGCGACTTTATCACTTAATTTGATTTTAAATTTGATTATACCGCCACAACTGTAGGCGTTGTAGCAATTAGTTTAATGCACAAAACTTTGTACAGATGTTGAGCGATTAGCCGCGCGACCTTGCTTGAGTTTTAGACGGTTTTATTTCATAAAAAATGCATAGGCCGTTCGTAAAACATGCAAAAGCCGGCAAGAAGCCTACGAAATTTCTTGTTTAAACTTTGTTAAGTATAGATTGCATGTAGCCTGCGTACCAAGTTTATTGAATTATCTGAATGAAGCCTCTTGCGAAGGCTGAATACATTCAAATTGGGTTAAATCTTATTACAATCTTGAATCAATCCTTACATCAACATAGGTATAATAAATGTTCACTTGGAGTAATCTGTTTTATGTTTACTTATATTCGCCAACAACGGTTCACATCTATACCAATATATTGATGGAAAATATAATTTATCAAAGGTATTAAAATCGATTTTCATATTAATATATTACTATACTTCGGACGATAGCTAGAGCGCATTTTCTGTTTAATCAGCATAGAGGCCTTCGTAGAGGGAGCGAGGCATGTGTTCAGCAAGGAGGGACTTGAGTTTCTCTCTGGGCGACACTGGCGTGTAGCGGGCGAGAGGGAAGGTCCTCGTCACTCCGTCGCTCAGCGAGCGCGTCACGGCCGTCAGGTCAGCGTACTGCGGGTTGAAATATGACAATTATCCCGGCTCAGTTGGCAATTTATAAAGCTTAGGTAGGTTCTTTATCATTCATAAATATTATACAAGACAACGGAGATAGGGTCAAGAGTTATTAGGTTGTACCTATAGAAATATTTTAATTTTTTTATGTTACCTACCTATTTGTAATGTCGTAGTGAGATAGTTGAATTAGTCATTCAATTGAATGCCTAGGCGGAACGTTATGTATGGCGAACATGTGAGCTTTTAGAGAAAAATGTGCTACTGAGAAGGGGTTGGTCAAGTAGTGTTAGATTTCTATCGATAACACCTCCAGCCCTGTTTCTGAGCAGCGTAGTTTCTAATAATGCAGGAAATTTACGCCATACATTAAGATCCGCGTAGGCATTCAATAAAAGTAATGACTAATTTGTTCATCTGGCTATGGCAGATACATTTTTTGAAAAGCGAAACGATTGTTAAATCTTTGCGATTCACATTTGTGATGCTAAGTTTAGAAATATATTAGCATTTAGCTTGTGTAATGTAGGCCAGAGTTATAATGAGAGGAAATTAGGTAACATTACGTTTTCATAAAGTTCATTTACGACGCTTTTAACAAAGTTTTTGTTCAAGGAGACAGCAAATGGCGAAACAGTGTTCCCTCTTGTCATCTGCCTAGGGATCACCGTCGATACAAACAAGTACAAACGAAGTCGCTCGAACAAGAAACGACCTCATCCATTTCTAGTCACTTCACAATGGAAGTATTTTGAAATTGCTGAACTCAATTCGCCATAATTATTTATGTCTTATGCACATGCTTATGTCTAGTACCTATTCAAATATAAAAAACTTTAAGTTTCTTTTATTTCTATATATTAGCTTACTGAAATCGTGGGCTGAGCGGTTTATTTTCTTATTTTTTTTTTCTTTTTATATGAGAGGGCGGCAAACGAGCATGCGGGTCACCTGATGGAAAGCAATCACCGCCGCCCATGGACACCAAAAGGGTCACAGATGCGTTGCCGGAATATTTTTGAGTACAAGCGAATCCACGACATGCGAAATACTGACAACTATTGCAAGGTGCTAGTGCTAGTAGGTAACTCACTGCGCTCTTGGTGTACTTTTCAATACTGCGTAGTGCCTGTTCGAAATAGTCCTCCCCATATGCACCCTTCTGCTCATCACTCAATCGCTTCCACATGTCTCGCGCCTGTTCGAGGAGTTTCTCTTCCGAAAGCCATGCGCTGCCTGTTGTATACTCGCCAGCTGCCACGATGACCTGACGAGAGTATAGATAAGCTACAAATAATTGTAAATCACATCATAGTAAAACAGAATTACAGGGCGTAAAGTTGAGATGGGGGCGAAGATACGACGAATATCTCAATCCTAGATACGGCTAAAGAATAGTAGGCTAGTGCTAGTGACCCTCCTAACTATTCTTTACTTAAATAGCTACTGCATAATTCATCCCTAATAGCTTCTACGAATAATAAGAGTAAGGTATCGACAACTCGCATATGTTATACCTAGATAAATAGATTACTCAGGAATTCGTACCCATTTCACTTTGCAAATTGAATTAGCGCTCAGCGAATCTATGTACTAAGTTGTTGTATAATACGCTTCTAGGCATAGCATCTAAGCTAAGTAAACTCAATCGTTTCTCTCATCTAATTGAAAAACAATTCACGTCGATCATCTTTATTAAATTTTGTTCGAACTATAATTTACGTTATGCGTTATTTATCAGTTACCATACACTTGAACTAAAGACCGTAAAATTCATAGTTGTTTGTGTTTTCAAAAAAGTGCAATTGTCATTACAAATAAACGGCCAAGCAGTTGTAACGGCGATATTATAGTATGTGTAGGTATGTTACGACTCCCTGTAACATTCGCTGGGTTCACCCATGCATTAAATTAGACTACTAGACTACAGACTTTATATCAATTTTCAAATTACAATTGACTCCTACTTTTTATTGCCAACAAAATGAAAATACAGTCGATCTCTTACTTTAAAATATCCACTTCTTTTTGCAGATAGATGAGGGTCGTTTAACAAATATAAAGTTAAATTGTCTTTAAATGATGGGGCGTAACCAGTTAGGGGTACTATCTCCCGTCGAACATTCTGAATACGCATCCCTAATCGTTCCTGTGCTAAAACGCAATGGCTCTGTTAGATTGTGTGTAGGTTACTCTGTCAGTATCAATAAGCAATTGGTTATAGAACAATACCCAATACCAACCGTAAATGAATTATTTTCGAAACTATATGGAGGTAAACAATTCACCAAGCTGGAACTTTCCATGGCTTATAATCAATTCTTATTGGATGGGGGTTCACAACACTTAAGTTGCATAAATACACATCGCGGCCTTTACAAATATACTCGCTTGGTATTCGGCCTCGCAAGTACACCAGCTATTTTTCAGCGCGCCATGGAAGGGGTGCTATTCGGGATGGATGGCGTCCTGTGTCTCCTGGACGATGTCTTAGTCACTTTCCAGGACGAAAAAGAACATTTGGATAGGCTGAACTCAGTGCTACAAAGGTTACAAGATGCAGTATGTTTGCGTGGCTGCGACCACCACTCTTACATGTGCGTGTTTCAAATATACGTCAGTGAGGTACAAGAAGCTGGCTGTTTCACTTGTCTTCCGCACACAGCACAGGTACGACTTACCTTCCGATATAAAACAAATGGCTAGCCAAACTCTAGGCACAGCAAACTATTTTTAACCAGTCGCCGGAGAAATTCTAAACGGGGTCGGACCAAATAGTGCTTGCTTACGGTGCAAAACTTAACTCATTACAACTTTAACATAGCAAATTATTGGAAAACTTAAACGAATTCGGATCTTTTTACCCGACTGCCTCAGGAAGGAGGTAATGTTTTTCGAGTATATATAAGTATGTATGCAGATTTCTGTTACCTCCGGTAGCCTAAACCGGCTTTACCGATTCTGAACTGCAAATGTTTCCTTCGATTCATTTTGATCCCCAAAGTGTCATAGGATGCATTTAATAGTAAAAAAATACGCCCCGAATACAGAACCTCCTCCTTTTTTGAAGTCGTTTAATAATCTAACATGGCGCCCGCAAAATACGTAATACTACGTAATACTACGTTATTAAGTGTTTTAAAGTCAAAAAATCCCGACAATGGGATTTTTTGACTTTAAAACACTTAATAACTGTGTGGTAAATATTCAAAATATTGGCGTTTGGGTGTTCCAAACATTAAAAGCTTAATGTTGGACATAATATCCCCGGTTCACCTTTCGAAATATCTTGCCAGTTATCTTTTTATAATATAGAATATATTATAATTAATTAAATAAACAATATGGCAGATAAAATAAACATAATTTCTGTAGAATTCGTCGTCAGTAGAATCTCTCTTCGTCGAATTTGATATTTGAAACCTCGGTCGAATTTGAAAGTTGGCGATTTTAATTACCAGTGTATTTAGATAATACACTTTTATTTACGGTTACGGTGGACGACGTTGAATTGATGAGAATTCGGGTGATATTCAGAAAGACAGAGACAGCATGCATGCCTCCTACCGGAGTTCCTCGGGCTATGTGAGGATCAATACGATGAGGGTTGACGTAACTCCCTAAAAGACGGGTCGAATATTCACATCTACGCCACCAGGCTTGAAGTCACGGCAGAAGTAACGAACGCGGCTAAAGAGGCACAGAGTGAGTCAGGATAATGACGTCAATATGATAAGACTGTATGTGATTTCTCAAAGACACCATTATATTAAACGGGTAAAATACCAAGAGGTTTTAATATCACGAGGGAGGAAGCGAGCGCGATGAGGGAGGCAGTATGTAGGCTGCCCCGTTACGTGAATCAACATATTAACACAATCCGACTTCGTATACTTCGTATGATTCCTCAAAAGACAACTATTTAAAAGGGCTTGGGTGATTGAATACTCACAACATCAACGCCACGAGGCTTGAGCTCTCGGCGGAGGCAGGCAGCGAGTGCATCGAGCGCGGCGAGGGAGGCAGCATGTACCCCGCGCACCGGCGCCGCCACGTGCGTCAGGATCGATGACATCAGCACGACACGGCCTCGTGCCCTCCTTACGAGAGGGAGCATTACTTGCACCAAACGAGATGGGCCTGTTAAGATAAATTGAGTGCACATTGGGAAATCTCTTTTTAGTCGACAATACAATTAGGGCCTGTTTTACCCATAGGCTAATTAGGCTGGAACTTAGGACCAAGGCGGCGTTGAGCTTGTCTTTACAAGCACCACTTAAACGCGCCTAAAATACTTATTTAAATTTGAAACTATTCCCCCGGTCCACAATCGCGCGATGCACGTACCTATCCGTTGACAGAGGACTCACGAGGACTTTCCTCTGTGTAATGAACTTTGTGTGACTGGGAGTATATTCGTGGGCTGGGTATATTCGTGGGCTGGGTAGGCACAGGCTGGCTGGCCAAGTTTGGAAGGCATACCTAGAAGTTAGCCTAGGGCTTTCAGAACTCTAAATCAGGCAGTGAATTCAATCGACCAAGCGTCAAGCTATAAACACTTGTAAACTACACGGCAATAATATTTGTAAATGGGTTCGCTGGTTTAAAACCTTCGAGGTCTAATGTTGTGAGTTTAATAATGTTCACAATGGTCCGATACCACCACGCGACTAATGATACGTGGAATTTAGAGGGAGCAATTTCTCGATGTGTTGGAAACATTTTTTTTTCACAATTTCCGAGTTTGTCACATCTCCACTATTAACAACTATACTCGGAAGTCTTCACCAAGCAGGGCAGATCGAAGTATGCACATCGATTCTACCAAGCACCAAGTCATACATTTATTTAAGGAAAAACATTAAATATGTGCATATTACTGTATAATAAGCTATCTGACGATATTAAAACAATGATTAATAAATAATTAATAATAATAAATAAATATCCTTGGACATACACTCAACGCCATCTAGTTCTACATTAAGCAACTATAGGCTTGTGTTGTGGATACCAGATGGTTGATATACTACACAAATGCATTTCTTTTTGTAAATAAATACATATTATATAAATGAAAAACATCCATAACCCGGGAACACAAATGTCTGTATTCATCATACAAACATATGCCCCTAGCGGGATTTGAACCCGCATGATAGTTTTAAAACGGAATTGACGAAATGGCTAAATGATAATAAATAAATAAATATTTCGGACACTTACACCAATCATCTAGTCCCAAACTAAGCAAAGCTTGTGCTATGGATACTAGATAACGGATAAACATATATCTATAAATATTTATATAAACATCCAAGACTCGGGAACAAATGTTCGTATTCATCACACAAACATTTACCCCTCACGGGATTCGAACCCGCAACCGTTGGTTTCGATGACGGGGTCACTATCCACTACACCAATCGGTTGTCACTGTCATGTTTTTATAGTGTGAAACAGTATTTAGACTCGTAATGTATGGCATTCTCTATCAATCGAATACCGCTCTGTATCTCCTCAATGACATCACTGATATATTGGGTGAACTTGAATTTATGTAATTCCCATTGATTAGTGACGCCACTCCTTATTACGAACAACTTTCCTCAAGGTACCATAGTCGAATTCGATGAAAAAGTTTTTGATTACCCATACATAGTAAAACATTCTGAAACCACCTTTAGTATGGAAGTCCAACAATTTTGGGCTGAATTCGACTATGGTTCCTAGTGGAAAGTTGTTCGTAATCAAGAGTGGAGGTAACAGGAATTACACGAATTAAATTTTACCCTGTTTATTACACAATCGACATTGTGTTTTTTAACTGTTAATTATTATTTTAATATCAGATTAACATTGTTTTTATTAGTTGTGCATAGTGTAGGATTTGAATTATATAAGTAGATTTTATTTAATATTTGCAGGTCTGCAACTCTTTATTTTTAAGAATTCATGCAAATAAATTATTGATTTTTGTGCCAGAGTTGTTCTGTGTGATGGTCTACAAAATCCATATTTAGATAAGATTTATTTGAAATAATCAGACCGACAGAACACAAAGTAAACCCGTATAAGATAATGAAATAGAGGGAATTGATTTTCCTTGTCCACTCTTAATATGTAAATGCGAAGTTCGTAATTACTTTAAAGCTAAACCAAATTGTCAACAAACAAAATTAAAGTGCGTAGTAACCTACTCTGGAAATAAGGCGACTAGGGTAAGTAAGTAGGTGGATCAAATATTCAGTAAGCGTGGATGAAATTAAATTAATAAATAATTAATAAAACGAGTGAATTAAACCTCAACTCTTTTTTATGAAGGACTGAAGATTCGTTTGACCAAAATCTCACATGTAAGTACAATGAATTTTAGATTGTTCTCTAAACCGCTGATTTATAGCGTATTAATACGACGGCTATGACAAAGAGAACTTTAATGAACGCTAATTTGATTACGTAAAATAATTCAGTCTTCAAACAATATGGCAATTACGGCGAGTATCTACGCATATTAAGCAAATTATTTCAATGTTAGCATTGATGAAACGTTTTTATTAAGTTAGGTACTACCAACAGAATGGAAACGTTTTACAAAATCGTAGATTGCAGTATTAAGTGAGCTAGTGCCGCCATCTACGACTTACAGGCGACACTAGATTCGTAGCTCGCCGCGTAGCACCGTAGCGCTTACCTAAAAGATTGACTTCCATAGCCCTGCGGATGACAGAGAACGGAACCCACTCGAGCTCGCCGAGTGCACACCAGGATTCGCAATTCACGATGGCCCAGAGTCCTTGTGCGCCCTCTGGTAAGTGATCCACGATGTACAACGAAGCAGACAAGATCTGAAATAAAACATTGTTCAGTAGTGTTCGATTGCACCGTTAGAGTTCGCTCCTAATAACATGATTTGTTTATAGCTCTACAGTTTTTGCTAAAATAGAAGAAGAGTGCGTTACACGTAGGGTGGAAAATATAGAATAGTTAATTTAGATTTTTGATTCCGTGTTAAAGATGCATTTCAGAATTTAAGTATTTAGGAGACTTAAAATAAATATTCACCTGGTATGGCTGAAAATGAAATTGTTTATAATATTTCAACGTATACAGTACAACATTAACTCTGCGATGAATATTTATCCAATAATTATTAATGAATTGTAATATTGGGTCGTTACTTTTAAAAATTAACGCTGCCTATACGTAACTTAATGTTATCCGATAATACACACAAAGTTTAGTTAAATTTGGATTTGTCGTTCCCAAAAAAAAAATAAAAAATGTTTGTATGGAGAAAACAGTCTTAATGAAATTCTTCATACAAAACGCCAATTTCATAGGTAAGGACCTAATATAATGAGTCTGATAATATGCTCTCCGAAGTATTTGGGACGGATCTCATTTTACGGAATGGACGGATTTATAACATATAAATATATTAATTTTGCGTTAATAGTCTACTTTCTGATTTTCTGAAAAGTTAGAGATGAAGTTGCAAACGATAAGAAACTCAATTAACATCGCGCCTTGAGAAAATTTTTTAGGTCGATGTTTGGTAACTTGTGGCTGTGAGTCACCCAGGGAATTTTGGCAATTAATCTTTACAAAAGTTATGAATGAAACCATCGCGAGCTGCGCCAAATGATCATCATTTATTTATATTGGGGGACTCTATTGGAAATGTTAGAAATACCAAGAAGTGTGATAAGGGAAATTTCAAAAATATTTAAATATGTCATTATAAACACAAAAAAAACACAAAAGGCCGAAAATAGTGGCAGGAAATATATAAAAAAAGTTATAAATACATAAATAGATGCCAAGAGGCACAAAAGATACATACAAATTAGAAATAGATATAATACAAGGTCCCCGAAAAATTAATATCGGGGTCATATTGGAAATAAAGTTAAAAAAAAGATAAGGGAAATTATCTAATAATAAAAAACAAAGGGCTCGGCATCTGCCACGGACCACGTCCGGCCGAGAATGGGACCGCAATCCATATCTTACAGTGATGTGGGTGTTACTATAATTAAGCGCCAAGTTAGAGAGATTTTAGAGAATCACAATAAAAATAATATAATTAAAACGATATAAATAACTCTGAATATACATTTTAAAATACGAATTGCAATTGATTTGTGTGTCATTTTTAACACCCTAGGAAAAACGTACGTGTTATGTGTTTGACGGCGTTGTTGTCTGTGTTGTGAGCGTGTAGGTATGTCCAGTCTTACGTGGTCCAATTTGAGAGCATATCCTTCATATTACAGACAAAACGAGAGGACTAAAATCAGTTAAGACGTTTAGTTTTAACACAGTAGTTTGGTGGAACAGCCCGACGAGGGTTTTCTAATGTTTTTTTATATATATTGATCATACTTAATTTTGTCCTGAAAGTTCACTGTCATACATAACTTCATATATTTCAAAAGTTCAAGATGTGAAGTCTTGCATGCGATAAATTTAATTAGAACTCTTGATTTGTTTACAGGGGGTTCAAAGCAGTTCGGTATACACCCACTAGTGACCACACCTAGCGACGTCAATGGTGTCTGTCAGTGGCTTTAATTCTTAGAAGCGATTAAATACTTCCCACACCTATTGCTTTTTTAATGTTTCGGAAGATTTATTTAGGGTTAAGTTTGAGGTTATCCAATATTAGTGTTTTATTTTAATTAAAGCTAATATCCATTTTCTAATGAGATGCTGTTTAGAATAGGAGCAATAATGGGCATCGAAATTATAGGAATAGACAAATAAATTATGTTGTTATTACGTCTTTGTTATAATCACAAAACATGGGATTGGGAGCTCTGATCCACATTAGGTATGTCTCACTTTTATATGTTCGCCCTTAATTTTTTTTGCTTTCACGGATTATAGGTATGATATTCAAAATCTACTTAAAAGTTCTTTGTAATATTTAGTAATAATTATAATAGTCCTTTCCCTGAAAAATATTCGCTTACCTGAGCGATAGAAATAGAAATGCCTGGAACTTGCTGCTCGATTTTCAAATTATTTGTTTAATGTGTATTAGTACAATAAAGTACACCTACAGGACGTATAAAGTAGACCATTGAGTTTCTTGGGCTTCTTCTCAAAGGAAAACACTAAATGTCGTATGCCTGATAGCTACGTGTGATTTAGCAATGGAAACCTATTTTAGAGATAAGTTTAAAGAGTATATTCACAGCACATTCTTTAAAATTTAATATATGTCATAAATAACAAAATGAATCATTTAAGAAAAATAGTCATAAACATGATGTCAATAAAAGAAATAAAGATAAATTTCCAAGTCATTTATGCCGCTTCCGTAATGTCAGTAATTCATTCGTATACATTGCTACTTTTTGGGCCAAACTACTGTACCAACCCAGTTTCCGTGCCCATTGAAAATTTATATTTTGGTTTAAAATTACTCAATCAGTAGCCATTGTACAGTACAGGTTATTTATTTGAGCGTTAGTTTGGAATAAAAACTTTATCAACGCAAATTCGAGACAATAACCATAGTTGTGAAATAAAACTTCCTTATCAACGTGTTTGTTACTTGTCAAGTTTGTTTGAAATCAGATTTAAAATTCGACTGGTTTTTACAGTTTGACGTGAGGAAATTTCATTATAAATTTATTTTTCAGATTACTCGGTCGTTAGTTAAAAATACGGCAGAAATAAGTGTTTATTGTCTGTGGTCCGATCGCTGAGTTCTATTGTTTGTATTTATTTATAATAATTTTTATAATTCACAATTTGGGTTTGGTACATAGGTCATTATAATTTTTGCCATTGACTCGAAAAGAAGAAGTATACGTTCCTTCAATAAGGTTCCCGTTGATATAAAAAGACTTTCTTCAATAAATTTAAAGATGCTATAAAACACTAACTGGCCAAGTGCGTGTCGGGCCACGCACAGTGTAGGGTCCCATAATTGCGGACTTTCAAAGGAAAGTTCATTTTATAAGTTTTTTTTTGAGTTACTCTTTAACTTGTAAAGGCTACTTAGCCGCTTAGCTGGAAATGGAGGGAGGGGGAGGGGACTTTACGTGCAGGGGAGGTACCCTTAAAACAATATTTTTTCGGTGCTTCTGCCTATTTCTACCAAAGTATTTAAGTATTTCTCCCAGGGGAAATAGATTTCCATTCATTTATACTACATTATCAGAACATAATATTATCACTTAATGTATACACATACCGTATACTGCAGTACTAGAATTCTAAACACCAGTCAATATCAAAGAGACTATAATATATATACACTTGTTACAATCTTCATGCACTAAACAAAGAAACCCAGACTGACCCGAGCAACAACTTCAAGGACGCTGTTACAAGATATTGTAAATAACACATATCCAGATGACGAAGCAAGAAAACATAGGCTCACGAAAGCTTTACATGTGCTCATACCGATGTGTGTGAGCAGAATTAATAATGAATAAGTTTTTAATTTCATTAATACCTACTACAATTCTATTAGTAACTACTCGGTTTCTCTTGTAGTTTTTAAGTTATGAAAGGAATTCATTTTTAATTTGTTAAAAATAAATATTTATTTATATAAACACTTTTGTTTGTGACTTTACGATTATTACTACATTGACTTTATAAAGCATGTTGTATTAGAGTAGTAGAAATGAATGGAAATATATTTCCCCTGGGGGAAATACTTTAGTAGCAATAGGTGGAATAACCGTATTTTTCAGACCTTATTTGACCACTTTGTCGGCGTGACTAATATCTAACAGGGTCACTATCCACTACACAAATCGATTAGCGGCAAACTTAACACACACAAGGCGGATATTTTAAAAAGTCTCGTCACTAACCAAACCTAATACTAAACATGTACCCTGCTGAGAATCGAACTCGTGACTTCAGTCATGGAGGCGGTTAAAATTAGGTACCATTATATATTATTTTATTATATTTCATTAACGGAAGAGAACATAATAAAAAGTTTCATATTGTTCTTGTAGCAACACCGTATCGCATTCATTACAAGTAATAGTGCGGTTTTATTACAGGCGGATTTCACGCGGGTGTCGGTATTGCAAATAATATGTTACGGCCGAATGAGTTTGTGATGTGGTGTACCTATAGATCGGTCAAAGAGTCATAAAACGATTTGTCAGAATCAAAGATTTTCTATTACTGTCAGAATCATAGAAATCTTCAGTAGGGTTTACAAAACGGAGGTCCTGGATTCAATTCCCCACGGGATACACCCGGTTTGATTGGTGGTAGAGCATTTTTAATGTCCGCCTGGTCAGTTACTACCATGTTTATTAAGTTAAAACTTTGAGAGCATTGCTATGGTCCAGCTGTTTAAAAAAATATGATAAGATAGTTAGTCCTTAAGTGGAGGGTTTCGGGGTCAGCGCGTTTCTACCTCCGGTCTTATCTTCACTTAATATCAGGTGTGACTATGGACATATGAAAATGTGACGTTTTCAAGTGATAATTTTTATTCTACGAAATAAATATTTTTTGATTTTGATTTTGATTATGACAAGCACAAATTTTTTGTCTAACAAAATGTTACTGTCACAAATAGAGCTTTTATGGATTAAAATATAGGCTTCGAGGGCAGAGATAGGTACTGACGGAGATCGAGAGGGTCTATGGGCAGCTTTATACCTCGGTCGTTAAATCTGTCGGCTCCAAACCCAAGAGCTAAGCAAACTTGGCGCTTTATGGAACATATCCTGGACATCAGCCTGAACGTGATTAGGATGGCTCTCCAACAGTTGAAAAACAACGAGGCAAAGGGTGCAGATGGAATCGCTGCTGAGTTTATGTAAGCATGCTGGTATTTAAAGTCCTTTAGTAACTTTTTAATCCCGTGTTGCTCGAGGATTAGTAACGCCGGATGAGTGGAAGAGAGGTGTGGTAGTACTATAGGCCCATCTCGCTTCTATGCCATGTCACAGAATACACAATAGTGCCATGTCTACAAAACTGATTTCAAGCGTAAGCACGTACCGTCTGGTACACAGGTTTGTTGATTTCCAGTTTCCCCAGTAAGTGTTTCCGAAAAGGCTACTGTACTACACAACACATCCACATGCTGCGGCAGGCCATGCAAAAGACTGAGGAGTGAGACTTGCGGACTATGAGAAAGCTTTTGATTCGATCGAGACCTGAGCGGTACTGCCGTCTCTATGACGATGGTGCCATTTTGAAGTTGAAGTGTTTGTACAATTTTTACTGCAGATGGACGTGAGGTAGGGAGTCGTTATCTCTCCGAAATTGCACACTGCCGCATTGGAAAGCGTCATGAAACTCCTGGATAGCAATAGCGAGTATATCAGTCACCTTCGATTTGCCGACGACATTGTAGTCAAGGCAGCATCGATGGAAGACCTCGGCACTATGCTTGAAGACCTCAATTATACAAAACGGAAATTATACACCAATATCAATTGGGAACTCCATTCGCGAAGTTGTAATCGAAGACGCCTACCTAGTACAAGAGATCCGAATAAATAAGTCCAGCTTCGAGAAAGAGGCCAGTCGTCGAATCCAACTCGGATGGGCAGCGGTCGGAAAACTGCGCAACGTGTTCTTATCCAGAATACTTCAGTGCTCAAAGACAAAAGCCTTTAATCCATGTGTTTTTCCAGTAATGACTTATGACACTGAAGCTTGGTCTCTCACTATAGGCCTCTTAAGAAGGCTTAAGGTCGCGCAACGAGCTTTGGAGAATGAAAGTCGCCGACATATTCCAGCTAATTAGTAAGTGAAAGTGGACAGTGAATATAACTCGAAGGACTGATGGCTGTTTAGGGGCGTTAAGGTTTTGGAATGGAAACCATGCATTGGCGAGCATAGCCTGGGACACAAAGTGATGAGGGTCCCCGGAAATTGTTGGATGCGGGCTGCTTCATCGCTTTGGAAATCGTCCTGTGGCTGATATCATGATGATAACAGATGTGTCAAGCATAGTCTAATTCAAAAGTCTCTTTTCAATTACACCAGCTTATTGAAAACTTTAGGTATACATTACGAAAGCGATAAAAATAAGAACCTGGGTTTCCGATGTGATATCAAGCTGTAATGTGTGAAGTCTTCCAGAGCAGTCTTCTTTCAGCATGTCTGCATCAATATTCCCTGCCTTGCTCTGAAAGCCGGCGAACACGTGATAACCCAGGTCATCGAGTCTCCTTGCTAGTGCGTTGCCCAGTACATTGTCGCATCCCGTCACGAGGACGGCCTTTCCCGCCGCGGTCACCTGCCAAAAACATAACTCATGAATAACGTTCAAAATCATTCTAATAGTATTTAGGCATTTTTGTATGAGAAAAGAGGCAAAAGAGAAAAAGAGCTCTTGTTAACCCCCGACTAAAAACGACGGGTGTTATGTGTTTGACGGCGTTGTAAGAGTGTGTGTCCAGTCTTTAGCCGGACGTAGACGTAATGCATAGTCCGATTTGAGTACGGTTGTTAACGACTGAACGAGGGTACAGGTTCTCGATCATGTTTGATGATAATCGGTAAGGCCGTTTCGAAGATACTTAGCTTTTAACCCATTTTTTTGTTTTGTTTATTTCGACGATATCATAGTCTTTCGAGAGCGTCGGTGGCTTAGCGGTTAAGATGCGGTCTCCCAATTTGGAAGGTCCGGGTTCGATTCCTTAGATAGTCTTTCGACTTTTCAATTAATTTTATATTTAAGCTAAAACGCGGGGATAGGTTCTTAGCCATGTTTGATGTAAATCGGTTAAGCTGTTTCTAAGATATTAGCTTTTAACACATTTGTTTTTTTTTTTTATCTGGATGATGTAAGTAATCGCTGGTTTACTCGGAGATTTTCTGAATTTTCTATTTATAGTTATTATTATTATATTCGTCAGGTTACAGATGTCGATACAGAAATGTGTATTTCAGCTATTTCCATAGTTTAATGACTTAAGGAATTTAACTATGGGGAAATGCAGCTGACATTAGCAAAATATTTGTAGTACAGAAACGTGCTATTCGAGCAGTTTACAAGTTAAAATCGAGACATTTTGAGAATTGTTTCAAAATAAATATTTTGACATTAGCTTCCCAGTACATATATGAAAATATTATTTACTTAAAGAAAAACATATAATTTTTTTAAGAGATTTAGCGATAAGCTTGACATAAACACTAGAAATTAAGATAAACTTGATCTGTACTCAACTTGATTATAAAATTCATTTAAGGGGCAATGTATATGCTTTTACAATAAGATTCCGGAAAATATACAGGATTTGCCATTAAATAAATTAAAAGTTATCGTGAAGCAGAGACTGAGTGCAAAGGGTTACTATAGAATAACTGATTACTTGGATGATAATACAACTTGGACTTAAAATTTATCAGAGGCGTTTACAATGTATTAATTTTGACTTAAAAGGGCAACCTCGAGTTTCTTGCTCGTTCTTCTCAGGGAATTACAGCGTTATGAATGAGCAGTAAATTTAAGCTTTAAAATGTTGACGATTTCAACTGATACTTTGTATCCTACGAAATAAAGAATTTTTCATTTTCATATATATTCTGTAAATAAATACTTTGCTAACACAATGACAAAAAAACTTTTAAAGTAATATTTATGTATGAAACATGCACAATTACTTCATTTGCGCTATAAATGCGAGCTTAATCCACATCGTTAATCAAATAAAATGTAATTGGTTAATTACAGCTGCGTTTGAGTTTCACAAAGATTATTTTTGGTGGTGCTCGTCGATGCGTTTTCAAATAAATACAAGTTACGAGCGGCTTAATTTTCATTTCGTATTACAATACAAGAATTACATACAAATATTTATGTAAGAAATGGTACTTTGCTTTTCCACTTTATAAATATACACTAAACGTACAAATACAAAGAAAATACAGTTTCAGAAAAGTGGTAAGAATAGAATATACAATTTGGCGACCTTATCACTAAAAGCACAACACGAGCTTCCAGACTTTAGGTTATTGTTCTGTGTCGGCTATCGGTATCTATCATTGCTCCGGATTTTTTCGAGGGTGTATCACCCTCGGATCAATAATTTCGCAAATGTAGCTGTTCAAGTGGTATTTGAAAGATTAATGGGAAATATACATCGCGGGTCTGAGAAAACGATAATATTTAAACAACGGTTTCTTTGTGGCATTGGGAGAAAAATAACGTATGTATACTGAACTGAACGATTTTATTATTTTCCTATGAAATTGAATTTCTCAGTGTATGTATAAATCTAGGTCAGGCTTAGGAAAATTGGCAACGCCAAGTTTACGATAAAAAAAGTAAATCTATCCGTTTTTTGTTCTTATAATGCTCCTCTAATGAACAGTACCTTTACTTACTTTAGTAACTTATTAGTAATCTGTGCCTTTACATTGGACAGCAGTGTAAATTAGCATTTGACAGCAGTATCTAGCTAACGAATTGATTCCCGCCAAAAGCACAAATGAATTTCCGCTTCCGCATATAAAGCAACGACATTATGTATTTTTTTAGGTTGCGTTTATTTCAAAAAAATAATCATACACATACAAATACAGAGGAGTGTTAAAAGTTATAAGCATATGTGTGACTATATGCATGTGTATCAGACTGTGACTTTTAACGCCCAAACGGCTGAACCTTTTTGAAAACAGTTTATTTTGAAATTTGTGGTTTCAGAGGTGGTTCTTAGCCATCTTCGATTTGTAAATACCTACTTAGTTATAGCAAAGTTGGTTTGTGTATCTGGATTTATTTGTTTATTGTTGTACGCTGTAATCATTTTTGTAGTTTTTGTTAATTGTGCAATAAAGCGTATTTGATTAATTGATTGGCATAATCATGTCCCTCAATGTTTTCTATTTTTTTTAATTAATTTTTGGTTTGGCTTTATGGGTTTGTTAGGATAAAAACTAACCTTATACATTTACCTAAACAAATAAGATCTAAATCACTGTCGTACGAACTTATAGTTCCTAATCTACAGCTTACAACGTCTAGTATTATGCTACTACGACCCGAAGTGCAGGAAAGTCACCACAAATTATTATGGTTTAATGAAACTAAATATTTATTCACAAGAATATGGTCACAACAATGAATCATTTAAATAATATAACGCGTCCGCATATTCTGCCATTTATGGCGACCGAATATTATCGTGTTAAAGTAGAGTTCACTTATATTAAATATGGAAAATTATGAAACAAGTACAAATTTCAATCATTATATGGTGACAGTATTATTTTTATGAATTTCTTGCAGATAATTGCATTAGGAAACCAGTCAGCATGAGACAGCATTGTGAATGAGCTGTAATTTTAAAAGCACGTTAAAAATGTTACGTTTTGAAGTGACAGCTTTATCCTCCTATAAGATAAAATCTATTGATTATACCTAGATACCAGCATGGATAGACAAACCCATGGATTCATTTCATTGTTTAAAAGAGAAAATGTCCAATTTAATGAAAAGTTATATTGTTTAGTAATGGATCTTATAAATACTAAAACAAAACGGTGAAAAGTTTCGTAAAATTTCAGACTTTTGGGATTTCTGAAAACTTAATTGTTACAATAACAATAGAAGGTAAACGTGACACAAGTAAAAAGGACAGTAAAGTGCGAGTAGGACTCAAACCGTGAGGGTTCTGTAACATGACACCATTGACAAACTTAAGTAGAGGTATCAAGTTGAAATTAATATAAAATACTTCTTGGAGCTGTAAAAAACCCAGCAATCATAACAAAAAAAATACGGTAGTTTGTGCCGCACGTCTAATAAATCAAAACCTATGGGGTAGTTCCCGGTGCCCAACAAACCTGAAATTTGGCACAAGTGAAGGGTTAAATCCGATTATCGTTAATTTGAAATCCCTCATGGAGTTAATACGCGACAAACTTATACGAGTATTTTCAGTTAATTGCATTGATCGTCTATGTACGTGTGTCGTACCTAACATTCCCACTGACAACTACATATATATTTTGATTTATTTGCGAGTGTCAATATGTGCAGCAAAAATGACCGTACTTTTTGATTTAGTTGACTTAGAAGGGATTTGTTTATAGCTCCAAGGGACCCGTAGACCTAAAAAGGTTTAACGGTACGGGAGGTACCTCACACGCGTTCCTGAGAAAAAGAGCTTTATCAAACATACAGATTGAAATCGATGTGATCCTAATCATGGTTTCTTTTCCATTTGGGTTACGGCACCCTAAAAATGAAAACAAAGTGTTTTTTGTGGATGTAATTGCTAAGGAAATAAAAACGTGGTCCTACCAACCATCTAGGCTAAAAAACCCAGGAATCATAACAAAAAAAAAATACGGTAGTTTGTGCCGCACGTGTAATAAATCAAAACCTATGGGGTAGTTCCCGGTGCCCAACAAACCTGAAATTTGGCACAAGTGAAGGGTTAAATCCGATTATCGTTAATTTGAAATCCCTCATGGAGTTAATACGCGACAAACTTATACGAGTATTTTCAGTTAATTGCATTGATCGTCTATGTACGTGTGTCGTACCTAACATTCCCACTGACAACTACATATATATTTAGATTTATTTGCGAGTGTCAATATGTGCAGCAAAAATGGCCGTACTTTTTGATTTAGTTGACTTAGAAGGGATTTGTTTATAGCTCCAAGGGACCCGTAGACCTAAAAAGGTTTAACGGTACGGGAGGTACCTCACACGCGTTCCTGAGAAAAAGAGCTTTATCAAACATACAGATTGAAATCGATGTGATCCTAATCATGGTTTCTTTTCCATTTGGGTTACGGCACCCTAAAAATGAAAACAAAGTGTTTTTTGTGGATGTAATTGCTAAGGAAATAAAAACGTGGTCCTACCAACCATCTAGGCTAAAAAACCCAGGAATCATAACAAAAAAAAAATACGGTAGTTTGTGCCGCACGTGTAATAAATCAAAACCTATGGGGTAGTTCCCGGTGCCCAACAAACCTGAAATTTGGCACAAGTGAAGGGTTAAATCCGATTATCGTTAATTTGAAATCCCTCATGGAGTTAATACGCGACAAACTTATACGAGTATTTTCAGTTAATTGCATTGATCGTCTATGTACGTGTGTCGTACCTAACATTCCCACTGACAACTACATATATATTTAGATTTATTTGCGAGTGTCAATATGTGCAGCAAAAATGGCCGTACTTTTTGATTTAGTTGACTTAGAAGGGATTTGTTTATAGCTCCAAGGGACCCGTAGACCTAAAAAGGTTTAACGGTACGGGAGGTAGGTACTTCACACGCGTTCCTGAGAAAAAGAGCTTTATCAAACATACAGATTGAAATCGATGTGATCCCAATCATGGTTTCTTTTCCATTTGGGTTACGGCACCCTAAAAATGAAAACAAAGTGTTTTTTGTGGATGTAATTGCTAAGGAAATAAACACGTGGTCCTTTCAAAAAATTTTTTACTTCTGAATCAACTTCTAAATGACGCTCAACACGTTGCGTAACCGTTGAGTAGCCATATAATGGAGCCCCTTTTCGCATTGTATTAAAATTTTGCGCAGTAGTTCTAAATAAAAACTTTTGTTTTTTACTTCATTGTTCGTAGAATTTGGCCAAGAATATGGAAGCATATTTCGTTTGCGTCAGAATGGCGAGTATTCATTTTGAATCATTCATTGTGGGACAAACGTACCTTCAGTGTATCTATCCCAGAAGTCTGTGTACCTCTCTCTATTCAAAATAGAGGTATATGCAGATTTCTGGGGTAGGGATCGGAATCGGACGAATTCACCCGCTATTCTGACTCACACCATAGTTTGCACCAAATACGTCTTGTGTAGAGGTTTGTTGGAGAAACATGAAGCAATATTTCCAAATGTAAAAATAATGCCTTCTCAGTGAATAAACGTTGAGTTAGATCAGATGTACTCTATGTGTAGCGGGCGACGGAATTAAGTTTTCGCCGAAAATAGACGGCGACAAGTTGATTGATGTCCGTTATAATAACTGCTGAGTGAATATTTTATTCAGGTATTCGGGGTTTGTACCTATGCGTGACGTAGTGACGTTCGAGGTTAACTATTTCAGGGCTGATCGTTAATTCTTAACCTCCTTGTCCTCTCACTGTTCACAGTCACGCACCAATCACAACCTGTGTTTGCATATTCGCTAATCTTATAATTTGTCATTACAACGATTTCTCCTCAGTTAATTGTATTATTCATGATTGTCGGCCTGTGTTAAGACAATTTCGTCAGACAATATGAATGCAGGCCAACTTGTATCTGGGATGAACGAATGAATCTTTGTTAGATAGCTTTTTTTTTTTTTTTTACCAGGAGAAACGCTCATGCTTATCCGCCCTCCTCGGGGGAGGGGGGCGGATTATGTCGGACTCCGGCACAGAAGGTGCCGGCCTACCGACTAAAAACTCCTGGGTGTTCCCTCGCGCGCGCCGTTGACGGCGTGGCCGCGGGTACCATCTGGTATTCGTCCGCAGCCACGCCAGCGCGGTGCCCGCCGCCAGGACAAAAGCGGCGGCAGGCCCACCTCTGGGCTGGAGCAGGGAGGAATCGCCTGGTCCAGCCACCTCTAGAAGGCGCGCGGAAAACACCGCGCGCGCCTTCTCGCGGGGCCTATGTGTGGGTGGTGATCCCCCCGGATCGCCACCCACGGCCCCGCAGGGTAGGGGGGGCAGAGGATCGCCTATCATTGAAGATAAGCTCTCCTCCGTGCCCCCCGTGCGGCTGTGTCTCCCCTCGCTCTGCGAGTGCGTAATCTCTCGCAGAGAGAGAGGACCGCTTTCCACGGCCTCTCCTTGGCGCCCGCAGCTCAGATGAGAACAGCCGCGGGCGGCAAAGAGTGGCCGTCCCGCACGGCTACGACCTCTCAACAGAGAGGTCGTAGCGGCCTGCAACAGCGGGACGCCCGGAGAGGCGGCGATAAGGGACACCGCCCCTCCAACCCTCCCGCCGTCTCCCCCCCCCCCCCCCCCCCGAACAGAGGGGGGGGGGGGCCGCTTCCCACGACCTCTCGTCGACGGCCGCAGCCTTAGCTGCAGTCGTAGAGGAGAGGTCGCCCACGTGCTGCAGACGATTCCGCGGCGTCCCCTGCACTAACATCGACCGAGCAAGACTGCTTGCAACAGTAAGGCTTTGAAACGTCTAACGTCAAATATTACCTTATTATGTTATTATTATTATTATTATTATTATGAATGACGTACCGTGATTCGTACTGTGTAGAAACTACTTACCAAGGGGTAATTCAATTATAATTTTTGTACGAGAATACATTATTATTTTGGGCCCATACACGTGAATGACAAAAGATGAAATTTTCTGAGCACAGAAACCATTCACAGTCAATACGTTGCGCAGGACGAGCGCTGACTTAAAAAAAATGGGTTAATGTCAAGAGAGATGAAGACAAAACCACGACTTTATTTGTCTAGTTGCGTATATGGGAAGAAGAATCATCCGTTATCCCTTAAAAATATTGTTCATTATCTACACGTCGTTTAGGAACGGTTAGTCGTCAATTGCAATTGAAGATCACTAAAGTACGTGAAGTATAGACTTCATCATGGCTGCGTAATTACCAGCAACAACCAATAAAACTTTTTCTTGTTTTCTTCTCAAATTGCAACTATGTTGAGTTCATGTAAAGACTAATTAAAGAATATCACCAAATATTATTCAAAGATTCAGTTTATTTATTTGTACAAACAAAATATTCTTTATTGCACAACAACAATAGATATAACACAAGGAAAACAAGCAAGATAACTGTGCAATTAGGCGGCCTTATCACTAAAAGCTCTTCTCGTCTCCCTCTCTGTTAAATCTCTTCCGTGCAACCTTTGGCTTAGGAAGCGTTATCTAAATAATAGATAGGTAGCGTGTGCGATAAACTAATTTCAATAAAAATAAATTACTTAAATACATACATACGTTAATTAAATAAATGCCAACATATCTACAAAATAAATATAGTTTCTTTTTACTAAATAAATAGAATATTACGTAACTAAGTACGCAGTAATGAATGAGAGTATGGAACGAAAATCAATAAATAATAACCCACCACAGAGACAAATCAGGAGAAGACCGATGAAAGAGGAGAGATAGAAGACCTAGAGCGCTAGATACAGTTCCTTCACTTGAGCCTTGAAAACATTAAGTGATTGAGCAAGTCTTAACTGATTCAACTGATAGAAAATAAGTTAACTGATAACATTTTTGCATGCCGCATCACTGGTAGAACATAAGATCCTCAAACTAATTTGTGACCTTATAAACTATGTTCTTGCAAATAAACTATTCTATTCTATTCAGGCAGTGAGTTCCACAGCCGAATAACTTGCAATCGAAAGAATTGACCGTAAAACTTCAAGTTAAGGGGAACGTCGGAGGTTTTCAGAAGAACGAAGAGGGCGAGTGTGAGTTAATGGAAGACATTGGAACTGTTCCTTTAGATAAATGGGTCTCCGAGGATCTAACAGTACCGAATACAGAAGTGAAACGATATGCAGATTTTTACGACGAATTGGAAGTCACTTGAGCTGACTTCTGTACTCAGAGACATGATCGTATTTTCGGAGTCCAAATATAAATCTAATGGAGAGATTTTGAATATGCTCAAGTTTATTGAGCAGTTCTACAGTTAAGTCTGGATAGCAAGTGTCGGCAGAATCAAGGATGGGTAAAAGGAGGGATTGTGCAAGGGCAAATTTGGTGGCAGTAGGCAGAAAATTACGCTGAAGAGAGCCAGGTGCTGCAAATATTTTCCGGCTGACTTCTGTTACCTGAGCTATCCATGGTAAAGTGCTGTCAAAAAATCTGGGAAGATTTTTCACAGTTTGCATGTATTTAATACGATTCCATCGAAAATTATGGGCGGCAGTGATTTTACATTTATTCTAGATTATATGATGAGCAGCCAAAAATTATAGCTTGTGTCTATTTGTAATAGGTGCACAATGTCCACAATTTAAATATTCAACGTGCTGTTAATAGTATTCAATATAATGTTATAATCATAATTATTTACCGTTCCGGGACATATCATCAGACGCAATAGAAGTTATATAACATAGAAAGGCGTGATGTATCCCGAAACTATAATTCATTCAATTTAGCGCAGTGATCGATGCGAGTGCGGAGTCTCCCCACAGACAATGGCTCACGTATTGTCCTGCCCCGCGTGTTCTGACAGCTGCACCTATGACGACAGTGCTGTTAGAGTGGCTAAGTTCTGGTCCAATAAAATTTGAAACTTGCCTCGACACGAAAAGAAGAAGAAGCGCAGTTCTATTCAATTTAATATATAATATTTAAATAAAACTCAATCTAATTCAATTCGCTAATTCTAAAAATAAACATTCAATTCGTTGCGCAGGTATTTTATTTTCTATATATGTACAGTACACTATAATTACTAGTGATTCTTTTTTTTGAATAGAAAATACTCTTGACATGGTCGCATTTAAATTTCACTAAGATCTGATGATGGAGTATATATTAAGAGATAGGAACTCATCAGTTGACGGTAAAAGTGCAATGATTGGCTATTATACCTACTAATATTACATATGCATAGTTGCATGTAAGATGCTTTGTATGATTTGAAGAGCTGATTATACAGTTAGGGTGTAGGTACTTGATGATGCTTTTTATCTCCTATGATGAGCTCCCCACAGATAAATTGCAAACGGTTTTGTGGGACATTGTTTAATTAACAGCATATAATCGATTTAACAATAAAAGTCCAAAAATAAAAATAATAATGCAAACAGAATGGAATCGCTTTGAAGTTGGTCGTTTCGCCACTTTTCAACGGTTCAATTATATTAAGTGTTTTAGGATTGACTGGTCTGTTGATTGAGCACTTAAAATACAAATGGAATAGTGAGTCGTGCATGTACCAAGTAGATTTTTCGCAAATTATGTAAATATACATGCCGATAGGAAGTTATCGTTCTGAATACACATAGGTACAGGGTGTCCCAGATCGGCACATGAAGGGAAAGCATGTTAAGTATGAACGCTCAAAAAAAAACTATCTACATAGAATTTTAATAAAGAACTAGCCGCAGTCGGGAATCTTATCAACGATAGGTACAATATAATTTTACAATGACTGTGTATGGACCGGGTCGTTAAAACAATCAAAATGGCACCACTTTACTGGTGTTAAAACTAGAGTTTGGAACCAATGGGAACTCAGTCATACATCGACTTCTTTTGCGAACTGTCGTATCAAATGCTTGATTCGTTGTAAAAAAAATCACTTACCACAGAAAAGTGACCTAAAAACATGGAGTACCTATAAAGATAAGTGCAAGAAAAATTATGTTTGTTATGCTTTAAAGAAAGTATAACAAATATAATTTTTCGTGCACATTTATATGTTGTGAGCGCAGACTAAAAAAATTTAGATTGTGCGCGGTTTTGGTTTTGGCCATTTATTCTCAACAGATTAGTTCACGAGGAGTCTAAGAGATGGCGCTGTTTTATCGACTAAGAAAAGCGCGAATAAGATTTGTCTATGCGACCATATCTATAGCATATAAAACAATGCATCAAGTATTTTTATGACAACAATCAATACTTTAAATCCCTCTAATAAACAACGTCTCATATTAAAGGAAGACCGCGAAATTTAACACAAAGTCGCTTCATCTAAAGTTAAAATTGTAAGCATTTATATATATACATATATAAAATAAAAACTAGTAATAAAGATATTCTTGTCTTTAAAATATAACAATGTTGCCTTCCCTTCATGTGCCATTGATCTGGGATATCCTGCACACACTTGCTCGCCTACGCTTGGCATAAGGTAAGCGTCAAACTTTAACCTTTGTTGCATCCTAGCAGAGCATAAATATTACATGACTACCTATGTGGAAACATCGAAATACTCTTTTGTTAGGCTGAAGACAATAAAGTCATTCCGTAGTAGTAGCATTGTTGGGTCTTCCTGTTTTATGTTTTTGAACATAGGTCTATTACGTTATCGATGTGTCTACGTTCTACTTAATTATATAATATTATTTCGGCTCTAATAGGTAGATTCTACATTGAAAAGTTTTCAGAATATTTTCGTCCACCTTCCAATACGCTATTACTTGGCAGAGAGGTATCATTATTTTTCATTATCTTTTACAGGGCCCATTTAGCAAAATAACTATTAGGTAAATTCTTTTTATAGGACAAGCCTTTCACAAGTTTATCGTCAAATCTGTCGTGCGTATTTTCTTAGCTAATTAAAAAAAAACGGATAAACAGAACTGTGATTTCGGAATGTAAAAATAATTGGACCAACCCGTCTTTTCCCGTGGGTGTCGTAAAAGACGAGTAAGGGACTTTCCACCAAACAATATCTGTAGATTTGCACGTTTTAACGGCGATTGGCCCACGGCATGTCATGTGTGCGTGCATTTCCGTATAATTCGTGAGGTGAACCGTGGATTATGTTTTAAGCATTAAACTCATAATGTTTCGACCACCCAAACACTAATGTTTGGGATATCTCTCACCATTCCATTTGGGATAAAGGTCGTGACGTTATGTATGTATAATGTAATCAAATTTATTCTTTTCATTACTAGGTAGGTGTACACTTTGCCAAATTGCGATTGGGTAGATTGAAATTTGTAGGTATTATTTTTTTTAAGTTAAACGGAGAGAAGTGTGTGTAGGTATCTTTTACGCAAAATCGAACTATAGTTATTGATAAAAAAACTTACAAATTTTTTATTGTGTTAACTAAATTAACGCCGCTAATCTTTCTCGGGCGCACGTTGATGAGTGTCGGGACAAGCTTGTGTCTGAAATCGAGACCTCACTAGACCAAGTCGTTCTCAACCTAGTTAAGTTTAACCCTAAAAAGACACAAGTTTGCGCATTCACCGCAAAGAAGATTCCATTTCTCCTGTCTCTTCAATTTCAGAGCACTCCCCTTGACGTTAAGCTGAGTATTGGAATTCTCGGAGTGAATATCTCTAGTAACGTTCAATTCCGCGGTCATCTGGAGGATAAGGCCAAGTTGGCCTCCAAAAAGTTAGGTGTCCTCAGTAGAGCGGCTCGTTACTTCACGCCGGCTCACCGCCTCCAACTTTATAAGGCGCATCAACGTCGCGCAGTCCGAATTGTCGGCCAAGAGAGTTTCACTGACCGACTGGATCGCCTGGCGTTGCGAAGAGACGTCGCGTCCCTCTGCATTCTCTATCGCATATTTCATGGGGAGTGTTCTGAAGAACTGTTCGAGCTAATACCCGCTGCTCAATTTAACCGATACAATTCTCGCCGAAAATTAAATTTCCATTCATATCACCTGGATGAGTGGAAGTCTACCACTGTACGTTTCTCAAGAAACTTCTTACCACGTACGACCACCTTGTGGAACGGACTTCCGGCAGCGGTATTCCCGAACGACATTGGAACCTTCAAGAAACGAGCCTACACCTTCCTCAAAGGCCGGCAACGCATCTGTGACCCTTTTGGTGTTGCGGGTGTCCATGGGCGGCGGTGATTGCTTTCCATCAGGTGACCCGCATGCTCGTTTGCCGCCCTCTCATATAAAAAAAAAAAAAAAAAAATCGGACACTGGACATTGTCACGTTGACGACTCAGTCCTGGAATGGTCATTTCTCTCGACATTAAGGCTTTTACAGGGTCTGGCATGCCGGGCTCCCTTCATATAGAATTCCCTCAGGACTATGTACTGGGATATCTGATTTTCTGAGCGAACGGTCAATTCATAACAATCTTCTCTGAGCTATGAGCTACCTTTCGCGTGCCACCGTACGTTCACATTAATTTATGCTTCTGTAGTCGGTCGGTCGGTATAAAAAGCGTCGGTGGCTCAGCGGTTAAGGCGCGGTCTGCCAATTTGGGAGGTCCGGGTTCGATTCCCAGGCAGGCCATGTACCAAAGAGTTTTTAATTACTAATTTGCATTTATCCGACTGCTCTTTAACGGTGAAGGAAAACCAAGTATTAAAGTACTTAAGTAATTACATCAAAAGTAAGTAAATTATCATTCGTTAATTATGTACTTTATTCAAAAACAGTTATCAGGGCGAGTTGAAGCGACTTCACATCCAGTTATTTACCTTAAAGTTTATTAGTGATAGATAGAGAACCCTCATTGAATTAGGATAAATACTCGTATTTAAGTAGATAGTATATTAAATTGATTAAATGAAATAAGAAAAAAATAATACTTTATAGTGCAATACTAATCGAAATTAATATGTAGGTATTGTTAAATGTATATATCCACACTAATATTAAAAATACGACTGTTCGTACCGTCTCGTCTGTCTGTCGGTCTGCCTAAACTGCGCATCTTATCGTATTTAATTTGCCGGAGAGGTAACGTGGGACCTGGAGAAGGATATATGCTACTTTTTAACCGACTATCAAAAACTCGCAGGTCCATTCCGCGATAAAGTAATTCAACGCGGGCGAAGTCACGGGTGTAAAATAAAACCACTATTACAAGTACCTAACAGCAATTTCAAAGTTTCACTTCGTAAAACTTGCGCCTTATTAAAATTGCCATAATAGATGAAAGTTTAATTTTTATAGAACAAGTTACATAATTGTACTCTTAGTAAATGAAATATTGATATTTATAACATATTTTTTTAAATTTACTTGTTTTCAGTTCAATGACTATTTGGTAGCCTAAGGCACAGAGTAATTGAACTGAATAAACACTGGATAGGTTACGGTGGTAAGTATTTTGCAAGACATGTCAAATAATAAATTCTAAAAATATTAATGTTCACAGTTTTATTAATGCTGCTCATCTATAGGAATTCGAAAAATAATCTCTTCAAATTTAAATAAAATCAAAGGTGGTCTACGTGTTGGACTTGTGTCCCCAGCCACGCCCTACAAAGGCTTCGGTCTCGGTTCGTGATATTCAAAGAGAAACAATAATAATACCTGCATATACCTACATACTAGCTAGTCTAGCTTTGTCTCCTTTGAAGTGACGTACTTAAAAGTACGTAGCGTCACGAGCCTTCAAAAATATTCCTAGTCATGACACGCTCTACTAGAATCGATCTGATATGGGACTATTGTTCACGAAAACCTGATATTGTGATTATAAGTCGAAAGGCTCGTCGGGCGGCGCTTATCGATATCATCATTCCCCTGTGACGAGAACTTTATAAAAGGCGAAAAGAAAAAGTTAACCACATACCTGGATCTGCATAGATATCTGGACGAGGTTACCGCCATGCGGGTTGTGGAGTCGATGATTATGACCCGATAGTTGTTTTGACCAATGGTCTAATAGCGAATAGCCTCAACAAACACCTTTAGAGACTCTAGCTTAGCAACTGAGTCAAACCCCTGATAGAGAAGGCAGGCAGCAAATTAGAATACTGCCCGTTATGTGAGGAGGTTCAGGCTACCGCGTGGTAGGAGGTTTGATAAGTCTTTGAGGAGATAAGAAATTATTTTACATAATCTCCCAATTCAACCCACCTGAAAAAAGTATTTCTTTTTCAACAAAACAAATGTTACCATGGTTTAGTGGACAAATAGTCTGAGGTTCAAGTAGATGATCGTGCGTTCAACTGTAGGGAGTAGAACTAAATTCAAAATTTACAGAGAAAGGGGTTTATATGTGATTATTTTATTAAGAGACCGACCGATGATGTCCTATAGTAGAGCTTCTGTACACAGGAGATAGGAAATCGCGACTAGTCAAATGTGTTAGAACTAATACCTATTCTGTGGTTGGTATTGATGTGGGGACACCCCCGTTTAGTAGGACCGAGAGACATGCAACTGAAAGAAAATAGATATGTGATATCTGTTGTGTCTAAAATCTGTGGAAACTTGGGACTGGCCTATATGGACTAATGTATCACTGAAAGAAATATTGACGAGACTGTAACAAAAATGTAGGTACCTACAACAGAAAAAGTGACATCTGATCTGTTAGAGATCAATAGCAATTATATTTATTGTCTGCAAAAATCCGTTTTATTAAATTGTAAGTTCAGTTTATTTTTATTTATGCAATTGTATGCAAAGTTTGTTACACAATGAACAAAGTCACTGAACAAATTAGTTTGGATACAATAGTTTTAGTCCGCCTGAAAGATTTTGTAACAGATTATTGACTAAAATTAGAACTTTTGCAAATATGGAAATTGAGACAAACATTTTAAAACTTTGACATTTTAAAGTTTAGTAGCTGTCAATAGTCGTCAATATCTTTTCTTTCTGCGTCTAAAAGTTTCGTGTTTGTTATTTATACAGAGTCTACTTAAAAAATTGTTATTAAATTCTTCTTCTACAAAACCAACTCCACAGAAGAGAAATTTAATGGTGACCAGAGAATGAAAATAATATTGATCATTTACGGTAGAGTATTTGATAACCAGATATTGTTGCAAAAAAATATCGGCCGATTGGTTTAGTGAATGAGTGGCCCAATGATTGCGGGTTTGAATCTCGGTAAGGGTAAATTTTAGAGTGATAGATACGAACGTTTTGAATTTATAAGGATATGGTGTAGGTCAATAGGAATGGTGTAGGCCATAAGTGAACACGCTGTCATAGTACGGATGAAGTACATTAACGACTGCTTTCAACTGAAAACTACCGGGACCGAGTATTTAAAGCTTGGAAGTACCTTGAGTTTGGCTCTCCCGATCTTCCTCTCTTCCGCTTACATCACACACCAAATCCTTGGCAACCTACTGCTACCTTAGTTGACGATACGGTTTTGTGTCTAACGGAGTCGATAGAGAATTGGTCCGCCATTTGCTCCAGTAATAACATACCCTCACACCCATAGAAGCAACGTCTTTGCTACAAACCTGCTTAGGTCTGTCGATCAAGCAAGGGTGTTTGGTGTATCCAAGCCATAACCGGGGCAATAGTTCCACGCACTGCCTTCGAAAAAAATTACCTAATACAATGCACGTTTGCTACTGCAGATATTCCAGCGTTTCTTAAGTCTTGCGGGTTATGCAGGGATGTGGCAATAGGCCGGATGGGGCGGCTTTGGTGCCTTGGATTATATTAAAGTTACGCCTCAGAGCGTACTTTAATGTCAGATGCATCGACACATTGACACCTACTTACTTCCCCCAAATTGCCATGAGAGTGAGGGCCGCGGCTGAGGAATCCCAGCTACTGAAGTACCGAAAATACTCATCTTTACTTGGTACCCATGAGTTTGAAGAGCTTGCTATAGAGATCGTGGGTCCGTTGTCAATGGATACGCGGAAATTCATTTATGAATTTTCTACCAGACCCTGGTCTCATCTTCGGGCTGGCGTGTATACCTTGTTCATTTTCTTGGTCTGGCAACATAGCGAGCCATCCATGCCACAGGTGAGTGTCCAAGACGACGTCTTCGGCTCTTAAATTTGATTTTATTTCTTTGTGTTGTAAACTTTGTTACAGTATCTATGCGGCGGTTAGGGTTGTTCTTAGAGCGTTTAGCGCCCGTTTAGCCGCCAGCAGGTAGGTATAAAAGAAAAGAATACCAATTTGATTTAGATTTAGTGGGTTTATTCTACAACCAGCTCACTCCCCTGCACCCCTCGGCAAATCTCCCCGTACGGTCACTGGCCTGACGGTCTTGGAGCTGCAGTGGACGTAGCCCTCGAGTCCTCTCGTAGACCACACGACGAGGGTTAGGCTGGATCAGCGGTTTTCGGGGGAGGGTAGATCTACCCCGAATGTCTCCCAGGTGCAGACCTGGATGTCGACGCCGACAAGTAGTCACTCAGGACCTTGATCCTGTAGAGCACAGGCAGGCATTAGTGAGTGCCCGCAAGTATCCTCGTCCACTGCTGGTGTTCACGGCTCAGCAACCATAACGAACACCACGCAGTTGACAGGCACAAAAGCAGAAACAGCTTACATTAAAATTAGCCAGATTATTATGGAAACTCACCCTAGAGGGATCTTCCGTAGTGTACTTTAAATTTGGTTGAGGGTTCAGGTGCAACCGAAGCAGTGTTCTTCCGATAGCAAGGTCGCGGCCAAACAAAGGACGATTCGGGTTCCCCCACTCTAATTAGAATTCGTCTTAACGACGTCTTCACAACCGGACAAATTAGCGTACCGCAAAACCGTGGTGAGACCCTTTTTAAATAAAATAATAATTTCAGGGTTCCGTAGGAATCTTTTGTTATAAATATGAAGTAGTGTGTGAAATAATAAGTAGATTAAAAGGTAAAAGCGTAACGGCGCTAGACGCAACGTTACATCTAAATACTGTTTATACTAACGTAAATGTATAAAAATAACGTAAATAAAAAAACTAAACGATGGATCGTTCTATCTATAGTTGTGGGATAGTCGTTTAATTTTTAAACCCGCGAAACTGATAATTTATCGATAAAAAGTATCTAATGTTCATCCAAATTCGTTATACATTTTACTGTGATGGAGCAACAAACAAACATCCAAACTATCGCAATTATAATATTGTGATGGATAGATGTTAACTGGGTGTACCTACTGTATCTGTGCTTAATTGATGGTTACACGTAATCAATTTCCTACAACTTGACGAAAGTAAATTCTCGTGGGATAACGGCTGTGATCTTATTTCGATTGAATGCTCCGGTAAGCTTTTGTGGGAGCAAACACTTGTAACAAACAGAACGTATATTTGCGGCGCCCGAGCGAGACTTTACGCAACGAATTTGAAACTTCAAACGAATTATAAGGTTAAATCGCTCCTGATTAAACAAACATAGACCGAATAAGGATCTAAAAAATAAAAAAATATGTAAATTTCATCAGGTAATGATTGCACAAGTTTACAATCTAGTGACTAAAAATAGTGCCGATCACATCTTCCGCTTGGGTGATTAGTAAAATGTTCGCACGAAGGCTGCTTAAGAAGGAGGGTATGGAAATCTTAATCATGACATAGGAATCCTGATTCCTATGTCACTCTCGCCCTAGCGAACATGCTCGACACCCTTTTCAGTACGACACTGCTACTCCACAAGCTATTACTTGACAGTAATTTATTATTGTCGTGTGTTGATACTGAATGAAAAAACATTTGAATTAAAATACGATAGAAGTAATTTGAGTTGTGTCCCTTTTTTACATCGTATAAGTTCGGTCACATGTCTATTGTGAAATAATTGAGATATGTTTATTTTTACAGTAACCATTTATATACCAAAAGGAACTTATAAAACATAGATACTAATTAAACTTGTTCAAAATGACCCCCACGATTTTGAATACAAGCGTCTTTTGCAGAACGAACGAAGTCCATATCAATATTGGCAACTGCTTTAACCATGGACGTCTTGAGTGACTCCAAATCAGGAGGCCATGAGCGGCGCAGAATCTTGCTGGATTACCCAGTGTCTATTATTGAAAATAGTATGAGAAAGAGGTTCTACAAGGTTTGCGAGGACTGTATTCTACTGCTTCAACAAACGCGGGAACTCTTCACTCTCAGGTCCACTACACGCGCCTTCAAATGATGTCTTGTTTTTCTTCGATAAGCTCATTTAACACTTTTTTAACACCCTTACCAACGTGGTTCTACTTAACCCTTTCTGAAGGTTCAACAGTTTCTGCTTCTTCGTTAAGAAGATGTTTCTGTTTACGAAGGGGATTTCTTTGGATTCGTACGGTCAGAGCTTTTATCACTGCTGGAGTTATAACAGGGCGAGGGCGACCACTTCTTATTCTACACTTGAATCTTCATTGCATACTCCGATAGAGCGATTAACAATTTTTTTGGTTATATATAAATTTTTCAGTAGGTTGAAAATCTCATTTGGAGAGTAACCGCACCAATGCAATGCGATAACCGTAACGCGGTGTTCTTTAAGCGTCTATTTACTTATTTTACATGTGTGACTAGAGTTACAAATAAACCATATAATATATCTATCTATGTACTTCCAAAATAACAAAAAAACATGAAATCGAAATAATGCACACTTCTATTCTATAATCTTGTATGTGTTTCTGTAAAATACAAATAAACGTTTTATCTTATTCGAATCCAATAAATATGGCCAGCATTCAAAATTCAAAAGAACTTATGACCCGGCTATTTATATAATATATATCCTTGGACATACGTCTAATACACAGCGCCATCTAATTCCACATTAAGCAACTATATAGGCTTTTATTGTGGATACCAGTAATAGGTTAATTGAAAACATCCATAACTCGGGTATTATAATGTCCGTAATATATAAACTATACTAAAGGTCGTTTACATGTGAAATGGGGAATTTGAATACCCAGGCCGACAGAAGTAAAAACCTTGACAATGCTTTGAAAAGGGTAATGTAAATGATGTTAACATCATCGCTGTAGATTACGTGCGAGCTACAGCGGATCATCATCATCTCTCAGATTCTAATTAAGGAAACGCCTTATATTTAAATTTCGTGACAGTCCGTATTTGAAATTCATTCAAAAACACTGGCGAGATGATCTTCGGACCCTTACCTACTGTAAATATGAGCTTGTGTTGTAACATCTAATTATATAAATGCGAAAGTTTGGATGTGTGTTTGCTTGTTGCTCAATCACGGCAAAACGGATGAACGGATTTGGATGAAATTTGTAGTATAGGTAGAATATACCCTGGATTAAGACACGGGATTATTTTTTTATCCCGATAAAGTGAGTAATTCACAAATTTCCGCAATAAAGTTATTCAACGCAGTCGAAGCCGCGGGCAGAAAGCTAGAATCTCATAAACATTCATAAGAATTACCGTAGAAGCGGTTCAACCAGCCCTAACGCTTCCTAAACAATATTATTAATGTTTACACTAATATAGATAGTTATTATAATTTGATTATAGTCTAAAAATACGGCAGTGTCGACAGATATATAAGTTGATCTCATTCCTAAAAATAGTTGTCTTTACCTTGATCCCATTACATCTCTGAGAATAATAAAAATAAAAGCTCGTCAAGCGTGGGTCAACCCACACACGATGTTTTTACATACAGCTTGTTTGCAAACTTCTTCAGTAGAAGAAGTAGAATATATAAAAGTTTCTTAGATTATGTACACACACTATCCCGATCACAAAACTTAATATTAATAAATATTAAGTATAAATCTTCAACTTATCGTTGACACTTAGGTACTTTTTAACTTCCGACCTAAAAAGAGGGGTGATATAAGTTTGAAGCTTGTGTGAAGACCCTATTTCAATGCAGTTTTTTCAAATGCGTAGTTTTTTTTTTGATAATGGAGAGAACAAATAACAAGTTCTGAGATTGAAATTACAGCGGTGGTTGTAAATTTAGAAAAGTATTCCGAAATAGTAGTACCTATTTTAACGAAATTTAAAGGAAACAATCGGAAATAAGTTGGCTCTGCCTGTGTACGAGTCAAGTACAGTCAATCAATTTATGGCATTTTATTAATTATAAGATCATTAGCTTTATCAAGATCATTAAGAGATGTTTTTTTTATATTTACGCGTCTTTTGATAGCTTTTTATAATTATTTATGAATAGAACCAACCCACCGCTTCCCGAGGGTGTAGTAAAAGGCGCTGGGACTTTCTAACAAAAAAACATCTATAGATTTGCCCGGTTTATCGAGGATGGGCTTACGTGTCACGTGTGCATTTTAAGCTTTTATAGTGTGTTGAAGGAACAAGTTTCTAATGCTGAACTGAATTTTCTTCCAGAGAAATCGTGTGAAAGTGTCAAAAAGTGGAGCGTTTCCACTCCTACTGGTAGGACCACGAAGACTAATATGTCCTTATGCTTCTATCGTGTCCTTATATGCAATTAGTACACTTTTTTATAAAATCATCTTATGTTTTGTTTAATGATTGGAGACTGTGATACTAGCATATTTGTTTATTCAATGCTTGTCGTATTCGGTAAGACTCCTGCCTCTATCTTTTAGCATTGAATAAATATTTCATAGTATAGAACGGTATTTTTTTTTAACTGGTGTTTTCGAGATAGCTCGAGAGCCATGTTTGATTGAAAAGATATTAACGTTTTAACACGGTTGGTTTGTCTATGGGTAGGCATATGCCTGAACATAGGTTCAGCAGTGAACGTCCTGTGACTGATAGGATGATGATGATTTGTTTATCAGAATGATATCATAGACTGTCGGTATTGACAACACAATTTATTAAATTATGACACAAGAGCTTTCCTTGCCTTTTGGCACGACTGACCTTTGGGTGGCAGCATCTTTAGCTGGATAATATTATATGGATTTTCATCAATGCATTAGCTAACGCCTACGTAACTATATTAGTCACCATGTGGTGATTTATTGAGTTGCGTTGGTTCAGAAAAGCTTTATCTAAAGATATTTTTAGATGTTGATTTACAGGAATGCCTAAACTTAGTGAAAGTGTGTAATACATTATCTGCTCTACTGAAGTTATACGATATTAATAGCTATATAGCGCAGACCGTGTCGACAGACTGCCCGGCGACGTCCTTTACCGCATCTTAAGTCCTTAAGTTAAGTAAGAGTAGGTAGGTACAAAAACATAAGCCATTTTTTGTGTAAGAACGGTATCTGTACTATAAAGAAACCTAGTCTATCGATTACCTATTTGATTAAAAATAGTAGATTTTTAGGAGGGCGCTATTTTGAATCCCGTGCATAATGAAGGATTCTAGAGTAAAAAGAATCCTGAGTGTAGCGAGGAGTTCAATGTATAGTCGCGGAATGAAAAGGTTCATCGCAGTTTTCAAATACTTTAATTTTACACTTAGTAAGCACATGTTACCTTTCTAAACTAAGTAACACTCCACATTATTGCGTAGAAAATTATGCTTAACTCTTTGACGACAAGGTTCATATTGAGTGTTCCTTGACTATGAGTAGTTGAACTAAAACCTTTTTATTAGTTTGACCTGCCATTAATATTTTCAAATCACCCATAGCATCAACCAATAAACGTTCGTCCCAGTCAGCGGGTTTATCTGTTGCTATCGGCTGTTGCTAACAGCAAATCGGATAAAGTCGGCTATATTCGATTGTGGTAAGAAAGAAATGCTATTGCTATCCATGTCTATGCAATATTTACGAAATATGTCAAATGGTGACATAATGAGGCACAAACGTCACGTTAGCGTTGAATGTCAAATCAAGAACTTCTTATTTTTGAGGATGGCAAAAATCAAGAACTTGTCTTTAGAAAGTTAACTTTAGGATGACGAACCTTTTCATTCCACGACTGTACCTCGCCCGAGGTAAAAAATAATTTTTCATTACTCATACTCGGAAAAGTAATACTTTTTAGCCCTAGAGAGAATCGTTTTCAACTGACAGCTGTCAAATTAAAAAAAAAACTAGTTCTATTTTCAAATTTGTATTCAACCATGTTCCAACTTTCTCTTCAGCCACTCAATTACAGCGCGATGTAAAATTTAAATAATACAAAGAAAATTTTCGGTCATGTATTCATTTATTGTGTAATAGCATTTTAGCTGCCCAAGAGAAGACATGCAGTGGACTCTATCAATGTGGGATGAAAGGACCTACCTCAGGGAAGTGATTTCGATGCACTGTACAGTATCTTAGTTGTGATCAATAACAATGTTAGCAAATGTGAGTAACCCTTTTAGGTAACACAGCCAGTTTCTTTTATCCTCTCTGTCCTCTCTTTCCTTTTTTTAATTCCGCGGGTCAAGTATCTCGGCGCGCCTGTCAAATTTTAGTAAATACCTGCGGTGTTAAAAACGTTTATAGATACTCTTCTATTGGGTGTATTTGTAATCTGTGAAAAGCAATAGCTACTGGAATATATTATCTATGGATATAATGAATGAACACTACTACAGCTATAATACAAAAAATCAGAAAAATGTTACGAGTTGTAATATGTAGGTATACCTATATCCACGATATAATTGGTATTTTTACGGAAAGTACAGATTTATTTCATGTTTTTCTTAAAAAAACGGGTAATTCAATAAATTGTTATGAGAATTGGAAGCTCTATGGCAGGTTCCTAAGCCTGTTCTAATAAAAAACAGTAGTTGGAATTCTATGCCTATACTCCCACCCAAAGAGGAAAAAAATATTTTCGCAAATACAGACTAAACATCATAGCTAACATGACATGGCGCACATTATTGGATGCAGAATTTAATAGAGAACAAGTTCAAACACAGTCCAAAGGAATTGGAACTCTATAATCATTACAATTGAGAGTTGAAAGTCGGGTGTCCGTTAACACCGATCTCGTCCGCGGGTGTTGTCGGTATAAAAGTATTTTGAACACCGATCGGTGTCGGCGTCCGCCTAAAGGAGATGAAAAATAATGTCTGAATAGCTGGCCGGCCACAGAAAAAAAAAAACAAAACAAAATAGGCGGGAAAGCGGCAATCCGATCTTCATTTGTTTTTTCAAGTAATAGAGTAAGTAGAGTTTTGTTTATACCTACTTCCGTATAGCAGAGATTTGTATTAACTCATGTTTTTATTTTTGCTTTCCTTGTGTTGTAATGAAAAGCACAATGTTTACCTCGGGTTAAAGATTTATTTAGTCCCGAGACGGGGTTCATCCCTAGGATAACAATCTCTATGAGAAATAACAACAAGAATCGCTTATTATGTAAATATAATATATTTGTCGCTTCTTCTCCCTAACCATAACACACTGTGAAGAGATGTAGTTTAAAAAATAAAAATGTTGACTTTCAATAAGGCTTTTTGGCGGGATCTCGGCGAGTGAACTTGCATTTTTCTTTATAACTCTTATAATTTGTGCATTCTGACTTTTGAAGCTTAATAATGGCAGAATATTTTGCAGCAAACGTTAGTAATGGTGTACAAGTGAAGGGAAGTGTAAATTAAAGTGCGTAACGAAGCTTTCGGGTTCCCACAAGAAGTCGTCAAAATCATTTTGTAAATCATTCTGCCATTTTACTGAAGAATGACTTGACCTTGACAAGACTCTGTATACGCCAAGTATACGACGAAATACTTGTTTTGACTGAGACTGACTAATAAATTGAAGAAATAAGAGAAATAAGACATGGCTGTATGGACTTAGATCCCTTTGCCTTCTCCGAAAGGAGTGAATAAAACGAAAAAAAGAATAATTCAATAAGTGATATTTTTGTATCCTACATTGAATTTTTATTTTTGATTTTGATTTTGTTTTTGATAGTTATTATTTTTACAAACTATGTAATGTTAAAATGTGAACAAATTCCGTTTTGTTTAAGTTTTTAGTTTTTTTTTAAATTAACCGACCGACGTGGCCGGCGTCCGGCGTCCGGCAGCCCTTACTTTTTCATACAATATTTTCTTCTTCTTCTTATTTTTGAGGATGGCAACCAGTCAACCTCACTGTCGAGGGACATTACTGCCAGTTTCGAGTGAAAAATTTTATTTCTCTTATTTTTTCAGTTTATAAGGCAGTCTCAGTCAATACAAGTAATTCGTCGTATACAGAGTCTAGTCACGGTCAAGTCGTTCAGTAAAGTGGCAGAATGCTTTACAAAATTAGTTAAAACTTAGTTTGAGGTGTACTTTTTGTTCTGTGGTTGCACACTCATTTGAAATCTATAGGTGGAGATTTCTTATTGGCATTGGTTTTCTATGTTTTATTATTCATTTGTTAATTTTGCTGTTAATCTCCCTAAAATAAATAAAATAAAAAATAAAATAAAATAAAAAAGATTTTGGCGGCTTCTTGTGGGCACCCGAAAGCTCCGTTACGCACTTTAATTTACACTTCCTTTCACTTGTACACCATCACTAACGTTTGCTGCACAATATTCTGCCATTATTAATCTTCAAAAGTTAGAATGCACAAATTATAAGAATTATAAAGAAAAATGCAACTTCACTCGCCGAGATCCCGCCAAAAAACCCTACAATATTTTAGTTCGATCTCTTTGGTAGAAACGTGCCAAGGAACTACGGATTAAACAGAGTTGAATTCATGTAATTTTTTTTTTAATATGAAAGGGCGGCAAACGAGCATGCGGGTCACCTGATGAAAGCAATTACCGCCGCCCATGGACACCCGCTACACCAAAAGGGTCACAGATGCGTTGCCGGCCTTTAAATTCTCATTAACTGGTGAAACCCCGCTTGATTAAGAACAACTTTCTCCAAAAAACCAACAACAAATTCAGCTTCGTCAATATCGACGGGATTACATTCTTCACGTAATCGCCTTCGACGTTGCATCTTCTCTGACAAATCCTCTGCGGCATCGTCTTCCAGAAACTCGAATAATTCGTAATCTTTGGTCATCTAAAACCACATCACATTTAATGTATTTCTTATCGGTTTACACAATGAACACAATGTATTTATAAAGAGTTATTGTGAAAAACACATCCACTTACTTTTTTAAGCGAAAATAACGGTTTATTATCCTTATACCACTAAAACAATAATAAAACCATCACAAGAGAACTAACTTTTTTAAGATTGTAAAATTTGACGTTTGAGCAATATTACTAGCTGTCAAACGACCGTTAAACAACGATGATGGTACGAATTGAGCGAATGATTCAGCGGTGACGTCACAAAACTGCTTAACAAAACAATATTATAATAAGCTTGTTTTAAATTTCCAAAGTAATATTACTGTAATATTGCTATAAGAGGTGATTGTAGGCCCGCTGATCCTATAACCTTGTGGCAGTCTAACGTTTAACGATGTAGCCTAGCCTAGTTTATTACAAATACATAATTATCTACATAGTACGTGATAATTTTATATTTTCACTTAAATTGTATACAGCAATAATGACACTACAATGTATAATTTTAAATAGGTCTATATATTTACGCCTACAGTTACAAAAAGAAATGTACATTTTGAAAACATTCAATTTTGTTCAGAATATTTCTCTCATTCTCTTACATTTCATGGATGACGTCATTGCAATAATTCCTAAAACTAATTATATGGCAATGACGTCATGCATGAAATTAAAGAAAATGAGAGAAATATTCTAAAACTTGAAAATAGAATGTTTTCAAAATGTACACTTCTATTTGTAACTACAGACGTAAAAGAGGTTCCCTTACACTTTTAAGCTTTTAACATCAGCCCCCGTAGCATGACGTCGTTTGTCGCGCGTAACGTAGGAGTGAGAATGGGATAGTTGTATATTTCGTCCAAGCGAATGGTCAGGACAAATCTCTCGCACGATAGAAACGTTTATCGCGCCTGTAATTTTACGAGTGCTGGTGTATTCCAGGGATTTTCGAACTCAGGTTTACAAACCCATGACTGTTGGTATAACTATAACGCAGCCACTGAAACGTAGCTCGCTCGCTTCTGCAGAATAAAAATATAATTAATGTCCGCGGCATTTCCCCATAACAGAATACCATAAGCCATTATGCTATGGAAATAGCTGAAGTATACCAGCCTCGCGGTGTCCACGTCGGTTAAATAGCGGATTTTTTTTGATAGCGAACACTGCAGAACTGAGACGTTTCGACAACCTTTCGATATGTGGACCCCATTTTTTCATTTATCTAACATAATGCCCAGAAATAGAGTAGTGTCCACAAGCTCCAACTCCTCGTTTGTTATTAAAATAGTACTAGCTACTTGTTTGACATTAGGCAGTGAAAATTTTATGCATTTGGTTTTCATTAAGAAGTAGGTTATTTGACGTAAACCATTCAACCACCTTCGAGATAGCACTATTCACGTCGTCAAGAGTTTTCTGTCGTCTCCTAACGTTGAAGAGCAAGGAGGTGTCATCAGCAAACATTGTTATATCATGGTTTCCGTTTATACAACTAGGTAGATCATGGATATATACAAGAAATAAGAACGGCCCGAGAATTGAGCCCTGTGGAACACCTATGCAAAGTGGAGACCCTGACGACCTCTTACCATTGACATCAACCCTTTGAACTAGATTATATAAGTACGATTCCAAAAGGTCGAGGGCATGGCCCATAATACCATAATGGCGTAATTTCCTGGCCAGACCGTCATGATGAACGCAGTCAAAAGCCAAAAATAAAAAATAGATCACAGAAAATACCTATTGCATCCTGCGAATCTTCTCATGCTTCAAATATATTATATTCAATAAGCGCAACACCGGCTGTAATAGATATTTACAACAAAGAATTACACCGATTTTTCTCAACTGACATATTTATTTGGTTGCTAAGATACGTGACACTCCCAGCCAGGGAGGACCGGAAGGTCCTATAAAACATGAATAATACGATACTAATAAATCGTCAGTCTGTCTGGTGGTCGACATACCCGTTCGGATCGAGTCACAGTCATATGGCTTATGTCGGGGAGTGGCGCAGTCGGAGTTGGTGCGGCAGTTGGAGTTGGAGTCAACGAGTCGTCGTCGTCACGATGCTGATAGAGTTCAAGCGGATAAAGCCGCTGAAAGGTTCTCACCTTGTACCCAGTCGCGGTGCGAACTTTTGCTACTCTCTCCTGTCCATCACGACCGATATACATTTCTTCGCAAGATAGATCCGCATGTGGAAGTGTATTATAGGCCTTCTATTTCACCCTCAGTACCCATCCAATCATTCTTATTATTTTTGAATAAGACGAGAAGTAGGTTAAACTATCTAAGAATGATGATTCTTCCACTAGCATAATCCTGATTGGAGTTTTTCTTCGTTCCTCATCCCCTTGATTTGAATCAACCATGAAGTCTATCGCTGGCCACGTGTCACTTTCGCCCAATAACCAAGACGGGCCTTCCCACCACTTACTTTCAAGTAAGTTCTTAACTCCTACACCCCTTGAAGGTAAATCGGCAGGATTTAAGTACCCAGGGACATGTCTCCAGACATCCTTTGAAGAGTAAGCTATTATCTCCCCTACTCTATTGTTGACGAAAACACTCCAATTTCCATCTCCTTTAATCCAGCACAAAACTACACTGGAATCAGTCCAATAGTGTATAGGGCAATCCTTTAGATTTAGAGCTTTAACCACCGTGTTAGCTACTCTCGTGGCCAGTGTGGCTGCAATTAACTCTAACCGCAGTATGGTGATTTTCTTAGTAGGTGTCACTCTGGCCTGAGCCATGACTAGACGTACACAGACATCACCTTCATGCACTGAACGTAGAAAAATACAAGTTGCATAAACAGATTGGCTCGCATCACAGAAAACATGAAGTGAAGTCTGACATGACGATATGTCGTAACGAGTTAGACGCCTCGGTACCTTTATATCACCTGTAAGATGTAGTTGATCTGCCCAACTCATAAATTCGTTGCGTAGATCTAAAGGTTATTCTTCGTCCCATGAAAGTTTATTGACCCACGACTTTTGTAAAATCATCTTGGGGACGATGATTGTGGGACAACAAATACCAATAGGGTCGACCACTTTATGTACTACAGAGAGCAGACTACGTTTTGTAATAGGCCCTTTAACGCCGCTAATTGACGTTACATTACAGCTGAGTTCGTCGTAGTCTATGTTCCACACTATCCCCAAGACTGAGGATGTCGCAGTCACATCAGACTTGACGGGAGCAGTCACCCAGCACCGCAAGTCAAACCTACCGCTAAGCATTACTTCCTTAGCCTCTCTAATAAATTTCTCCATTGCGTCAACTGAGTTAACACTCGTCACAAAATTGTCGACGTAAAAGGATTTCTTTAGCTTAATGGCCGTCTCCTTCAAATGCTCAGGGGCATGGTTTAAATGGTAGGCGATAGTGGCCGCAAGATGGAACGGACTAGATTTAACACCAAATACCACTCACCTGTGCCTGTAGACTGCTATAGTTCTGTCAGTTTCCTTGATGTCGGATAACCAGAGGAACTTTAAGTAATCACGATCCTCCGGAACTAGTGAAATCTGCAGGCACGCCTTGGCAACGTCAGCTGTAACTCCGATGGCTTCCTTTCTAAAATCGATAAGTAGGTTAGGAATCAACTCTATTAAATTAGTACCTTTCTCGAGACAATTATTTAATGAGATACCATTGAAGTTTTTCGCGGAGGCATCAAAAATGGGTCTTATCTTGGTGGTGGTGCTCGATTCCTTGATGACGGCATGATGCGGTATGAAATGGCCAGTGTTGATACCAGCACATGGTGCCTTCTCAATAATACCTAACTGTAACCATTCCTTGAATGCAGCATCATAAGCATCCATCTTACCTAAAGAATCGAGACGTTTCGTAGTAGATAAGAGCCTTTTTTAGCTACCTCGTAATTCGGTTCCGGTCGGAAATAATCGTCACGCCATGGAAGACAAACCTCATACCTGTTTTCTTCGTTTAACGATATTTTATCATTGAAGCGCTGTAGTACTTCCTTCTGATGAGACTGTTTCGAAACTTGTTCACTGGGGTCTCTGATTCCCAGAATTTCTAAATCCCACAGGTCAGACAGATCCGGTTTGGATAGGCAATGTAGGTTCATCGTTGTGGGGTGCGATGCCAGATAACCTCCCCGTGTGCTCAATAGCTGCTGGTCCCCTTGGATACGTCTGGGGGGAACAGCAGCTGTTGGGCCGGTGCACCCTGGGCATCGGTCAACAACGTTCCACTTTAAGGAATCTTGTTGACCGATGGCTAATAATCTGGCGGGACGGATGGGCCCGGGGCGCTCTGTCCCTGGGCCGGAGTTCTGAGTCTTGGGCCCGCGGCTGCTGCGGTCATGTCTCGTGGTAGCTGTCGGGTCCTTGCATTTTTGTAGGAAGAAAACCTCGGAAAAAAATTACCCCAAATCCCAAGTGGTTTCTGATGGGTGGATCAGTCGCGACTGCGTCGTCGGCAGCCCCGACACCAAACCAATGATGGAGAACCACGGCAATTTTGAAATATGTCCCCAGGCGGGTCCCCGAAAGGTCCCGATCCCTGTACTCCGGGGCGAGAGGAAGGTGGCGGAGGCCCTGCGCGGCCCGCGGACGTCGGCGCCCGATAGGACGCCGACGCCAGTAGGATCACCGGCGCCCGCAAAATCGCCAGCGCCGGCGCCAAAACGGCTTACCAGCCCCCTGCAGCTGCGCCGAAACCTACGCCACCGGCGCCAAAGCCGAGGCCGGCGGCTGGTAGGAAGGGACACGGGGAGTCGGCCGCCGCTGTGTCAGTGGTGGCAGAAAACCCGCAGGGTCCGGACTGGGAGCGAATTTTAATTTTAATTTTAAAATTAATTTTAAAATTCTACGGCTTTACCAAGAAATATTTTAGAGGCGTTAGGCGATTCGAAGGTTAAACAGGAACTTTTCGGATTCAAAAATCCATGATGACGTCTCTAAACGCTGGGGTCGGATATTATCGGAAGGTCTGAATAAGGACCAAAGTAAAGCTATTACAGATAAATTGCTGATACCGGAGAATTTTCAGCTTGTGAAGGCGCCTAAATTGAATCCTAAAATTTCAGCTGTTCTAACAGAATCCGCTAGGAACAGGGATAAGCGCTTAGAGAAAGCTCAGCAACATCTGGGGCTAGGTATACCGCCCCGACTAGTGTCACGTCGAAGCTTATGGCGATGGCGACAATATAGACAAAATCGAGCTTATTAAAAAGCTTTCCGAAATCAATCAAGTCTTACTTGACTTACATTTCGAGAATACTATGAATCGCCGAAAACTTATTATACCTACCCTAGATAAGAAGTTTCTTAATATTATTCAAGAGGTGAAAAGAGATTCCTTTCTCTTCGGAGAGGGGTTAGGAGAAAAAAATTAAGGCCTCGAAAACTGCTGGGAAATCGGGTCTCCAGATAAAGAAAATTGATCCTCGCGATGGATCTAGTACTTTGAAAAATCCTACGCCCCAGCAGGGAAACTGGAGGGGCCCACCCCGTCATGTTCAACGTAGTAAACGTATTACACTTTCTGGGGTTGGCAATTAATACCGAAAGGAGCCACTTGTTACCAAGTCAAACTTGTACGTTCTTAGGATTCGAACTGAATTCAGTTGACATGAATATGGGCTTACCCTTAAACAAGCGAAATAAAATTTTTATCTCTTGTTAAAGACATATCAAAAAAGAATGTTTTGACGATTAGGGAGTTCGCTCAATTCGTCGGTGTTCTCACCTCAGCTTGTCCAGCCATACGGTTACGGTACGGTTGGGTATACACAAAACGTTTTGAAAGTGAGAAATATCGAGCATTACAATAATCTAATGATGATTATGACAAGAAAATGGCCATTAGTAAAGCTTTACTACCTGATTTTACATGGTGGGAAGGACATATTATGTCTTCTAAGAATCCTTTGCGTCGCGGTCAAAAGGCTTTAGAAATTTTTTCAGACGCCTCCTTATCAGGGTGGCGCGTAATGTGTAACAGGGAGCGCGCCAGCGGATTTCGGGAATATTCCATATAAATTTTTTAGAGCTTAAAGCGGCTCTTATAGGTCTAAAATGTTCTGCAAGCGAAATGCACGATTCAGAAATTTTACTTCGTATCGATAACACTGTAGCTATTTCATATATTAACAGAATGGGTGGCGTACAGTATAATCATTTAAACGATATTACACGCGAGATATAGTTATTTTGCGAAGAGCGACGACTGTACATTTTCACATCACATATTAGATCGAAAGACAACACCGAAGCTGACGAGGAGTCGAGACGCACCAATATTGATGCGGAATGGGATCTCTCACAGACTGTCTTTAGAGACATTGTAAGCAACTTTGGGCAGCCTGAGATAGACCTCTTCGCATCTCGTTTGATCAACAATTTGTGTGTCGAATATCGAATAGAAACGTCAAACAAATTGTGCTTGATGCCTAGTACATAGAAGAGTGGACTACCTGGTGAACTTAAATGTCGAGGATGTAACGACGAAGAATAATTGTTTTGAAGTCATTAAATTATTAATATTGAAGTAAGACAACAGTTGATTTAAAATTAGTTTTCCGAAAACTTTACTAAAAGTTGGTAGAATTGAAATGGGTCTAAAATTAGTGGGGTCCGATGTACTTTTTGAATAATGGAATTACTTTACTCTGTTTCATCAAGTCAGGAAATATACCACTGTCTACACATTTATTAAAGATACAGGCTACGTGTGGTGCAACGCAATCAATGATAGAATTAACTATTTTAACAGAAAGACCAGTGGTTTAGAGATCAATGGTTTTTTTCATTTCCAGGGATTTATATGCTTTCATGATGTCATTGGGACTAACATGTCTAAATATTTTCAGTTGCACATTCGGGACATCGCTATTAATTCTGAGTAAAGATTCGGCTACGGTGGGAGAATGACTTAAGTGACTTCGTCGTTGTTATTTGAATATCTGTGAAAAACTTTTCCAAGTCTGTATTAAGGATAGAATCGTTATTTTTAGTTCCATATTTGAATCGCGAGCCTTAACTTTTCCAGTTTCGTTGTTTATAACTGTCCATGTGGTTTTCACAATTAAATGAAAAATTGGAGATTTGATTTTGATTTTTGACTCAAAAATGGCAGTATCGTGATCAGTACAATCCTTTGCATGCAAGAATACAGGCAGAGAGGTGATTCACAAGTAGCTCACACTTTATTGATTCATTTCTTTTGTGGAAATGGCAGATAGGAAATTGATAAATGTACTTTTCCAGTATATTTGGTATCTGTCCATTTTTATTCATTATAATTTTAGTGCATAATAAAGGTAAATAAACCTGTATTGTTAAGGTTTTAATGAACAAAATGCAAGTTAAGTTTAAACAGACGAAAGTAAATGACAATATAATATCTCATATATCACATGGCTCCATCACAGACTACCAATAAACATGCTGGCTAAAGAACAATCGGTAGGTCCAATTTTGGACACTTATGGGGTAGCTGGGGCTGTACTTCGTGAGAACAAGTAGATGTCGGCTTCCAAGTCGACCGAGTCTCTAGTAAAATAATCCATACGTGTTAAATTCTTGCACAAACAGGATCTTGTAAGCTCGTAAACCAAGATCGTTCCGCAAAACGCCGTAGCACACGATTTCGAAAACTGAAACACGACTTTGTACATAAATTTGCACAATTAACAAGCGTTGTTTTGGTATAAGTACTACGGCAAAATGATATACCAAACTGGGTAGAAATGAGCCATCTATTAAATTAGCTACTATACCTGGAAAAAGTATAGCCATGTAGAAAAAACAAACGTTTAGAAAATAACCGTTTAGCAATAATAGGTTTTGGTAATACACTTCGAGTATTTTCTCATTTATTCATAAACTTATTATGTAGGAGGTAGACTAGTAATCTTTGAATACTGCTACAGTGTTATTCAACTAGAAAGCAGTCTACGTTTCACACAATTATGGAGACTCGGCCTAAACTAGGAAATCTTCATCAGGCTTTCTATACAACTTAAACGTTTTACTTTATATGTACTTCGCTATAACAATGACTTCATAAAAATGTCTTCACAATGATCTGCCTATACATACACATGAAACTCGAATTTAAATTTTCATACAATTATTCATACAATTTTCTACATACCTACTTAACTATTACTTAACTTAGCCTTCATCATCAGTCCGTAAACATCCCACTGCAGGGATATAGGCTGATATTAATGAGGGATAGTCCACCACGTTGGCCCAATGTGGGTTGGGAACTTCACATGCCTTTGAATTTTTATTTCTCAGGCATGCAGGTTTCTTCATGATGTTTTCCTTCACCGTTCAAGAGCAAGTCGGATAAATGCACATAAGTAATTAAATTAAATTTGAGACTCGTTGGTACATGGTCTGCCTGGGCATCGAACGCGGACCTCACAAATTGGGAGACCTTGTCATAACCACTCAGCCACCGACGCTCTTCCTATGCCTTATTTTAGCTATAATACAGTCGTAATTAATATCACAAATTATTAATTTTATATGATTAAAAAAACATTTTGTGCATATTCAATGTACACGCGGACTACGACGTTGCGGCCACATAATTGTTATAAATAAAAGTGACCGTTCTCATCAATCATTTAAAATTCTCGAAAATGGAATCAAACCTATCTGAATATTTTTTCTCTATTCTATTCAGCTTTAAGGCGTTTTAAATGCATCCTGTGAGTATTTTTTAAAATTAACTCGTATTGGACAATAAATCTTAATTTATTAAATGAGAGCGTCACTGGAACCCAATGCTCCTTGGTCAGACACAAAATCACGGCAAGATTTTCTAAATTAAACTTCAAAGGAAAAACACAAATAAAAGGGCCTTTTTCTAAAAAGGAAACTGGAAGTAAAAAGATAACTAATTCTGGTTAAGATCATGTTGAATATGTTTCATAATTATGCAAACGAAGTATTTCGCCGAGGCGTATAGAATTATGAATACTTTGCTTTCATAAAATATTCGCCTTGTACCCTCAAGTTATTTAGGATAGTGTATTTACAGGAATTTCGCTCAGTGGCATTCCTGGTCATTATTATTCTATTATATTATATATTTATTATTTGGCTTGGATCGTTACTCAAAACTTTTTCATATTGCAGCCTGTGAAGAATTTTATTTAGAATCAAGATAGAGAAAAGAAGGTAACGTGTAGTAGTAACGTAAACGTGGGCTATGTCATTAATAAAACACCTTTCGTGAAGTAATGTAATATAAAGTATACCTACACACGAATCTCAGATTACAAATTGCCTCTGTTGACATGTTTACTATCGCGTAGTGGGGGATGTAACGTGGGTGTGTAATGGTTAGATTGGGTCTCCTGTTCATCCAATCTGTAGATCGCTCCGAGTCTAATCCAATATCCTGTCTTACCTATAGTGGCGTAGGGTTCAATAAAACGACCCTTACGAAATGTCCAGCGACTTGTAAAAGGCATTGAATTGAAAGTTCCAGTTGTTGCTGGTTGTCCCTAACTTCAAGCGCTCTCAAGTTTTAGTTCCGAACGAGATATGAATAGTTATTCACGAATAGTTGTATCGTAGTCGTCTTATAATTTGATCGACAAAAGTTTAAGCGTTACAAACTTACCTGCAAATTATGATAGAACCAGAGGGAGCCTGTGACGGAGATGGAGAACCAGAGGAAGAGTGTGAATACAGATATTTGGCTCAGGTGGAGAGTGTTAAGGAGCGTCGACAGCACCACAGCCAGTGCATGGCACAATACGATGGGCAACGCACAGCGGTCTATGATGTCCCATGGCACCTCCTGGAAATACAGTCTAACTTTTATATTGTACATTGTTTCGCCATTACAACAGTCTCCTTTCTAACGCCGTATTAACCACCACCAAGCGCCAATATTTACGGCGTTGTTGTGTTCCGACTATTTGAGATAAGATAACCGGGGGTTTTGGGCGAGCGCATTTTAACGGTAGGTTTTATCTTCATTTTAACATATCGATTGTTTGTCTGCCGCAGTCAGTCAAGCCTGAATTTGTCAGTAATAAGACCTTTCATAAGTCTTAAGCCAAAAGGAGGGTAATGTCGTAATGTATTCAACGCGTCTGTATGTATGTATGTTACCGCTACAGCCTAAATGCCTCAGCCGATTTTGACAAATTGTCTTTGGATTCGTACTAGTCCCGGCAGTGACATAGGGTATATGACGTCATGATAAATCCAATGGCGGACGTTAGCAACCATTTTGTCATACTAGACAACAAATATTTGCAGGACCCTTTTGAGTTGGGTGATAGGTCTCGACGAAAGTAATTCACAATTAAGTATCAATATATTCATAAATAAAACGTCTAAATACAAAACTTTAAAAAATATATAGAACTACGATTATTAAACCTACCTATAAAAATCAAAAACAAGATGAAATAAATTGATTTAGTCGGTGTCGCGTAATCAAATTTACCCCAATTCATCAATCACGAATTGAGTTGATAGAGTTATTTCATTTTTAAGGTATTTATAGTCGTAGTCGGGTTTTTATAATTTTTAAGTTTTTATTTGTAAGTACTATTTTTACTACGCAAAGCCTTTAATTTAAATTCCTGTATTACATCAAGAATAACCAAGGTAACCAGTTCTTTAGATGGTACAAAGATTCTAGTTTATATGTGGCCTGTGCTTTGCGCGAAGATATACCCCACTCACGATTCGTGCCGGCGGCGCTTGTGAACATTTTTGATGACTGGAAGGAACATACCTGCGACTGTGACTGCGGGTTCTTGATAAGTGAGCCGCGGCGTGCCGAGGGTCGCCGGTGCATGGAGGGTGCAGTAATGGACGCTCGCCGCGTCACGTCCCCGGCCGCCATCCCAGCTCACCACAGAGCCTCGTGTACTACTGCCAACAGATAACACCATGTCAGTTTCATTGCACATGGGCCATCGTATCCACAGCTACGACTCTATTAGTTGCTATAAATAATACGTACCTACACTGCAAATATATGAAAGATGTGGTTAAAACGTTCTTATAAGCATTAAACTGCCAGCTCACGTCCGACAATCGGTGACCGAGTTTTCATCGGAAAAATTAAACTTACAGATTATAATATTGAAAGCATACGTCCTATCAAACATGGCTAAGAACCATCTCACAAACACTAGTTTCCTAAACAAATTTTCTTCAATTCGGTTCAGTCGATTACCTAAACTCTCTCCTATCGCCTTATATTTTTATTATGTAAACTTTCATCCGTGCGGATCTCGGTTTACCTATGTTCAACAAATAAATGAAATGCATTTATTTGTTGAACATAGGTAAACCGAGATCCGCACGGATGAAAGTTTACATAATAAAAATATAAGGCGATAGGAGAGAGTTTAGGTAATCGACTGAACCGAATTGAAGAAAATTTGTTTAGGAAACTAGTGTTTGTGAGATGGTTCTTAGCCTTAGTTCTTAGATGGTTAGTGTGAGATTCACACGGATGAAAGTTGAAATATACGGCGATAGGAGAGAGTTTAGGCAAATGTATGAAGCCTTTATCCATCTGCTTGTCGACTGAACCGAATTGAAGAAAATTAAAGAAAAACCTAAAGAATGCATCGGACAAATTTCATCAACATCTGTTCACGCATTTGGTCTGTGGTCTGTGCGATGATCTATATGAGTCAGATCCCGTCTCTGCACTCCTACCATAACCCCTGTAAGCCAGGATCAATATAATGGTATTCTGAAGGGAGAGAAGGAAGACAGTGCCCTTACGCGATTGCTACCTTGCATCCCAGTTATTAAATTAAATTAAAGAAAGAATTTAAGAGTGGAAAAAGTGGGATAGAGAGAATGTATCATCATCATCATATCAGCCACCTGATCTCCACTGCTGAACGTACGCCTTCCCCATAGAATTCCAGAGTGACTGGTTTCTAAGCGGCCGGCATTCAGCGACTTCCAACGAACTTTATCAGGTCGTCTGTTCACCTGTGAGTGGGCGTGGAAGAAAGTCTCACTTCGTGCAAATAGGAGTGTAGTTCATGCGCCAAAAGGCTAAAATTATGGGAGGAGATCTCTGGGTTTGTCAGGTAGTTCCGACTATCTGGCTAATAAGCAAGCATGAGAACATAGACCGCTCGGCCTATTTATCCAGTTTAATTATACTATATAATAGATTAAATTTATCAACCAATTTATTGCGTTCACATGGGTTTTTATGGTCTTAACTTTATGTAATAATATATTTGAATCACATGTGTACCCATTAGGTTGTAGCAATAGAGACCTTCAGAGGCTTCATTGTTGCATGGTAATTATTATTGTGTCATTGTCGACGAATAAATGTATTTTTTCTATTATTATCAATTCAATACTCATTAAATTAATTAAATATATATTTATCTATGTTTTAATCTATATACAGAGTGGAAAGTTTCAATGGGGCAGCCAAGGGAGGTACCTTAATCGTTGCAGCTACAAGAAATTGGTCTTAGGAGACTATCCATAATTTTTCAAAAAAATTTCATTCCCATTCACAGATTTTCAAAAAAATGTACGGTTAGCAAGAAAATTACCATTTCTCACAAAAATTTTTTTTGATGCTAATCGATCCTGTTTCGTATGCTGATCAAAAAGTTCCATGGGACCAACTGGAGTTTCAGTACTAGAAAAGTTAGAAATCAAAAAAAACTTTTCCCATACATATGCAGTCAATTAATTTTGTTTCACTTGGAACTTACGTAACCTCGATAGTTTTCTGAAAAAAGATTTACTTACCTACCTAGTTCAAATTCAAATAAGCTTTAAATTTCGAACTTTGTTTTCTTTTTATAATGCGGACTTTCTTTTGTTGCTTATGTCAAAATCTGATTGCGTGTGGTGTGCTTTTGCGAGTAGGTGCTTTTAGTTATTATTTTTTTCAAAAATGAGCTCAAATTCTGAACGTTTAGACTTGCTGGAAGCTTATTTTGTAAATAATAAAAATTCATTTGCTGTGTTGCAATGGTACAGGAGGAGATATCCAAATCGACATGTACCAACCAGAAAGGTTATTACAAACCTTATAAGAAACTTAGCCGAAGGTGGTTCTTTTAAGAATAAATCTGTTCGTCAACCATTTGTTTTAGACGAAAATTTGGAAATTTCCATTTTAACATTAGTCGAAGCGTTTCCCGAAACATCTTCAAGAGTCGTCGCTAAAGAAGTTGATGTCTCGCATACCCTGGTACTGAAAGTATGGAAGAAATATGGATATAAATGTTTTCGACATGGGCGACTAGTTCAAGCTTTACATACAGGGATGCCGCTCGTAGACTAGCTTTCTGCAGATGGTTAAATGGGAAAATAAGTAGAGATATGCAATTCCTTGATTACATATTATGGTCTGATGAAACGAATTTTTCTAACAACGGTATGTACAACCGGCGAAATAATCATTATTGGAGCCAAGAAAATCCTCTCAGACTTTGGGAAACCCATAATCAAATTCGATTTTCTTTTAATTGTTGGTGTGGTTTAAAGGGAAACGAAGTAGTAATGGTGGAATTTTATGAGGGCAACTTAAATTCCGACACTTAAAATAACATAATATTAGAAAATGTATGAAACATTATTGATAATCTACCATTATCAGAATCACGAAGAGTTTATTTTCAACAAGATGGTGCTCCTGCACACAACAGCCAAAACACTCGTTGTTCTTTGAATAGACAATTTGGTGAGCAGTGGATTGGGACTCATGGCCCTGTTTCTTGGCCAGCGCGTAGTCCGGACTTAACGCCGCTTGATTTCTTCCTGTGGGGCTATTTAAAAAATGAAATTTATAAAAAGAAATATGACAGTGTCGAAGAATTAAAAAACTCGCTCTGTACAATTTTGTATGTAATTCATCCAAATAAATTATTGGCCGCCACGCGGTCAGTACGAAAACGAATACATTTATGTATTAATCAAAATGGAGAACATTTTGAGCACCTTATATCATAAAGTTATTAATAAAAATAATTATTATTTTATTTTATTGTTTGATTGCATATGCATCTTCGTAATCATTTTTGTAGCTACAACAAAAAGTTACCTCTTGTTATGGCCTGACAAAAAAATCTAAGTACTTTAAATGTATGAAAAAAGTTTTTTTTGATTTATGACTTTTCTAGTACTGAAACCTCAGTTGGTCCCATAGAACTTTTTGATCAGCATACGGAACAGGATCGATTAGTATCAAAATTTTTTTTTGTGAAAAATGGTAATTTTGTTGCTAACCGTACATTTTTTTGAAAATCTGTGAATGGGAATGAAATTTTTTTGAAAAATTATGGATAGTCTCCTAAGACCAATTTCTTGTAGCTGCAACGATTAAGGTACCTCCCTTGGCTGCCCCATTGAAACTTTCCACCCTGTATATTATAATATTATACATTGTAACCCAAAACCTTAAAAAGATCAACCGTTGAGTTCTTCACTGGGGAGTCAACTATGTGAATGAGCAGTAATTTCAATAATTTTAATATTATTTTAAAAAAATATGACGTTTTCAAGAGATAATTTTATCTTACACAATATATATTTTTTTGAATTTGAATTTAATTACTATTGTATGTCTATTTTAAGTTGTTTAAAAGTTTATTTACCAACGACATTCACGCACTTTACTATACTTATATACCATGTCTTCATCATAAATTGAAAATGTGAATGTTTGTGTTTGTAGAATTTTTATTACCCATATAATTAATGTTTGGTTTCCTGTGGGTCAAATTAAATAGCATGCACATGAAGCCTTGGTGAATGAGTCCAATGGAATAGCGAGTTTATTTGTCCTTCCTTTACGTCGTTACGGAGCATTACAATAGGAGGAAGACATAACTTACTTTTCATGCTGGGAATAATTAAACAATAACTACTAGACTCATGCAACAACTAAATGACAATGCCCATTTACCGCAGGTAGTTATTATGAAGACTGATAACGCTTCTTTACAGCAGTTACATTACACAAAATTATTTTATAATCCTTTTTATTATATACTCTTGGTAATTAATAATAAATGTAATTTGTAATTATGTGTAGGTAGGATTAAAATTAGAGTATTGTGTTTTATAGTATTACATTGTAATGAACGTGTCCAAGTGCTCGAAAGGTGCATTATTAACATTTCATGGGATAAATGGATTTAAATTTTAACTGATCACCGAATTCAGAAATGGCTCCTCCGGATTGCGAAATTACCTTATATGTATACTTACATTAACTTATATCTACACTCAATTAATATTATAATCTTCGGAACGGCTTTAAAATCAAAAATCAAAAAATTTATTTATTTATTTTGTAGGTACACTTAAAATAGTCAGATTTTACATTTTTAAAGCTACTGTTTGTTCAAAAGGCAATTTTCCCCTGAGAAGAACAAGCAAGAAACTCGAGAGGTCGCTCTTTTAAAAAAAGGTTTTTGTATTATTTTATATTATAATATTTCATTATTAATTGTGAAATAGCCTGGTTATGCGAACGGGCTGGTTATGTCCATGATTGTTGGCTGGTTTGTACGGTCGAGGTACCGTGCGTGTTTTAAGTAGGCACTGAGATTAGACAGCATTACAAGTCGGGTGGTGAGTGATTTACATCACCGTTTCACCCTCGCTATAGGCATCTCGTTCAGTCTCCTTGCATACCTAAGCGTTGTGCGATGCAATAAGGAGCGCGTGACCGCCAAACTGAACATGTCAGTTTGTAGTAAACTCCACAAAATAAATGGGTGATTTTGATTTCTTTAGATAGTATAAGTAAGGAGCGTCGGTGGCTCAGTGGTCAATACGTGGTCCCCCAATTTGGTAGGTCCGGGTTCGAATCCCAGGCAGGCCGTGGGTTATTAAATTTAATTTCATTACTTATGTGCATTTATCCGGCTGCTATTAAACGGTGAAGGCAAACATCGTGAGGAAAGCTGCATGCCTGCATGAGAAATAAAAATTCTAAGGCATGTAAAGTCCCCAACCCGCCAGCGTGGTGGACTATGGCCTATACTCCCTCATATACGAGGGAAGGCCTATATGTCTGTAGTGGGATGATTACAGGCTGATGATGATGATGAGATAGTATAATATCGTTCCTCTTTTGTGTCCTAGTTTAGCTATCATACAAAATCATACGCAGCGCAACGGAGCTTCATAGACATATGGCCAAACTCCTTTATTCTCCTCTTGTCGATGGGCAAAACTAAAAACTGAATCTGTATCCTGTTGGTAAATTTTGTTGCCCATGAAAACTCGAAACAAAATGTATGAAAGAATTAATCCTTTGATAAATAACAAGTTAGAAGCCATATCTACACTTAATTAGTATCGAAGCATAATTTTATAGAAAAATTGAGGACCACCGAATTGATTAAACAGCACATTTCTTTAAATACCTTACAACTATTTACACTTTATATAATTTTAGAAACTAGAGTGCAACTGACGTGACATTTTAGCGATTAATAAATTCATATTCAATTTCTAACAGTTTACGACGACGTTGAAATAGTAATGAAATGATTCTGACGCGAGTATTAATAGATGTGCAAAGTGATTAGTGAAATACTTACAGCGACTGGAGGCAATGTTTAACATCTCGTTACAGGAAAATTAAATCAACACACTATGTTTTTATTGATTGTACGTGAACGAACGAAATATTTTGTCGAGAACTTTGGAGGTAAAAGAGTTATGAAACAGTGTAGAATAATGTTGGCAAAGGGTATTTACTATTTAATACATTTCATTATTTTTTCCTCAAGGTCACCCAAAGGGCAATGGCGAGAGCTATGCTCGGCGTCTCCTTGCGGGATCTAATCAGTAATGAGGAGATCCGCAGGAGGACCAAGGTAACCGATATAGCCCGAAGAATTGCCAAATTTAAGTGGCAGTGGGCGGGACACATTGCTCATAGGTCCGACGGTCTTTGGCGCGGAAATGTCTCGAGCGGCGACCACGCACCGCAAAACGCATCAGGGGAGGACCGACGATATGGTGAACACCACGGGAAGCCGCTGGATGTGGGCAGCTCAGGATCGACCGTTGTGGAGATCTTTGGGGGAGGCCTTTGTGCAGCAGTGGGACGCAGATATGATTGATTGATTGATGATTGAACTTAACCCGGGTTTTAAATGTGCTCTCCACACTTGGTGATTTTTATGTGTTATTTCGCTGTTATGTGTGATTTTGAAGTCCTGACAAAAAATGTCCTCCACTTAGAAATGTTCTTAAAATACCGTCGTATTTCAACACAAGAACTGTATTTCGCTTCATTATAATACCCCATGTTTTCAGCCCGGCATTCACGGGTATTCAGATTAACATATGTAGCATACTGTGACCGTTAATGCAAAGTTAAGGCTTGGAACGACCACGCGGTCATAGACGCACCGGTGCGCGATGCGGTGCCGCAAGCAATGCATTTTCAATTGTGTCTGCGTCGCAGCAGCCAATGTGTTAAGGAAGATTCCGATGGCGAGTAATGCCTTGAGACTTAAAATATCTCATTAATTAACTAGGTTAAGTAGCACAATGCGCGTTTAGGTGGTACCGATCGGTACCAGCGGGACATTAGCGGTTAATATTAAAGGTTTTTAAATGACCATACATAATAGAGCGTTAAAATAAGCTTACCTACGTATTAATTATGGATAGGTATAGTACGAGCAATTCAATAATTAGGTCATGGTCTAATAACCAAAACTCTTATGAAATTAATCGCTATATCGAAGGCTAATAAATTTGATCGCGGACGAATCGACCGCTTAACAGATCGATGTGTCGTTAGATCGGAAGTTCATTAAATCGAAATTCAATATATCAATGTAACTACATTACTTACAAATCCTGATACCTAAATCGAATTTCGTCATTGTCGACTTTCATCATTGTATATTTAATTTCTCGATATTACCTCATAGCAAACACATTCACGACATAATACTAATTGTAACAGAAGAGAGTGAGAGAATTAGACATCTCCGAAGAACCTTCGCCGAATCATGATTCACCGAATATCGAGTACATTGCACAATTTTGTTTTCAATAAAAAAAGTTACTTAGTCATAAACAAACTCCGGAATCGTGCTTGGGTCAAAAGTTTTTCGGAGAAGTCTAACTATTACAACAAACATCCAGACAGTACTAATTTCGAAGTCACAGACACATACTTCAATATTTTTAATTGTAAAGAGGACGCGTATTTGTGGACTAGCGGAGGCGGAAGTAGTACTTACCTACTCACCTATAATTCTGAGGCTGATGTGTGAGTCGATAAATGGCTGTTTTATAGAATAAATAAAGTTACTGGTCTAAAATGTTAATTTTGCGAGGTACGTCAAACAAATTGACGAGTGGGTGGGTGTCATTAATGGATGTTAATAATACGTTTTTTTGGGTCTAAATATTTTTAATAATAAGTTCTTGGTAAGGGTTTATTTGACCCATTTAGCGACACACACATACATGTACAAATGTGAAAATAACCAATGAACACAGTGAAATTGGGACCAGAGGAGATAAAAGTAATCGGTCGTCATACCATAATGACCGGGACTTCGCAATTAATATAATATTGTACGAGTAAGTAATTATGCTCACGACACTATAATTAACAACGCTTTTAATGTTAGGAAGGATATTCATTATGTTAGACGTCCATCTTAGATTGCCATAATAATAGAATTGGTCCATCGCATCGGTATCCCGGGTGCTTCATAAATAGAAAGTGCAGCCGAAATGTCGCGAATCGCTGCGGTCCGCACGCGACCGCCGGGCGAGCGACGAATACGGGTGGAGAGCGGTCACGGTTATTTTTAAGCATGAAACGGTCACCGGTAGATATTGGTGCGACCTAAAACACTCTGCGCCGAGATTTATATGATTTTTGATAGACGTTGCGTAGGTGTCGCCTATCGAAATGTTCAATTGCAACTCAAATGTTAATGCAAATCGTTACTGTGCCAAATTTCAAATTCATAAATCTGAAATGTTTACGATTATGTTTATTTACAACTCTTTGATGTTGTTACATATAATTTTTGTGCATATATACCCACGTGGAATATACAATGTACATATTCTTCATCATCAACATCAGCCTTAAACGTCTTCACTGTTGGGGCACGACCTCCTCTCCCATAGGAGAGGGCATGGCCCATAATCTACCACGCGGGCCCAGTGCATATTGGTAAATTTGTGCCAGACTAGTGACCACCGGCACTTACTATTTGACGTACTCTCTGAAGCATTGAAACATCCCAGGATTGACCGCTCCAGACATTGGTTAATTTTGCTAATCGAAAGCAATAATGAATGCGACAACGCCACGAGTCCTTCATAAAAATGTTAGTTTTTCATCATCGGCTTCACCGGCGTGTAATAACTTTATTGCCGATAAGTTTAATTTGTTTATCCCGCGGGAACTACTCACTTTATCGGGATAAAAAAATATGTTATGTTTTAATCGTGGGTATGTTCTACCTATATACCAAATTCCATCCAAATCCCTCCATCCGTTTCGCAGTGATTAATCAACAAACAAACATCCAAACTTTCGCATTTCTAATATTAGTTAGATCGCTAACATTAAAGAACAATTTTTTTACTATGACTTTTTATATTTCTGGATTAAATGAATTATATGTTAGAGCTCAGGCATATACTATAAAAGGTAACAACGGTAGTTATCTATGTATCATCTTCATCATATCAGCCCGTAAACATCCCACTGCAGGGATATAGACATTCCCTCGTATAATGAGGGAGTATGGACCTTAGTCCATCACGCTGGCCCAATGCGGGTTGGGGACTTCACATGCCTTAGAATTTTTATTTCCCAGGCATGCAGGTTTCCTCATGATGTTTTCCTTCACCGTTGTGAAGTATCTATCAAACTTCAAGAAACTTCAAGCATTTATTTCAACGTAAGATACGAGTACATGATTCATTTGTTGAATGTCAATTTAAATCTATCAGTCAGTATGTCCAAGTTACCACCGCTTCGGAAAGGAAAATCATTTGTGGGAAAAGAAGCGGCGCAAGAAACCCACAGGATCATTTTTCTTTTTTTTATTATTATCTATGTATATTCCTACTTATAAAAGAATAATTTCGAGGAGTAATAATATAAATTGAAAATTTAGGAAACCGCCGAGCTAAACATAGGTAATAATATCATCCAGGTATAAAAACAACGGTGTTAAAAGTTAAAGATCGTTGAAACGGTGAATCGATTTTCATCAAACATGGCTAAGAACCTTTCCCCTAGTTTAAGCTTAAATAAATATCACCAAATTCATATCGGACCACGCATTATTGAGATATATTAGGACAACGACTGGAGACACACATACACACACACTCACACACACGTCGTTTTACATCGTCAGCTAAACAATTTTTGTTTTAATGATAGTAATTACGGTGTCCATAAAGTATTTCTATTTCTAAATGTCATTTACGAAATAGACGTCAATATAATAACCCAACTGTCTACGTTCATAATAAAAAATAAATAAAACTTTATAAATAAATATACTTATAAATAAAATATATATATATACTTACTATAAAATATACTTAATAAATAAAATATTTACTCAATGCAATTTTATGAATGTAAAAAAGTAATGATTGAGTTTCTAAAACCTTAAATTAATGCAAGTGGTAACATAAAATACACCTGCCATCTGCTCAGTGGTAGCAGACACACCCACACACACCCACTTAATATTAAGCTAAAGCCGTATCTTATGGAGGAGCGGGACTTCCTGTTACAGGTATTATTATTCTTAAAAGGAAAGGCCTATCCACGTGTATGTTGTCATTTGTTAAGAAATGAGAAATAAATAAATAAATTCAAAAAAGGAATGAAAAAATATGTTTGAAATTCTATCCCCAACACATCCAGTCCGTCAGTAGGTACCGTACACTAATTAATGCTAAAAATTAGGCTACCATAGATAGCAGACAAATGGTGGTTGTTGACCCTGTGGGCCTCTGACCCAGTTGATCAGTTCAGTTAACGGGTACTTTATTTTACCCATAATATAACAGGACTTGTCCAGGTGTGCAATTTTTGAAGTTTCATTGCGCACTGGTAGGATGCAGCACTGGGAGAGCAAGAGCGAGGCGTTGGCTGTCAGTTTGGACATAGCGAAAGCCTTTGATCGGGTGTGGCACAAAGCGCTTCTCTCGAAGCTTCCTTCCTTTGGGCTGCCCGATAATTTTTGCAAATGGGTTGCCAGCTTTCTCACGGATCGTAGCATTAAAGTCGTTGTCGACGGTTCTTGCTCTGACCTAAAACCCGTGAACGCTGGAGTCCCGCAAGGCTGCGTACTATCCCCCACCCTGTTTCTTCTGCATATCAATGATATGTTACAAACCAGTGACTTCCATTGTTATGCGGATGACAGTACGGGTGATGCCTTATATGCCGGTCGTGCTAATCTTTCTCGGGCGCACGTTGATGAGTGTCGTGTTGTGTCTGAAATCGAGACCTCACTAGACCAAGTCTCTAATTGGGGCATTCTCAACCTGGTTAAGTTTAACCCTAAAAAGACACAAGTTTGCGCATTCACCGCAAAGAAAATTCCATTTCTCCTGTCTCTTCAATTTCAGAGCACTCCCCTTGACGTTAAGCTGAGTATTGGGTTTCTCGGAGTGAACATCTCCAGTAACGTTCAATTCCGCGGTCATCTGGAGGATAAGGCCAAGTTGGCCTCCAAAAAGTTAGGTGTCCTCAGTAGAGCGGCTTGTTACTTCACGCCGGCTCACCGCCTCCAACTTTATAAGGCGCAAGTTCGGCCGCACGTGGAGTATTGTTCTCACCTATGGGCTGGGGCACCTCAGTACCAGCTTCTTCGCGTCGCGCAGTCCGAATTGTCGGCCAAGAGAGTCTCACTGACCGACTGGATCCCCTGGCGTTGCGAAGAGATGTTGCGTCCCTCTGCATTCTCTATCGCATATTTCATGGGGAGTGTTCTGAAGAACTGTTCGAGCTAATACCCGCTGCTCAATTTAACCGATACAATTCTCGCCGAAAATTAAATTTCCATCCACATCACCTGGATGAGTGGAAGTCTACCACTGTACGTTTCTCAAGAAACTTCTTACCACGTACGACCACCCTGTGGAACGGACTTCCGGCCGCGATATTCCCGAAAGAGTACGACATTGGAACCTTCAAGAAACGAGCCTACACCTTCCTCAAAGGCCGGCAACGCATCTGTGACCCTTTAGGTGTTGCGGGTGTCCATGGGCGGCGGTGATTGCTTTCCATCAGGTGACGCGCATGCCCGTTTGCCGCCCTCTGATATAAAAAAAAAAATGCAGTAACTAAAAATTCCCAAATGTGAATAATTTTCGCATGTCTAGATAAAAGCGAACAACTCAAAAATCGCTCTGCAGTTTAGTGGACTACGGATAATTCATTTGAAGTCTTTCATCTGTCTTTTGAAATACTAACAGGCTTTTAGGCGGTACGGGGGCGATATCCTTTGATGACACCAACACATTTGTGACAAATTCTCGGAAAGAGCGAAGTATCTTTTTTGTCAACCGTTACCGATATTTCGTGAGTAAAAAATTCATATTTCTTTTTCAGTAGGACAGCGGTTATAATTTTAGATAAATATATGTAAATACGTACGTAATTCTGTATGGGGTAGTTGGTCTGTGGTATGGGTATACTCAGTTACGATTGCGGTTACTCTAGAGACATTCTGAGTAATTTTAAAGCAATTTTTATTTGATTAAACATATTTAAAATTATGTGTCTTTAATGTACCGGCGAGTAACGTAATTTCTTTTTCATTTTTAATGTTTTATGGCATTTCTATTTTTTCTATTACAAATTACCTACAGTATTATGGGTAAAGCCCAAAAACTAAAGTTCTTTATCCCACTTCTGATTTTGGAACCAGATAGATTTAAAAAAGAAACTAATGGTCACAACAACAAAATAATTCATTTATTTGACATTTAATAATTTCTAAACGTCGGTGGCTCAGCGGTTAAGACGCGGTCTCCCAATTTAGGAGGTCCGGGTTCGATTCCCAAGCAGGCCATGTACCAATGAGTTTTTAAATTTAATTTAATTTAATAATAAGTTGTTTATAGGTAATTGCACATCTAAAATTAAGTATGTTTACGAATGTCATTGTATTAATCCTATATCCTATATGTATATATAGATTATTTAGATGATAAACATTCATGGACATAAACAGCCCGTCTGTATAACCAGGCTATTTCACAATTAATAATGAAATATATACGAGTATTATCTTTTCTTAAAAAATTAATTCCACTATGCAATAGATACTTTATTAAATTAACTATATTTTAATTACTTATGTGCATTTATCCGACTGCTCTTAAACGGTGAAGAAAAATATCGTTAGGAAACCTGCATGCCTGAGAAATAAAAATTCAAAGGCATGTGAAGTCCTCAACCCGCATTGGGCCATCGTGCTCATATACGAGGGAAGGCTTACATCCCTGCAGTGGGATGTTTACGGGCTGATGATAATGATTATGGGTTTCAGAGAAGTTTAAGCAATATTGAATTCCAATTCATCGAAGCGCATTTTGAGTATAATTTGTATCCCTATGACTGTCGCGCACTACGCTGTAACAAAACGTTTAAACATAAAGAGGTTTACTTATTCTTATCTACGTGTTACTTTACTATTTGACTTAATTTTAACAATATAGCGGGCTTCAAAAAGGCTACCTCCTATATATACTTTATAAATTCCTGTATATTATTTTTTTTAATTTCGGGAGATTTACAGTCGTTACATTGCAATTTAAAGTAAATAAATAGAGCGTAGACATAACTGTCTCCACAATCCACAATTCCATTCCACATGTGAAAAAAGAAACACAGCAACAAAAGAACGTATGTAAAGAAACACAGACAGCAAAATACATGCTATGTTTGATATTATGAGTGTGTCTAACTACTCTCTCAAGTCGTAATTGGCTTTATTTATTTTTAATAATAAAAAAATATTCAGATATTAATTTCAAACTTATGCCCCACCACAACCCTGGCACACTTGCTGCGTGCGTTACCTCGCTGAACACCTAGACTAAGGCCCGTATTTCACAATGTTGCTCAAGCTTAGATCTGCGCTTGAGTATAGTCACCAAAAGACGCCGCTATACAAGTTACATAAAGCTGCCCCTTTTTGACTGTCCTCAAGCGGAGATCTCTGTTTGAGTAACATTCTGTAATACGGCCCTCAGGCGTTGAGCTTCAGTGGTACGCATGATGAGCATAACAGAGCCAGGTGTAAGTTAGTGTTGCAGTATTTACCTACGTTTTATATAGGTCTCACAGTTTGCTGATACTAGAAGTGTTACGCTCATCGTGCGGCCCAATGCACCTTTCCTATTTTTTTTATAGGCACAAGTTATAGGTGGGTATCAATGAAACGCCCTGATCTTATATGTATATGGTTTAAGGGTTGCATACATCTTGTATAACCATAGAAGCTATTCGATAATGAACGAGTGCATTTGAATGTCAAGAAGTTTTATTTCCATCCATTATTGAGATAACAAGCTAAGTACAATAAAATTTTTCGCACGAGCCGGTATAAAGCTCTCAATTCATCCATCCAGTTAAATTCAATTTGTCAGTGCCTCAATGCGTCGCACAGATGTACCTTTCTTTACTTCTATAATAAGAAGTGATTATACAGGAGGCTGGAAACTGTCGAGCACCAGATGTCATTGAGCATGTAGCTGATAATATAACATGTAGAAACAAGTGTTAGGCCAGAAGCAGATGTCGCGTACCTCCGTTGCACCAGTCAGTAGCAAATGTTCCTAAGCTGCTGAAACCACTATATTGAAATTTGGCATAGAGGTAACTTGGAACCCGGAGAAGGATATAAGCTACTTTACATCCGCAAAAATCCGCGATAAAGTTAGCGAAGCGAAGAAGCTAGTTTATACTAATATTATAACTGTGAAAGTGTATCTGTCCGTCTGTTCGACTTTCACAACTAATCTGCTTAAATGATAATTAGTATTGAAAATTTACTTGTAGCTTGAGACTTGGAGAAGGAAATAAGCTACTTTTCATCCTGAAAACTCTGCGATAAAAGTAATTCCACGTAGGCGATTCCGCGTTTGGAAAAGCTTGTTTATTTAACATTTCATCCTCTTTATAATATACAATGCAATGCAATCCTATTGTCAGTGTTCGTATTTATGCAAACAAAAGGAATATCACATTTGAAATTGAATTAGTATCCATACAATACGTTCAACTCAGTGCTAAATGTTATTGTATAATAGTTTATCATAAAATTGATCATGAATTAATAATAAGTTTTATAAATAAATCATCTAACACTATTGTTTATCTTTATCTATTTTATCTTTTCTTCTTAGTTATTGCCGGGGTATATGGCAATATTCTAATAGTTTTAGAGTTGCTTGTAGAACGTAAAGTTATCGAACAGTCAATAAGTCGATTATTTTATATAGATCAACAGTCGGAAATTTATAACGTTTATAATAGGTACATCACCTTTAATAAACAGCGCTGTCCCCTTTCAACATCTAACAATTTTGTTTTAGTATAGCTCTATTTAAGAGTTGAGCTGTGGTAATATGTTGCAGAGTTTTAAATACCCATATAAGCTTCCTTAATCTATTTGTAACATAATCGATATGTTGGTGCAAGGAATCATTTTGGTCCAACACCACTCCCAGATATTTTGTTTACCCACACAAAATTAATTTTAAATTATTCAGTTAAGTATTTTAAGTGTTTAGACCGCGGTTTTGTTTTCAAATAACTTCAAAATACAAATAAGACAAAAATGTCAGCGGTTTTTTCCATTCAAAATCTTTTAAACGCTTTATATTGTCTGGGTCAAGTCACAAGTTAAGTAAGTTCAATGCTACACTCGAAGCATCGCATATTCATATTAAGTAAAATTTCGGCTACGGTAGGCAAACAACAGTTACAATCATCACCATAAAGATAAAATTGGTTTTGAGATTAACTAGCTGCTGCCGCCAGTTACTAATGTAGGCTTATGATGATGAAATGTACTTGCACATAGTAATATTCAAGAGAAAAGAAATTCGTTTTTTGTTAAACTTCCTTTAGAAAACTGTTACAAAAGTTGTTAAAAAGTAGAATATTTGGCAACTGTTTGACGTTTGTTTGTAAAGGTACAGTTTGTTTTTTGCTTACTTTTCGGGTCTTGACCAAAAAAGTTAAAACAAAGCTTTTTGTTTCAAAAAACTCAAGTTTCGTTATTCTTTTATTTCGGTATTTGTATACAATATAATGGACCTCAATGCTTTGTTACTTACCTATAGGTTCTGGCGCAATTGCGGTAAACAGGAATTTGACGTCATAAAAAACCAACATAAAGATATCAAGTTTTACTTGAATGTTGAATATTTATGTAAACTACTAACATTGTAATTTTAATTAATCTTTGAAACAAAAGTACTTATAGCTAAAAACAAAAAATTAAACCTAAATAAAATACTGATTAGTTCTACTTAAATTTTCTTAGGTTTTTAAGCGCCCCCAATTATACATATAAAAAAAATTACATGTCTATTTCAATGTATAATAACAATTTTCATTAGTTTTTTAAAGTTATCCTTAATTATTCCGATCTCCATAAATAATTTTCAGAACCAAAATATTGTATTTCATTTAAAGTAGGATTGATTTACTTATATGCTATAGACATGGTCGCGCTTTTTCGCGCTTGTCTTATAGTAGATAAATCACCGCCTTCTCTTATACTCGATAAATAATAGGCATGTTGAGAATACAAGGCCAAGAACATCGGGCATAACCAACATTTTTTTATCTGTGCTCACAAACATATGAATCGGTCACATGAAAGTGCAAGGAAAAATTATAATATTGATAAAAATATGAGTTTTACATTATGTTAATTGCACTTAACAGATATAGTCGCATATTTTTAGTAAATTTTCTGCAGGTAGAGATGCATTTTTTTAAAACATAAATCAGCATTTGATACGACAGTTCGCAAACGAAGTCGGTGTGTGACTGAGTTCCCCTTGGTTCCAAACTCCCGTTTTAACACCAATGAATTGGTCCCATTCTAATTGTTTGAAAGATCCGGTCCATACGAAGTAATATATATATCTATGAATGTAGGTATTCTTAAATATTATAATTATGTCACACCCACTTTTAATTTTTCTTGGTTCTCCAATGTCCACAAGTATATTGAATTATCCATCAAACGTCTCTTGTCATTATTCCAACTCAATAATTTTTTTAACCGAGTTCAAAAAGGATGAGGTACGCAAATCGGCCGTTTGTATGTTTTAAAATATTATGTCTGTGTAAATTCATGTTTGTTGCTTTTTGTGATAAAATTGTACTTTTACCATTAATGTTTATAATTTGTATGTGTTATTCTTTCTGTCTCTTTGACATGACTGCCCCAGATAGATGGTAATTATTTCGGATGCATTTATATTTGTATGTATGTGGATATCTATGTTATCTCCTGTAATTTTAACGTCTTGACCGGTTTTGAAGTGCAGGGTGTCGTAGTTTCGTTTTGATCCCATAGAATGTCATAGGATATATTTTGTGGTAAATCAAGATGGCGCCTGCAAACTACAAAACAACTTACGGATTTGAAATACTTAAAAAGTAATTTTACAACGTTATCACTCTTGAGTCTGGTTAAGTTACGACTAGTAGAGACATCGACTTTGTTTGATGCGCGGGAAAGGCATTGTCGTTGAGAGTACTAAGATCTCTACTGGAAAAAAACAGTTTGGTATTATCAAGGTGTCACGATGCTCTTTTACAATTATAAATAACTTTACTATACAAACAGACAGACGGAGAAAAGTTTCCTGTTATATTTCATCTTAGGCACGTCTATCAGACCTTCCTAATTTTTTACAGGGTCTTACCATCGTCATGTCAGCCACAGGATGTCTATTGCTGAAAATAACCCTTCCCCGTAGATTTCCATAGCGACCGGCTGGAAGCGGCCGCGAACTCTAAGTAGGGTTAGGTTCGCCTTGAATCAAATTTCGTTCACGGGGAGATTAGTTAGGCTTACTATTTCTCCTTGAGAATTATACGTAAAGTGTCAAAATATGAACCTTCTCGTTATAAAGTCGGTCAAAAACTACTCGATATCAAATCTGAAGATCTAAATTTAAAATTTAGTAAAACGGAGGAAAAAAATGATAATATCATCCAGATAGACTAAATGTGACTAGATTGATAGACTAGATGTGTTAAAGCTCAGCATCATCGAAGCGGCTCAACCGATTTTCATCAACAAGGCTGTGCCCCTTCGTTTAGTCTTTAATAAAAAAAACCCGCGTTCAAATCGGATCACGCATTACTGGTAGGTATATGTCCGGACATATACTGGACACAAACACACAACTCCGTTAAAACACATAACACCCGCGCTTCCATTTTCGGCGGGGCTTTAAAATACAGATAGTTAAATACAATATATACAGTCAGAGAGAAAAACAATATCAACAATATCATTACGTTTAACATGGAACACACATAGTTGGCTTTGTGTCTATGACTGAGGAATTTCCCAGGTTTCCTGCTGTTTGTTTCATTAAAACGTGTAGCGCGTGTATCAAAAACCCAACGTACATTTACTCTTTTCATAGCGTACGTTGTACGTTGGGTTTTTGATACGCGCGTTACACGTTTTACTTAAATGGCTGTGGTCTGTTGATTTTCATCTTAGTTATAAAATTCTTGTGTTCGGTAGATTTTCCCTCGATAGAGAGACGTATTGGTAGTTCGGTAGATAAGTGACAGTTTGAATTTTATGATATTTACCGGATGAGCTTCTTTACCGTAAGGAAAAAAAATGGGCATATTAGGTACTCGTAAGTGTAATAGAAGTTATTGGCATAGGTAAAGTTTTTTTTTTTAAAACCATCATCAACGTTCCTGCCCCGGCCGGAGATTGATATGCGACTGGCGGGATTCGTAAGGTTCCTATCATGGGAAATTTATTTAGAACTCATTTTTTTAAAGTTTTTTTTACTTATTTAATTGAATGATGTAATTATGTGGAATACAACATACTACTACTACATACTACATACGCACGCACGCACGCACGCACGCACGCACGCACGCACGCACACACACACACACACACACACACACACAAACACTTTGTGTAACTTATATTTATAACTCTAACTTACAAACAATATGTGTTTTAAATTTAATTCTTAACTAGCCTTTAACTATGTGTCCAATACAGGAAGAGCGGGGACTCCTATCACAAGTATATTCTATAACTTAAAAGGAGTCCTCAGCTGAAAATTTTATGTATTAGGCTTAAGCTATGAAATAAATATTTTGTATTTTTTGTATTTTTGTATTTTTTGTACATACTACAATCCCGACTGTCAACTGACACAACGCTTTATTCGATGATGGTTATGAAAAAAAAAAATACCTATACCCTTTATTCAACTTACCTAATACGGCCTATTTTTTTCTTTACGGTAAAAAACATTATTACTTAATTTTGTTACGGAAGAGCAGGTCCTTCTGCCACATGTAGTCCGATTCGTATTGTAAGGACATTTTTGAATTTTATTTTAAATAGTAGTACCTATTTAGTAAAAAAAAAAATGATAGAAGATAAGTACGAGTATTATCGTAGTAGACGAATATCTAGAATTAATTAACAGTTTTGTAAACAGTTATTTCTCTCATTCGCCTAAATTAGTGGCCACTCAGACGACTGTTTAATTAAATAACACGACAACAGAGAATCACTCCTCCAGAAATAATTTTACTTTACTGAGTATCCATGAAATAAAAGAGGTAAACAAATAAAATATACAAAGTATGAAACCCAAAGATATTGAGGTTTTCTGAAATCATAATAATAGTAGAATAGAATAAGAGAATAGAATAATGTTTATTCAGAAAATGTTACATAGTTGAAACTAAATATGTTAGGCTATACCACAGATTACCAATAAGTTACTGCTATACTTAGTACCACTAATACAAACGCCAGAGCTGCCGAACTAGGTTTATGTAACCTGTATTTCAGCATACAATGCCCTTCCCCTGGAGATTAAACAGGATTAGCATAGCGCACATAAAGATCGTTAACAAATCAAATTTTGTTTAACAAATGTATTCCGTATATGTTGTGCAATAAAGTTTACTTAATTGATTGAGATTTCAATTATCACTAATTAATAGCACTTAATTAAGTGCTACTGATCTGTGAATGCGTGAATTTAAATCTAATATATATCTGTGTGTGTAACCACAAGGTCGCCAGTTGATTCAGTTTTAATACTTAATTCGTAACTGTTTACGCACGACTGATCAGTGCTTGTTCTCAATGACGCCTGATGTTAAGTGAAGATAGATCGAAGGTGGTTGCGCGCTCACCCGGAACCTTCAGCTTATTAGGGCCTGGCTATCTTATCTGAAACGGCCAACATAACAGTACTGTCAATATTGCGCATTGGCGGTAAACTTAGATAAAATGTGGTACCTGGCTAGACTGACATTTAAAAATGCCGGCTGAGAATCGAATCTACTACCTCCGTTTCGTAAACCTTATATTTATTCTTTTTCATTGAGTCACAGAGATGGTATCATAATACTAAAATTCACGGATGGCTGTTTCGTAATGGCGTTTGAGTTTTAAAACTTCTATTTTTACGCTTGTACAATAAAGACAAATCGATTGACACGTTATTTGTTAAAATTAGATAGAGCGAGACGCTATAGTAGAACATACACACCTACATACATGAAATAAAAAAATATGACCCTTTTTCTGTTTCGTCATATCGAGTATGAATTGCAGTGAAAGCCTAATTATTTTCGAATTACATTAAACCTTACTTGTATACTATAGGAAGTTAAATATTATAAGTCCAACAAGTGTTGTAATCGTTAGACTAATATTGATATTATTAAAGGTTAAACAAACTTACCTAAGTGAAGTTTGACCATAATTATATGAGTCGTTACATCCGAAGGCATTTAAGTTCACCAGGTAGTCCACTGTTCTATGTACTAGGCATCAAGCACAATTTCAGAGCTGAAAATGCTAAAAAAAAAATTACAAGTTCCCTCCTCCCGCGCCCCCCCACCCGGCCCCGACTCGTGCGCCGAAACGTCATTCGCTTTTTTGTGCGGGCATCAAAGCATCGAAATTTTTTTCCTTACCAAAATTTTAAGTGAATATCTGTTGTATCGTGCGATATTACCGCGTGTGATTGTGTGGAGGTTTTTTCCGGGATGGGGAAACGGAAACAAGAATTCCGACGAACATATTAAAAGGAAAATAAGGCGCCTCGAAAGGCGACTTAGGATGCGTCATAAATCTAGTGACGAAGGTTAGTGATGTGATAATTCATACTTTGTATTAATTTCTGTTCTATTTATTTTTCCGACACACACGGAATCATCTCATATACTTATCTTGCGTAGGGCATGAACTTCAATAAGTAGTCATACTTGTCACATCGCCGGAATTACAGATTTTTTTTTTCTTAATCTACCGCCCAATAACATTGGATTTACATCGACTGTTTCTTTAATATTTTTCTGGATACTTTGACTATTTTGAATTATTACGCTACAGAAATATTTAACTTTACAATAGTATCTGAAGCATTTCAGCTCAGTTATTCTATATTATAATGAGAAATTTAGCTCATTTGACTACGAACGATGATGCAAATCGTACTATGGCGAGATCATGCTCGCACATTATATAGAACCAGTATAAATTATTACGCTGTAGAAATACTTAACCTTACAATAGTATCTGAAGAATTTCAGCTCAGTTATGCTATATTATAATGAGAAATTTAGCTCGTTTGACTGTGAACGATGATGTAAATCGTACTATGGCGAGACCATGGTCGCATATTATATAAAACCAGTATAAATTATTACGCTATAGAAAAACTTAACTTTACAATAGTATCTGAAGAATTTCAGCTCAGTTATGCTATATTATATAGAGAAACTTAGCTCGTTTGACTATGAACGATGTTGCAAATCGTACTATGGCGAGACCATGGTCGCATATTATATAGAACCAGTATAAATTATTACGCTATAGAAATACTTAACTTTACAATAGTATCTGAAGAATTTCAGCTCAGTTATGCTATATTATAATGAGAAGTTTAGCTCGTTTAACTGTGAACGATGATGCAAATCGTACTATGGTGAGATCATGGTCGCATATTATATAGAACCAGTATAAATTATTACGCTATAGAAATACTTAACTTTACAATAGTATCTGAAGAATTTCAGCTCAGTTATGCTATATTATAATGAGAAATTTAGCTCGTTTGACTGTGAACGATGATGCAAATCGTACTATGGCGAGATCATGCTCACATATTATATAGAACCAGTATAAATTATTACGCTATAGAAATACTTAACTTTACAATAGTATCTGAAGAATTTCAGTATGCTATATTATAATGAGAAATTTAGCTCGTTTGACTGTGAACGATGATGCAAATCGTACTATGGCGAGACCATGGTCGCATATTATATAGAACCAGTATAAATTATTACGCTATAGAAATACTTAACTTTACAATAGTATCTGAAGAATTTCAGCTCAGTTATGCTATATTATAATGAGAAATTTAGCTCGTTTGACTGTTTATATTGATATCTAATTAATGTAATAAGAATTTCAATGTGAATTAGGATACGACATCATTTAAGTATTGACAGGGAAGTTATATGGATAAGTTGTTTTTTTATAATAATATATTGATGTATAATTAATTTAACATGAATTTAAATGTAACTTATATTAATATTATTTTTTAATTAAATGTAAATATTAATTATTTGAAAATTTGCACGCCTTAGTAGGCAGATTTTGTAGGGACGGAGAGATAATACCAACTTATAATGTACCCAGAATCCAAGCAAATAAATGTAATTTCATTTCATTCATTTCATTTCATTTCATTTCATTCAACGATGATGCAAATCGTACTATGGCGAGACCATGGTCGCATATTATATAGAACCAGTATAAATTATTACGCTATAGTTCTTTAGAGTTTACTGGTATTTCGCAAACTTATGTGGGGGATATGGGTTATGGGAGGGTTCTTAAATGCTTTCGGATGTAACAACTCATATAATTATGGTCAAACTTCACTTAGGTAAGTTTGTTTAACCTTTAATTATACTTCGTCGTTACATCCTCGACATTTAAGTTCACCAGGTAGATGTTTAGCGCGTTTGCGAAATAACATTAGAACATTGGTTATACGTTTGACAATCAACTTTTATTTTATGAAATTACATAACTTAATTATTATTATAATATTAATTATTACAATCAAATACTGCTTCTGCAAATGCACTTTGTCCATCATTCATCAAGAGAGACCGATTGTAAAATTTTGCGAAAACAAGGGAGGTGCCCGTCCAACCTGCGGTTCTCTTAATTAGTTCGATAGATACGTCTTTACGGTGGGCTGCCGACGTAGAAGCGTGACGAGTGCTATGGGCAGAAAAGGTGTTAGAACTTGCGTTAAGTATCGGCTTTTTTGTCGTGAGGAATAAACGGTCAGTATTAGAGTTCATTCGGAACTGTTTCGTAATCTCAATATATGACGTAAGTGCCTTTGCAGGACAAATCTCTTCCACGGTCGGGAAGAAAGGAATAATAAGACGTGGCATTGGTCGACCAGGTGCCGAAGTTTTAATCAAATCGTCGATTATTATTTCAATAATGTCTTGATTAAATGTAATGCAAGACAATTTAATAAGGGATAGGGTCTGGACCCGTTGTCCTGAAGACAATGCAAGCAGACACGCTGTCTTTTTACAAATTCTATCTAAAGACAAACTATCGTTTGGATATAGATTTCCTACAAAATCAAGAACTAACTTAGGATCCCACGTAAATTGATACCTCGGAAAAGCAGGTCCTTGCTTAAAGACGCCTTTCATAAACCTTATCACTTGGTCATTCTCACTGAACCATTTGCCAAATATTATACTGAGGGCAGAACGTTAAGTGTTCAAGCTAGAGTAGCTTGCTCCCTTATTATATTGAATTGTTAGAAATTCAAGAATTTGAGGAACGGTTGCGTTATAACAGTCAATATTTTCTGCAATGGAAAATTGCCACCACTTTTTCAATGCCACATTGTATTGTTTTAGGGAATTTACTGAAAGGGAAGACACCATAATATCTGCTGTATCTGGCTTGAGTGATCGTCGCCTATACGCTTCCCTGATAATTGGCACGACACCAGGATAAGGGTTCTCCAAAAGGGATGCGGTTCTCTGAAAGGAGACATCAGTAACTGATTGTCGGGATAAAAATACACAGGGTCTTTGCACGCCAGTGAATGGAGCAATGGGTACCATGGTTGACTTGGCCAGAAAGGCACAACCATGATGCCTGTGGCTTCGTCGTCGACAATTTTACGCAGACATTTGAGAATAAGTGAGAATGGTGGGAAGGCGTAAAAGTAATAATTACTCCAATCCAGTGTAAACGCGTCAATATCGTAGGCGGACGGGTCTCATTTCCACGATATGTACTTAGAGCATTTGTTGTTCAAACGAGATGCGAAGAGGTCTATCTCAGGCTGCCCAAAGTTGCTTACGATGTCTCTAAAGACAGTCTGTGAGAGATCCCATTCCGCATCAATATTGGTGCGTCTCGACTCCTCGTCAGGTTCGGTGTTGTCTTTCGATCTAATATATGATGTGAAAAAACGCTCTTCGCAAAATAACTATATCTCGCGTGTAATATCATTTAAATGATTATACTGTACGCCACCCATTCTGTTAATATATGAAATAGCTACAGTGTTATCGATACGAAGTAAAATTTCTGAATCGTGCATTTCGCTTGCAGAACATTTTTGAACCCATAAGAGCCGCTTTAAGCTCTAAAAAATTTATATGGAATAATTCCAAAATCCGCTGGCGCGCTCTCTGTTACACATTACGCCCCACCCTGATAAGGAGGCGTCTGAAAAAATTTCTAAAGCCTTTTGACCGCGACGCAAAGGATTTTTAGAAGACATAATATGTCCTTCCCACCATGTAAAATCAGGTAGTAAAGCTTTACTTTAATTTAGATTGTTGTAATGCTCGATATTTCTCACTTTCAAAACGTTTTGTGTATACCCAACCGTAGGCAATGGCTGGACAAGCTGAGGTGAGAACACCGACGAATTGAGCGAACTCCCTAATCGTCAAAATATTCTTTTTTGATATGTCTTTAACAAGAGATAAAATTTTTATTACGCTTGTTTAAGGGTAAGCCCATATTCATGTCAACTGAATTCAGTTCGAATCCTAAGAACGTACAAGTTTGACTTGGTAATAAGTGGCTCCTTTCGGTATTAATTGCCAACCCGAGAAAGTGTAATACGTTTACTACGTTGAGCATGACGGGGTGGGCCCCTCCAGTTTCCCTGCTGGGGCGTAGGTTTTTACAAAGTAGTAGATCCATCGCGAGGATCGATTTTCTTTATCTGGAGACCCGATTTCCCAGCAGTTTTCGAGGCTTTAATTTTTTTCTCCTAACCCCTCTCCGAAGAGAAAGGAATCTCTTTTCACCTCTTGAATAATATTAAGAAACTTCTTATCTATGGTAGGTATAATAAGTTTTCGGCGTTTCATAGTATTCTCGAAATGTAAGTCGAGTAAGACTTGATTGACTGAAGCTTTTTAATAAGCTCGATTTTGTCTATATTGTCGCCATCGCCATAAGATTCGACGTGACACTAGTAAGGGCGGCTATACCTAGCCCCAGATGTTGCTGACCTTTCTCTAAGCGCTTATTCCTGTTCCTAGCGGATTCTGTTAGAACAGCCGAAATTTCAGGATTCAATTTAGGCGCCTTCACAAGCTGAAAATTCTCCGGTATCAGCAATTTATCTGTAATTGCTTTACTTTGGTCCTTATTCAGACCTTCCGATAATATCCGACCCCAGCGTTTAGAGACGTCATCATGGATTTTTGAATCCGAAGAGTTCCTGTTTAACCTTCGAATCGCCTAACGCCTCTAAAATATTTCTTGGTAAAGCCGTAGAAGTTGATGGCTCGACGGAGGCGGCTACCGGTGTTTCAGTTGAAGACTGGTCTGCTGTCGCCGGGAGATCGGTTACGCGAGCTTGGTCAGCTGGTAAGTCGGGTGGATCCCCTGTGGCATCTCTCGTCTTGTTTATGTCGTAATCGACCACGGTTATGGCTGACCGCATGATAGGGCTTAAGCCCGCATTATCTGAGCTAATAGATAAGGGTACCGGACTTGGACTTCTATATCTTGAGTAAGAGGCCCTCAGACTTCCTGATTCTGTAAGTACAGGATACCAAAGTCATGATCACGGCATGACATTTTGACTGTAATCACGTCACAGTACTATATAGGAAAGTATGCAACTACGGTCGCGCCGTAGTATTCATTGGTAAGAATACGTTTGACTATAATCTCGTCATAGTACCACGTTAAATAAATTTGTACTGGTTCTATATAATATGCGACCATGGTCTCGCCATAGTACGATTTGCATCATAGTTCACAGTCAAACGAGCTAAATTTCTCATTATAATATAGCATAACTGAGCGGAAATTCTTCAGATACTATTGTAAAGTTAAGTATTTCTATAGCGTAATAATTTATACTGGTTCTATATAATATGCGACCATGGTCTCGCCATAGTACGATTTGCATCATCGTTCACAGTCAAACGAGCTAAATTTCTCATTATAATATAGCATAACTGAGCTGAAATTCTTCAGATACTATTGTAAAGTTAAGTATTTCTATAGCGTAATAATTTATACTGGTTCTATATAATATGCGACCATGATCTCACCATAGTACGATTTGCATCATCGTTCACAGTTAAACGAGCTAAACTTCTCATTATAATATAGCATAACTGAGCTGAAATTCTTCAGATACTATTGTAAAGTTAAGTATTTCTATAGCGTAATAATTTATACTGGTTCTATATAATATGCGACCATGGTCTCGCCATAGTACGATTTGCATCATCGTTCACAGTCAAACGAGCTAAGTTTCTCATTATAATATAGCATAACTGAGCTGAAATTCTTCAGATACTATTGTAAAGTTAAGTATTTCTATAGCGTAATAATTTATACTGGTTCTATATAATATGCGACCATGGTCTCGCCATAGTACGATTTGCATCATCGTTCACAGTCAAACGAGCTAAATTTCTCATTATAATATAGCATAACTGAGCTGAAATTCTTCAGATACTATTGTAAAGTTAAGTATTTCTATAGCGTAATAATTTATACTGGTTCTATATAATATGCGACCATGATCTCACCATAGTACGATTTGCATCATCGTTCACAGTTAAACGAGCTAAACTTCTCATTATAATATAGCATAACTGAGCTGAAATTCTTCAGATACTATTGTAAAGTTAAGTATTTCTATAGCGTAATAATTTATACTGGTTCTATATAATATGCGACCATGGTCTCGCCATAGTACGATTTGCATCATCGTTCACAGTCAAACGAGCTAAGTTTCTCATTATAATATAGCATAACTGAGCTGAAATTCTTCAGATACTATTGTAAAGTTAAGTATTTCTATAGCGTAATAATTTATACTGGTTCTATATAATATCCGACCATGGTCTCGCCATAGTACGATTTACATCATCGTTCACAGTCAAACGAGCTAAATTTCTCATTATAATATAGCATAACTGAGCTGAAATTCTTCAGATACTATTGTAAGGTTAAGTATTTCTACAGCGTAATAATTTATACTGGTTCTATATAATGTGCGAGCATGATCTCGCCATAGTACGATTTGCATCATCGTTCGTAGTCAAATGAGCTAAATTTCTCATTATAATATAGAATAACTGAGCTGAAATGCTTCAGATACTATTGTAAAGTTAAATATTTCTGTAGCGTAATAATTCAAAATAGTCAAAGTATCCAGAAAAATATTAAAGAAACAGTCGATGTAAATCCAATGTTATTGGGCGGTAGATTAAGAAAAAAAAAATCTGTAATTCCGGCGATGTGACAAGTATGACTACTTATTGAAGTTCATGCCCTACGCAAGATAAGTATATGAGATGATTCCGTGTGTGTCGGAAAAATAAATAGAACAGAAATTAATACAAAGTATGAATTATCACATCACTAACCTTCGTCACTAGATTTATGACGCATCCTAAGTCGCCTTTCGAGGCGCCTTATTTTCCTTTTAATATGTTCGTCGGAATTCTTGTTTCCGTTTCCCCATCCCGGAAAAAACCTCCACACAATCACACGCGGTAATATCGCACGATACAACAGATATTCACTTAAAATTTTGGTAAGGAAAAAAATTTCGATGCTTTGATGCCCGCACAAAAAAGCGAATGACGTTTCGGCGCACGAGTCGGGGCCGGGGGGGGGGGGGGGGGGGGAACTTGTACTTTTTTTTTTAGCATTTTCAGCTCTGAAATTGTGCTTGATGCCTAGTTCATAGAAGAGTGGACTACCTGGTGAACTTAAATGTCGAGGATGTAACGACGAAGTATAATATATGTTTACTATACAGGGCAGGGCAGTGCAGGCTGCCTTGTAAATGTTGAACGATTAAGAAGAGCTGTGCGTAGCGTTCGCAGACGACTTTGTGACTGGCTCCGAGGTTTGCTTTTAGATTTTTGAAGATAATTAAAGCCTGCCTCTAGTTCTCTGCTGACAATAGGTCAAGGTCAAAGCTGCTTAATGATTACATTTGAATGGTGTTATACATACAATATATATACATTGTGATAACCATTTATCATTAAATACTAATTTATAAAGTTTTTCGTTTTAATTTTTATATAAAAAGTTTTCACTCGAAACAAGCTCAAGATCGTTTTATTTCTAACTTAAAATGAAATTACTGCTCAATCAAAAGGATGAGGTCCCAGATACTCAAATCAGTCATCCTTGTCTGAACAAAATTCGAATATATACGAATACTTCTTGATACATCTAAACTAACTAATATTATAAATGCGAATACTTGGATGTTTGTTCATTTATTAGTTTATCTGTTTGTTGCTCAATCACGGCGAAACGGATGAACAGATTTGGATAAAATTTGGTATATATGTAGAATATACCCTCTATCTTAATTTTATATTTTTTATCCTGATAAAGTGAGTAGTTCCGCGGGATAATAAATTTTCGCGATAAAGTTATTCCACGCAGGCGGAGCCGCAGGCGGAAAGCTAGTGTTTGAATAAAATAAATATAATTTTATTTTACACCAACATGTGTCAAGATGTTGGATAGGTGTTATTGGAGTAAAGAGTAAGGTATTTAGTGAAATTAAATTTACGATATTTTTAAGTCTTCTTCTATATCTACAAATTGTAATTATAATGTGTACAGTGCTCTCTTGGTTATGTTAATAATTTAAGATAATTATATGCCAGGACAAACGTTCATTAGAATAACATATATAACATTGTTATGGATTTCTAAGTCATATTTCAAACAACTGTCTGCATTGCGAATTATTAATTGATTGAACAAATAGTTGAACATATTTATTGAAATGTATTGTGATTCTGTAAGCTTGTTTATGCCACTCGCGTCCTCATCTGCTTTGAGATTTCCAGTAGTCATGGACTTTCAGCTATCACCGTAAAGTTTATAGTAGAATAACCTAACTGAACTTAAAAATACAAAAATAGAGAAAAACATCGAAATTCATGTTCTGGATTCGACCTCTAAAAGTTCTATCTGGAGTGATGTTTATGTTAATTTTATTTATTGAAGTTACAGTAATAGATTGACAACTTGAAAATATACCACTGACATTTGAATCAATATAAATCTGAAATCTTATATTAAAAATAGGCTATTTGCGAATGAACTTCAATATTCAACAAAATGAATATAAAATGATAAGAGTATCAAATGAATTTCTGTACGAGGAAAATAACCACAAAGGGGATTTATACAACTGAGGTTGTTATAGGCTTTACACATTCTACACTGAGAGTTATTTTAGGAAACATTATTGTTGGACATCGGGACAGAGAATAATTGTTTATTGTGCATAGACCGAGTACCGAATAATACCAGTATTATAAGATATAATTTAAAAAGTGTGCGTGTGTGCGTTATTTATATGTATATAGTAAGTATATTTAAGTTTATTTATTATTATTTATATTGTATATTACTATAATATTTATATGTGAGAACCTATTATTAGCCGTCAGGTATAATTATCCATTGTTATTTGTGATTTAACATGGCTGTTGGTTTTCCTTAACATAAATAAATAAATATACATACTTATCTGTAATTCTTTTTTAAATAGTAGTATTTTTGCACCCTGTTTAGATCTACACATTTCTTAGATTTGTAGGTTGTCTGGAAGAGATCGCTTTTAGTGTGTAGACCGCCTAATTGTGTTCTATTATTATCATCAAAAAGTTATTTTAACTTTGTGCAATAAAGAGTATTTGTTTTGTATCGATGAGAAAATGTGTTTTTGCATTTTATTCATCACACTCAAGTGTAGGTACCTACTAGCAAGATGTATTTGCACGTTACGTAAAGCTTGTATAGCCATCATTGGTATTTATAGCCAATCCACCCATTAGTACACTCATTTGTTACATATTAATCATTGATTTGATAGGATTTCAATAATATTGATTAATTATACACGAACCAATTTACACACATTCACGCATATTATTATATATATTACGATTGAACAACTAATTTTATGCACACTTAATTAATATAAAGGAATAGGTAGACGTACTTTTACAATCACAAAATAGCGGTGAATTAGCGCGGTTTGGGCGTGGTGCTTGCGGAAACGTCGCGTGCGCAAGCAAGTACTTTGGGCGGGCGGGCGCCAGCAGGCGATCGCGGACTCTCACTGAACCACTCCGGCGCATCCATGGTTGCGCCAAATTTAAACCCACACGCATTATTATTTATTACTACATATTCGCCTGGATTGTAAAATCAGATACGCGCAGTGCCAGACTGGAATGTTTTTTTGGCAAAACATCGAAGCTTTAAATCAGTCCGGGTTAGATATTTGTATTTTTAAATCGGAAAATCACGGAGCTTCTTATTTAAGCTTAATTTTGGCATTGGGGATTACGTAAGTCTTTAATGTTATAATAAAAATTAAAATATGAAATATTCTCAGAATAGATACAGTCAAGGTTAACTTGGTAGAGTTAGATAGTATACTTTGGATCTTGGGACACAAGAGACATTTTTTATGCCGGGAACCAACCTACATGTTTAACGTCTGGTATCTAGATGACGGGACTCTGAGTGGAGACGCTGATATCATCCTGGCCGACCTGGCTGATCTCATAGACAAATTCACATATAAAGGGCTCGAACTGAATTTCGCTAAATGCGAGCTCCATATCCCATCGTCTATAGGTGCCGTGGAACAGCAGCATATCTTGACTAAGTTCAGCGCTGTGGCGCCTGGTATAGGAATGGTTACTAGTGAGTCGCTGCAACTTCTGGGAGCGCTTTTGCTCGCGGGTCAGTTCCGGGCTTCATGCGGCAGCGTATGGAGGAGTTCCGGGAGACCTCCGATTGCTTATGCCACATCATAATATGGCACTAAATTTGATTAAGTTTTGCCTTTTTGTCCCAAAATTTAAGTACCTGTTGCGGTGTGCACAGTTATGGAGGTTTGAGTCCTTACTTCATGATGTAGACGCAGGCATCTCTGCTATACTTTCTAAAGTATTGAACATACATCTTTCCGAGAGGGCGTGGACTCGAGCTTCTCTTCCGGTGCAATTTGGAGGCTTAGGCATTAGGAAATTAGGAAAGCTTTCGAGGTCTCCATGCCTGCATTTCTGTCTTTCTGGCTGCCGGGACCTCTTTACAAAAATCACGACCCCTGCTCTGGGGTCAGTAGAGGTCGTATACCTATGCGAGGCACGAGAGGAGTGGTGCCGGTTGTGTCCGGACCAGTCTATATGCACCGACTTATCCTCTCAAAGACAATGGGATGAACCAAGGACTATTGAACTCTAGCCGTAAAAATTGCGTAATTACCAGGATCTGCAATAACGTTACGTGTTCGTACCGTTTGGGTTCGAGACGATGGGACCCTGGGGCCCTGATGCAAAACAGGCGTTTTGCCTCAGGGATCAGGCGGTCCAAGACCTGTTGGCGCTTCTCATCGAGGCTTCTGGTGACCGCAGAGCGGGCGGCTTCCTAGCACAGAGAATAAGTCTCGCTATTCAGCGCGGGAACGCCGCTTGCCTGTGGGGCACTATGCCGCCTCGAGGAGATGCGCTAGACGCAATGTTTTACCTGTAAATGTTTATGTTTGTAAATGTTTGACATGTTCTAAATAAATAAGACAATTGACCTAAATGCATAAAAAGACACTTACATAAAAATTTTATACGTATTTCTTTTTAAATCGCAACGGGTTTGAACTGGTGTTTAGTGAAGATGGAGCTCGAGGTGGAGGCGCGCTCGCCCGGTAAACCCAATTTATTTGTGGGACTACTTATCTCAAACAGCCGGAACACAACTTTGCTGCTTGACGATTGACATAGATAAGATGGAGATAGCTGGCCAGGCGAACATTTAAAAGTACCTTACCACCCACCTGAGTACTAAACATGTACCCCGCTGGCAATCGAACCCGCGACCTCGTTGTAAACATTGAGCCACGGAGGCGGTTTATTTAGTTCGTATTAAAAATATAGAACTTTGTAATAATAAAGCAGAATAAATGAGAAATTGTGTCGGTTCTGACGGCACTCTAAACTAAAACTAATTTAGAAGTAGTGCCATCTCTTTCCTTCTGGTATAATAAAAGCAGATAGCGCAAAATTATTTTGTTATCCCTCAGAATCGACATCAATGTTCCCACTCAATAACTACAGCAAGCAGTCGTCGCTGGCAATTTAAACTTTCGTCAGAACTGACTAACCTTTTACTTAAATGTCACTAGTTCATGCACACTGTTGTTCGGGATTTGTTCTGTGCGATAATATTACCTACGGAGAGTTTAATGAGGAAATATCTTTTACTAGTACCTAACATCTTAATAGGTAGTCAAATGTTATTACCTATGTTTCACAATGTATACAAAGAGGATAGTGATTTTAAATAAAACATCAGATTATTAAGGACCCTTTTGTGCACAGTGATTTTGTAGTTTTATGAAACAGTATATTTTTAAATCAATATGATTTCAGTAGACAAGTATATTGAGAGGAACATAAATATTTCATTCAAACCCACAACTTGTTTCTTGGATAGGTTTGAAAGACTAATGCCACCAATTCGGAGGCCGCATGTTGAGAAAAAAATCGTCAAAATGCGTGTCGGACGCGCATTAGCTTGGGGTTTCGTAGTAGGTAAGTAATATGTACTAAGTCGAAAACATTTGATTTCATTTTTTTAAATTTGAATGAAAATATATTCGTACCGCAAAATTAAGTTTGTCGATGATTGTAAGTGGTGTATCTAAAAATGGTTAACATAATAATTTCGGTCAAAGAGAATTATTTGAAATGTTTAATTTAAGAGCTGTCTTGGTGCATTTTTTTTCAAATTTTAATCTCGCGGTCTTAGAACGAGACATATTGTAACGACTTTTAATTTTAATCGTGATAACACTTATAATTTTGATTTATTATAGTTTTATGCTATTTTGCGTGGCTGTCTATCTACGAGTAAGTAACATTTCTGAGAAATTTCACTCAAATCGTAAATTATGCTGGAGTAAATTGAGACATACTGCCGTCCGGCCGGACCGACGATAGTCGCTCGTGACGAAATTGTGAGGGGTCCGCTGTTGCCATTTGACAATGGAACCCAAAAAACACGCCGCCGCCTTCTGAGTGTTGCGCCCACAAAAGAGATTTTGTGGACGCAAGACACAGCAGGGATTTCAAAAAATTAAGAATGTATTGACAATCAGTTACTCGGTATAGGTATTTTAATGTGGTTTTTGCGGGATTTGCCTTGCACTCAAGAGTTTATTGCTCTCGCACCTATTTAAAATAGCTGCTGCGAAAACATTGAAAGTAAACATTCGAGAGAATTGAGTGGCATGCCAATTTTTGTGAATCAATGTATTCGCGCGTAGTCACTTGAGTTCATTTACATTTCTGTATTACCGAAATAAATCTCACACTCATCTCAGGTTCGTATGTTATTATTATTACTATTATTATCATTTTACTGTTTCATTCGACTATTAACAAATAACTTACTAAATAAACATTTCATTGAGTGATGCCAACGTTAAATAACCGTTATATTGCTCTGGTTAGCAATTTCTTTATCTCTCCGCTGTCGTCTAATCGTCGGTAGCCTTGGGGGCTCATCTTTTTGGGGGTGGCTTTTTAGGGGCCGGTGTGGGTGGATGCGTGGACTTTTTAGCGCTGGAGTTTGTCTTCGTTATGACCTGTCTGCTCACAACCTTGGATCAGGTTTTAGACTACGGTGGACTTTGGCTATATTTTGATTGCTCCAGCGCTCAACCTACAGCAGGGACAGGTGGAGTCGCTAGACCCTGCTTCACAGCTGCCTATTGGGCAGACTTCTTCCTAGCCTTTTTATTAGGGGGCTTGGGTTGAATCTTCCCGGTCTGTTCAGATGGTCCAAGTTGGGCTCCGCCACTTATTGGCCTGAAGGGAGTCTGCCAATACCCTCTGGATGCAGTTAAGCCTGAACGTAAGTATCTTGCAATCTATCATGGCCCTAATTTGTTCTAGTAGAATATTATCAGGGCTTCTGGTGAATTCCGTGTCGGTTGATATGCCAGCCGTTACATAGGTTTCCGGACACCTGCAAAACACTACGGTAGCTGTTGTACCAGCCCCCGACCTGCAGTCACGGCCTGCTGGACCCGCCACCCAAGTACTTACTTATGTCCCACTGTCTCGAGATTACGTGATATGCGAGCAGCCTCAAGCAGCAGAATGTCCTCTCCTCATCCTTGTCTGGTTTACGCTTCGGCTTCGATAGAGAAACGTTGCCCTGAGTTGCGGCCACGTCTATCCTGCAGAGGTGGTGGACATTTGCGATGTTACCGATCATTGATCAGGTAGTTTCCTAACTTTCACTCTCGCACTGAGGGCTGACGTCTGATACCGTGAGTTAAGGCCTCGTCAATCTGATAGTTGCTTAGGAAGACCTAACAAGTCCAGTTTTGAGACTCTCTGTCAGGCCGACTTCCGCCTCGTGATCTAAGTTCTTTTTCGTGCCAATGTCGATTGAGTTATCTCGCTTGAGTGTAGTTTCAACCTGCTCAGAATACACGAGAGGACCAGCATTGCTGCCAGTTACGTAGTTAAGGCTGAATGACCCATCAACAAACCACCCTTCGCATTGCGATGCCGCTTGGAATACATGGTAATAATTTACATGAGGTTGTCTTCCTCCAAACTCCAAGGATCCGATGACTACCATGAGACATGACCGAAGCAGTCATGGGCGCAAGTCTGGATGCCCCAGTGTGCCTGTGGCCCATCTGTTTTGTCTGCAGTGTCCCTTTCCTTCGGATGTATCCAAGGGGATCAGTACCTAGCCATCAAGCACACGGAAGATTACCTGACATCCCACCCGATATCAACCAATCCTAGTCCAGTTTGTCAATTCTTTGAGCTATGCTAGCGGTTGCAGTTCTCAGACGTATCAACACATTTGTGTTTATTCATGAGCGATTTTGATTTTCATCTTTAGGTTTTGTGATATCGGCGAAGAGAACACATGACCCTCTTTTCAAATGTGCAGTTGAATTATCCTCTTGCTTCGCTTGTTTCTAGATGTTTAGCGGTCGAATGCAGTCTACGCTTTTTACAGTGTTGATCCATTTCTCACGTCGACTCTCCGAGATTTCAGACATCTGCTCTTCGCCTAACTGGATGGTCTCCTCAGCAAAAGGATCACTGCTATACAGAGAGTCGTACGTTGAGAGTAGTTCCGCAGAATGATCGGATAAGCCTGGGATTTTCGCGATGCTTTTGCGACGGTGTTAGCGAAAAGGTCAGAAGTCTGTGGAGATGGAGGGATATATTGTAAAGTATTGCCTACGAATTTCGAGAAATTTACCCAGTTTGCCTTGTTTATGGTACGTCTGATGGATGAGTAATGATGCACCAATAAGTTCTGACCAGGATTCAGAGTTACTAAAATTTTAAACACAATAAGAATATCATCTTCATCTAATCAAAATATTTCGCCAAATAAATAAATCTATTTGCCGGATCTCAGACTTCCTTCCGAGCTTCTACACGCCATTTTGATCGAATTGTTGGCTTATCTCTAGAAGATATCTCTGACCAGCCCATTCGATATCAAAGTCGTGAAGTTATGTATGTTATAAACATATTATATACCAACTTCAAATTCTCATTGTGTTACAAATAATTGGTGATAACGGGCAGTTAAAGTAGATTAAAGCACTCGCGCGAGCCCGAGCTTATGCAATTTCAAGCACTGAACCCTGTCAATTATCGGTTCCATCCAGTATTCCGGGCTAATTGTATACACACGCCTAATTACAGGTTTTATTTATTACAGTGATGTTGGAACTGTATCGACCAGATTTACGTTAATCTGTACTTCTAACCAATTTAAGGCAGTAGCTTAAAAGATTAAAAACTAACTATTTTAAATGTACTTACCCTGTGTCCCTACAAAATAAAGATCTTTTAACTTTGACTTTGAAATCAAAGTCAAAGTTAAAAAAAGGTTAAAAAAGTAAATACTTGTAATATCAGTATTGACGATTGACGATTTCCCAAGTGGCAAACTTATGTATGTAGTTAGTTACACAGACGATCTATGAAATTAACCGCACATATTAGTTTGTTGCGTATTAATTCCACGAGAGATTAGAAATTATTGATTTTTCTGTTTACTCCTTCAGTTCACCAAAAGACCTCCCTTCGTGCCTAATATTCTACAGGTTTTGATTTATTTGTGAGTGTCATAATTTGCGACATTAATAGCCGAATGTATTGTTTGCGGTTGACTTAGAAGTTTGATTTTTTACATCTGACGGCTGGCTTAGGTGTTTAGTATTAATTTCTATATCTATACCTCCACGTGTTATTCAGGAAAGGGTCTTAAGTTTGTCAATGGCGATGTTATGTACGGAACCCTCAGGGTTTGTATCCTATTCGCAATTGATCGTGTGTTTTTAAATGTATACAAAATAAAAGGAACACGCCTCAAAATCCTGTTGCAACCCGTGGGAACGAACGAAATATCAAATACCTACATAGATTAATGAAAAAATGTGAAACAAATTATAGGCTCCCAAATATAAATAAAGTCTGTCACCTAACAAAAAGCTTTAGAAAATCAATAGCGCAGTTCAAGTGCGCGGTTCAATCGGATGAGGCTTGCACTCCGAAGGCTTTGTTTATGTTTTGTTCAGGAATGCTTTGATGACGGACGAAAAATATAAATATATTTTTTCAGAGTTATATGGAAAAAAGTTATACGGATATGGATTACGGTTTTCGAAAAACAAATGCATGAGTAAATAGCTGTATAAATTTGAAATTGGAATTCCTAACCAAAGAGGAGATATTTGAGATCAAAGTGGCAAGTACGACAAAATTTCATATGTAAGGACCTAATATAAATGAGGTTTTTTAGGACAAGGTATTTTTATCGTACAATAGTTGTTAATATTGGACATAAGGCCCTCTTAGGAATATTTTCAACCCGACTTTTTTTAAAATTTCTATGTGCATATTTAAAAAAAAAACCACGAGCAATATTAATTTGTTTTATGTTCCTATGAACTTTTCATAGACCCAAGTAAGTACCTACATGTCTTAAGATGGTCGACTATTATTACTGGTAAACTAATAGAGCTTACTTAGCTGTGACAATTTGCCTTTTAATTTCGATACATACGTTACCATTGTGAATACTTTTTAAATTTTCGAATCTTAAGACATTAAGATGGTCGACTATTATTACTGGTAAACTAGTAGAGCTTACTTAGCTGTGACAATTTACCTTTTAATTTCGTTACATACGTTACTATTGTGACAATTTACCTTTTAATTTCGTTACATACGTTTCTATTGTGAATACTTTTAAAATTTTCGAAATCATAAGTTGTGAAACGTAAAACGTAACGTAAATGTAAAAAAGTAAGTACAGCGGTTCTGAAATAGTCGACAGGTTGTTTGAAAATTATTTATTATTTAAAAAACCCTTTGCCTATTTAAATCTATTTTATACCATATGGCGTATTTTATTTGTTTGTTGTTCTTTTAGGAGGGTTTATCCCGCTCGGTATTCCATACAAACTCTTAAGTCCAAATTTTTCGAAATGAAAAATAAAAAAAAATCAGTTTCTAATGAAATTGTATAAGCATAAAGCACGTAAAGAGATCTAAAAAGTTAGTAGAGAATATTTCCTAAAAAAGAGGACAATAAATTAGAGTGATTTCATTCCATAGTAACAGAGAAAATGCAATATATTCTTTTAAATTCGATATTTTGTAAATGTCTTCATCTACTAACTTTTTAAAAATCAAAATCAAAAAATGCTTTATTTTGTAGGTACACAGGGTACACTTAAAATAGTCAGATTTTACATTTTTAAAGCTACTGCTTGTTCAAAAGGCAATTTTCCCCTGAGAAGAACAAGCAAGAAACTCGAGAGGTCGCTCTTTAAAAAAAAAGGTTTTTATATTACAAAATTATTAATTATTATTTTATGTTATAATGTCTCATTATTAATTGTGAAATAGCCTGGTTATGCGAACGGGCTGGTTATGTCCATGATTGTTTATCATCTAAATAATCTGATATTTTATAATATGCTTTCTTAATAAGTTTCTGTTTTATAGTATCTTTAAATTTATTGAAAGGAAGATTTTGTATATCAACAGGAACTTTATTGAAAAAGCGTATACATAACCTGAAAATGAATTACTGACTTTGTGGAGGCGACTTAGGTGACCTGCAAGTTTATCTTTATGTCTTGTATTGACATCGTGTTTATCACTATTTTTCCTAAATGATGCTATATTTTTTTTGACATATATTAGATTTTCAAAAATGTACTGTGACGAAAAGGTTAGAATATTATACTCTTTAAATCTGTGTCTAAGTGACACTGCAGGTCTCAATTGATAAATTGCGCGAACGGCTCGTTTTTGTAAAACAAAGATTGTATTTATATCCGCGGCATTTCCCCACAGCAAGATACCGTAAGACATCAGGCTATGAAAATAACTAAAATATACTAATCTAGCAGTATTTACGTCCGATATTTGTCTAATTTTTTTGACTGCATACGCTGCAGAGCTGAAGTTCTTCGCCAATTTATGGATATGAGGACCCCATTGTAATTTGGCGTCCAAAGTAATGTCCAAAAATACAGTAGACTGAGCAAGGTCTAGAGTGACATTTTTTATCATTATATTTGTGGGCACCTCCCTGACATTAGGCAGTACAAATTTCACACATTTAGTTTTTTTCTCATTAAGTAACAAATTATTTGCCGTAAACCATTCTACTATTTGAGAAATAGCGTTGTTCACGTCGTCATAATTTAATTTTAGTTTATTTACTTTAAACAATACAGAGGTATCGTCAGCAAACAATACTATTTCATGTTTATCCTTTACAAGGTTTGGCAAGTCATTTATGTAAACCAAAAACAAAAATGGTCCGAGAATGGAGCCTTGTGGGACGCCTATACAGACTGTCGACCCTGACGATATATTGCCACTGATATCAACCCTCTGAACTCGGTTACTCAAATAAGAATTCAGAAGGTCGAGAGCTCGGCCGGTTACACCATAATGACGTAATTTCCTGATTAAAGTGTCGTGATGAACGCAATCAAAGGCCTTGGACAAGTCGCAAAATACTCCTATTGCATCCTGCGCATCTTCCCAAGCTTCAAAAATATATTATAAGAGCTCGACACCTGCATTGGTTGTCGTGCGGCCCCTAGTAAAATCGAATTGTTTATATGACATTAGATTGTTACTGTAAAAATAAGTCGATATCTGATTTAATATAATTTTTTCATACATTTTGCTGAGAGTCGGTAGTATTGAAATAGGTCTAAAATTAGAGGGGTCTGATGTACTACCGGCTTTAAATAAAGGTATGACTTTACTGTGCTTCATCAGATCAGGAAATATGCCTTCATCAGTACATTTATTAAAGATATAAGCTAAGTGTGGTGAAACACAATCAATTACTTTTTTTACTGATAAATATTAATATTTTTTACTGATAAACCATGAAGGTCGGCAGTTTTTTTCTTGTCTAAAGTTCGAAATGCTTTTAAGATGTCTATAGGACTTACATGATTAAATTTAAAATGGGGGTCACAAATCTCCACATTTTGTTTAAGTAGCGATTCAGCGAATGTGGGACATGAATTTAGAGATTTTGTAGTTAATATTGGAATATTAGTAAAGAATTTTTCAAAAGCTTCTGCAACTTCTAATTGTGAAGTTAGAATTCGATCATTACAATCATTGATGAACATTTATTTTAGAACAAGCGCGTTGCGTTATCTGATGGCATGCAAATGGTTAAAAGTAAATTAAACATTATTCAAATTACCTAATCATTAAAATGTCAACACAATAAAAGCAAAATACAAATGTCAAGATAATTACACTAGGTCATAATATCAATGTCTAATTATTATTGCCGTTATTAAAATGTCATTATAATAAAGTTAAATACAAATGTCAAGACAATCAAATTAATTTACAATGTCAAAAAGCAACACGCAATATAAACCAAAGCAATCGAAAATAATCAAATTAGGTTATTGTATCTCTAAACTTAAATGTCAAGAACTCGGTAACACTATAAAAGCAGTTATGACCCAAAATTTGGTATAGCTCCTTTTTAAATTTTGGTAGGGGTAAATCCTTAAGCACTCCAGGCAGGAAGTTAAATAGTTTTATGGCCATATTGTAACTTTCCAAGTTGTCTTTACTATGTCCGCGCTATTCTTTATTTTATTATTTATAAAATTTGCTTTTGCAGTGGCACAAGCTCGCTCGAATATTTTCGAGTATTGCCTAACATATTCAATAAAACTTTCGCTCTTATTATATGTCCTTTCATCATAAAACTCATATAACTTTTGCCTACTTTTATGAATTCTCACCGTCGTCCAATCACTAAAAACGAGGGAATTGTTGATTTTAACAGATTTTGTTAAGAAAACTTTATTACATTCAGTTTTTAAAATGTCAAAAACTGATTTATATAAAACTGATTTAGATCGATGTATCCTGCTTATACGTATACAGATTCAGTAGAATCTATCTATTCATTTCCAAAACTTTGGACTTAAAAGTTTGTATGGAACGCCGTTTGGGATAAATCCTCTTAATCATACTATGTAAAATACAAATCTTCTCTAAACATATCGTTTCAAAGGTTATCGAGAGGTGTGAAGTTACAATTTAATGCCAGCCTCAAATGTGTGGGTTCGCTGATGTCGTATCGACGGATACATCAAAGTCACGGAGTCACTTTACCTTGATTTATAGTGTCCTGTTGTATCGGATAAGGGTAAACTAACATCGTTAGGATTACTCCCGATACACCCGGATTTCTGGCAGCAATGAGACCAACTCATCATAAAATATGAAAATGTAATATGATTATAATAGGATCGTGACTTCATTCACCAACAAAAATTTCTATCGCCAACGAGAGCTTTAAATATGATTATTGACAAAGTGTATTCGGGTATAAAACTAGCATTTCTTTTAATTGTTTTTTTTTTTAAGATTTTTATCCTAGTGTTTTTTTTTAGGTAAATATTAGATGATTCGATTAGAAACCCTGTCATAAAAAACGTGAGAGTATCAAACTTTTAGCACACAATGGATACTTCAACGTTTTGAATAGGATACTTTATTGAGCATTTGAAACAATTTTCGACAAAAGTTATGCACCTAGTCGCTGTAAAAATGATTTTATTACAGGCACTTTAACAAACAATATACTACTGGCTGACTTATCTCAAGTTAAGTGAAATTTGGCTGCAAATATACTATCAACATTGTATTTAATATCATTGTGACATATAATTACTTTTTGATTAATAAAATAAACGATTACAATTATTAATTGTGTCTGCCATGTATGAATCTAAACTTTCCATACGTCTTTGACCCCTTTACGTTTAGCAGACGTCAGACCAAGACAAAACATTATATCAGTCTATTTCTGGAGGACCAATATAAAATTTGTTGTATAAATATAACATTTCAGATCTGTTGAAGGCCAGGATGATATAAGTGATTCAAAAGAAACACATTCTTTATATATTCAAACGTAACAGACAGATAGACAGACAAGACGATAGGATGTAGGTAGATTTCTAAATATAAGAATTTATGTCACTTTAGCCGAGTTTATGAAATGGGTGTCTGCCAAGTTAAGGAATTCCTTGTTACTAGCCGGGGTCCATTCTTCAAATACAGATTACAAGTATGTACTTACATTTAATTAAGTGTATTCATTTCGCATCGACGTCGCTCTTCTGCGAGCAAGAATCTAATTAAACAAATACTGCGAAGAAATAGACTAAATTATAGTAAACTAACGCTTTCTGGCTAAATTATAGTTCGTATACAAGTTGATATGAAAGCCGCAAGCACTAGCTAGCACGATGTCATGAGGGTGTCATAATCAACCGCCTGTTACTGATGTAGGTACGTACCTACTGCGGGCAACGGTCGACATTACTGTCCATGTTTTTTTCCTACGTCACAATTTCATGAGGCGAAATATTACGCTCGTTTCTGGTTTTTGCGAGGTTATATAAAATTCTCTCAGTTGATTAAAACTCAAATGAATTTACATTACGTATTTTCTGCTCCTAGTATAAAATAATACGTATATTATTATTCCCAAGAGATTTTATGTTAATGAAATATTGGATCCACCCACGATTATTTATGTTATATGAATAACAAACTATGATGTAACCCGTGACTTAGTCCGCATGGATTTATTTTATTGAGTGACGTCATATTAAATCCTTCTACTATAGACTGATACTTTGTAACGCTACATCTTTTCTTTTCTCTACATCTAAATCGGTCCACTGGTTTCGAAGAAACATGTCTATTGCAGCGCCTCATGGAGAACCATGACCGCAAAATGTATCTAAAAATATGCTCTGAAGTGTTACATATTAAACTGCATCTAAATCGATGCAGATCACTATGAAGTCTACCTAAACTGTACCTAAAGCTCTACTTACACATAAACCTGTACCTAATCCTATACCTAAATCCAGTGCTGTACAAGATACCTTAAATAAAGTATCTGGAATACAAAATGCAAAATACTTTTAAATTAAGTATTTCAGATACCAGATGCAAATGCATTTCTGGAATGGTAGCTGAAATACTAGATATAAAATACCTATCTTTTGAATACTTTTGTGGATAAAATATTTTTGTAAAAAGACAATTTTTTTTTATGAAAGTTTATTTTTTTACATGTAAATCGCGCAAAGTGACACAAAGTTATATTATATTTTTAAAGTTTTAATTGAGACTTAAGTAAAACCAGTTCTTCAAACAGTTTATCACTCATTTTTCTTCGATGAGGCCTCATGATCATGCCCCCAAATGAAACGAGTCTCTCCACAGGGGCAGAACTTGGCAATTATGAGGTTTATTGGCATTACAGTAAGTAAGTAACTAATACTATATTTATATACATGCTGTAAAAACTTACATCGGTAAATACCGATCAAAATAAAATAATTAAATATACAAAAAAAATAAAAAAAATACGCCCCGAATACAGAACCTCCTCCTTTTTTGAAGTTGTTTAAAAATGACACGAGTCAAGGGGCAAGGCCGATGGCATTTTATGGAAAGAAAGAATTGCCACGCCATCTGTCAATTTGGCCCCACACTAAAGATACAATGGCGCGTTTAGTTTTATCTACGACGACATTGACATTTTAAATTGATGTCACCTAAGATGTCTGTCACCATAGAATCAGTTATCTATTACTAAAAGTATTTTAGCAAAAACACAGCATCTACAAAATACTAAGACACCAAACAAATGGTTTTTAAATACAAGATACAAAATGAATTAAAAAAACAGTTTTATAGATACAAGATGAAAATACGTATTTTGTAATACGTATTTTCATCGTAAGGTATTTCAGATACTTGTATCATGAAACTTATACATTTTCTACTTGTCGCGATACTGTGAGATAGGCTTATAAAAATGAGCGTTATTCAAATAATATGAAAAGTAATCCAAACAGGTGGTCGGTCTCCAAAAACTCGAAGCATATCGCGTTTCTGAATTTTAGAATGTTAAAATTTCCTGTAGTACTTCACATATTACCAGATGCGAGTAGTGGTTGAGACAATGATAAATAGCGCCATTAATCCGGCCATTAAATTCCTGCAAATCGTTCGGATGTATAATACATAATGTATATTAGAGAGGAATAAATTAAGACTCCTTAGCGAAGCGTGGCGTATGTGTGCGCTCCGATAGCGTAGGATAGGACCCACCTACCTTTTCAAGGACGTCGTAATTTGTAACGACAATCTACTACAAATGCAGTATTTGCATGATTTGTACAAATAGGGAAGTTACATACAAGAAGTTTAAGTTTAATACAAGTCGCATAATAATTATGTTTACGTTTAATCTCCGTACGTGGTAACATTAGTTTGGCTAACATAGTTCAGTGAAATGCATGGCAGTGTGTAAGCGCTTAGTTATGAATAAATTTATCATAGTCTGGAATATCTAACTGGTGCAAACATTGCAGTTGAGCAGAAGTAACTTCGAGAAGGAAGCCAGAAGGATTCAGCTGGGCTAAGCTGCATTTGGGAAGATAAGTCTTTATCGTCTTGTGATTTTTAGCAAAGTCGACGAAAGTCTTTAATCAGTAGGTATGTCTTGGGGGCAGTCTCTATCTTGCGGCGGTTAAGGGTTGTCTTAGGGCGTTAGCACCCGTTTAGCCGCCAGCAGGTAGGTAGAACAGAAAAAGAATACCAATTTGATTTGGATATAGTGGGTTTAATGTACATTCAGCTCACTCCCCTGCACCCCTCGGCAAATCTCCCCGTACGGTCACTGGCCTGAAGGTCTTGGAGCTGCAGTGGACGTAGCCCTCGAGTCCTCTCGTAGACGACGACGAGGTCAAGGCTGGATGAGCGGTTTTCGGGGGAGGGTAGATCTACCCCGAAGGTATCCCAGGTGCAGACCTTTTTTTTTTTTTTTTTTTTTTTTTTATATGAGAGGGTGGCAAACGAGCATGCGGGTCACCTGATGGAAAGCAATCACCGCCGCCCATGGACACCCGCAACACCAAAAGGGTCACAGATGCGTTGCCGGCCTTTGAGGAAGGTGTCCATCCCAGAATAAGTTTCCGTTTAAATTGCTAATTGGATCTCATTAGGGGTACCTAATTCTTTTATCTCGGCAAATTGGAGAGTACAAAAATAACAAGACTTTTAGGAACCGGTTGTTTACTATTTTATTGTACGAACCTAATCGTCTAATAAGTTGTAACCAGTGTTGCCAACAGATAAGTTAGCTCTCACCAGATTCAACTTCTAAAACCGCCAGACACCACTTACTTAAAATGGTCTTGACCCCATAATCGCTGAATTTTCCACTAATCCTAGTAAATATTTATGTAAGAAAACATGTTGTATTTACTTTTCTTTCATCATCAATCAGCCCGTAAACATCCCACTGCAGGGATATAGGCCTCGTATATGAGGGAGTATGGGCCGTGTCCATCACGCTGGCACAATGCCTATTGCCTATATAACAATTTACTTAATAAACCAACATATCATTTAGTAAATCAATAAGTCAGTAGTTTAGTTAGTGGTAATTAAGATGTTTAGTAGTTATGGTTGAATTGGTGGACTAAAAAACTCGCACACACACACAAACTTACGTTAACCTGACAACATTACACTCCTTTTGTAGAAGAAGTTTTGTAGTTATAGAAGGAGGGTAATGTTTTTCGATTGTATGCATGTAATATAATATGTAAGTTGTATGAATGTAGATTTCTATGTTACCTCCTGTAACCTAAACGGCTTGACCGATTTCGAAGTGCAAGGTGTCGTTAAATTCGTCTTGATCCCTGGAGTGATAGGATACATTTCGCTGTCGGGTTTTTTTGGTTTTTAAACTCATATTGTTACCATTTTGACATTCCATGAGATTTCAAATCTCCGTAGTGACTCCTTAAAATCATACCTCAAAATGTGGATTTCGCTATATATAATACTTGATCAACAGCGAGTACTTTTAATAACTTGAAGCTAGAAGAAGAAGAAGTCTTTAAGACAAGAATCCCCAAACTTTTGCCTGCATTGTGGTTTAGGCATAGTAACGCATGAATTCGCGAAAATAACATGACACGACATACAGTTCAAGACCAAATTACCAAAGAGTACTTCAAATTACTGGATTTTGTAATCGCAAACAAAATACTACAAAAAAATATTGTACGGGGAATGGCCATGTACCAATGCGTTTTTAAATGTTTACGGGCTGCCTAAGATGACGGGGAATCCCCGCGATTAGCGTAACGAGCAGAATCAACAGAATCGTTCGTTCGTCTTTCAGTGGTGCCTGCACAGTAAAAGTAAATAGTCCTAAAAATTAAATGAAAATTGATATGGGACAAGTTCCTGCAATAAAGATTTTATTTATTTATTTATTTATTATTAAACAGAAATAATATACCAAAACGTGGTATAGTGATCGCATCATACGTAATTTACCTCTACCTAACAACTAGAAAATTCCACCAGGCATTAAAAGCAATATTTCCCCACTAAAGGGGAGGTCAAAAACACCAGTTTTAGGGGAAAATCCACTAAGTTAGCAATACTGATTGTAACATTATCTTTCCTACATTTTGTTGACAACTAATTAGGTCAGTAGGTAGTGTGTCCGATGGATTTTTGCGCGGATTTGGTTGGGCTAACATCTGTCAAAATTATTTAATTTAAACGACTTAAGCAGATCACTGTGTCTGTTTCATCGAAGTTGGGGCTATCCCTAAGAAAGTTCTTTCTTCATCGGAAAAATGGAGCCTAAACATTTTTGAAAAGATTTTATGTAATTACAGTTTTTAATTATTTACTTTTTTTAGGGGTCTGTATACATATGCGATATATACAGCGTGTAACGAAATACCCCTTAGAAGCCGGGTAATAGGGGCCATGGTGTGTAATCTTCGTATAGAACTTAATAATCGGCAAATGTTAACAATCCATGATATAAATAACCTTTGCAAACTGATAACTTATTTAGTATTGATAAGAAATTAATTGTACCACATGGTTCTTGTACAATTAAATAATTGCTACATATGAAATCTGAATTGTATATATTTTATCGACTGACAACGTCAACACAACCGTCACATCAAAACCCCGAGAAAAGAGGTATACATCAGTCCTCCGCCGCAATCCGAGGAGCACGGAGGATCTGATCAACGTGGCGCCGCCAGACCTCGCCCCGGTCCGTCAGTATATCGTAATGAAGCATTCCGAAGCGACGGGTAATTGTGCCAAATCGCCATTTCTCTCCAGGTGTGGCATAAACACGCACTTGAACCCGGTCTCCCTCTTTAAATTGCTTCGTCACAGCACCCACGGCTCGTTCTTTTTAGTTTTTGACTAATTTCTTTAGCCATCGTCGCCAAATTGTACAATTAAATAATTGCTACATATGAAATCTGAATTGTATATATTTTATCGACTGACAACGTCAACACAACCGTCACATCAAAACCCCGAGAAAAGAGGTATACATCAGTTCTTTTAGCACACAATAGAGCCAAATAAACGTTACAACCATCTGTCTGTCTTGCAAACATGAATGACATGACATGAATCCATAGTGTGGTATTTATTGTCATGAGGATCTGTGAATGAGAATCATGATGGCTCACATTCAGAGAACCTAGCTGGAGTTCAATCGTTTAATAAGATTTGTATCACTGAGTGATAACCAGCTTTGCCTTTTTATTGGAAATATTAGAAATAAATTCATTACTAATGTAATGCAAAGGTCGTTGCGTCGTGCCGGACATTGCATGCCAAAATATTGCTTGAAATCTCTTAGTGGTTTGTGGTCATAACAAAAGTCTTCAATCTCCTTTTAGTAACTCTTTTACTTCAATTAACGACACCAACCAAAAAACCAAAAAGAGGCTTTTTGGCGGGAACTCGGCGAGTGAAGTAGCATTTTTCTTTATAATTCTTATAATTTGTGCATTCTGGCTTTTGAAGCTTAATAATGGCAGAATATTGTGCAGCAAACGTTAGTGATGGTGTACAAGTGAAGGGAAGTGTAAATTAAAGTGCGTAACGGAGCTTTCGGATTCCCACAAGAAGCCGCCAAAATCTTTTGTAAAGCATTCTGCCACTTTACTGAAGAATGACTTGACCGTGACTAGACTCTGTATACGCCAAGTATACGACGAATTACTTGTTTTGACTGAGACTGACTTACAAACTGAAGAAATAAGATAAATAAGACATGGCTGTTATGGGCTAGATCCCTTTGCCTTCTCCTAGAGGAGAAAATAAAACTAAAAAAATAAATAAAAAAACCAACCAAAAAGAACCATAGTCGCGTCGGCAACAAAGAGATTTGACAGAGTATTTATTCTCGTTGCTCTAATGTTTATTTTTTGATTATACTTTTGACTCTGTGGTAAATAGGTATCTAGGAGATGTCATCTTGTACATATTGTTTAGGTAATTTTTGTAATCTAGATCATTTGTTTTTTGAATGTCCTAAATTTTCGCTTCAGAGATTATTATTCATATGTATGTGCCAGGAGGCGCTAGGCATTAGGAATATAGGTACCATGCTCTTTGCAAGAGCTGCCTCATATCCTGAATTGTATAATATAATTTATAATTTTGTTACCAGTACTTTTAGTAAACTGTATATATAGTAGGCAATTTAGGCATAGAGTTTTTTTCTCTCTCTCTCATTTTTATTTGTTTATTGGACAGAATTTTGTTTTGTTTTTTAGTTTAGTTGGTTTTAGTTTTGTGAGTTTCGGATTATGTATTATTTAATTTAGTGCCATGATTTCGGATAATGGCTCTGTTGCCAAAACCTCTGAATAAAAAAAAAGTAGAAGATGAAATAATACGTAATAAAAATGGATTGACATAACATACATACATATACATTGTATATGTATAGTATAATATATGTACAAGTATACTCATTTCGCACATTCTAGTGAAAAATTTATTTCCTCAATTTCGCACGCTATAACAAGCTAATGAACGGAGAGCGCGGACAGTATCTTATATCGACGTTAAAGGGTAAATCACAAAGCATTTGTGCCAGTCTCACGCCTACACCTGAAAATTAGCTCGTTTGTACGACGCATTAGCTGAAAAATATGAAGATAACTACGCCGTCGCTGTATCTTATTTTAAACCTGAAACCACTCTAACGCAAATAGTATCTAATATAACTTAGAATCTTTCTTGGATCATTATTCCGCGACTGTAGCTGCTGTATGTCGGAGAAATCGGTAGAGATGTGCAGTCCTTACCATCCAGAGGCCCATGAATATACAGTTCATACCGCTCACCGACAGCCTTATTATTAGCCATTTATGGAACTTGGCGTAAGTATCTAAAATGTATGATATATACCGGATGAGTTTTTTTACCATAAGGAAAAAAATAGGGCATATTAGGTAAGTGAAATAGAAGTTATTGGCAAAGATAGTTTAATTTTAATAAACGCTCCGGCCGGAAATTAATATGCGACTGGCGGAATTTGTAGGGTTCCTATCATGCGAAATTTATTTGGAACTCATGTTTTCTTCAAGTTTTATTCATGTATTTATTTAATTTATTGCTGTAATTGTGTGGAATAGGGTACAAATACGACCGTCAAATGACACAATTAACGCTTAATTCGATGATTTCTGAAAAAATAAATAAACTATCTATGCCAATAACTTCTATTTCACTTACCTAATATGCCTTATTTTTTTTTTCGGTAAAAAAAATCATTCAGTATTTTATAATGATTATATCTACATAATTGACGACCTGTTTGGTCTAGTGGTTAGCAACTCTGACCACTATACCAAAAGGTTGCGGGTTCGAATCCCGCTCGGGGCATATGTTTGTGTGATGAATACGGACATGTGTACCCGAGTTATGGATGTTTTCATTTATAATAAGTATTTATTTACAAAAAAAAAATGTATTTATGTAATATATTAACCATCTGGTATCCACAACACAAGCTTACAGTTGCTTACTGTGGAACTAGATGGCGCTGTGTGTATGTCTAGGGATATTTATTTATTTTATTTTATAATAACCGGAACATTTCACAAAGTTCTATAGAACTTCTCTCCCCCTATAAAGCACGATCCTATCACCTCATACTAAACGTTGAGTTCAATTATTATTATATATTTAAAGACATTATTGTGTAACCTAGCGACTTACACGTAATAAACAACGGACAGATGGCGTTAATGGTATGCGTTAATGACATGAAAAAGCTATTAATCAAGAGAGTTCACAAAAATAGTGTAACGATGTTGATATATTCCAGCAGTACCTATGAGTAGTGGTGAAGCGCGATGGAACACATAAGTGACACACCACGAAACTGTATCCACGGCCGGCTGCTGATTGAATCGGTGCCAGGCGCCGACTTACCAAAATAATTATCGTTCCGCACTCATAGTCTGCTCTGTGTATGCTTGCATGGTGATAACCTAGTAAAGATGCGTAAAATTTGGGGTGTAACTTCCAATAGATTTAAAGGTTAAAATTTTTTACACATGATACCTATCAGCCATAGTATGTTTTCTGACAAATCGGAAGTTTGCATTAAATCGTAATATTCTTCTACAGGATTTAAAAATATATATTTTTTAGTAAATATTTTGATTAGTTCTGTAACGACAGTTCGCAGTAGTAACTTTAATTGAATATTGTAAATTGTATTACTAAACTAGCCTTAGCCATCTTCATCCGCGTAGAATTCTATCTACTACCAAATGCGTCACTCGACTCAAAAGCATTCCCACCAATAATACGCATGCACGCACGCACGCAAGCACGCACGCACGCACGAACGCACGCATGCACGCACACACACATACACACACACACACACACACACATTTTTAAATCCCTGATGGGCAATTCTATCCATGTGTAAAATAATTAGGTACTCTAAGGTTATCGGAAATTAAATTCGTTCGCTTATTGGATTATGACACGATTTATGTAGGCGCATTCTTTTTCTGTAAAGGCACAATTGTAAGGTAGATACCTACTGTGCCGATGTTTATAGTTTGATCGCATTTTTCTAAGTAAGTATACATTTAAAATTTAATCCTTCAAAACATCCTTTATCTGATCTTTTGAGGATATTAAATTTAAATATTTACCAAATCATGTACACCAGCTAAAATGTAATACTTACATTCTTTATACCAACAACTTACTTAATGTGTGTTCATATTTGACATTTCTTACGGGAAATTGTAGGTAGGGTTTCGTATAGTTTCCCATCACTATATGCGTACTTAGAAAGGGGTTTGATAAATCATTTTCAACGGAAAGGGCATTTTATAAGTTTTTCGACTATTACTCATTCATTTTGACACAAACGGAAATGAGTACTTTTTATAACTTAATATTACGCAAACGGAACTCTGAATCGAAAAACTGTTGAAGATAACCGATAGGGTACATAACTAAAAAAAATCATCCCCACCTTAGATGTAGGGGCGGGCCGGTTTCCGCAACTCGACATCTGAGTGCACCTATTTGTGTACGGGGGAATCCTTAATACTGCCACCCCAGCTCCTGAAGGAACCCGAGCAACTTTGGGATGTTGCCATAGGCTTCGGGGAGAGACTCCGGTCTTCCAAGATGGGTGGCTCGATGTGTGCCTACGTCCTCGCACTCTAAAAGCACGTGGGCGGCTGATTCTTCGGCCTCCATGCACTCTCGGGGGCTGTCTGTGACACCTATATTGAACAGATGTTTGTTGTAATGTCCGTAACCTGTTAGTGAACCCGTGAGTGTCGCCTTGGAGAGGCGCATAAGTTGTCGAGTAAGGCGCACACTCCGAGCTGGGATTGCCGCTCTGGATTGCCTGCAATTTACCCTTGAGTTCCAGTCATTATTGTGTAGCGATGTAGTTCGCTGATGAAGCCATGATTTGATTTGGCAAAACGGCAGTGGGACGATTGGCTCAGGGCCCTGCACCATAATTGCAGATCCCCTTCTCGCCAACTCGTCGGCAGCGCCATTGCCTTTGATCGACTGTGTCCCTTAATCCACTGAAGAGTTATGTCGTTTCACGAGCACACCTCCATCAGAGATTGGTGACATTCTATTAAGATGAGCCCAAAAGTTATGCTATTGCAGTTCAGGGCTTATAAGATAGGATTCGAATGGATTAGTTCTGCACCTATCTTTGGCGATGGCTTTCGCTGCCTGTGTGATGCCCATACACTCGGCCTGGAAGACTGTATTATGGGCACCAAGAGGCGGTGAAATGTAGGTCCTCTCTGGACCTCCACCTGGAGGCTCTTTAAGATGTATTTTATATTTCTTATCGAATATAAATTGCTTTGGGATCCTATCATTGCTAGCCTCTATGAGCGGTTGCTCCTTGACCACATCATTAAGAATCCTGGCGGTACCATATAAATTTATATTTTGCTACTTTGTTGGCGTGATTAATATGTATACCCATGCCAAATTACAGCTTTCTAGTACTAAGAGTCTCTGAGTTTGGCAGCGGACAGACAAACAGACGGACATGGCGAAACTATAAAGGTTCCTTTTTGACTACGGAACCCTAAAAAAGCTGGTCTATGTTATAGTCTTTGACTAAAGTCGGTCTGCAGGTGGGTTTAGCCTGTTAAATATTTTCGACTCCTTCACGAAGATTAAGATAAACTATAATTATTTACAAATTTGATCATCTTTATGAAGTGAGTTGGGGGCTTGTTGTTTGCAAGTACAAATTGTTACACAGGATGTTAGCTCGCAAACGCAACACTCTGAAGATCTATTTTCGTATGCTTCTGAGATTGAATCGCAGTTGCATAGAATCTACAACCATACAATGTAGCTAATGCGAAGGTTGGGTTGTTTTTTGTTGCTTAATCACAGCGAAACGGATGAACGGATTTGAATGAACTTTAGTATAGTATAATTACAACTCATGCTGGATTAAAACAGGATATTTTTATCCCGATAAAGTGAGTAGTTCCCGCGGTATAAACAAATTAAGGATATCCGCGATAATGTTATTCCAAGCAGCTGAAAGCGCGGGAGACAGGCTTAGTAATTTAAATAAATGATAAAAATCAAACGATAAGATGAAAGGTTCATAATGCGAATAGCTAAGACTCTTAGCGTCAGTTTTTTCGAAATCCTACAATTTTTGATGTTTAAAATTTAAATCACGTACTTCAGCTTCACTCACATCACGCACTTCATTTCCATCAGGTGAGATTGAGATCAAACGCGTATCCCATCAATCATAAAAAACTAACGCATGGTTGTGTCTTTTCAACGGGACGGCGTCCGCGGATCCTGACACACCTCTTTTGCTTCATTCACTCTCATAAGTTTGTTCATACATGCTCGTCGGTTTAGGGTACTCTTGACTTGGCCTTGCTTTAAGACGTCCCCGATTTGATCATGGTACGTTCGCCGTGGTCTGCCTCTACCAACACTACCATTCGCATTCGCATCGTATATGTCTTTCGTTAGTCTTATTTCATTCATCCTCTCCACATATCCCAACCATCTCAGCATACCTTTTTTTTATCCTTGTCACTACGTCTTCTTTCACACTGCTTTCACTCCCTAATTACACTATTCCTGATTCTATCTTCCAAAGTCATCCCACTCATACTTCTCAATGATCTCATTTCTACTGCATTAATTCTACTTTCATTTTTCTTCTGCCATGCCCAGCATTCACTCCCGTAAATCAGTGTTGAAACCAGCACCCCACCATGAACAGCCAGATGAGCCTTTTTGCACACATTCTCCTCACAGAGGCATGCTGAGCTCCATTCACCTGATTTCCGGCGTTCACTCCGATGTCCTCGTCATACTTTCCATTCCTGGTAAACAGTGAACCCAAATACATAAACCACCGTACTTGCTCCACTTTTTTTCATCCATCAAATACTGTAGGTAATCCGTCATACATATATCTCTCTCAAATATCATAATTGTCGTTCTACTTTCACTGACTTTCAATCCTTTTTCTTTCGAAACTGTATTCATAAGATCAATATATCATAACACGTAACGTAAATACGATCTGTAAATACGATCTAACCAAGAATCTAAGAACAATAAAAACAATAACGCTTCAACCATGCGATGACGCAAATGCATTTGTCAGAATTAGACGGTGGATATCTATGACAGCTGTAGTTGGAGGAGATATTTACGATACTACAATTTTACATCACGGGTAAACAGGTTCTTAATGTTCATGTCTTATAACTTTTTTTACGTTATTTTCTAAACTCCCCTCAGGCAATAAATCATGTAATTTGTAAGGATTTGACGGAAAAATTCACAGGTTCCAAGTTTTAGAACCGTAAACAATTTAAATAATAATTTGTGAGTACAAATTCTTTCGAGTGGAGGATATCACTAACGGTTCAGTCAGTAACCAGCCATATTATGTAATAATGTTGATACTTCAAAACCAATAAAAGTAAAATAAACTTACATAAAAATATTTTCTTAGGTTCACAAGCGGAAGCTAAATTAAATTAGAAATTGTTTATTCAGTTACAGTAGTTTAATTATTTGTTCTTTTTTGTAAAGGTTCACATAACTATATTTGATTAAGTTACTTTTTTTTTATTCTAAATATAATTTCTGTTCTTTTCATATAGAAATCTATATGTGAAGGCTTTCTGAAATTAATAATTCATTATGTGCTTAGTTATAACTTATAACAAGCTGTATGTTTTAAACGGTAAAAAATAATAATAAGCTAATTTGCAAACTGAACTAAAACATGAATTTTACTTAGATTAAATTTAAACACGACTAAAAGTTTTGATGGAACGATTATTTTAATGACAGTCGCAATTTCAATTCATTAAAACTTTCGAAGTGAGGCAGGCACTTCGAAAGTTCTTTTGAAATCTATACCTAATATTTTAAGGTTAAGTAACTACGCACGCACATCCATCTAGGACAAAAAATTCAATTAAATAAATCCAACTTTGACAAAGAGGCCAATCGTCGAAACCCACTTGAATGGGCACGCTGTCTTCTCTTAAAAACGAAAATCTATAATCAACGTATGTTATAGTTATCAGTGATATTTTCTCAAACGTGGGATCATGTTGCTTTTTGGTGCATGGCGGCAGACTGTCATAGATAGAATAGCTAGCCAAGTCAAAAATCTCGGAGATATCGGTGTACATACATAAAAAAAAAAATACGCCCCGAATACAGAACCTCCTCCTTTTTTGAAGTCGTTTAAAAATAGCCGCTAATCAAATGCCCGGAAGGGTAGGTACGATTTTCGTATCTAAAGTTTAATGATCTACTGAACTGCTGACCTAAGTATGTTTCTACGGTACTAGAAGAATAGACCGTAATCACCTATTTTCAGCTGTAACTCTCAAATAACAGTTAATTACTGTGAAAATTTTAAACGCCACTAGCGAGAGTGCTGGTTTCTAATAATTAGACATACATAATTGGTAAAAAAATATATTATTATTAGGAGCCCATACTGTCCCACTGCTGGGCAAAGGTCTCCCTTTTCTCTCTACACGTCACTCAGTCCCGAGCTTCCTCCGACCAGTTGTTGACGAACTTATCCAGCTCGTCCCGTCTGACAGGGTAGGCTTCAGGTGGGATAATAATAATGGTGGTAGAAATTATTCGTGGATTACATTTGAATGACTTTAGTTCTAAGTACTCTCTCTACTGTGTACATATGCACTCTCACGAATACTTATAAACATAATTTGACAAGTGGTAAAGGCAATGTCCTGACTGACGTCCAACCGCGCGGACCGGTGGTGATGAAAGGTGAATTCTTTCAACAACGAGGCGTAGTGAGAAGATATTTTTTGAATATTCACTCCTAAGGGGTTAAACGGGGCGAAATATATGAAACAAATGTGATTATCTCTGGAAGCAAGCACTCTAGAAAAATGAAAGTAGTTTTCATAATCCTTTCTAAAAATCAAAGAAATCTTTAAAATAGTTCTATAATAATCCTAAACCTACTGTGCAAAAAGATAAATACGAAACTGCTTGACGGATTTCCATTAAACATGGTTAAGAACCTATCCCTGAGTTGAATCTTAAATATAAAGAACTTTAAATTTAGGAAACCCTCGAAAGACTGTGATCTCAATCGAATACACCAAAAAAACTGTTGTCTATTAAAACGCATATTATTATCATCAACCGCTTTATACGTCCTCACTATTGGGACCCAGTCGCCTCTCACTAGAAGAGGATATGTGTCATAATCCACCACGTAGTCTGAGACCGGATTGGTGGATTTGTGTTATTGGATATATGGCCACCGACTTGGCTTAACGGCTGCCTTGACTTGAAAACAACCGGGATCGACTGTTTAACTTGCCGTCCGAAGCATTAAACACTCGTATTAAAATTACACTAGTATGGTCACCTATCCAAGGACGGACTGCGTCAGACATTGCTTCACTTCGCTAATCGAAAAGGAATATCGAAAGCGAATGCGCTACGAGTGCATATAGTAATAGAATTATAGTACCTAACAATGGGCAAGTCTTTAGGTATACGAAACGGGCTGGCATCAGCGCCATTTCTTCAAAATACCGATTGATATAAGAGCATTAAAAACTAAACTTCGCATTAACGACCTCCTACACGTTATAATAACATCATAACTTTATTATCAAAGTGTATTAAAAGATCTCATTAAGTAGGTACATAACTGATGCCAGTCAAAGGTCAACACAGTTAATTTACAACGTAGGCGGCAGTCTACGACTGAATCTGCACTTGCTTTAGTTTAAAAAATAATCTGTGTAGGTAAACATAATGTTGGTGGTGGGCATGAGATATGGTCGGCCTTTTTGTCCACCTGCCCAGCTGCTTCCATCTTATCTAAGTCTGCTGGGAAGCAGTAATGTTGATAGCATTGTTGTGTTCCGGTTGTTTGAGTTAAGACAGCCAACCCTCCAAATAAGTTGGGGGGTTCCGGGTGAGTTTCCTTCGGGCTCATCCAGGTGTGTTTGACGAAGCGTCAGCCCGTCGCGTTGCGTTGATAATTTTTTCCATGGTTATGGCAATATTCATACTGATACCCACCCCACGCTTTTCGGCGTGACTGTTGTATTAATTTTAAAGGATTTCTGGTTTTGCTATTGCTTGGAACATTATACCGCCCGTTTATTATATGTTCGTAAAGTTTTTAGGACACACGTTAGAAGCTAAAATACTGGGACGTATATTTTTACAGAGAGTCCAAATCCCATTTTACTGAATTAGATATAGTACGGACCTAATAATAAATAATAAATAATAATAATAATAATAAATATCCTTCACATACACACAGCGCCATCTAGTTCCACTTTAAGCAACTATAGGCTTGTGTTGTGGATACCAGATGGTTGATATACTACATAAATACATTTTTTTTTGTAAATAAATACTTATTATAAATGAAAACATCCATAACTCGGGTACATTATGTCCGTATTCATCACACAAACATATGCCCCTAGCGGGATTCGAACCCGCAACCTTTTGGTATAGTGGTCAGAGTTGCTAACCACTACACCAAACAGGTCGTCACACCAACAATATTCTCTTCCTACTTGTGTTAAACCGGTGAAATAGCCAAAAAACGCTGCCGAATTGAAAACCTCCTCCTTTTTGAAGAAGGTTAAATTAATAAAAAAATTATATTTGCTTCTCGCTAACTCTCATCTTACAAACTTTCATTATCACATACAAGTCAAATCATCATTTACACTAATAATTTTAAAATTACTTGTAAATCTCACCAATTTGTCTAGTGTTCCTACTACCCCATTTTACACAGCCGCATATCGCACTATCCACACCAGATGGACCTTCAGGCACGTTCACCTCGCGCTAATGGCATACTATACGCATCTGAAAGTGGTCCGACCATGATACATCCCATCAATACACTGATGGATTCAAGGGAGTGATTGTGTTACGAGAAAGAAACCCCGTCTGCAAGGCTCTGTCTCTTTGAATTATCCCCGGGTTTATGTAGGCGTTATTAACGCATACCTTATCATAACACATAATAGAGAGGATATGCCTATACAGCACCTAAGTATAAGTTATGTGAGGCAGTTGTTTAAATGTCAACCTCGTTAAGGATAGGATACCTTGGGAACTCACAGTAAACAGAGGAAAATATTGTCAAACGAAATTGAAATTGTTGGCGAGGATTGAAAGAGCCCTCAATTACGAATAGTTACTCAACAGGAAATTCTTTATTATCCGAATCCCTTGGTAGGGAAATCCGAAAACGGGCAAGTTATTTTTTTTTTTGCGGTATTTTAGTTAAGATAATAGTGTTGGTAGAGTCGCGGTATGGTAATTAAGTAGTTAGCAACTTTTGAAACAATCAGTTTACTTGGATACGCAATGGAAACATTTGCAAAACCAGGGGATTGCGAACGCGCCATGTAGGTAGTAGCTTGTAATAAAACTCGTAGTGAAATTTTTAACAATTAAGACAGTGGAAATTTGGAGCACCATAGTTCTAAGCAACTTTGCAGAAATAGAAATTAGTTTTCAAAAGTAGGGTAACTTCCGGATAGGTGCCACACTTTTTGTATTCGCTCTCTTGCTCAAAACCCATTGACAATAGTGAAGTATCATTTTTAGGCAAACGTAGAACGGTTATTCAGCTACAAAATCGTTATAGTAATCTTTTCAATAACATATGAATTTTAGAGCCAAACATTGGGGGATATGTGCCCAGTAGAGATGATCTTCGAGTAAATACGGCTCGGAAGATGTCGATTTTTGAGTAGGGGTAGTAGTAAAATGTTAAAAATGATTAGTAAATACTTATATTTTACTGAAATTGAAAAATAGACGAAGGTAAGTATACTATAAATAATAAATACATATATACATATGCTCACGCCTATTTTCCGTTGAGGTAGGCAGAGACCTGCCGCTGGGCATCTATACTTTTTGTGGAGGATAGATACCTTGGGGCATCTGTCCTTTTTGTGAAGGATAGATGGGCCATCTTTCTAAATAAATCTATTATCTTTATTTATTTATTTATATTTATAAATAAATAAATAATAATAACAGCAACTAAAAACATGTTCTTTAGACTCTTAGCTTTAATATGAAAATTAGCCATAAAAATTCTTACCTTATTAATAAAAAGTTCTAATAGCAAAAAGTATCCAAAATTACCAAGAACTAAAATTTCCCGCGTAAAAATTTTCGTTTGGTGCTATCAAGTAGCTGCAAGGTCACCTCGCAGTCGCTCTCCGTGTGCTGGCAGGGGACGGGTAGCGCATTATACGGTATACATAAATAGGTAGTTAGATCGGGATTTGGTTTATTACTTTGAGTTTTTAAAAACGGGGCACATATTCCCACCGGGCACCTATCCGGGAGTTACCCTACAGTCATTCTTACATCTAATTGACATATGTATAGTTGGCAACACAATTAAGGTAGCAGGCTGAACTTTGATGAAATTGTTTGGAGGATCTTGTTTGGATTTCGTTATATTTTCCTTTACATCTTGATCGGTGTATATCATTTAATAGATAAATTTCAGTTAAACATAAATACATATATAACGTAATTCAGATCTTTTTACTAAACATACATACATAACGTCTCGACATCTATCCCAAATGGGGTGGTCAGATATATTCCAAACGATAGTGTTTGGATGTTCCAAAAATTAAAAGTTTAATGATTGAAACAAAATCAACACGGTTCACCTCATGAAATATATAGAAATGCGTACGTGACAGAGGGTGCAGGAAAACGTGCAAAACTATAGATGTTTTTTGATGGAAAGTCGCTTAGTCGCCTTTAACGACTGCCTGAGACTGGGAAGAGACGGGTTGGTTCTATTCTAACTTAATTTCCCTTATACTTTCTCCTACATATATTTATAAATAAAGGCCTGCTGAATTGAGGTAATTCTGTTGCCGACTGCACGTGTCAGTCATCATCATCTGATTTAAGAGCCATGCTCTTGTCAGTAACATTCTTAAAATCATCGGGGTACATTCTCTATTTTTGTTCGACTACAGCGAAGCAAAAGGGTTATGATTTAATAAGTCTCATTTATGAATGTACGGATCTTCCACTGCAGCATAACTCCTGTCTAACCGATATTTTTTAAATTTATTTATTTAAAAAGGTTCATCTACGGCTATTATACCATTTTTTAAACTAATATGAGTAATTATTTGATGTCCCTCCGGCTAACCAATGATATATACAGCTTCAGGACCAAATTCAGATATTTTCTAATTGATATCCTATACAGTTTCAATTTAAAATATTCGATATTATTTCTACTTCATATTAGCCTTTAAAATAATATTTAATTATTGGAAATGGGAGGAAATTTAATGTTCTTCGCGCGTCATCCTTGTTTCGCAGTCACGGTAACCGTTAATACCTTCTTTGTCTACAATTTGGTGAGTACATATTGTACATCAAAATAACTGTATTTAAACTATGCGAAATTAAGTCAATAATAAATATTGTATCTCAAAAGTAAAATTTTGTCTCTATCACAGGTTTTTGGTAATTTTATGAGTGTTGTACAAAATGGCTCATATCTCCAAAGAGTGCCGACTTCTAGGTACAAGTTTCATCCGCGTTGATACTCAGTCGCACTACAGCACCAGTGGGGAACACGAGGGGCTTCTTATCGCTTCGTTACAAAAATATACATATTATTGTGAGGTGTCAATCGATTACCCTTCTCTGTTCGACTTTCACGCACAAAATGTCATCATCAACACCCTTACAACCATACCAATGGGGTACAGCCTCCTCTCAGTAGCAAGGGGTATAAATTATATACCACCAAGGTGCGGTTTGGTGGATTGATTCGCTTAATTCGCATTGCAATGTAGAGACACAATAGAATTCTATTATTTATCTTGCACCACATAGTAATTGGTGAATCAATTGTTACGTTTTGACAATTTTGGTGGTGGTGGTGGGAGTATGGAAGTAATTTTTTAACTTAAATATTGTCATAACAATTCCTTCCACCTTCGACTTCATCTTCACTTAACATCAGGTGTGATTGAGGACAATTACGAACCCGTCGTGTATAAAAAAAAACAATAATTGAAATTATTAATGGCATATTTATACCAAACTAGAATATTACCTCAAGTAGGTATTCAAAAATAACGAGCATCGGAAAAATCTGTATAAACGTAATCAGCGGTCGGGTTTTGTGTACCTAATACGGAACTCTTTTTATCAAAGATATCCTATGTTCTTAATGTCATAAGCATGACACACGACATATCTAAGTTACTGTAGCTGATCAACCCCCGCACAACAGGAGTTCGTCAATCGATCACATTTCTTTCCATATCTTGACATGTCTGGCGAGGTATAAATCCTTCCAGGGCAACTACTCCACTTTTACTATTTAAGAATCAAGAAAATAAATTTGCGCATTGAAGTCAAAATACAAATAAATTAATAAATATACTTGGACACACACAGCGGCATTTTTACATATTATGGATATACTCTACACTATACATTTTTTTCCCTAAACAGTTTCAACTACAGATTGTTTCGAATTGTTTCGAACCGCATGAAGCTAGCGTGCTTTGGTAACTGTTGTAACCACGGACAGTATGGTAAAATAAAAAATAAATCTCTTTATTAATTAGCACTTTAACAATGAAGTTCTGTCAACTGTACTAGTTTTCACTGTGTTACAGTAGGCAGTTTCTTCCAAAATTGTCTTAGTTATCTACTATTTTAACATAAACCACGATAGACGACATAGTAATTGATTAAAGAGAAAATTCTTAAATTAAAAATTTTATACTTTAAATTAACCTTAGAAAACAACGAATTTTAAGTTAGCTTATTAAATTAACAATTTTCTCTAATCAACGAGTAATCCTTCGAAGAAAAATAAAGAAAAGATAAAAACGAAACATACTTAATCTAAGATAAGATTAAAAATTTTAACCAACCAAAGAAAATTTACTATTATTATATATTTAGAATTATTAAGTATCCAGCAAGTTGCGGGTAGTACATAACTTTATGCTATTCGCTGTAAATCTTGAACGCTTAGATATTACTTATAATAAAATCAATTTTAGTATGGATCTAATTGACGTCCGTTGATACTAGTATTTGGTACAATCTAATAAGGTAACCAGATGTCTACCTGTATTATATATGTAAATAAATATTTATATCTATATTATTTGATATAAATAGTCATACTGTATTATCTATAAGGTGTATAAATGCACTATTCTGAAACGTAAAAAATCCATTTACAAGAAAGATCTTGTAAATGGAAAAGCCGAAAGTTCTGTTCAAGGAGTGGTGCATTATACAGGTATGCATAACGATGTTTGATTTAAAAAATATACCTCATTTTTGAAACTGTCTTATAAAAGATACGTAGATAACCATGATTGGCTTCTACTAAATGTAAAACTTGTTTGATAATTTAAAATATTGATATAGATAGATATACCTATGTATTTCGGCACTTACACCAATCATCTAGTCCCAAAGTATGCAAAGCTTGAACTGTGGTTACTACTTATCGGATAATTATACATACATATTTATATAAACATCCATGACTATGGAATAAATGTTCGTATTAATCAAACAAACATCTACTCCTAGCGTGGCGTGAGTACTATGAACTACACCAATCAATCGTCAACTGCTGTAGTAATTGTAAAGTTAGCAGTAATACCAGTAAGTTTCAGTGGCTGCATGACTGCATCACATACCCATCGACGCGACGGCTGCAGGATATAATCTTGTACCACCACATTTTAGAACAGTGACATTTCGAGGAAGCTTCCGATATAATGCAACAGAAGCTGGAATAACTTGCCACCTCCTATTAAGGAGCTGTAAAACGTATTTGTTCAATGTACAAAATTTCGCGATGTGTTTAACACTTAGAGGCCTAGATCACTTCGCCCTCTAGTCATTTGCTTACTGTTGTGAATGGAAATAAGTACTGATTGCGCGGGTGCATGGGTAGGTAACTTATTCTTAATACCATATTAATTTTATTATACAACGAGCTTTACGTAATAGTAATTTATCATGGAATCACACACATTCTTTACGAATTAATTAGGTGTTTCAATCTGTGTTTGTTTTTAATTTTTAGTAAATTTATAAGCACTAATTTATGAGATTTTTACGCTATTTTATAAATTTTTATTTTACACGTCACTTTTGGTGAAGCGTCCATACGTCATGTGAGGCTCCACAGAACGTTAGCGTTGTAGTTATTCATATAACTGCAACTCATGCTGAGTGTAGACCTTTTTGACACCACTTTACGACACCGATTCTAATAGCTTATTGGCGAAGCGATCTTACGATTGAGATCAAATCTCACTCTCAATATTACTACGTACTAATATTACTAATTACTTGGTATTATATGATTGCTATACTTTCTGCTTTTGTATGTATTTCATGAGTCGTTCAGTGTGTCAAATAAACGCTTTCTATTCTATAAATAAATAAAATGAAATAAAGGGTTTCCTATAACCCGGTGATCGCTTTATCCCGGACGCAGCTGGCTAGCTATTATTGGTTCATTGTAATAACAGACAGCGAGTGAAATTGAAAATTTCTAATCAAAAGGCTGTAACGCGTACCTATAGCTGTGTTCCGCAATCATTAATGAAGTGGAACATAATATCAAAATAGCTGATTTATACTTCTTACTTGGAACGAGTATGTATTATGTTTTCATTACCTAAGTCTTACTCTGTAATATTATTCAGTGGTTAACCACAGAAGGTGCGTACCTCTCTTTTATCTTTGTTTCTGGCACCAAACAACTGGCCATTGATGTAAGCTTTTTTAACAGACTTGGTTAACGCAACATGATCACCTTGTTAAACTTAACCTGTGCAAAATAACGTATACATTTGTGCAAAAATACTTTCTGTTTTCTCCTTTTTCAATTAATGGACACGAAATTATTGCCTTAAACAATATTTCGTGCTTATATTGAATGCTCCATTTAATAAGTTTAAATTCACAATTTGTGAGAGACAATGATATTCAGGTGTAAAAAAAATATATGTCATTCAGGTGTAAACAAATCAATCGTGTTACTTTCGAAATATTTCGCTTTCTAAATATCTTCGAAACGGTTTAAACGATTTCAATCAAACATGGTGATGAACCATCTCGCAAACACTATTTTTCGAAAATAGAAAACCCTTTTCAAATCGATCAGCCGTTTTGGCTTTGGCGTTTACAGACAAACACACAGATACACAGACAGATGTAGGGTTTAAACTTGTAACACTCCTGTTTTTGCGTTGAGCGCTAACAATGATAGATCTGTTCTATTTATTGGGAAATACATATATCCTCGTAAATTCCAGTACAAACCCTACCACTTATGGCTATTGTCTGGGGACAATTTGCTCATGCAAAATGGGGAAGTGATACGAAAGTAAGTAGAAATTTTTGTTTTTCCCTTAGAATGGTATTATGTGATCAGATCAACAGTCTCGATGTGGTACCCGAATCCAGTACGTGTGGTCAATATTCCCCACGTAGTCGTTCTAAATAATGAGACCAATTGACATCGCACTACGCTCGTGCACATTTTTAACCCCTGACCAAAAACCATGGGTGTTATGGGTTTGATAGCGTTGCTAGGTACGAAAAAGCCTCATGGATATTACCAAGCCGGTAAATCAAATGCACGACTTCAATGTAAATGATACCAGTGTTACGTTCTAACATCACGTCCCTTAGAAAAATGTAGTAATTAAAATTTTGCACATTTCTAAAATCTAAAAAAAAAATTAGATAATGTTAGATAACCGTCTCGCCGAACCCGAGGCGAGCGGTGTGCGTAAAGCATTTCCCCGTGCTAAAAAAAAGAAAAAAAAGTAATGTTAGTTAATTAGTTTCCTTTTTATATGACACAATGTTCGTTAGAAATACCTAGAAAGATAAAAAAAAATTCTTTCTCAAACACGTCTCTCAAAGTTAATTGAAAGTCTTTGTGGTAAAAACCTTTTCTAAAATAGAACTGGAACAGGAATAATAGCATAATAATTATTTCATATAGTAAAAACAATTCAAAATTTTCGTTTAATTGTCGGTGTCGCATAGTGGAGCGAAATGGTCTCCAACTCAGCATAGAGTAATAGAACAAGATCGTGGCCGCACACATTGTGTACGCTTTGAATATGTCTTACGGTTCGGGCCAGCCATCTAGGGCCGTACGCCAGATCACCATAATATAATTTATTAGGTCCCACACAACTGAAAACGTAAATCGACTTTCATAAAGTTGCAAATCCTATAACACTTTTAGTCTGTAAAAGCAATTTCGCACGGAGTCGAGTATGTGGCTTTAAAATCGTAGCTCACCATACAAATGAACACCTAGATTTCACGTTTCTAATACTCGGCTCTCTTATCTCCGATCAGTGGATTTAAGTTCGCGATGTTATTATTTGGTATTTCCTGTATTCTATACAAATTAACCAATCAATTAGTACAATAAATAGAAAATAGAGACTATTTAGCTTTTGGGTCGATGGCGATTTCAGTACCAAGTAACCGCGAGACGCTATAACAAAACGTAAATGCTTCAAGACCTTTTTATGTTGTTTTTTTTTGGCCAAAGTACTTTTTCCAAACATCGTGTATAATGTATTTCAAATATAAGTGGTGGCAGACAAAAAGCTTGCTATTAAACTGTTTGAAAACACAACTTCGATAAATAAAGTGAAAAGACTTAAATAGATATACTTTTATGTAATATCTAATTAATCTCGTAAAATACAAGACGCCTACAAAACCTTACCAGAGACCTTGAAATATCTAATTAAGGTATTATTACATAAACAATGAGCTTTAACAAGTAATACAGCTCTTTTATAGCCTCTTTTAGTGGAAGACGTAATGAGGTATATTTTACGCTTTATTTTACGTTTGACTTTCAGGTTCACTCGACTAATAATATACCTAACATTTAATGTCGAAATTTAGATTAAAATTGTAATATCCAAACTAAAATATAAATATTAGTTACCTAAGGGTCACGGAATAATGGAAACCCACACTCCGAATTTCGCCTCTGGTAATATATTCAATCTCAAAGTTTTAATTTTACGGTTTACTTGCTCGACAATTATATCTATTCCCAGTGGACCTGCACCGCGGGTTCGATTGAATGCGAATTGAATGAATTTCTAGAGATATTTAATATTAATTCCTCATTAAGGGTTCGTTGAATAGAATGAAAATGTAACATTTAAGTGAAAAGGTATTACTGTGTTATTTTACAGATAATTATTTATCCTTTCTTCAAGAAATTGAATTTTATTTATTAATAATATATATCATTAGAATCGCGTATACGAACTTCTTAGAAGTCGGTGCTTTTACAAAGAAAAACATCACTCATTGCGTCGGTGCCTACGAAAAGGGAAAGTGCTTGCGAAAGGGATTCAATTTGTGAATATAACAGCATAGACCATTGATGGAGAGGAGCGTCATTGTTGCGGAGCTCTTAACTCTGCCTCCCCAGTGTATAAAACAATGCGTACCTACATGCATAACAATGCTCAAACTCAATCCAAATTGTTTATTTTAATGTAGGCCATTTACCTGATAATCTCATATTGTTATTTTATCATCTTTAATGCAAACGCGCAATAGTGTAGTAGTTGAGAAAATTTTAAAAATGGTAAATCTCTTTTGTGTGACTTAGAAGATTTAAAAAAATTTAATATTGAATAGGACTAATAGAGTTGAGTTATCTTAGTTTTTATACAAGAGAAAGTGTGAAATCAATCCCTTTGTCTGAATTAACATAGATAAACTTACTTTCACGACCAAACGTCTCACCGCGTGTAGTCCTGCGAGGGGGCGCCACTTGACGCATGCGCTCCTCATACGCGTACTTCCCGCGCTATTCATTTGTTTAATATGTCAATTGTGAATTTTCGAGACATGGACACTATGTACGTGCGACAATTAAAATTGAAAAACGCAAGATAAATGCTTGTAATATAGCACAAAATCTAGCGTGACTAACAGAGCGGCCAAGAAACGGAGGTGAGTGGTGCATTTGCTTATTTTTATTCAGATCGAAAGGTTTGGTAATAATGTGTTAGCATTTTCCTGCACCTGAAAGCTGAATATTATAGTTATATAATATTCATTATATATGCAAATATGCATATAGTTATATTATAGGCAGAATATTATGCGCCTAATTTGTAGTTTCTTTAAGATATTTAAATGTATGGTACATTTAATTAAACAATAAAGCGTATTTGATTGTATACATACAGTCCACGTATTGCTAATTATTCTATTCCCTTTACGGCGATTCCGTGAGTCGAAAGGGCTTTGTAGCGAAACGTTTTCGCCATAATTTTTGGCCTCCTAACCAGATAATTTCTTAGGACTAGTAACATTCTTATTATCGAAATAATTCATATTATAAATTAATATTTCGTGTATGATCTGATTTTCCGTAAAAATCAGTTTATTACGACACATGGAAAAGTCCATTATTAGTTGCAATTCATTTTCATACAAATTGACGCATTTATATTATTTCGCTGGACGAGTTCACCATTTCGTTCTTAATTTGAATTAAGTTAAATTATTTTTCTAAAAATGTCCATACTCAGGATTATTTTCTCTCACTTCGAAAAAAGAACACCTTTTTGGAATGTAGCAAAAAGTTTATGATTTATCTAAACAGATCATTAATGGCCTTCAACAAAGAGATATTATTCAGAATTATCTTAGACTATTCAGAATTAAGTGATGTTCGAAAACCGTTTGAAAATGTTATTATGAATATTATCGTATAGAAATTGCAGTTAAATCCAAATGTGAGGCCTATTATGTATTCTGTGGTAATAATAATAAATAAATATCTTTGCACATACACACAGCGCCATCTATTTCCACACTAAGCAACTAGGCTTGTATTATGGATACCAGATAGTTGAGAAACTATACAAATACATTTTTTTTGTATATAAATACATAAATAAATGAAAAATATCCATAACTTGGGAACACATGTCTGTATTCATCATACAAACGTATGCCCCTAACGGGATTTGAACCCGCGACCTTTTGGTATAGCAGTCAGAGTTTCTAACCGCTACGCCAAACAGGTCATTGCAGGTAAGGCTTAATATAAGCAAATTAGATAGTTTTGAGGAAGTCTACTTTCTTTGCTGGTTCATAGCGTTGTAATACAAACAGAACTAAAACTAAACGAAACATTTGAGAGTAGTATCACATTAGGCAAATATAACACCTTAGCCTTATCTTTATGACTCGATCAGTCACAAGATCACCGACACCACTCTTCATATACTTCATATACACGATTTGCAGACTAATTGTAATACTAGCTCTAACAATTTAGTATAATAGTGAATATTTAATAATATCCATGTACGCAGATTCGTAAATTATCTATAAATGAAAGTATTGATTTTTTTTTATTTTTTTTATTTTAACACTTTATTGTACACTAGACACACAAGAAATGGACATTAACAAACATATAAGAAAAATGTACAAAGGGCGAACTTATCTCTATAAGAGATCTCTTCCAGCAAACCCGTGAGAGCGAAATTTGATGCAAAAGGTAGACATAAAGTGTACACGAAACAGAATCGTCGTTGATCGTCAAAGACTTAGATTTGTGTTCTAATTGTTTAAAATATAATCACGAGGTTTCTACCTGTAAAACCACAATAACTTGTGGGACTTGTGCATCACCTCATTACTACTTATTACATCTTGATTCCGTACGGTCTTTACTGATCAAAGTTGAACCCTCGCGCTCTGCAGTGCAATCTCAGGTGGTACGATCTGTGAACGAGGCTTCATCTCACTACGTGACTGAGACTTCCCCGTGGATAAGGAAACTCTCCACTCCATAAGTGGCTAGGAGCCGTGGAGCGCCGCACTTCATTACGTGGATGAAGATGCGAATTGTACAGTCGTAGTGAATAAACTGGTGAAATCTTCTGAGCCGTCACATTCCATGAACGAGGCGCCATCTCCCTCCGTGAGTGGGAAACCCCCTTATTCCGTAAATGAAGTAGCCTCCCACTCCATGAATAAGGAAGAGTCACGTGGAGATACCCGTCATCCTGTGGGTAAATGTACAAATTTTAGAGTATTATTGGAGTATCTTACACATTTCCTAAGCCATCGCTTTCCTTGTGTCAGAGATCGCAAACTGACTCCATTATTGAAGGCTTCCCTTTTTCCGTGAATGAGGCAGTCTCTCACTCCTTCCGTGAGTGAATGTGTAGGTTTCGGAGTTATAGTAAAGTAATTGACGCAAGTATCTTAGTCATCACTTGCTGTGAACGTATTATTTTATTAATGAAAGAACTTCACATCCTTTAAGTAACAAATGTTTCCATTCCGTGTGTGGGGAAGATCAGTGCAAATACCCAATTCACTCAGTTTATTAACCGAGCTACGAAGTCCTACTTCAACAAAGTTGAAGAGTTTTCGGGGTGTTTTAAAGATAAAACCAAGTTCTTCGTCGATAGGAGAATATAATTTTTTTCATATCATTCAGTCACAATGACAATGCCAACAAAAACAAACTATAATAAAAAGAGTAAATTTAGTAGGAACCTCTATTCCAACATCCTCGAGGCGGGAGAAAAATCAAAGTATGCAAAAATAAAAGATAAACTGCACCACTTAATCACAGGACCAGTCTCTGCGGACGTTTGCTCACACGACCGCTTTTCATCTTTACTACCTTCTACTACATCTCTCCACCAAAGAAACTTTAGAAATTTTCTATTTTCAGCCCTAAGTACCACTTGCAGAAAG